>CM075348.1:30332500-31582500 GCA_037693485.1 Kitagawia praeruptora | reverse complement strand
TGATTGGGTGTTACTCATTGGTAGAGACCCACGAATTTTCGGGCTCTCCGGAGAACCCTAACCTTCGGCCATGATCAAAAAGAGAACCAAGGGTTACATGCATGTGTTTATTTGATGATTTTGTATAATTACTAAGTGGTATATGTATGCATGTAAGTTTTTATAAGTTATTATGTTGAGATTGATGATGGGTTTGCGTTTAATTGAGTTTACAAGATGTGGGTTGGTGTGTATTGTAAATTGATGATTGTTAGTAGGTGTAAATTGTAAAGGACTTGATTTTGGTGATTATATGATATGAAGTTTGATGGGTTCAACTTATAATTTGATTTTTAGTATGAATTTGTTAGTTAATGATGTTGGGTTGTGATAATTCTTGATTATTGTTCAAATTGTGGGTGTAAGTAATTGTTAGTCATTGTGAGGGTTGTGTGTGATTGTTGGTGATGAAGAGGGAGAGGCCGAGAGAGAGATTGATGGAGAGGGAGAGAGAGACCGAGAGGGAGAGAGAAGAGAGGGAGAGGGAGAAGCCGAGAGTGAGAGAGAGAGAGAGGGAGAGGCCGAGAGAGGGAGAAGAGAAAGAAGAGAGATTGTGGTGAGTTGTGTGATTTCTTGAGAGTTAATTGCTTGAGTCTTATGTGAATTACTTGATTTAATTGTTGCATGAATTAAATTGTTTACATGATTAATTGTTATGTGAATTTGAATATTGAATGATATAGTCATAAATAAGTCATCTTGAGGATAGTAAGTTGATTGTGAATTGTGGTTAGTAGCGGTGGTTTGTTGATGGAGTTGTAGGCATTGGGAGTGTTTGGTGTTTGCCTTGTGTTGTTTGAGCCGGTTATAGTCCGGTATGGTTGACGACTATACAAAGGAGATGCCGCCGAAATTTCTAAAAAATATATAAGTACTATTTCAAAACTCTAAGGCACATCTCCAATGTTAAGTCGTAGTGTCATTATAGTACTATGCCATACTACGTTATATGTGCTAAGTGACTTACGTGACTTATGTGATTACATGTATATAAATATATATGTGTAAATAGTTATAAAGTTATCGATGGGGCGTTAGCATTATTAGGATTGTCTTGTGGTATGTAAACTAATGAGGGGAAAATAAGATATTGTTTATTATTATTATAGGTCCGAGTAGGAGGCCTGGCAAGGAGCCAATCGAAGAGGACGCTATCTAGTGCAATCTCGTGATTTAAGGCAAGTGTACTATCCTACCTTGTTGTTACCATATGATGAATGCCATGAGATATTGAATTGTTAGTTTGTCACAAACTATTTCTTTCCGACCTTGTTATTGTCATATACCTTGTGATTGATTTCATACCCCTTGAACTTGACTTGACTTGCTAATCGATAATCATATTTCTTGGAAAACCTTTTCATAACCTTATCGAATTCTTGAATTCTTGAACTAACTACTTAAATATCTTCTGGTACTTGAACTCGTTTCTATCTAAAAACAATTGTTGATTCTTGATTAACCTTTCGTGATTAACTTTTCTTGAATTAACCTTTCTTGACTTAACCAAGTTATACTAAACAGAATCCCAATTCCCAAGAATTCAGAATGATTGACTTTCTTCACTTTGCCTTGTCATTTATTCGAAATCGGAAAATCATTCGTTTGAAATCCGAGTATCCTATTCATGCTTATTAGCAACTTGATATGACATTGATATTCTTGTTTCTTTGAGATGAATTGAATTTGACAGACTTTATTTGACCTTAATGGAATTGGATGGAATGTTACTTTGACCGAGGCACCGGTCCAAATTATATTATTATTATAGGCCAATGTGTGCCTGGGATCCCCTTATATTTGATGAACACCGTATTGGATATGCGGGTTCGGAGCTCTGTCGTGGGCTGATCACCCAGCGTTGCTCGTAGCGTCTTATCAGATATTCCAATTCCTACTCATTTACTTTTGATATTGATTCAGTTGATACCTTTCAGTTGCAGATTGATATATCTTGCTTTACATTTGATTATTTTGCCAGTCTTATATTGTTGATTTATGCACTTGCTGAGCAATTGGCTCAATGATATTTTTCCTTAACCTTTCAGTGAAACTCGAAGATGGTAAGGACTCTTGAGACTGCGCGTAAGAATTGTGGTGGTTCAGGTGTAGCCTATAGGAGGCAGTTCCAGGTAGAAGGGAGTGGCGATCTGATTGATCTTATTTTGCTAGACTTTTGAACTTAGTCTGTAATAATATTTTGAACTTAGAATAAATTGTGGTTGTAATAATAAGTTGTTTTGAATTGGTAGTTTATATTGTTTCAAACTCTTACCTGTTGGCGATCTAGGCGTGGGATTGGTAATGTCTAATTAATTAATATGCATGCTTTACCATTATTTAGTTAAATTTAATTAAGGGATTTGGGGCCGTCACAAATATTCAGGCAAACAGATGCCAACCAAATAAGTTCAACACAAACACAACTACCAGATAGAGCATGGAGCAATAATTTTTAACAAAACCAAATAAAGTAGCATAAGTAGCATAATAGCATATAGCATAACAAAAATTAATTAATTCTCCAAATTTTCTCCCCATTAATTCATCAAAAAATTAAGAGTCTTTATGAGTCTTGTCATCAGCACCTCCATCTGTGTTGGTGGCCTCAGTATCATCTGGATCGACTCAGATCTTCAGGACCTTCAGCTCCACCCCCTGCAGATCTTCCAGCTACTGTACCCTTCTCTGTTTACCAAGAGTTGCTTAGGGAGTGTGAACGTCAGTATGGTGAGAACATTCAGCTTCAGAGGAGGATTGATGCGTTGTACGATGATGATGATGGCATACTTGCGAACCATGACGGAACCCTTATCTCTAGACTTCAGGTACTTACCCGGATGGCTAACGAGCGACTTCGTAAGATGGCACCTCATAGCGATTGGGATAGTCATACGATGGTTCAGATGATGGTGGATGAGCTCCAGCGCGTGATCAACAAGTTGCAAGAGGACTAGTTTTATGCTTTGGGTTTTGTGCGATGGCGTATAGTATAGCCATTTTATTATCAGACTTATGTTGTTAGACTTTATCGTACTTTCAGTTTCGGTTTTCGTACTTTATGTTGGTCGGTACTTTGAACTGTTGGATTGGGTTATCGATGGATGTCATCGGTACCATTATCGTTATTATTATCGTTTCCTTTTTATCATATTATTTGGGCGCGTGAGATTGTTTAAATTTTAGGTTGTACCATGTCATATTAGAACTGTTAGACCATATTGTGCCATGTTGCGGTTAGATGTATGCTTGTGGATAAATAGATGCTTGTTTAATATTCAGAAAGATGCCTCCAAGAAGGAGCAATACTAGAGCTAATCAAAATAGGAATCAAGATGATCAGAATAGAGATGATAATCAAGGCAATATGGATATGGCCCAACTTTTGGGACTTTTGCAACAACAGACGACTACTTTGGCTCAGCAACAGCAGCTACTTTAGCAACAACATCAGCAGTTACAACAGCAACAAGGACAGCAACAACCAGCCCAACTTGTGGTAACTTTTAAATCTTTTCAGGCTGTGAAACCCCCAGATTTCCAAGGAACAAAAGATCCAGTTGAAGCCCAGATATGGCGGAAATGGAGAAGGCCTTCGCATTGGTGAAGGTTAGTGACGAGCAGAAGGTAGAATTTGTTAGTTATTTTCTTAAAGGTGAATCTAATTATTGGTGGGAGTCGGCTAAGGCATTGGAAGCAGCAGAAGTGATTCAGTGGGATAGATTTAAAAGGATTTTTCTGGAGAAGTATTTTCCTAGATATATGCAGAATCAGATGGAGTTAAAGTTCTTTAATCTTAAGCAGGAAAATATGAGTGTTGATGAGTATGAGAAGAAGTTTACAGAGTTAGTAAGATTTGTAGGAGATTATGTGGATACGGATGAAAAGAGAGCGAAGAGGTTTCAACAGGGATTGAAGCCATGGTTAAGGAGCAGAGTTGCAGCTTTTGAGATCAACTCGTATGCAGAAGTGGTTCAGAAGGCTATGATAATAGAAGGTGAGAGTGCTCAGAATCAGAAGGAAAGGGGCAATTTAAAGAGGAAAGTGGAAGCAATCGAAAGGAATCAGGATCAAGGAAAGTCAACAAATCAGATGGAGAGGAAGCCTGGATTTCAGAACCAGGGAAGAAATTTTAAAAGAAATATGCCCAAAAACAGGAACTCAGAAACCCTTTCTCAGAACCCCAATCAACCAAGATTTCCCCGACCCTCTATACCAGAATGCAAGAATTGTTCTAAGAGACATACCGGAGCGTGTGTGAAGGCAGATATTGTTTGTTTCAAGTGTAATCAGAAAGGTCATAATGCTAATGAGTGCAGGAATTTGAAAGCGAGTGTGACTTGTTACAAGTGTGGTAAGGTGGGTCACATGGCTAGGGAGTGCAGATCGCCTGTTCCAAACAACAACTTGATGAGATTGACTACCTCTACCCCAATGAACCAAGTGGCAACATCTCAGATTCCAACTGAGATTCTAAGTCCACCTGTACTTCAGCAAGTTCCAGCTCTTCAAGCTCAGAGTTATCAAGCTTCAGCATATCCGATTCGTGCCAGGACCTTCAACATGAACATGAATGATGCAGTGAAAAGCTTGGATGTAGTGGCAGGTACGCTTTTCGTGAACGCCATTAGTGCAAAAGTGTTAATTGATTCGGGTGCTACTAGATCGTTTGTTTCTAAAGATTTTGTGAATAAGTTGAAGTGTGATACTCGTATGTTAAGAGAAGCTTTGAATATTGTGTTAGCTAATCAGGATCAGATACCAGTAGATAAAGTGTGTTCACCCTGTGCAGTAGAGATTTCAGGATATCTTTTTCCCGTCACCTTGATACCTTTTCAACTAGGAGATTTTGACATAATTTTAGGAATGGATTGGCTTGCCGAGTATGATGCGCATATCGATTGTAGGAGTAAGAGAGTGTCATTGAGATCTCCAGAAGGCGATAGAGTTATCTTTAAAGGGCGTAAGCAGGCTAGTACGTTTCTTACCATGATGCAAACCAAGAAATTGTTAAGGAAAGGATGTGAGGCTTATCTTGCTTATGTGATAGACAAGAGTCGAGAAGAAGTAAGATTAGAAGATATTCCCGTAGTTAATGAGTTTCCGGATGTTTTTCCCGAAGAACTATCCGGATTACCTCCAGATCGTCAGATCGAGTTCGCGATTGACTTAGCACCAGGAACAGAACCTATTTCCAAGGCTCCATATAGAATGGCACCGTCTGAAATGAAGGAACTCGCCAGTCAACTTCAAGATTTATTGAACAAAGGAGTTATAAGACCAAGTGTATCACCCTGGGGAGCGCCAGTATTGTTCGTGAAGAAGAAAGATGGAAGTATGAGACTTTGTATCGACTATCGAGAGTTGAATAAGTTGACTATCAAGAATAGATACCCATTACCAAGGATCGATGATTTGTTTGATCAGTTGAAAGGAGCGACATGTTTTTCGAAGATAGATCTAAGATCAGGATATCACCAGCTAAAAATCAAACCAGAGGATATACCGAAGACTGCTTTTCGAACGAGGTATGGTCACTATGAATTTTTGGTTATGGCTTTTGGATTGACGAATGCACCAGCAGCATTTATGGATTTGATGAACCGAGTGTTTAAGAGATTTTTGGATAAGTTTGTGATAGTCTTCATTAACGATATTTTGATATACTCTAAATCAGAAGTGGATCATGCAGTGCATTTGAGGATAGCATTGGAGACATTGAGAAAGGAAAAGTTGTATGCCAAGTTTTCCAAGTGTGAGTTTTGGTTGAAGGAAGTCCAATTTTTGGGACATATTGTGAGTAAGGAAGGAATTCGAGTTGACCCAGCAAAGATTGAAGCAGTTGTGAATTGGGAAAGACCAAGGACACCAACAGAAGTAAGAAGTTTTATGGGACTAGCAGGATATTATCGTAGATTTGTTAAGGATTTTTCTAAGATTGCGGTACCATTGACTAAGTTAACGCGGAAGAATGAAAAGTTTGAATGGACTGATAAGTGTGAAAGGAATTTTCAAGAGCTTAAGCAAAGATTGGTAACTGCTCCAGTGTTAGCATTGCCAGATGATAAAGGAGAGTTTGTAATCTATAGTGATGCTTCTCATAAAGGTTTAGGGTGTGTGTTGATGCAGCATGGAAAGGTGATTGCCTATGCTTCAAGGCAACTGAAACCTCATGAACAGAGATACCCTACCCATGACCTCGAGCTAGCAGCAATTGTGTTTGCATTGAAATTGTGGAGACATTATCTTTATTAGGGGTGTTCAAACAATCCGTCAAACCGTGAATCCGGACCGGACCACAACAATCCGAACCAACAAAAACCGAAACCGTAAAAACCGTTGTTAGTGGTTCGGTTAACCGGACCGTTTATGCATAAATGGTTTGGTTATGGTTTTCAATATTTTAAAACCGGTTAAACCAAACCGGACCGTTATATAATAATACGCTAAAAATTCTAGTAGATAATTATAAGTTAAGATTATAACTTATAGTACGTAATGTATATACGTATATTTAATAAAAAAATTAAATTACTTAATAAATCTAATATTGAGTTAATTATCAATTTTTTGTAATTCTACACTAAATTAATTTGTTTACTATTTATATAAATTCAATTGAATTATATAAATGTAATACGTAAACAGGAGACTAAAGATTGATAAACAAATATTGTAATACATATATGTAGTGTATAATATTTATGTTTATTAAATTTTATTTATATTTATTTAAATTACAATTTCATTTTTAAGTTTAACAAAAATTAAAAAAATAATATGGTATAATGTTCAAACCGTGGTTCGAAACCGGACCAATCCGTTCTTCTATGGTCTGGTTTGGTTTGGTCTTGGCATCTAACTGGTCTGGTTTGGTTTTGATTTTTGAAAAACCGTTTATATTGGTTTGGTTTGGAAAAATTAAGAATCCGGACCAAACCAATCCGTGAACACCCCTAATCTTTATGGTGAGAAGTGTGAGATATTCACGGATCATAAGAGTCTTAAGTATATTTTTACTCAGAAGGAACTCAACATGAGACAAAGAAGATGGTTAGAGCTGATAAAGGATTATGATTGTACCATTAGTTATCACCCGGGGAAGGCGAATGTCGTAGCTGATGCGCTAAGTAGGAAGGAAAGATTGAATACGTTGACAATGACTCAAGAATTGTTTAAAGAGTTTGAGAAGTTATAGATTGAAGTTTGTGCAACAGAGATTCCAGCAGAGCAAGTCTACACCATGACATTTCAACCAGTATTATTGGACAAAATTCGGAAATGCCAAGAAGAAGTGATGAATCAGAGATTGAATGAGTTGACCGGAGAAGAAATTTGCACGCAGAAAGATAACCAAGGTATTTTAAGATTTTCCTCAAGGATATGGATTCCTGATGTGAAAGAGTTGAAAGAAGAATTGTTGTGTGATGCCCATAGTTCTAAGTTTTCATTACATCCTGGAAGCACGAAAATGTATCAAGATTTGAAGAAGAACTTTTGGTGGCAAGACATGAAAAGAGAAATTACTGAGTGGGTAAGTCGTTGTTATACATGCCAAAGAGTGAAAGCAGAACATCAAAGACCAAGTGGATTAATTCAACCATTGGAGATACCTGAGTGGAAGTGGGAGCACATTGCAATGGATTTTGTAGTAGGTCTACCAAGATCGAAGGCTAATCATGATGCTATTTGGGTTATAGTTGACCGACTGACGAAATCAGCTCATTTCTTGCCGATTAACGAAAGATTTTCGCTAGATAAGTTGGTGCATTTGTACTTGAAGGAGATTGTGACTCGTCATGTAGTTCCAGTATCTATAGTATCTGACAGAGATCCATGTTTTAACTCAAGATTTTGGAGACAGTTTCAAGAACATCTCAGAACGCAACTCAGAATGAGTACTGCTTATCATCCTCAGACAGATGGTCAGAGCGAAAGAACGATTCAGACAATTGAAGACATGCTTAGAGTTTGTGCAATAGATTTTAAAGGCAATTGGGACGAGCATCTACCTTTGGTGGAATTTTCTTACAACAAAAGCTATCATGCTAGTATTGGAATGCCTCCATATGAAGCTCTCTATGGAAGGAAGTGTAGATCTCCTGTGTGTTGGGAAGAAGTTGGTGAGTGAAAGATAGTAGGACCAGAATTGATTCAGCAGACAAAAGAGACAGTGGAAATAATTCAGAAAAGATTGCGAGCTGCTCAAGACAGACAGAGAAAGTATGCGGATCCAGCAAGAAAGAAAGTAGATTTTGAAGTAGGTGATCCAGTGTTGTTAAAAGTTTCGCCATGGAAAGGATTAACCAGATTTGGGAAGAAAGGAAAGCTAAGTCCAAGATTTGTAGGACCTTTTGAGATTCTGCGACGCGTAGGCAAAGTAGCTTATGAATTAGCTTTACCGCCTCAGATGCAGCATATTCATAATGTTTTTCATGTATCGATGCTTAAGAAGTTTCATCCTGACACTAAGTGTGTAATAGAGTATGAGCCAGTAGAAATTCAGCCAGATTTGTATTATGTAGAGCAGCCGATCAGAATAGAAGATCGCCGAGAGAAAGTGCTTAGAAATAAATAAGTTGCTTTAGTTAAAGTTTTGTGGAGGAACCCAAGAGTTGAAGAGTCAACCTGGGAGTTAGAAAGTGATATGTTAGAACAGTACCCTCATTTGTTTACATAGCGGATTCTGGGGACAGAATCCTTTTAAGGGGGGAAGGATGTAATATCTGGGAATTTCATACTCATAAATAATATTATTTGGCATTAAAAATATTATTATGTGCCTTAATTGATGAGTCATTACATGTTTGTGTGAATGTGAATATGTGTTATGTGTCTAATTGCTAGATGTGTTGACGTGAAATTTTATTAAAATTTTGCATAGCTTTTAAATGTTAAAATATGATTTTTAAATGGCTTAAATATTTTTATAAAATTCTTGGAGTTAATAAAAATCATGAAATTTCTTGTTTTATTATCTTTATGCATTTAAAGACTTTTTAAAAATAAAAGTTTAATTTATTTTCGCATTAAAATATTTTACAAGGATTTTCCCAATTATTTTCATTTTTAAAATATTAAAACTTGTAAAATTCAAATCTTTTTATAAAACGATTTTAAAAATGTTTTAAAAATATATTGAGGAAGAGAATTGCATATTTTAATTTTATGTATCAATAAATTATTTTTAGATCCAAAATATTTTTCAATTAGGATTTAATTGTTAAGTCTTTTATTTAATTAAGATGTATCATTAAAATACATTTTAATACATGTGTGTGTGTGTGTAGGCTAGACAAAACCCACCCCCCTTCTTTTTTTTCACACGGCCGAACCCCCCCCATACTCATCTCTCTCAAATTCTCTCCATATTCTCTCAACCTCCATTAACATTCAACCTCAAGAATCAAGGTAATTTTCCCATCAAAACCATTAAGTGTTATAGATAAAAAAACTCCTCTCTTCATCTTCTATAACCCCTTATCTTTTAATTTCGATTTTCACCACTTTTCAAACTAGGGTTTTCGAAAATCAAGCTTCAAAGGTTAGTTTTGTGGGTGTTTTTGATTGGGTGTTACTCCTTGGTAGAGACCCACGAATTTTCGGGCTCTCCGGAGAACCCTAACCTTCGGCCATGATCAAAAAGAGAACCAAGGGTTACATGCATGTGTTTATTTGATGATTTTGTATAATTACTAAGTGGTATATGTATGCATGTAAGTTTTTATAAGTTATTATGTTGAGATTGATGATGGGTTTGCGTTTAATTGAGTTTACAAGATGTGGGTTGGTGTGTATTGTAAATTGATGATTGTTAGTAGGTGTAAATTGTAAAGGACTTGATTTTGGTGATTATATGATATGAAGTTTGATGGGTTCAACTTATAATTTGATTTTTAGTATGAATTTGTTAGTTAATGATGTTGGGTTGTGATAATTCTTGATTATTGTTCAAATTGTGGGTGTAAGTAATTGTTAGTCATTGTGAGGGTTGTGTGTGATTGTTGGTGATGAAGAGCTAGGGAGAGGCCGAGAGAGAGATTGATGGAGAGGGAGAGAGAGACCGAGAGGGAGAGAGAAGAGAGGGAGAGGGAGAAGCCGAGAGTGAGAGAGAGAGAGAGGGAGAGGCCGAGAGAGGGAGAAGAGAAAGAAGAGAGATTGTGGTGAGTTGTGTGATTTCTTGAGAGTTAATTGCTTGAGTCTTATGTGAATTACTTGATTTAATTGTTGCATGAATTAAATTGTTTACATGATTAATTGTTATGTGAATTTGAATATTGAATGATATAGTCATAAATAAGTCATCTTGAGGATAGTAAGTTGATTGTGAATTGTGGTTAGTAGCGGTGGTTTGTTGATGGAGTTGTAGGCATTGGGAGTGTTTGGTGTTTGCCTTGTGTTGTTTGAGCCGGTTATAGTCCGGTATGGTTGACGACTATACAAAGGAGATGCCGCCGAAATTTCTAAAAAATATATAAGTACTATTTCAAAACTCTAAGGCACATCTCCAATGTTAAGTCGTAGTGTCATTATAGTACTATGCCATACTACGTTATATGTGCTAAGTGACTTACGTGACTTATGTGATTACATGTATATAAATATATATGTGTAAATAGTTATAAAGTTATCGATGGGGCGTTAGCATTATTAGGATTGTCTTGTGGTATGTAAACTAATGAGGGGAAAATAAGATATTGTTTATTATTATTATAGGTCCGAGTAGGAGGCCTGGCAAGGAGCCAATCGAAGAGGACGCTATCTAGTGCAATCTCGTGATTTAAGGCAAGTGTACTATCCTACCTTGTTGTTACCATATGATGAATGCCATGAGATATTGAATTGTTAGTTTGTCACAAACTATTTCTTTCCGACCTTGTTATTGTCATATACCTTGTGATTGATTTCATACCCCTTGAACTTGACTTGACTTGCTAATCGATAATCATATTTCTTGGAAAACCTTTTCATAACCTTATCGAATTCTTGAATTCTTGAACTAACTACTTAAATATCTTCTGGTACTTGAACTCGTTTCTATCTAAAAACAATTGTTGATTCTTGATTAACCTTTCGTGATTAACTTTTCTTGAATTAACCTTTCTTGACTTAACCAAGTTATACTAAACAGAATCCCAATTCCCAAGAATTCAGAATGATTGACTTTCTTCACTTTGCCTTGTCATTTATTCGAAATCGGAAAATCATTCGTTTGAAATCCGAGTATCCTATTCATGCTTATTAGCAACTTGATATGACATTGATATTCTTGTTTCTTTGAGATGAATTGAATTTGACAGACTTTATTTGACCTTAATGGAATTGGATGGAATGTTACTTTGACCGAGGCGCCGGTCCAAATTATATTATTATTATAGGCCAATGTGTGCCTGGGATCCCCTTATATTTGATGAACACCGTATTGGATATGCGGGTTCGGAGCTCTGTCGTGGGCTGATCACCCAGCGTTGCTCGTAGCGTCTTATCAGATATTCCAATTCCTACTCATTTACTTTTGATATTGATTCAGTTGATACCTTTCAGTTGCAGATTGATATATCTTGCTTTACATTTGATTATTTTGCCAGTCTTATATTGTTGATTTATGCACTTGCTGAGCAATTGGCTCAATGATATTTTTCCTTAACCTTTCAGTGAAACTCGAAGATGGTAAGGACTCTTGAGACTGCGCGTAAGAATTGTGGTGGTTCAGGTGTAGCCTATAGGAGGCAGTTCCAGGTAGAAGGGAGTGGCGATCTGATTGATCTTATTTTGCTAGACTTTTGAACTTAGTCTGTAATAATCTTTTGAACTTAGAATAAATTGTGGTTGTAATAATAAGTTGTTTTGAATTGGTAGTTTATATTGTTTCAAACTCTTACCTGTTGGCGATCTAGGCGTGGGATTGGTAATGTCTAATTAATTAATATGCATGCTTTACCATTATTTAGTTAAATTTAATTAAGGGATTTGGGGCCGTCACAAATATTCAGGCAAACAGATGCCAACCAAATAAGTTCAACACAAACACAACTACCAGATAGAGCATGGAGCAATAATTTTTAACAAAACCAAATAAAGTAGCATAAGTAGCATAATAGCATATAGCATAACAAAAATTAATTAATTCTCCAAATTTTCTCCCCATTAATTCATCAAAAAATTAAGAGTCTTTATGAGTCTTGTCATCAGCACCTCCATCTGTGTTGGTGGCCTCAGTATCATCTGGATCGACTCCATCCTTAACAGCTGCATCGCCTAATTCCTCAAGGCTGTGATCATGTTCCATTGCAGAGTGAGTTGCAGAGGTAGTTCCACCTGACTTTAGCATCATGTCCTTCAAAGTTTTAATATCTTGATGAAATCCTTTCATAACTATCTTGATTGTCTGACAGTCTGATGTGATCACCTTAAGAACAGTTTTAACAGCTTGCAACTCCTTCTTAATCTCAGCAATAGGTTCAGTAGAGGTAAAATTAGAAGCACCAGGGGTGGGGTTGGAAGGTTCTCCAATCTCAGGAATATCATCAGAAAGAGGTGGAGGCAAAATCCTTGTGACTAGACCATCCTCAAACTGAATATTATTCTGAGTTAAGGTCTTGTGATCAAAGACTTCTCTGACAGTTATCTTAAGAGTTTTCTTGAAATCTATCTTAAAAGCCACAAAAACCTTTGTGAGAAGCTGAGCATAAGGGATTCCAGTAGAGGTTTTCTCAAGAGTACTAAGCATATTTTGAATGATAAGAGATGAGAGATCAAATTTCCTACCAGCCAAGATCATAGCAACCAACACCACATCTTGATTAGTAAAATTAGACTTATTCCCCATTCTTTGACAGATGTGAGATCGAACAATCTTAAAAATCAAATGTGCCAGTGGTGTAACCTCAGTAGTACTGGGAGGTGCAGACTCCCCAACCAAATCAGAACCAGTCAAAATAGACAGTTGATCCTTTATAGAAAAATCAGGAAAATCCAATGCACTTTGTGCCGTATACACATTAAGCTCAGATTCATAACCAATATCTAGGATAGAGCTTAGCAAAGATGTGTTAAATTGAATTTTCTTACCACACACAGTTGAACAGGTATTTTCAAATTTATCAGTGTGTAGGTTAGCATAATATTCTCGAACAAGATCAGGATAGTAAACTTTAGGTAAATTGAGAATAAAAGATTCAATACCAACATCTTGAAAAAGCTTAATTATTCCAACATCAGTAAGAGGGGTAACAATCTTACTATCAATAGGAGCAGCAGTGATAAGAGTGCGAGTGCCCAATTCCATGGTAGAATAGCGAGATTCAAATTCAGGACCAGCAAAATTAGGAATACCCTTTATCCTTTTCGATTCCGTGTTATCCAATTCAATCAAGATCTTTTCTTGTTCGGATGGGGTTTTGTTTGCAACGAGACTGGATTTTCTTGTTCGGCGAGTCATGATGGTTGAAAGAGAGAAACCCTAATCGCCGCTTTGAGAGAGAAAGAGAATGAAACCCTAATGAAATGTTTGTGCTTTGGATATTACCCGTCTCTTTTGTTTTTGATAGATATTTAGGGGAGAATTTTTAGAGATAATTAAATAAAACTAAAAATTCTATTTTAAACATATCTAAAAACATACGAGTAGAATAAAAAATCAGATAAACATGTAACACAAAAAAATAGTAAGCACACAATATCATCATATTTAAACATATAGCCACATAACACATTTATTGATAAATCAGATAGGTATATAAGATAATTAATATAAAACACAAAGAGGTACAAAATATCTAATTCCAACAAATGGTAAGCCAGAACTGATGACAAACAGTATGCCATTTGTATCATGCAATGAGAACAAATGGTAAGCTAACCTGTCCAACAACTACCATTCAGCATGCTGATTCACATAGAGCACATTCCAAGTTGCATTCGAATGACTGAAAATCTTTCTTCAGCAAGAGGCTTTGTGAAAATATCAGCTAGTTGAAATTCAGTTGGAACAAAGACCAACTCTATCTTGCCTTTAGCAACATTATCTCTCAAGAAATGGTATCGAACATCAATATGCTTCGTTCTTGAATGGTTCACCGGATTCTTGGAAATATTAATGGTGCTAGTGTTGTCACAATTTATTCGAATCCTTCCACACTTGATATCAAAGTCTCTCAGTGTTTGTATCATCCATAGAAGTTGAGAGCAACAGCTCCCAGCTGCTAGATATTCTCCTTCGGCCGTGGATAAAGCAACAGAAGCTTGTTTCTTGCATTGCCATGAAACTAGGCTTTGTCCAAGGAATGTACAAACACCACTAGTACTTTTTATATCAACTTGACAACCTGCATAATCTGCATCACTATACCCAACAAGATCAAAAGTATTTGTGATAGGATAAAACAAACCAAGAGTGATTGTACCACTTAAATATCGAAATATTCTTTTAATAGCATTTAAGTGTGACTCTTTAGGGTTGGATTGAAACCTTGCACAAACACATACACAATACATTATGTCAGGTCTAGAGGCAGTTAAGTATAGTAGGCTTCCAATCATACCTCGATACTTTTTGATATCAACAGCCTTACCATTTTCATCTGCAAATAGCTTGCTGTTTTGAATCATAGGAGTTGATTTTGATTTAACATCTTCATAATCGAATCTTTTCAGTAGACTTTTTGTGTACTTGGATTGGTGTACAAAAATTCCATCCTTAGATTGCTTGATTTGAAGACCCAAGAAATAATTGAGCTCTCCCATCTTGCTCATTTCGAACTCACTATGCATACACTTAGAAAACCACTTACACATAGATTCATTAGTAGCTCCAAAAATAATATCATCCACATATATTTGTACAATAAGAGTATCTTTACCATTTTGCTTAATAAATAATGTGGGATTGATTTTACCTCGAATGAATCCATTTTTGAGAAGAAACTTACTAAGCCTTTTGTACCAAGCCCTAGGAGCCTGCTTTAAACCATACAGAGCCTTCTTTAGCTTGAACACATAGTCAGGATACTGTTCATGTTCGAATCCAGGAGGCTGTTTGACATAAACTTCCTCTTCTAGCAAGCCATTTAGAAACGCACTATTTACGTCCATTTGATATAGCTTGAATTTCTTGAAACATGCAAAGGCAAGAAGAATCCTTATTGATTCCAAACGTGCAACAGGAGCATAAGTTTGATCAAAGTCAATGCCTTCTTGTTGATTATATCCTTGAGCCACAAGCCTTGTTTTATTTCGAGTAACGGTGCCAAATTCATCAATTTTGTTCTTAAACACCCATTTTGTTCCAATAATTGAAGCATCTTCTGGTGGCTTGACAAGTTCCCAAACTTCACATCTTTCAAACTGATTTAATTCTTCTTGCATAGCCATGATCCAATTCTCATCTTCTAATGCTTCAATGATATTTTTAGGTTCTTCTTGAGCTAGGAAGGCTACATGAGCACAATAATTTGCTTTCCCTTTTCTTGTAGTAATTCCATCAGTAATGTCACCAATGACCAACTCTGGAGGATGATTCTTGACCGTTCTTGTTGACCTTGGTAAAGAATGTTGAGTTATTTCTTCACGAGTTGTCTTTCTTATCTTTGATGGTGGTATCTGATGTTCTCCATCATAGAGAGGTAGTTTCTCAGTAGCCTTTGATCCTCTAGGGCCTTCCAAAGTCATTTTTGCTATTTTGGAGATTGTATCTTCCACTTCAGCTTGCTGACTTGAACTTCCAGCTTGCTGATTGTCAGTGTCTACATCCTCTTTGGCTTGCTGACTTTCAGTTTCATCTTCATCTTCAATTTGCTATTTTGGACTTCCATCTTGCTGATTTGCACTCCCAGCTTGCTGATTTACACTCCCAGCTTGCTGATTTGCACTTCCAGCTTGCTGTCTTACAGTAACTTGAGGTTGCATACCTGCAAATTCTTCCTCATCTCTTGGTAGATCACTGTTAGGTTCTTGAAAAGTAACATTAATAGATTCTTCAACAATATGTTTATTAACATTATAAACTCTATAAGCTCTACTTATTAAGGAATAACCAAGAAATATAGCCTCATAGGATTTAGCATCGAATTTACCATCTTTACCAATTGTCTTGAGCACAAAACACTTAGAGCCAAAAATCTTGAAGTAACTGATATTTGGCTTCTTGTTTCTCAACAATTGATATGGAGTTTTATTCAAAATTGGCCTGATCATGATTCGATTCAACAAATAGCATGTTGTATTCACAGCTTCGGCCCAAAAACTTCTAGGCAGCTTGCTTTCTTGTAGTAGAGTTCTTGCTGTTTCTTGAAGTGACTTATTCTTCCTTTCCACCACTCCATTTTGTTGTGGAGTCCTTGGAGCAGAAAATTCATGGGAGATTCCCCTTTCTTCACAATATGCAATAAAGTTTTCATTGACAAATTCACCTCCTCTATCACTTCTTATACCTACAAGTCTTGTATCAAGCTTGTTCTCAAGTAGTTTAATCAGTTTCTCAAACTCATTAAAAGCACAATCTTTAGTACGAAGAAACAATACCCAAGTAAATCTAGAATAATCATCTACAATTACAAAACCATATTGTTTACCTCCAATACTCTTATAAGATTCTGGACCAAATAAGTCCAAGTGTAGAAGCTCTAAAGGTTTAGAAGTAGATACCATTTTCTTTGCTTTGTGAGTACTTCGAATTTGTTTACCCAATTGGCATGCTGAACATACTTCAACCTTAGTATATTTTAGTTTTGGTAGCCCTCTCACCAGATTCTTGCTTGATAATTTATTAATCAAGTCCATGTGTGCATGTCCCAACCTCCTATGCCATATATATGGATTATTGTCGATTGCAGCCAAACAGCATGCTGTTTCCTGCATTTCCATCATCAAATAATTGAGTGACACTAAGTAAATTATATGAAAGACCTTTGACATATTGAACTTTATCAATCGAAATATTACTATTACCAATAGAACCAATACTAAGAATTCGAAGAGTCTTGCTATTTCCAATCGTAACTCTTCCACCTTTCTTCAATTTGAGACTCATGAACTGAGATTTGTCTCCACACATATGTCTAGTGCATCCACTATCCAAAATCCATTGTTTTGACTTCACTTTAGCGGCGAGACATATCTACAAAACAAACACACACCAATTTAATGTTTTGGTACCCAAATCGGTTTGGGTCCAAGTTGGTTAATAGCAAGAATATATAAGACATTTAAATCAGATTTCTTGATCCACATTTGGATCACTTTTGGTGAATGTCGGTATGCTGTTTGTCTTCTGTCAGTAGCACTCTGGTATGCTGATTGTCGCCTGATTGGCCCCTTCTGGTAAGCTGTTTTCCCTTTAGGATTTACTTGAACCACACAGTGTTTTTCCAGATGGCCTTTTCCTCCACACTTGTTGCATATCTTCCAAGGCATGACATAATTGTATGGTATGCCATTTCTTCCATCGTATTTGAGTGCACCAAGCTTCTTGTTTGAGTTCATGCCAACTCCTTCTCTGACCAATGGGACATTTCCCTTCTTCATCATTGTCTTTAAGCTGTCCTCTCCTTGAACAAAGGTTTCCATCCCTTTCTGAAGATCTTTGACTTCTTTTTCTAAAAGAGAAATCAATTCAGCTTGATGTTTAATAAGTTCAGCTTGCTGTTTTCTTTTCTCAGCAGCTTTTGAGGATTCGGCTTGGCTAGTTTCTTTAAGCTTGAATGATTTTATACATTCATTTTTGGCTTCAATCTCTGCCTTCAAATTTCTGAGTTCTTTCATGAGGGCTTCATTTCTTTGTAGAATTACTTTGTTGACTCCTTCAGATTGAACTAGTTTCTCTTTTAAATCAGTAATAAGGTCATCATGATTTATTTCTGGAGCCTTCTCAGCCATTAACTCAGAAATAATATTCTTTAACTGATTGTTCTTCTTTTCCAGCTTGCCATTCTTATTTTTCAGTTCCATGAATTCAATAATAGAAACATTACTTGGTACCTGCATGGTTAGTTCTTCTAGCATAATAGGAGAGGAAGGTAAATCAGAATTAATTGAGTTTACCTCACTTGCATCATCTTCCGAATCCGAATAATCACTATCCACAAAATCTTCTTTTATGGATCCTTGTGAGCTTTCTTCATCATTTAGACCTACAAGAGCCAAATTCACCATGTCTTCACTTGAGTCATCACTGGAGTCTGAATCATCATCACTCCAAGTCAATAAAGCCTTTGATTTTCTTCTATCTTTGAAAACAGCAGGCTGTTTTGACTTTAGCTTGTAACAATCCCTTTTAAAATGGCCTGGCTTGCCATATTCAAAACAATTTTGATCCTTGGCTTTCTTTTTGGAGAACCCTTCTCTTTCCTTTTTCATTCTGTTTTTCTTTTCAATTAGCCTCTTGATTTTCTGTGAGATTAGTGCAAGTTCCTCATCAGATTCTTCATCAGATTCAGTCAGCTTGCTGGATGCAGTGGCTAGCTTGCTGTTTGTAGAATGAAGTGCCAAATTCTTCATTTTGGCTAGAGGAGCCCGAACACCTTCAACCTGACTTTTGATTATCTTGCTTTCAAACTGTTCTAGCTCAGCAAAAACAGCTAGATGATCCATGGTGTCGATTGTTGAGGATGATTCCAAGGCCGTGACCTTAGCTTCATAAATAAATGGTACAACACTTAACACTTTCATGTTAATTTCATCTTGTGGAATATCCTTTCTAAGTCTCTTTAAAGAGTTTATAGTAACCTGGAACCTTGCTTGACCTTCCTTGATAGTTTCATCATCTTTGAGCTTGAAGTTTCCAAAGTTGTTCATTAGCTTGCTAAGCTTCACCTTTCTCAAAGTGGTTGAGCCTTCATGGTAGGTTTCCAAAGCATCCCACATTTCCTTTGCTGTCTTTAGAGAAGAAACTTTGTCATACTCAGCTTGATCTAATGCATTCATTAGAGAATTTCTAGCTTCTCCATTATAACCATATTTAATAATTTCATCGGGAGTAAGATCATCAACATCTTTTGGATTGTTCTTATCATCCAAGAATTCGAAGTCTCCTTTCTGCACCACTCTTAATACCAATGGTCTCTTGGACAAGAATGTTTCCATTCTACATTTCCACCAATTGTAATTTTCTGATCCAGTGAGGAGAAGAGCTCTATAATCGGATTTAGCTTCGATATATTGTTCAGCCATGATCGATACCTTCCTGTTACAGAAATATTAGTATACCTCACTCTGATACCAATTGAAAACAACACCTAGAGGGGGGGTGAATAGGTGTTTATGGCTAATAATGCTTATTTATGACCTGTTTTGAAAAATGCCAGAAACAGCTTGCTGTTTGTAATAACACAGTTTACAAATGGCACGCTGTCTGAGTCTAATATGCAATGCAGAATGAAATAACCAGTAAGTAAAATGAGACACTCGATCTTTTAGCCAGGTTCGACCCTTAAACCCCCATGGTCTACGTCCTGGTCCCTTACCAAACTTGGTAAGGGAATATATTATTGATCAATTATAAACCGATTACAAGATACAACAATATATCTCCCTTATACTCTGCTGCTTACAAATGGCTTACTGTTTCCAGTGCTGAACTAACCCTCTAAGTAAAACTTCCCAAGTTTACTTCTCTAGTCTAGTTCGACTCACCCTAAACGTTAAGCCAACGTTTGTACAACAATAAATAAATACAATTTGAACAATACAAATGTTTGAATAATACAACTCAACCTATGACCCTCTGAATATATATATATATATATATATATACGAATGAATGGGTTTAATAGGCTTTGAGGAGTTTTGCAATGTGAACTTTGAGTATGTGTATATCTCTTTGTTTTTCTGCACTGTATCGTTAATAAGAACTGAAGAATATCAGTCCTTTTATAGGAAAATGGAAGCAAGTGAAGAATTAAATTTGAAGAGCTCAACGGACATAAATGTAACCGTTGTTGATATAGATTGTTTGATGACTGAATCACGTGGGAGGAGCTTGAAGATGAAGTTATATATTAACGTGTATAGCAGGTGATGTTTAGAATGTATATGGCAAAGAGAATATTTGATAATGATGTGTATCATGTGAGTATCTTGAGTGGAAGTGAAGTGGGTGTTTAAATTAATGAAAAGTAGAACTTTACTTTTCTTAATTTAACATAAGGAATATTGTTTGTCTCCAAGCATGTGTGAGATATGGGTGTTGATATATTCAAATATACTCAGAGGGCCCTTACAAATATTTCTAACATTGTTTCCATTTGATGCTCTTTGATTTCTTGATATTCGGTAGAACTGCCAGGACGAAATCAGCATGCTGTTTTGTGAAACTGGTATGCTATTTGTAAGGATGGCTTGCTATTTGTTCCAGACTGATTATATAATCAGTAAACTGTATTCTCTGCAAAACCAAGTTAGCACATATACATATGGCATGCTGTTTTATATCTGAAAATAAGCCTAATGGCTTGCTGTTTGTTATCATCAAAACTTAAGAGTTTCAGGTGAAGCCGGCGTAGGATGCGAATTTCTCGAGCCATAAAGGAGATGCTTTGGCGGTCCAAATTGTCGAATTTGACCTTCTTCAGAGCAACGACTTTCCCTTGTTCTAAATCACGGGCTCGATAGACGTTACTGTATGTACCTTGGCCAATCTGCGAAGGAAAGAAAGGGGATTAGCCAAGACAGCAAATCATGTCAAATACTCAAGAAACACAAGATAAACAATCCAAATACATATCTTTCCACACATATCATCCATATGACAAGAATGCATTATTAATTATAAGGAGACAATAACAACTCTACCTCGTTTTGAGAGTCGGCCGCCTCCACCCATCCTTCACCAACCCTTCACCGCCTCATCCTTCTATCAAATTAACACACATCCATCCCACCCATCCTCTCATCCCGTTTCCTCCATTTCTGAATCTTTAATTTCTATTTTTTTAGTTTTTTAATAAAATCAAGATCCAATCCTTTTTGGGTGAGATCTGTTTTGTCGTACCCATCTTTTTGGATTGTTGATTGTCCCAATTTTTTGGGGTTGTTGATTTATCCCCAATTTTTTGGGGTTTATGTTTTGGTTGTGTTTTCTATTTGCTGTCTTGTTTGGTGTGTTGGCTGTAGTTCGGAATTTGCTCCAGGTTTGGAAGAAAGATCAGGTTGGAGCGAGCTGAACTGTTGTCAGATAGAAGCTAATTGGCAACCACGAGAAGTTGAAGCCATTAGCCTTCGAGAAGCCATTTATTGGACAAAATCACTAAAGCACATTGATCAAGTGCTATTAGTTCGATTATCGGTATGCAAATCGTGTGGTTATTTTGCTTGCAAATTCTACACAAATTATATGTCAGGCTATGAAGAGTGGTCTGTCACTCCTCCTGCATTTATTAATCATGTACTCGAAAGTGATAATTTCTAAGTAATGCAAGTACGATTTGTTTCAAAAAAAAAAACTTTTATGATATATGTTGAAATATAATCTTACATATACGATCAATTTTTTACAACAAAATCAAATGAGTTTACATACGCCTCTATTACACACGAACAAATTTACTAAAATAATAATTATATTATACTCAAATGTTCAATTTGATAAAATTCATTTCATGCAATTGAAAACTAAATTAATAATTTAGCAGTTATAAGTATTCATGTAATTATTTATATTTATCCAAATTTTATGAAATCTAATCAAATTATAAAATATTTGGTTCAAGAAATTGGTATACAATAGAGAAAATGTTTAAAATACCCCATTTTTATTCTTAATGGCCCAAAATACACTTTATCAAGAATTTGGTTTAAAATACCCCCTTTATGCGTTACTTTGCGTGACGAATCATATGTCATAACACTGTTCACGATTTGCCGTATTGACTTCATTTCGTTACATGAAATAGCGTATTACATAATTTTTACGGTGATCAAAAAGTAAAGGTGACTTATTCCCTATCCTCTTAAAGCTTCCCACATTGAGGGCAACTAGGAACTAAAACTTCACACTGCCTACATAATATTGCACTAGAGTTGGAGATTGGGTTGCACATAACACAATCTCTCTCAATACACTCTCTCTCAACGGTCATATTTTCATATTTTCTGATTCCTACTGGCCGGCGAATCGTCGGAGAATTCAATAATATAATTCAGTCTCACGCACACACACACACATACGACACTTAGTTCTCTCTCCTTCTCAGATCCTCAATTAGGTACCTGATTACTGTACATCTCCCTTCATTTTTCACATTTGTCACAATCTTACATTGTTTTTTTTGTATTTTTCCCACCTGTCCTAATCTTCAACCCCCCTCTTCATTGCCCCATTCTACTCTCTATCGTTGTTTGGGTCACTTCAAAACTCATTCTCATATATATATATATATATATATATATATATATATATATATATAGATTCATTGTTGGATTATATTATATTATATTATATTATCTTGAGGTGTTTCCTCGTTGCTATCTTTTGGGTTTGGATTAGAGCCGGCGGCTGGGAAGTCGTCAGATTAACATTCATCTACTCTGGTTGTGTTTCTAATTTGTTTCAAAATCTATCGTCAATAATAATAATATTTTATTATTATTATTATTATTTATTTTATTATTATTATTATTATTATTATTTATTTATTATTTTTTATTTATTTATTTTAATTTAGTTATATTTTAATTTACTATTATTTTTTTGGTGGGTATTGGGTGTGTTTTTGCTCGTTTGTTCTGACGATGTCGCGTATTTTGCGTGTTGGAAATTTGAATTTAGGTAACTTAACGGGAAAATTTTTGGAGTTAGTGGACGTGCTGAAGAAGCGAAGACTGGATGTGGCATGTATCCAAGAGACTAGGTGGAAGGGGGCGCAGTCAAGAGAAGCGAACGGGTATAAATTGTGGTACTCAGGTCTTGTCAACTCGAAAAACGGAGTGGGTATCCTTTTGGCGAAGGATCTAAAGGACAACGTCGTGGAAGTGAAGAGATGTAACGACAGGATCATGGCTGTCAGAGTTGTGGTTGGGGAGAAGGTGGTGAACGTGGTGTGTGCGTATGCTCCACAAGCCGGTTTGGGCGACTTGGAGAAGGAGGCTTTCTGGGTCTGTTTAGATGAGTTGGTCGGAAGTATTCCTGACGACCAACTTTTAGTGTTGGGTGGCGATTTTAATGGTCATATTGGTGAGAGGGCAGATGGTTATCCCAGCGCACATGGGGGTTTCGGCTTTGGGGTCAGCAATGTCGGCGGGTCAGCGTTGTTGGAGTTTGCTACTGCCCGGGAGTTGGTAATTGTGAATTCTGTTTTTCAGAAGAGGGCTGAACACCTCATCACCTTTAGTAGTGGGGGGCACAACACTCAAATCGATTACCTACTTATGCGCAGGTGTGATGTTAGGGCATGCGTGGATTGCAAGGTGTTCCAGAGTGAGGCGTGTGCTTCCCAGCACCGTCTGTTGGCCATGGACCTATCCATGGGGGGTCGAGTTGTTCGCAGGATGAGAGAGTCTAGACCAAGAATACTGTGGAAAATTTTGAAGGGCGAGAAGGCGGCCGAATTCAGGAAGTCTCTGCTCAACGAAGGCTATTTTGCACGTGGTGGAGATGCTAACTTTGGGTGGACCAACATGGTGAAGACTATTCGGTGTGTTGGCGAGAAGGTGGTGGGGGTTTCCTCAAGAAAGTTCAGTGGCCTTAAGGAGTCGTGGTGGTGGAACGAGGAGGTTCAAAAGAAAGTAAAGGCTAATCTTGCGCTTTTTAAAGAGCTTTTGTCGAGTTGTGCAGGGGCGGTGAGGATTCTGAAGATGGAAGTGTACAAAGTAGCGCGTCGAGAGGCAAAAAAGGCTGTGGCAAAAGCCAAAAGTGAAGCCTATGAGGGGATGTACAAGCGCTTAGACACCAAGGAAGGAGCGAACGCTATATTTAAACTAGCTAAAGCTAGGGAGAGAGGGCGACACGACCTGGGTTCTGTTAAGTTTGTTAAGGATGATTCAGGCCAAGTGTTAGTGAATGAAGATGCTATTAAAGAGAGGTGGAGTTCGTATTTTCATAATATTTTCAATGAGGCTAAGAGGAGTGGTGCTGGTGTGGAACAAGAGGTCTCTGTTTCGTCTATACGTTCCTTCGGCCCCTGCGAGCGTATCAGCAAGGAGGAAGTCAAGGGTGCCCTTCAAAAGATGGCTAGAGGGAAAGTAGTTGGTCCAGATCAGATCCCAATCGAGGTGTGGCTTTGTCTTGGTGAGGTTGGCGTAGAATGGCTAGCAGATCTGTTCAATGCTCTCCTCCTCGGCGATAAGATGCCAGATGAATGGAGGCGTAGTATTGTGGTCCCTTTTTTCAAGAACAAAGGCGATGCTCAGAGTTGTAGTAACTATCGGGGTATTAAATTACTCAGTCATACTATGAAACTTTGGGAGAGAGTGGTTGAAGGTCGGATTAGAAGAGGAGTTGAAATCTCAGAGAATCAATTTGGGTTTATGCCTGAGAGATCGACTACCGAGGCCATTCATCTCGTCAGACGCCTTATGGAGAAGTTCAGGGAACATCGCAAAGACCTTAATATGGTATTCATTGATCTTGAGAAGGCTTATGATAGCATCCCTCGTGAAGCTATATGGAAGAGCCTTGAGGAGAGGAGAGTGTCGTCGCCGTACGTTAGGGTGATTCAAGACATGTACTCCCAAGCTAGTTCCTGTGTCCGGACTCCAGTTGGTGATTCCCGTTTTTTCCCTGTTGAGATTGGGCTACACCAGGGGTCGGCCCTCAGTCCTCTTTTTTTGGCTCTTATCCTAGATGTCATGTCGCGAGGGATTCAAGATGTCGTCCCTTGGTGCATGCTCTTCGCTAATGATATTGTGTTAGTGGTAGAGTCGATGGGGGAGGTGAACGAGAGGTTGGAGTTATGGAGATCGACTTTGGAGCCCCAAGGCTTGCGTGTGAGCCGGTCAAAAACCGAGTATTTATGGTGTAACTTCAGTGGTGAGGACAACGAGGAAGGGGTGGAGGTTAGGATTGGAGATTAGATCGTCACTCATACGAATAAGTTCAAGTATTTGGCTTCGATCATCCAGAAGGAAGGTGAGATTGAAGCCGATGTCACGCATCGTATTAAGGCTGGATGGCTAAGGTGGAGGGCAGTGTCAGGAGTGATGTGCGACAAGAAAGTCCCGTTAGAGCTGAAAGGGAAATTCTATAGAGCGGCAATCCGTCCTGCGATGTTATATGGTTCAGAGTGTTGGGTGGCGAAGAAGGCCCTCGAGAGCAAGTTGGAAGCGGCTGAAATGAGGATGTTGCGGTGGTCTTCTGGGCACACGATGTTAGAGAGAATCCCGAATGTGGTCTTTAATTAGGAGCGAGCTTGAGGTAGCGCCTTTTTCTGCGAAAGTTAGGTAAGGGAGGTTGAGATGGTTCGGCCACGTCCGTAGGAGGCTGGCTGAAGCACCGGTGAGGAGGGTCGAGAGTCTTTCGGTTGATGGGGTGAGGAGGAGAGGCAGACCGAGGAGGTCATGGGAAGAGAAGCTTAGGTTGGATTTGAAGGCCTTAAACTTAAATGAGACCATGACCGCTGATAGGTGCGCTTGGAGACGCAAGATCAGAGTGGTGCATTCTCTTTTAGGGAGCGGTTCTGTTGTTGAGAGCCTCAGAGTTGTGTTATCTCGTTAGCTTTATTTTAGAAGCTCGTCTTTTCGTTCTCTTTTTTCTGTTTTTTTCTGTTTTTTGTCTTGGTTCTGTTGTTTTTTGTCTTTGGTTTTCTGGTTTTGCAGTTGCAGGGAGCTTGGCCAGGTGTAATCTTAGTGTGGCTAAAGCCAAGGGCGCAGGTATCTGTGCGAGGAGTCATCCAAGATCAGAGTGTTTCGAGAACGGAGTAGGTAAGTCCCATGTGATCAAAGTCATGGGCTCAGGTATGACTGCGATCTTTACCAAAAATTTAAGAAGCCTTTGTAAATATCACACACTATTTTTCTGTTGTGCACTAAGCTGGGGGTCTTCACGAAAACCGTATCCCTACCGTAAGAAGTAGGGGCATGGTCTGCGTATATCGCACCCTCCCCAGACCCTGCTCTATGCGGGATATACTGGGTATGTTTGGTTTGGTTTGGTTTTTAGTTGGAGATTGGAGTTTTTTTTAAAAATTTGACTAGTCGCTATGCGTGGAAAAAAGGATCCAAATATTATAATTTTAAATTTTTATAGGCTTTATTTTGGATTAAATAGTTTCATTTTAGGTTTAGAAATATTCAATTTTTTAATTTAAAATTTAAAATTTTATATGTATTCACTTGGGGGTTCAACAGTTAAACTTTGAGGTTCAACAATTCCATTTTGGGTTTTAGAAATTTTCAGAACGACGAATAAATCGTATACGAACTTAGGGTTTAGGGTTGTTTACAATCCTAAATCCTAGAACCTAAACCCTAACTTATCTTGATTTTTAAAAAATCGGGACTAGTCTCCGATTTTTTAAAATCAAGCCGCCGGACTCAGTAAAAAAATAAGATCATTTGATAATAATTTTTTTAATAGTATTTTGGAAATACATATGTAGTAAAACAAATAGATAACACCATTTAAAATTGCATTTTGGGTTGATAAAGTTAAAGAAACTGTGTTCAAGTTGCTAAATATTTGAATGCTATCATTCCAAGGATTTCAACTTTTAGGCTGCTCCCGGAGCATTTGGCCAGGACTAAAAATAATTTAAAACTATAACCGTCTAAGTGCCATTGACGTGTCCTATAGATATGCACCTTCCATTTTTATATTAATACGTTATCTCGGGTAGCATATATAACTAAAAGATGCGTTAGTTCAGCTAGCATGTCTCAATAATTACGTTACACGATTTAGCGTATTAGTATAATATGTGAGATGACATGACCTATCGGGGAGGCATTTTGGACCATCTTTTGGCATTGAGGCATTTAGGACCTTTTGTTTTTAATTTGGGATATTTAAGGCCATTGTCCTATGCAATATTACAAAATAACTATAAGATATGAGATTAATCGATATCTTATCATTTATCATATTTTTCAATTATGAAATTATTTCAATATTGTAACATCCCACATCAATTAGAATTAGAGTTTTTGCGACCTTTATAACATCCAAACCCATAACTGAGTGCATACCGGACCCAACAACCCAGCACAGGTTAATCCAAAAGTGCTAGCAAATTGGTATACATTAGTTGTTAACTTGTATCTATAAATATCTCAAATACTCTTATTCTAATTGATGTGCGATGTTACAAACACTCCCTCTTATAGGGTCGACGTTCACGTCGAGCCCACACACAAACTCACCAAACCTAAAGAAACTAATAAGTTTTGGTGCCATTCCCAAGTGGTGTCCTTGACAATCGCGCGCTCGCCTTGGATATGCATAAGAGGTATGATGGTATTTTAACACCAAAAATTATATTTTGGTTCTAGAATAAAAATAATAATTCTGTATATTTTAGCAGAACGATTAACTTGGCTTAAGAAAGGATACTAAATTTTTAGTTAAGCATGCAATGTACAAAACTCTAAATATATTAAAACAAGATTCCTGGGCTTGGTATGATAAATTTTCTAAACATTTTATGGATGTAGGCAGGCTGGAATTTTTCAAAATAGATTTAAATAATTTTTAGAATCTATTAAATCATAATCTATTTATGTAAATGCGATATATTAATTTTTTTTTAAATTAATATTCAATCAATCTATAATTAAAAGATTTTCAAAAGAAATTCAAACATTTGGAATAGTTAGAATACCTTTGTAAAATTTTGAAATTTTTTTCAATATAATTACATTTAATGTATTAATAAATATACTTCTAATAATAGAATGTCAGAACCCAAATAGATTGTCTAAGTTAATTAATCACGTATATTAAAAAAAAAGGTAAAAAAAATAATAGTTAGAAAAGATAATTAAACACAACCGATTTTATCCTGATTGATCAACAATCGTTGAATATATATAATGTGATCATCAAATCTAAACCGTTGATATAATATGATACATCTATATATCATGTACACTATTCATTTTAGGATTTACACCCATTTCAGCCGCTCTCTCTCATTCATATGCCTCTTTAGCTATGTCAAAACTTCTTCTTATCTAGTTAGTTCTCTTACTTTCTTCTAGAATTTTTTATATAATTACCAGTTTAAACCATCAAGATGATATGGTTTAATAGATGTTTTTATGTATTTATGTTCTTGTTTGCTATCTTTTAGAGTTCTTTATATAATTAACCAGTTTAAACAATCAAGACGATATGGTTTAATAGATGTTTTTGTGTATTTGTGTTCAATTACAACAAATATCACCATTTCTCCTAACGATTCAAACAAATAGAGTTACAAAAATCGATTCTGTTTGTTTAGATCGACATAGTGTCTTACTACTATCAGAAGAACTCTGGCCTATATTATTAAGTATATATTTTATTGCGTAGACATTTACTTTTAGAATTTCTCTCAAACATCCATTTAATTTCTTCAATAAAAGATCACTTACCTTCCACTCTTTACTCACTCCTGAAATACACATCCAACCTTTTTCTTCATCTCATATCTTTAAGATTCCCAGTCTCTAATTCCTTTCCTATCGAGTGTTTATAATCTCAATAGCATAACGACCATCAAAAATAGTATAAGATCGAATAATAGTGTTATCGTGTTTTTTTGTTTTAATCTAATTTATTACTTATTTCTTGATTTACGATTTTTGACAGATTTTCAATGATTTCTGCCACATCAATTTTTGCAAATAAAATGATTAGCATCACGACTTTATTCAAATTTGACCGGTAAGTTATTTTTGAATTAATTACTTGAACATTGAATATATGGTGAATATACTATTCGCTTCGTTTAGATGTAATTGAAATCAAACTTTTGAATTACATCCGAAAGGATTCAGTTTAAGTTCATTTTTACTTTTGATGTAAAATAAATTCCCATTTTTCAAATAATAATTAGGGATATTTTTAGTAAAAAATTATTGAACTACAATATTTTTAGTATGTGTACATTTTTGAAAATGGATAGGTAAAGAGTATTGTAGCTGCACATTTTGGCAAAGAGCCTTGCCTTGTGTATATTTTTCTACACACACAACTGTGGTTGCTGATTACATGTACAATAGATATATGCTCAACTAACAAAGGAGGAGATTCCTATTCCTGTTGTGTACCATTTGCAGCCTACAGACTGACTACTTAACGACTTCTTAATGCTTCTAAACAAACAACTATGGCCATGTTTGTTTTAGGGGATTATAATCCTTAAAAAATTACACTATCTTTCTTAAATTTAAAGGATTATAATCCCATGGAAGTATATTGCTATCATCTTTTTGATTCATTTCTATGGGATTATAATACCTTCTTTCACAAGGTATTATTATCCCATGGGAGTGAACTAAAACAATGATCAAAATGTGAATTCATGGGATTATAATCCCTTACGTTTGGGATTTATAAGGTAATAATTTGGGGATTATAATCCCTTGAAACAAACATGGCCTATGTGTACAAAAAGACCAACTTATTTTTCTATTCCTGTTGTGAACCTTTCATTGTTTTGGTCTATTGAAGGGACCAGTGAATAAAGCATTTGTGGGCAATGCAATGGCTTCAGACTGGACTCTTTTCTGTTTCCCTTTCTCAGCATGGGCTTGCCTACCAGATGTTTCTTGGACATGGCGACGATCGTGGTCTCTTAGCATTGGATTTACGTTGCCAGATCCATACCTGTCCCTCCACTCTTCATGTGTTAAGGTTCTTTTGGGAATTGCAGAGCTTGACATTCTGGATGAGCCAGATGTAATTGGAATCGTAGGAGCATCGCTCATATTTTTACCAACCTCATCCTTGGCAGCTCGCTGAACCCACTGTCCAGAATGTGGTGTGTTCTGGTGAAGAGTTCTTTCGCGACCACTGATCACTTCAGCTCCACCTTGGGGTGGTTTAATGGGAAACCCAGACGCACCTTCTTCGTGGCAAGGGTTGAATTTTTTCTGCACGTATTTTTGTTTCCCACTCAATGAATATGGATGAATTTTTTTATCAAATATATATAGATACTGATCAATACAGAAACCAGCTGGTTCAAGAAAATTATTATTAACTAGACTAGACTTGCCTCCATGGAGAGCACTGATTCTGCATTGGCATCAGATGCTGGAAATCGAGATTTCGATGTTCCTTCCCCTTCAACATCATCTCTTTCAACCTTGCTCCTCCCTACCACTTGCCTACAAGTTCGAAGAGGAAGCATTGTAGATTAGAACCAGATAAAACAGTCCTCTAGCTAAGCCAGATAATACATTGCTGCTCGTGTTCATGATGTGTGTGTGAGAGATGGGCATGGGGACAGATGTAACAAGAAGCACAGTAATGACCCCATGTCCAATGACATACGGAACACCATTAACGAATTACAACATCCGTGGACACGTAATTATGGATGGAAGTAAAGGATGTGATATATACGTAAAAGAATACACAGACACGTAAACACAGTATTCGCATCATGTACCTTATTATGGCTTCCTCAACTCGTACTGTAGTATCCAGCTCTTTGGTAGGAGGATATTTTGGCAAGTCTGCCGGTTCACAAGCAAGTGGGTTTGATGAAAAGAACTGCCACAATCACATATAAACCAAGACTTACATTAATTAGCAGCTCGGCCATAAATCCAAAGGGTTCTAAAAATTTATTACAAGCGAAAAAGCAATATAACAGGTAAAAGAATGGAGAGCTGAAATCAAAATTTCTATATGAGTTAATGATTTGTATAGTAAATAATGTGTCATGCAAAGGATAGGTTATTCGAAGACATGATTTACTTTGATCAAACATTTTCTAGAAATTCAAAATCAAGTCCAGAGCAGTTCGGAAAAAGAAGCCAGGATATGATTATATGGATAAAAGAAAATCCCCATTATCCTTCCACAACCGAACTCCATGGGACTACTTCAACAGTTACTCACCCTCATATTATAACTAATGTATGCAAATCACAAATCATATCCTCCACTGCAAACTGCCAAATCACATTCCTAGCAATGCTTAACTTAACAATTTATGCATACAGCTGCCTCCTCCCAGGTCGAGACCAAGAGGAGAGATAGCACATACAGAGACTAATTAAAAGATAACTGAAACCGACTGAAGTATGCAAGGAATCACTACATTAAAAACTATGAACAAAAAGATCCAATTTTCAAGATGAATTATTATAAGACTTTGCAAAACTGCTAAATACCTCACTATTTAAAGCATGAGCTGCTGACAGCCGAGCAGCAGGATCTATGGAAAGCAGGGTCTCAATCAGAGATAATGCTGGTGCAGGCAAGTCTTTGAATCTATCTGCAATACATCTTCTATAAGGTTGTTGAGGCTTCAAACTGGCTGCACGTGGCAGCTCTGACATTCTCCAGTATTCCTCCGAGGGTGAGCCACAAAGCTTAAAAATTTTATGCAACTGCTCCACCTAAAAGGCCAACAGATACAAGCTTCATCATTTCACTTGTATTAGAAAGTAGAAAATTCAATGCAATAATATTATGATAGCGTATGCACCGAAAAACTGTGTTTTATGATTTACTGTATCCTCTATTTTTTAAGTGCATTGTTGCCCGCACATTGCACAAAAAGATGAAGGTCTGCGCTGCACGCAATGCGTGACCAAGTTAGTACTTGGCTTTTCAAGCAATTAAAGCAAAGCCTATTTGTATAAAATCCTGCGTAATGTGCAGGCCAATTAGTACTTGGCCTATCCTGCAATTAAAGCAAAGCCGATTTCTATTAAATCCTGTGCAATGCGTGGCCGCACAGAAATGAATAAGGGTTTGCGTTTCAGGAATATTGTGTCAAGATCTGCATACCTTTTAGGTATCAACACACTGTCTTATCACAATCAGTGAAATCAAAACGTAAATTACAACATAAAAGAAATGTAGCATAGGATGGTGACATTCGGCAGAAATATTAGTCAAGTTGTATTTATGAAATATAGCTATTAAGACTTGCACTTTTTTGAGGGGACTAAGGCTTACACTTAATGACTAACAACATTTTCACATACAAAATATTAACGAGTCTAATGCGGGGAAGTATAAAAAAAAAATAAAATAAATTACCACCATCATCCTAGGTAGACAAGTTCAATTAGCCAGAAAAACAAAACAAAATCACTTTAAACAGTTGAAACTGCAGAGGCTAAGGTTGTGGTACCGACGTACCGTGGAAAAAAACTACTTCAATTTAATCAAATTATAAAATATTTGGTTCAAGAAATTGGTATATAATAGAGAAAATGTCTAAAATACCCCATTTTTATTCTTAATGGCCCAAAATACACTTTATCAAGAATTTGGTTTAAAATACCCCCTTTATGCGTTACTTCGCGTGACGAATCATATGTCATAACACTGTTCACGATTTGCCGTAAAGGTGACTCATTCCCTATCCTCTTAAAGCTTCCCACATTGAGGGCAACTAGGAACTAAAACTTCACACTGCCTACATAATACTGCACTAGAGTTGGAGATTGGAGTTTTTTTTTTTTTAATTTGACTAGTCGTTATGCGTGGAAAAAAGGATCCAAATATAATTTGACTAGTGTATAATTATGAATGACTCTTAGCTTTTCACCTTACCCTAATTAGTGCACCACCTCTTGACTTTTCACTTCCATTGTAACCTATATCTAATTGGCTATATAAAGCCTTGCTTGTATTTAGTCTATACACATGAATAATAACATTGCTCTCTCCTCTCTCTATCTCTATTATGTAGCTCTTTCTCTATCTCTCTATCTCTCCATATATAAATTATATATATATAACGTTATCAGCACGAGTGAATGTTACGAGTATTTTAGAAGAATAATTAAGTTGGTAGATACAGAAGTTCAAACTATCCGGCCAGAAAGAAGATATCCAGCAACTTTTAAAAGCACTGTAAAGGTATGTATTTTACTATTTTTACATACGAAATATGGCTCAAATATATATTATATAATTGAGAATAGCTTGACCACTTTATATGATACATATGTTCGATCTATACCTTGTTTATGTTATTGTCTCCTGATTGTAAATTTGTTAAACATTAAAAGGATTAATTTTGTCACATTTGGTGCTTCCTAGTTTATTGTCATTTTATTTGCTTCTATCTTCCATGTCACAATCTTAACACCATTTTTATTTAAGTTTGTAGATTACACAGTACCTTGTATAGTTCATTTATGTATTATTTTCCCCAACATATTTTAATTGTATGTGCAAGTAACTTAGCAAAAAAAAAATGTATGTGCAAGCTAATTAAGTTTACTCTAGAATTGTTTGTATGATTTATTTGAACATATAATACAACTTGGTCATCTATAAAAAATCTTATAGTTAACCTGATCCATTTTTATAAAAATTTGTTAGTGTCTGTACCCCAAATGTCATGCTTGTAGTTTTGCTAAACTGTTGAATTTTTTTTTTTTTAAACGTAATATTGATTTATAAGTTGTATATATCACTTTTACAAATTGGCAACTACATGTGTTGTTTTGTATGGTCTGCAAAATAATTATATAATATAAATATGTTGATCTAAGCTATGTGATTGCACCTGTAATAGTTGGTTGATCTCACTAGTCACAACTTAGTAGCCTAGTTCTGTTGCATGCATAACATGGAATACAGTATTATTATAATAGTCCACTTAGTATAGAAAGATTATAAGTTACAGTATGTTTTTATAGAATAAAAAGGAAAGGACGGGTATCTACTTGACATAAATGAACTACAGACTAAAGATTAATTAATTTGAGTGGGAATGTAAATAGGTGTTTAGAAAAAAAAAACAGCAAAAGACGGAAATGCATGGATGTTAGTCTCCTGTAATCAAAATGGTTACTTTGCTACTACATGTACAACTCTATTTTGTACACAAGATTTTTTTAATTCATGTCTTCGTATTATTATATGTAATTTTAGTTTGATGGTTAGATATTAATACTTCCATGATAATGTTAATTTGCACATCTTTATGTGATTAATTTAAAAAATTGCAATTAATATGCATTTTGTTTATTTAGTAGTGACAATGTCAAATCTTACCAAATTTGAGTTCAATGCTCTTGATGTCATCGGCAAAAATTATTTGACATGGATTCTTGATGACGAAATTTATTTGAGTGTTATGGGTCTTGGTGACACCATAAAAGAGGGAAATAAAACCTCCGAACAAGATAAGGAAAAGGCTATAATATTTCTCCGCCATCACCTTGATGAAGGCCTAAAAACTGAATACTTAACTATTAAAGATCCATCAACTCTTTGGAAGGATCTCAAAAAAAAATGGTGATACTCCCTAAAACTTGCTATGATTGGTTGCACTTGCGATTGCAAGATTATAAAAGTGTGAGCGAGTATAGCTCCACCATGTTTAAAATTACATCTCAATTTAAATTATGTGGCGAGGGTATCACCAATAAAGATATAATGGAAAAATCTGGCCCATACAAATAACATGCTCCTGCAGCAGCAATGTCATGAATGAGGATGAAGAGATGGCCAAATCTGGTGGTGACAATAATTAAGCCATATGATAAAGTTTTGCTTTTTTTTATTAAAAATTTAAATTTTCTATCTGAACTCTAAAATGATTGGCTTTACTTTATGCATTCTATTATTTTTCTAATTTTCATTTATATCTTTATTTTAGAAATATGTCCAGTAATCTCTCATTATGTGCTATGAAAGATGATGAATCATTTTGTCTGGCAGATAGTGCAACGACACATACAATTTTGAAAAAGAAAGAATATTTTTCGCATCTCATATTAGCTAAAGCTAATGTAAATACAATATCGGGTGCATCAGATATTATTGAAGGCTCCGGAAGAGCAAGTATAGTGTTACTTAATGGTACACATTTATTTATTGAAAATGCCATGTTCTCTACCCGATCAAAAAGAAACCTTTTGAGTTTCAAAGATATACGCTACAATGACTATCATATTGAGACAACAAATGAAAATGACGATGAATATCTATGTATCACGTCTATAATCTCTGGGAGGAAGCAAATAATAGAAAAACTCCCATCTTATAAATCTGGATTATATTTGTTATAGGGAGAATATTGTATAACAATATTTATGGAGGTTGCTGGATTTATGGAGCAAAATACGGATATTCTGCTATGAACACGAAGAACACGGAGGTGATTTGGTGGTTGTTTGTGGCTGCTCTTGTATACTGATAATCAGTGGTGAACTGTTTCTCATATCTTTACAAGATGCCTACGTACCCTATTTATAGGGATCAAGCCATACGTAGTTCTCTTGGAGAAGAAGTTATCTAGACGGGCTAGGGTTTCTATGGGCTCGGCTTGGCCCAAATCCACTAGTCATCCTCTTGGGTTGTTTTTCTACCCATTTATTCTGCTCATGACCCATGGCCCATTAATAGGGAACCCACGGCTCACCATGATGCTATAATTATCTTTACTGGTGAAACTGACTAGATGGCCTCGCATGCGACCTTGCTGGGTCTGGCCATGCGAGGCGATCCTCAATGCATGGAGATAACCTACTTATGCGACCTCGCTGGGCCTGACCACAAGCCTTCGTAGTAACATGCTAGGCCACGCTGGACCTCTAGGCCTTGCTAGACCTCGCGAACTGCGACCCCGCTACTAGGGCTCGCTGGCGATCCGCTGTACAAAAATAATATGATGAATCCTCTCATGATGGCGAACTTTAATGACCCATTCCTCATTCTTAGGCCCATTATGTGAGATGTACTGATATTCTAGCCCATTAGGCCTGTTTAGGACTTATGCCAAATTCGGGCATAACAACTACCCCCGAGTCCATATTGCCATTAGAAATGCGATGTGGACTCAGAGAATGTCTCCCAGAAAATTGAATGCGAGGCCAAGGCCCATTATCAATTACTCCTTTATGGGCTCTCATCGTAGGCCCAATGAATTTGAATAAATGCTAACAGCTGGCGCGTCTCTAGATCTGGTCACACCTGCTGAGATGATGACACGTGTAGTTTGTTCGTCTCTCTCCTCACTACTATATAAACCTCAAATTTCAAATCATTTGTCATTTTCCTTATTAACAACATACCGAAGTGCTGCCAATTTGCTCCCGGATCAAACAGAGACCCAGCTCGCTATCAATCAAGAACGAGCCCACTCTTCCTCAAGAACTTCAACCCTTCTTCATCAAAAAGTAAGTTTCTCTCTCTTTGATAAGTGGATTTTATATCCACTAATTACCTTCCATTTGGACTTTAATCGTTTGCAAGTTCTCAAGTTTCGTTGTCATTTAATATGTTTTTATGTAATTTGTGTAGGTTATGTCGTTGAAGACATTTTGGGCTAAAACAATATTATGGTGGTGTGAATTTAATCTTAAGATTGTGCAAGAAAATCAGAGCAAGGAAAATGGTAGAAGTTTTGAGGCATTTCCAGGGTCTAGCAGGCGCCATAGCGCGTAGTGGGGCGCCATAGCGCGCACAGGGTGACAAAAGGTGTGATTCCAAGAGCTTCTAGGCGCAGTTGCGCGTTGATTGGGCGCAGTTGCGCGAGGTTTGGAGCTGTTGCTCGAGGACTGGCGCCGTAGCGCGCGCGGGGGAAGAATTCCAGGGCTTGTGGAGCGCTGTTGCGCTAGCAAAGGGCGCCCTTGCGCTTGGTCTAGGCGCTGTTGCGCTAGTTGAGGCGCCTTGGCGCTTGATGTGGGTTTGAGTTGTTTTCTGTTGCCTTGTACCGGGTCAATTGTTTTGGGCCTATTTTTAGGGCATCTTTATATGTAATATCTAGACCTAAAAACATTATCTATCGTGGTTCTTAGTTTTTCTTAGCTACTATCACACTTTTTCATCTAGATTTCAAGAACAATTTCAAGGAATTTCTCCAAGCTAGTGACAAGCAAGGATTATTCTTTGGAACCTTTGTACTCTTCTATTTTGGGGATTTATTTCTAAACCTTATTTCTTTTTCCATATTTACTTGTTTATTTTAGAATTATGTTTTCCATAGAACCCATGATGGCAATTAGGTCAATTATGGGCTAATTCGTTATCATGGGGTTTTAATGGATTTTTCTATGGATTCTAGTAATTAAGTGTTCTTATGCCTTGGTGTGTGATTGATTGTATTGATTGCCTAGTATGTTTATGCTTATTCGTTATAAGTGAGTCGCGAACACTTGTAATTGTTTGTTTAATCCTGGTGAATGCGAAAGTGGATCTAGGGTTTAGAACAATTCATGCTAGCATAGGTTTTTGCATGTGAAGAACATGTATTAATTTGTGGTGCAATTCTAACCGTCTTGCATCGACTATGTGGTTTAATGGGTGCTTGATTTTCAACCGGTATGTGTTCAATTGCTATAGACATATAGGAACTACACATATTTGGTGACTACTTGACTTCTATCAATTGTGGATGATCAGTAGGATGGTATATGCACAACGAAAGTTTGTGTGTATCAGTTTAATGCATCTAATCAGTAATCAACTCTGTCACATGCTAGGCTAAAGGGCATAAGATTCTAGATGAAGTAGTAAATGAAATTGAAATCCCATGTTTGTTTATTATAAAGTTAAAGTTAAGTTATTTCCTCGTAATTGGCTTAGTTGGTAATTAATCTTTAGTAAATCAAAACCAAAATTGTGATTGTCTTAGCAGTGAGTGTAAATCATAAGCTGGTGCATAAGTGAACATAACGAACAATTTGAGTCTCTGTAGGAACGAATCCTATTTACTCTATATTACTTGTTGACCACGTTCTCTTACGTGAATAAGTGCGAACACTCTTGTTCTTCATTTGAATGCATGTGTAGCTCAATTTTGTAAATATTTGCTTATAATTTCATGCGATGCGAGCCTAATTAATTGCGATCCCACACACTTAATTTCATGCTGCGAGCCCTGCCTCGCTAGACTAGAGAACACGACTCCTTTAGTAATTAAGCACACAATCTCAGGATAGAATAATTGCGCGACCCCATATTCTTCGTAAAGTAAGAACACCTAGAGCCTTCTCTTTAAACATTTTTTCTTCTTTTATCTCCTTTGATATTTCTGTAAGTGCACACACTAATATTCCACCATCTTTTCAGATGTCTAGCGATAGCTCAAGGACTCCTTCACCTCTCCCTCACATTTCCATTAGCGAACAAGCGGCCGCGAACATTGCTAAGGCCACAAGTGCAAGCACCAACTCCTTCAGACTATACATGGATCCTCAATGGTCTCAGGAGGAATTTACCCGAGAGACCCCTCTAACAACATGGAGAACACGACGACCTTCCACCTCGAAGAGCCATTCTATTGATTTCCCCTCGAGCTCGATAAACCCAGCATCTATAACCGTTCCCCCCTCCTCAATTCAAGGCGAGGTCGACAAACTGTTAAAGAAAGGACAGGAGTTCTTTTCTAACTTCCCCAAACCCCTTTCTCCTCTCAACAAGAATCTCCTCAACATAAGTCCCATAGTATTGACCAGCACCTCATCAATAGACTCCCTTGGCCACGCTTACTACGAGATCGAGGGTGGAGGTGACAACGAGGCAAACTCTGATGATTCAGATTACGAAGAACCTAGCTCTGATGATGGCGGTCTAGATGAAGTGGCCAAGGTTGTTAATTTCGAAGATTATAACTATGTGCCTGAAGCGTCACCCCAACCTTACATACCAACTCCTCAACCCGAGCTAGAGGGTACCATTTACGTTGGGGGACCTCGCCCTGAGGACATCCCACCAGGTTCCAAAATAAAACCAGGCCAACCTCGCATCCTAGCCTGCAAAGACCTGTCAACGACCCTGAATCTGGAATCTTTGACCAAGGCTGTTAGTACATACAGGCCTGAGGGCAAAATCATTCTCCCCAAACAATCAATGCGATGCTACCGTTTCAATCATGAGGACAATGGCGGCAGGGTGCCTCGCATGGTTTTGACCTCCGCTATGATGAAAATAGGTGTCTCCTCGCCTCTTCACCCTTTCATTAGGGATGTCTGCGAGACATATCACTTAGCTCCCATTCAAATCAATCCCAACGGATATAGAGCAATGATAGCCCTCTACATCATTTACCACAAATTAGGATATCCCAAGCTTGATGCGAGGACCATGGGATACTTCCTGCAATTGAAGAGATGCGGGCCATCTGACTTTGGCTATGTCTATTTCTCGGTCTGGCCGGAATTCAACAAAAAAGATTTATACAATAGCGCCCCGAGCAATGCAGGCTCATGGAAGGGGCCTTATCTCTATATTCATGAGGTGCCTAGAATAAAGACCTCATTTAACTATCTTCCGGTGGGTCAAGTGCGAACCGTTTTGAAGGGTGAGGAGAAGACACGTGCTGATGATGTTCTGAAAACTTCACGCGATGACAGGAATATTCGAACCCTCATTACACTTGAAAACTTGATTGAATGTGAATTCTTGAAAGAAGGGATCGAACTTCCCTCTGAAGCGGGGCCTTCGAGTGCGAAGAAGGCCTCGCAAAAGAGAAAAATGCGAGAGGAAGCCTCGTCTTCGAAAGTAGTAGTCGCAGAGAGTAAGAATTCTTTAACTGTTATAGTCTAGCATCTTCCTTATATTAATTCTTTATTGTCTTCGCATCTTATCTTTCATAATTATTATCTCTAACTGCCTTCTTCTTTGTTGTAGGCATGTCAGGCAAAGGTCGCAGGCCTCCTTTCTTGAAGAACAAGGATATCCCTGTTGAGAATCCAGTTGCCATTCCTTCCAAAAAGAATATTGAACTCCCACCTCCTCCACCTCCATTGACAAATACCGGGGTCGCTCTTCAACCTCCCCAAATCAACCCTGAAAAGCATATTTCAAAAAAACATAAAACTGGTCCACTGCCCCAGGTGACTAAGCCTGCAGACACAACTCCAGTCCATCATTTGTATGCGAAGCATGGGTATACCTATGCTACTGAAGAAGAGTGCACAGAATGGGTGGGGGCCGAGCTGATTGAAAACTCCGAAGCTGTCTCTAAGTGCCTAGCCGAGGGCTTCATCCGCCAAGCCTCGCATCTGCGAGAGCTAAAGGGAATAGTTTTTGCAAATGAAAGACTGGAGAAGGAGGTGAAGTCCCTGAAGGTTAGGGCTGAGGAGGAGAAGAGGCTGGTAGCAGAGAACTACAAGCGAGTCCTTCAGACTGAAACAGCGACCCTCCGGTCTGAGCTTAAAAAGGTAAATGACGAAAAGGCAGCACTCCACAAGTCTCTGACAGAGGCGGAGCAGCAGGAGGAGGAGCTGAAGAAAAAACACGAGGAGGAGTTGAACAACTTGAAAGCGGAGCTTGCTGCTGCTAGATCTGATCGCGAGGCCGTGGAAGAGGCTGCGCAAACTGAATTTATGAAGGGTTTTATAAGGAAGGTTCCTGACTTCGATTGGTCACAGCTTGGGCCTGGAAATGCCGAATTCGCTGCCGACCTCCGCAAAGAAATCGAAGAAGAATATGCCCAGGAAGCGGCCAAACTTGCTAACGAAGCTGCCAATGCGAACCCTTCGAATCAGGAAAAACCAAATGAGGCTGCTACATAATCTATTTTACTCCAATATTTTAAACTGGGGATGCGGACACCCCTTGAATGTCTCGCAATTTGTAATATTTTGCTGATAACTTTGGAGTATGTTGGGCTCGCGTAGCGACCCAGAAACTTTTGTGTTGATATAACTATCTTCATTTCTTCATGTCTTGTATTCGCTTTTGCTTTATAGATAGCTTGCCTTTTATATTTCTGGAATATTAGCAAGTAGATTGGCCTCGCATTTGCGAAGCTTCCCTTGTAGAATTTGTAGCTTTTTCTTTTAATTTTGCTTAATCTTCAAAGTGGACCCTGTCTCTTTGGAATCAAGACTTGCGATGCTTTCCTTGCGAGGTCGCAGACATGATTCGGAGATTGACGTCGCACCTTGACTTTTCTTTTAAACTTTGAACTTCTTTGAGGAGATACTTTTTAACTAAACTTTGAAGACATTCCCTCAGGTCGCAGTAAGTGCACGCTCGTGACCTCGTTGACCTGAGGGGTGTTCGGCCTCGCATACGCTGTGCTGGCCTAGTCTTGAAAATTTTTAACATTGACAAAAGAAAAATTGCACAACTTTTTTGGAGAACAAACTTCATAAATATAAATACTAGGGACAAAGCCCAACTTTCATTACATCATAACGAGGAGGTGTCTATATGCTCATTACCCCCCGATTACTTTGTATGAATTTATTCATGCTATGTAGTAATAGATGGAGACCACCAGGAGCGAAGCTTCTACTGGTAGTATTTTCTCAAATGTTCTGCATTCCAGGCTCGTGGCATGACCTTATCATCCATATCAGTTAGATAATAAGTCCCTTCATTGATGACACCATAAACTTTATAGGGCCCTTCCCAATTGGCTCCAAAGACCCCATGAGACGAGACCTTAGTGTTAGGCATCACTCTCCTAAGCACCAAGTCCCCCACGCGAAGATGTGGCACGCGAACCTTTCCATTATAATACCTTGCGGCTCGCCTTTGATAAGCCGCGAGCCTTAACTGAGCCTCTTCTCTTGACTCTTGAATCATGTCTAAGTAGAGCCTGTGATTGACCTTGTTTGACTTGGGGTCGTAATGTTCCCTTCTGAACGAGCCTGACCCTACTTCCACGGGCACCATGGCCTCGCACCCATATGTCAAAGAAAATGGAGTTTCACCTGTGGTAGACCTTGGGGTCGTGTTGTATGACCACAAGACCTTTGGTAGCTCCTCGGGCCAATTACCCTTACTTTCCTCCAACTTTGCTTTTAGGGTATGCTTGATGATCTTGTTGATGGCCTCGGTTTGTCCATTTGTCTGAGGGTGACTCACAGCAGAGAAACTTTTCTTGATTCCCAAACTCTCACAAAATTCTTTCATCTCCTTGCTATCAAATTGCTTCCCATATTCTGAAATGAGCTGATACGGAATCCCATAGCGACAGACAATTGCTCTGTACACGAAGTCCTTCAATTTTTTAGCTGTGATGGTAGCAAGAGGCTCGGCCTCGGCCCACTTAGTGAAATAGTCCACAGCCACAACTGCATATTTTACTCCTCCCTTAGCTTTAGGGAGTTCACCAATAAGATCTATTCCCCACATAGCAAAGGGCCAAGGGCTCATCAACGAGGTGAGGTGAGCAACTGGAGCATTACTGAAATTTGCATATCTTTGACACTTGTCACATCGCCTAGCGAACTCAAAAGCATCCCTTTTCAATGTGGGCCATAAATATCCTTGTCGTAAAATTTTCTGAGCTAGGGAACCACCCCCCGAGTGATTTCCACATATTCCTTCATGGACCTCTCTCAAAATATAGTTGCATTCTTCACCATCCACACACCTCAAAAGTGGAGTGTTGAACCCTCTTCGATACAAGGCCTCGTCATAGATAACATAGCAAGCCGCCTGATATTTGACCCTCCTCGCTTCTTTTTTATCCTGAGGTAGCATCCCATTCTTTACATACTCCCATATAGGGGCCATCCATGTTGACTCCTGGCTCGCTATTTCCATAACAAATTCTTCTGGTACACTAGGTTTACTTTGAATTTCTAATGGGATAATCCCAAGTAAAGTAGCCTCGCGTCGCGAACCCATTTTTGCGAGGGCATCTGCTCCTTGATTTTTTGCCCTCCTGATAAACTCCACCTTTACTTGCTTGAATGACTTCATAAGCCTTTGCACACACCTTAAATATAACTCGATCTGGGGTCCCCTGGCTTGCCATCCACATCCAACATGACCAGTAACCAACATAGAATCACTATATGCATTGAGATTCTCTACCTTCATTTCTATTGCGAGCTTGAGGCCAATTATGAGAGCCTCGTATTCAGCTGCATTATTGGAGGCCTCGAAGGCGAAGTGAACAGCACTACTCAACTTGCGACCTTCAGGTGTAACAAGCTCGATCCCAGCTCCGGCCCCTTCTTTGTTAGATGCCCCATCAACATACAATTCCCACCACGAGGCTGAATTTTCATCTTTGAGCTTGGGGTTAATCATTTCTGGGATCGCTATGAGAGCCCAGGCATCTTCCTCAGATTGGGAAGGAAACTCCAATATGAAATCTGCTAAAGCTTGCCCCTTTATTGCACCTCGTGGCTTGTACTCAATGTCAAACTGACTCAGCTCTATGGTCCACTTTAAGAGTCTGCCCGAGGCCTCGGGTTTATGCATTACCTGCCTGAGTGGGTACGCAGTGCGGACTTGGATACTATGAGCCTGAAAATATGGCCTCAGCTTTCGCGAAGCCAAAACCACAGCATAGGCGAGCTTCTCCATGTTGGTGTAGCGAGTCTCGGCATCTAACAATCTTTTACTGACATAATACACGGGGAGCTGAAGCTTTCCCTCCTCGCGAACGAGGACAGCACTGATGGCATATTCTGAAACTGCCAAGTAAACAATAAGAACTTCACCTTCATTAGGCTTAGAGAGTAATGGAGGCGAGCCCAGATGCTCTTTTATCCTCTGAAAAGCTTCCTCGCATTCAGGGGTCCATTCAAAATTTTTTCCCACCTTCTTGATTGCTTTAAAGAATTCATGGCACTTATCTGATGATTTAGAAACAAATCGGTTCAATGCTGCGATCCTCCCAGTCAGACTTTGCACCTCCTTGACACTTCTTGGCGACCTCATTTCCATCAATGCCTTTATTTTAGCTGGATTAGCCTCAATTCCTCTGTGGTTAACAATAAACCCCAAAAACTTTCCAGATTCGACCCCAAAAACACACTTTTGGGGGTTGAGCTTCATTCTGAATTTCCTCAATATATCGAACATTTCTGCGAGGTGGGCTACATGATCCCCAGCCTCCTTGGACTTCACAAGCATGTCATCTACATAGACCTCCATTGTCTTTCCAATCTGCTTCTCAAACATCATGTTAACGAGCCGCTGATAAGTAGCACCTGCATTGAGGAGACCAAAGGGCATCCCAATATAGCAGTAGAGACCTCTGTCTGTGATAAACGAAGTGTGTTCCTGGTCGGGGCCATACATGGGTATCTGATTGTACCCGGAATAGGCATCCATGAAACTTAAGAGTGCGTGGCCCGCTGTTGCATCTACCAATTGATCAATTCTTGGAAGAGGGAAACTATCCTTCGGGCAATGCTTGTTTAGATCAGTAAAATCCACACATGTTCGCCACTTCCCATTTGGCTTCTTGACTAGGACAGGGTTTGCGAGCCAGTCAGGGTAAAATGATTCCCTAACGAGCCCGACCTCGAGTAGCCTATCAACTTCTTCTTTTAGAGCCTCGGCTCGCTCTCCACTTATTGGTCTTCTTTTCTGCCTTACTCCCCTCTTGCATGGATCAAGATTAAGTCTATGACACATCACATTGGGATCGATCCCTACCATATCTTCATGAGACCATGCAAATACATCCAAATTAGCTTTAAGAAACTCCACGAGCCTTCCCCTAAGATCTGGATTCAACTGCGATCCGATCTTCAAAACCTTCGTAGAATCCTTTGGATCAACAAGAACAGCTATGGTATCCTCTGCGGCCCCAGCTCGCTCCGCATGCTCAGGGATGCGAGGGTCCAGGTCAATTTCAACATCTCGAGCCTGACTAGATTCTGCTTCATCTTGCCTCATGACTCCCGCTATCGAGTCAGGGGTCGCTCCAACATGTCCATACTCATTCACAATTGTTGTTTCTCGTGTGATACCATTAGGCAGGTCTACCAATGTTGATGTTTCCTTGCGAACCCATTTACCCTTTCGGGCCCGCACAGTGGCCTGCTCTGGACTTTCCTCTTCATCGCTAGCTTCTTCAACAATTCCTTCTTGTAAAACCAACACAGGTTGCGAGGCCTCCATCATAATTGCCCCTGGTACTGGTTCCACCTGTATGCCCAGGTTGTCAAAATAATCATCAGGCAACTCCTCGATTGAAATTATGTTACAACCATTTGAAGGTTGCGAGGCCTCGACATTCATAGAACTTCTTCCCCTTTCTGCTGACTTCAGGGCCTGATTATAGCACTCTCGTGACTCGTGCTGAATTCCTCTAACACAACCCACACCATGCGGGGTGGGAAATTTCATTGAGAGGTGGTAGATAGAAGTCACCACCCTCATTTCTTTCAAGATGGGACGTCCCACAATAGCATTGTAAGCAGATGGTTGATCCACGACCATGAAATCAGCGACCTGCGTAGTGATGCAGGGCTCGTCCCCCAAGGTGATGGGAAGCCTGATAAGTCCCTTGACACTAACAGACGCTCCAGTAAATCCATAAAGGTGGCCTACTGTTGGAATTAGATCTTTGTCTACGTATCCCATTTTTTTGTAGACATCATACATCAAAACATTCACAGCACTTCCATTATCCACTAGCACCCTGTAGATATTCTGTGAGCCAATGCGAACTCGAACCACTAGAGCATCAGAGTGAGGATGATGTACCCACTTCGCATCCTCTTCAGTGAACATGATATTTGTGTCTTCCCCCTTAAAAAGCTTTGGGGGTCGCTCTTGCAGATGATGCACATTGGTTAGGGGTCGCTCCCTGGCCTCGCGTGCATACCTTTCTCTGGCCTTGTTGCTGTCTCCTCCAATATGCGGCCCTCCAATGATCACATGGATGCTATTACCTCGCTCTTCCCTCTCTTTGCGGGGCTCTGTATTCTGGCTTGAGGGGGGTACAGCATGATACCCTACTCCTGATTTTCCTGAGTTCCCTTGATGCTTTTTTACTTCGCGGACCGCCCATTCAGTTAAATTCCCTTCTCGAATTAACTGATCAATTTGTTCCTTCAATTGCCAACAGTCCGCAGTATCATGCCCCTTTTGTTCATGAAAATCACAATACTTTGCAGTGTTCCATGTTCCTTGTGGACCCATAGCCCGAGGTTTTGTAAACATTCCTTTATTAGCGTTGACAGCATAGATGTGATCAACTGAAGCCACCAAGGGAACAAATTTGTCCTCATCTCTAGCAGGGCGAGCACGAGGTGGGGATCGTCTTGAGGAATCGCGATCCCTTCTTTTCGGGCTCGGGCTACGATCCTGTCTTCGCCTGGGGCTTCTAGAATCCCTTCTTTTTACCCCTTTTCCTTTACTTCCGTTACCACTAGTCCCGGTATTCTTCTTGAGATCTGCCAATGACTTTTCCACACGCTTAAAGGGCTCAGCGACCCGATGCAACTCTGAAAGTGTACCAGGGGTTTGCTCCTGTAGCTTCTCCCAAAATTTAGTTCCCTCTCTTACTCCTGCGATAAGGAAATTTTTCACGGCCTCGTCATTTGCGCCCCGGACACGAGGTACTTCAGCATTGAACCTTTTGAAATAATCATGTAGAGTCTCTCCTTCCTTCTGTTTGATGTTTGCCAATGTGGAAACAGGAGGTGCATAGAGCATTGAAGATTGGAACTGTTTGATGAAGATATCCACGAGCTGCTCCCAAGAATCTATGACAACTAGGGACCCTAGCTTCGAGAACCATTGTTGAGCACTCCCCCTTAGCGAGGCCGCAAACAGCCTACATCTCGCTAACAATGATACTTGATACACGTCCATCTCATTGTTGAATCGAATAACGAACTCGGCTGGATCAGTCTCCCCGTTATAGGTCATGTCAGAGTGATGACCTCGAAACACTGCAGGCAATGGGGCAGTGCGAATTTCATGAGTGAAGGGCGAGGAGGAACCCATATTGCTGAAAATCCCCTTCTCGTTATTCATCGCATCCAGTGCCTTTTTCAAATCTTCTAACTTGTAATCCCCAATTCTCGCCTCTTTGTCATCATCCTTTTTTCCTCCAGTGCTTGCATGATGAGATTGAGTCTTTTTTGGGGCACTAGACTCTTCCTGGTCATTCCTGCGATCCTTGTTTTTAGGGTCTTCATCGCGATGCTGGGATCGCTCACGCTCTCGATTGAAAGGGGGTCTGTCCTCGCGATGATGGGACCGCTCACGCTCTCTGCGAGGAGAGGGGGTCTGTCATTGCGACGATATGACCGCTCACGATCTTTTCGAGGAGATACGGGTTGATGAGAGCCCTTACTCTTATCCTTGGGACCTCCATCTTTGTTAGATTTGAGCTTTTCCAACTTGAGACGAAGATCGTGCTCACTGAGTTTCTTTCCAACACGGTCAAAGACACTAACGGACCGTCCTTCTGACGAGGCGGGCTTCGCTTTCGATCCCTCTTTATCAATCGTAGCTACTTCCTCCTCCCAATCAGGGTTCGTCCGATCTGTCACTACATCATCAAAGTCCCCAATTAGCTTCTTGGTGGGACCCTTGCTACTTTCTGCTTGGTGAGTTCGATCCCCTGTCCTTGTATTCCTCTTGAAGCCTCTAGAATTATGTCGCTTCTCCATATTGGCCACCGAGGCCCTCACCTCGATCATTTGATCACCAAGACCTTTCAGGAACGACATGACTTCGCCAGGCAAGGCTATCTGTTGGACAACAGGGGGGGTTTGCTCCTTCTCAGATTCATCCTCGATCCCATCGATTCGCGCCTCACTCTCTGGTTGATTATTCCTCCGGGGGTCGTTTATGTCCTTCTTATGCGACCCCGGGGTCTCCCGATCTCCGTTCTTCTTCTTGTGAGATTTAGTCATCGTTCTCCCAATCAATGACTGATGCCCTCCTTCTAGCGCCAAATGTTATAGGGAGAATATTGTATAACAATATTTATGGAGGTTGCTGGATTTATGGAGCAAAATACGGATATTCTGCTATGAACACGAAGAACACGGAGGTGATTTGGTGGTTGTTTGTGGCTGCTCTTGTATACTGATAATCAGTGGTGAACTGTTTCTCATATCTTTACAAGATGCCTACGTACCCTATTTATAGGGATCAAGCCATACGTAGTTCTCTTGGAGAAGAAGTTATCTAGACGGGCTAGGGTTTGTATGGGCTCGGCTTGGCCCAAATCCACTAGTCATCCTCTTGGGTTGTTTTTCTACCCATTTATTCTGCTCATGACCCATGGCCCATTAATAGGGAACCCACGGCTCACCATGATGCTATAATTATCTTTACTGGCGAAACTGACTAGATGGCCTCGCATGCGACCTCGCTGGGTCTGGCCATGCGAGGCGATCCTCAATGCATGGAGATAACCTACTTATGCGACCTCGCTGGGCCTGACCACAAGCCTTCGTAGTAACATGCTAGGCCACGCTGGACCTCTAGGCCTTGCTAGACCTCGCGAACTGCGACCCCGCTACTAGGGCTCGCTGGCGATCCGCTGTACAAAAATAATATGATGAATCCTCTCATGATGACGAACTTTAATGACCCATTCCTCATTCTTAGGCCCATTATGTGAGATGTACTGATATTCTAGCCCATTAGGCCTGTTTAGGACTTATGCCAAATTCGGGCATAACAATATTATACCTTTATTAATCCAGTGGAGACACACATGTTAATGAGCAAAAAATTATCTGACCCGAGAAATTTTCTTATGTGGCATGATCGCTTAGGCCATCCGGGTTCAACAATGATGCGAAGAATTATTGAAAATTCAAATGGACATCCTTTAAAGAACAAAATTGTTCCATTGTCCAAAGATTTTTCATGGGTTGCTTGCTTTCAAGGAAAACTAATAACAAAGCCATCGCATGTGAAAGTAGCAATTGAATGTCCATCCTTTTTGGAGCGAATTCAAGGAGATATATGTGGTCCTATTACACCATCAAGTGGACCATTTCAGTACTTTATGGTACTTATAGGTGCATCGACACGTTGGTCGCATGTTAGTTTATTGTCCATTCGTAATGTCGCTTTTGCAAGACTCCTTGCTCAAATTATTCAGCTGAGGACACAGTTCCCAGACCATACAATTAAAAATATCCGAGTGGATAATGCAACAGAATTTACATCCCAAACTTTTAATGATTATTGTATGTCGATTGGGATTACGGTTGAACATTCTGTTGCTCACACGCACACTCAAAATGGTCTAGCAGAATCGTTAATTAAAAGGCTACAATTAATTGCTAGACCTTTACTTATGAAAATAAATTGGCCAAATTCTGCTTGAGGACATGCAATCCTGCATGCTACATCGCTAATTCGATTAAGGCCAACAGCCTATCATAAGTACTCCCCATTGCAGCTTGTGAATGGTCACGAACCAAATATATCACATTTAAGATCTTTTGGGTGTGCGGTATATGTTCCAATATCTCCTCCCCAACGAACAACCATAGGTGTACTCACAGGATATGCTTTATCCATAATAAATCGCTTAAGGATCCTTTCAATATATGATGACTGGTGGACAAAAATTCCTTTGGATAGATGTTCAACTTGAAAACCAAGGCAGAGTTTTGTTTTGCCCAAGTCTTTCATCTCAAATTCCCTTTTCAAATATTCAATCGTTTCATGAATTTCATTTGGGGTCCCAATGATGTTTAGATCATCAACATAAACCGCAATTATAGTAAACCCCATTTTTGTCCTTTTAAAAAACACAAGGACAAATCACATTATTAACATATCCATTTTTCAAAAGGTACTCGCTAAGGCGATTATACCACATTCGACCTGATTGTTTCAACCCATACAATGATCTTCGTAATTTAATTGAATAAATCTCTCCGGGTTCTGAACTACATGCTTCAGGCATTTTTAATCCATTAGGGATTTTCATGTAAATGTCATTATCTAGTGACCCATATAAGTAGGCAGTAACAACATCCATTAAATTCATTCGGAGCCCTTCTAGAATTGATAAACTTAGTAAAAATCTGAATGTTGTTGCATCCATTACCGGGGAATAAGTCTCTTCATAATCAATTCCCGGTCTTTGTGAGAAGTCTTGTGCAACAAGGCGTGCCTTATATCTCATAATTTCATTTTCCTCAGTTCTTTTGCGCACAAATACCCATCTATATCCAACGGGTTTCACACCTGCAGGTGTTTGGACAATAGGTCCAAAAACTTGACGTTTTTCAAGTGATTTCAATTCTACCTCAATAGCATCTTTCCATTTTGGCCAATCATTTCTTCTTTTACATTCATAGATCGATCTAGGTTCATGATCCTTGATTTCTTCAGAAATGTCAAGTGCAGCTGTATATGCAAATATTTCATCCATGACAATTTCTTTTCTATTCCACCTTTTCGCTGAAATGATATAATTTATCGAGATCTCTTCATTGTCCTCAATTTCAGGTGTTTGATCATCCTTTGAAGACGTCTCTTCAATGATCAATTCTATTTCATTTGGAATGATCTCATTTGATGTACCAGCTTGTTTATCAAGTTTCCTTGATTTTCTAGGATTTTTATCCTTGGATCCAATAGGTCTACCATGCTTCTGGCGTGCTTTAGACGCATTTGCTAGCATGACTTTATTTTCTTCATCAGGAAGTTTTATGTTACAAGGAACATTGACAGCCGGTATATGTGACTTTGTCACTATCTTGACATCAGTAAATGAATCAAGCAATTTATTTGCAATTTCTTGTAGGTGGATAATCTTTTGAACTTCAAGTTCACATTGATTTGTGCGAGGATCGTAATGAGACAGGGATTCTGCATTCCACAAAATTTCTTGTCTTTCTTTTTCAAATTTTGACTTATCTCCCCCTAATGCAGGAAAAACTGTCTCGTCAAACTGACAATCAGCAAATCTTGCTTTAAATAAATCACCAGTCATGGGCTCCAAATATTTTATAATTGAGGGAGAGTCAAACCCAACGTATACCCCTAATCTTCTTTGGGGTCCCCTATCTCTCTATCTCGCCAAGAAATTTTGTGGAATGCAGAATCCCTGTCTCATTATGATCCTCGCACAAATCAATGTGAACTTGAAGTTCAAAAGATTATCCACCTACAAGAAATTGCAAATAAATTGCCTGATTCATTTACTGATGTCAAGACAGTGACAAAGTCACATATACCGGCTGTCAATGTTCCTTGTAACATAAAACTTCCTGATGAAGAAAATAAAGTCATGCTAGCAAATGCGTCTAAAGCACGCCAGAAGCGTGGTAGACCTATTGATCCAAGGATAAAAATCCTAGAAAATCAAGGAAACTTGATAAACAAGCTGGTACATCAAATGAGATCATTCCAAATGAAATAGAATTGATCATTGAAGAGACGTCCTCAAAGGATGATCAAACACCTGAAATTGAGGACAATGAAGAGATCTCAATAAATTATATCATTTCAGGGAAAAGGTGGAATAGAAAAGAAATTGTCATGGATGAAATATTTGCATATGCAGCTGCACTTGACATTTCTGAAGAAATCGAGGATCATGAACCTAGATCGATCTATGAATGTAAAAGAAGAAATGATTGGCCAAAATGGAAAGATGCTATTGAGGTCGAATTGAAATCACTTGAAAAACGTCAAGTTTTTGGACCTATTGTCCAAACACCTGCAGGTGTGAAACCCGTTGGATATAGATGGGTATTTGTGCGCAAAAGAACTGAGAAAAATGAAATTGTGAGATATAAGGCACGCCTTGTTGCACAAGGCTTCTTACAAAGACCGGGAATTGATTATGAAGAGACTTATTCCCCGGTAATGGATGCAACAACATTCAGATTTTTACTAAGTTTATCAATTCTAGAAGGGCTCTGAATGAATTTAATGGATGTTGTTACTGCCTACTTATATGGGTCGCTAAATATTGACATTTACATGAAAATCCCTAATGGATTAAAAATGCCTGAAGCATGTAGTTCAGAACCCCGAGAGATTTATTCAATTAAATTACGAAGATCATTGTATGGGTTGAAACAATCAGGTCGAATGTGGTATAATCGCCTTAGCGAGTACCTTTTGAAAAATGGATATGTTAATAATGTGATTTGTCCTTGTGTTTTTTAAAAGGACAAAAATGGGGTTTACTATAATTGCGGTTTATGATGATGATCTAAACATCATTGGGACCCCAAATGAAATTCATGAAACGATTGAATATTTGAAAAGGGAATGAAAGACTTGGGCAAAACAAAACTCTGCCTTGGTTTTCAAGTTGAACATCTATCCAAAGGAATTTTTGTCCATCAGTCATCATATATTGAAAGGATCCTTAAGCGATTTATTATGGATAAAGCATATCCTGTGAGTACACCTATGGTTGTTCGCTCACTTGAAAAGAAAAAGGATCCATTCCGCCCAAGAGAAGAGGGAGAAGAACTTCTTGGTCCTGAAGTACCATATCTTAGAGCCATTGGTGCACTAATGTACCTTGCCAATTGTACACGTCCCGATATTGCTTTTTCTGTTAATTTATTGGCAAGGCATAGTTCTGCTCCAACTCGAAGACATTGGACTGGGGTGAAACAAATTTTTAGATATCTTCGAGGTACAATGGATATGGGGTTGTTTTATTCTAAAGACTCAAAAATAGAATTAGTTGGTTATGCAGATGCAGGATATCAGTCGGATCCTCACAAAGGTAGATCACAAACAGGTTACATATTCATATATGGTGATACCGCAATATCTTGGCGGTCTACAAAGCAAACTCTTGCAGCAACTTCTTCGAATCATGCTGAATTATTGGCACTACACGAAGCAAGTCGAGAATGCGTGTGGCTAAGGTCTTTGGTCTATCATATTCGAGAATCATGTGGTCTTTTAATTAATAAAGGAAGTCCTACTGTTCTATTCGAAGATAATGAAGCATGTATCACTCAGACTCGAGAAGGTTATATTAAAGGTGATAGGACGAAGCACATTGATCCAAAGTTTTTCTTCACTCATGAGCTTCAGCAAAGAGGAGAAATTGATGTGTGTCAGATTCGCTCATGTGAAAATCCAGCAGATTTGTTCACAAAGTCACTTTCTACATCATCTTTCGAGAAATTAGTACACAAGATTGGAATGGGTAGATTTCGAGATATATGTTGACATTAATAGTCATGTTGCAATGAGGGGGAGACATATACGATACACTTTTTTTATTAGTATAACACATGTACTCTTTTTCCTTCACTAGGGTTTTTCCCACAGGGTTTTTCCTAGTAAGGTTTTAACGAGGCATGATGTTTGTACGAGTCATCTAGGGGGAGTGTTTTGTATAATTATGAATGACTCTTAGCTTTTCACCTTACCCTAATTAGTGCACCACCTCTTGACTTTTCACTTCCATTGTATCCTATATCTAATTGGCTATATAAAGCCTTGCTTGTATTTAGTCTATACAAATGAATAATAACATTGCTCTCTCCTCTCTCTATCTCTATTATGTAGCTCTTTCTCTATCTCTCTATCTCTCCATATATAAATTATATATCAGTACGATGATGCTTTAACCAACTGAGAAGAATTACAGCTATTTTCGAAAAAAAAGAAAGGTACGTGACTTCCTGGAAAAATCTATTCTACTGGTTGTTTGCATATGACTCTTTCATAAGTTTCATTTATATGCCCTTTATGTCCATAATCACATAAGTATATTGATATGCATGTATATACTGTTTCTATTTGCCAGACATTGTGTTTTACACCATCATTGCATTATGGATGAATGCCTCATAACTCCTTCCTGGACACTTCTCAATTATTTATGATCATTTTATCAATTTCTGTGCATTCGGCAACGTTAATAAATATCATATGTAATGACTTTGTTTTTATCTGGATAATATAATAACTAATTTTGATAAACTAGAAGTGATATTTTTATGCTTTAATTTTATGGCAAAATCAGTGACAATAATATATGTGTAGATTAGTTAAAACATTTCCTCCTTCAGTTTGATAGAAATGGATAAATTAACAATTTTATATAACAGTGGGAGCATTTGCTTATATAATAATTTATCAAGTCAAAAGGATGATTTAGTCACTATTATTAGATCATGATATAGGTATTTTTTCAGTCTTTTAACTTTAGATCCCACAAACAAGCAGCTAAATGTTATTTACATTATTAATAATGTCCTAACTAATTTGTTTCTGTCCTAATTTAGTGTTCCTAAAGTATATCAAGGTACTAATATACTAGTTATCGTAAGCCGTAAAATTGAGTTACTTGTTTTAATTCTTATTTTTTTATTTAATTGTCTTTGTATGCCATTTATTTGTTTACCTTGCACACATAACTTTTATTATACCATGAATACATGATCACTAGTCAAATATGTCAATTAATATGTGTATAAATTGGTGCTCGGTATATCTTACTACATTTATCTACACTTATTTTTATTCGATATTAATTTATAATCATGTTTATTTAGTAGTGACAACGTCAAATCTTACAAAACTTGAGTTCAATGCACTTGATGTTACTGGCAAGAATTATTTGACATGGATCTTGGATGCCGAAATTCATTTGAGTGCTATGGGTCTTGGTGACACCATAAAAGAGGGAAATAAAACCTCCGAACAAGATAAGGCAAAGGCTATGATATTTCTTCGCCATCACCTTGATGAAGGCCTAAAAACTGAATATTTAACCATTAAAGATCCATCAACTCTTTGGAAGGATCTCAAAGAAAGATATGACCATCAAAAAATGGTGATACTCCCAAAAGCTCGCTATGATTGGCTACACTTGCGATTGCAAGATTATAAAAGTGTGAGCGAGTATAACTCTGCCATGTTTAAAATTACATCTCAATTGAAATTATGTGGCGAGAATATCACCGATAAAGATATGTTGGAAAAAACATATTCCACTTTCCATGTCAATAATATGCTCTTGTAGCAACAATATCGTGAACGTGGATTCACAAAATATTCTGAGCTTATTTCTGTCTTGCTTCTTGCTGAACAAAATAATGAACTTTTGCTGAAAAATCATCAAGCACGTCCAACTGGCTCAACACCATTCCCTGAAGTGAATGCGGTGACTAATAATGAACATGGAGGTAATAAGCCATTTGGACGTGGGCGTGGATATGGACGTGGATGTGGTCGTGCCCGTGGTCGTAGTTTTGGGCATGGTCGAGGCCGAAATCAACAAAATCCCTCCAACTTTAAAAGGAAGCACCACCACCAGAAATGGACAAAAAATGAGGAGAAACCCGAGGGAAGTACGATGGTTAAAAGGGGTGAGAGTACTTATAGTCGTTGTGGAATGAAAGGTCATTGGAGAAGTACATGTCGTACCTCCAAGCACTTTGTTGACCTTTATCAAGCCTCTTTAAAAAATGTTGAAACTAATTTCACTGAACAAAATGATCCTTTGGGAATTGCTCATCTTGAAGCACACCTTGGTGGTGGTGTAGATCCAGTTGATCCTTCGGGCCTCACTCACATGGAAGTTGGTGATTTCTTTGAAGATGGGCATGAAGAGATGGCCAAATCTGGTGGTGGCAATAATTAGGTCATATATTAAGACTTTGCTTTTGTTTATTGAATATTTCATATTTCTGTTCAAACTCTATAATGATTAATGACTTTGCTTTATGCATTCTATATAATTCTCTTTTAGCATGAATGACTTGTTTTGGATATTATTCTAATCTTCATTTATATATTTGTTTTGTGAAGAATTATGGCTAGTATAATCTCATTATGTACTATGAAAGATGAAGAATCATTTTGTTTGGCGGATAGTGCAACAACACATACAATTTTGAAAAAGAAAGAATATTTTTCGCATCTCATATTAGCTAAAGCTAATGTAAATACAATATCGGGTGCATCAGATATTATTGAAGTCTCCGGAAGAGCAAGCATAGTGTTACCTAATGGTACACATTTATTTATTGAGAATGCCATGTTTTCCACCCGATCAAAAAGAAACCTTTTGAGTTTCAAAGATATACGCCACAATGGCTATCATATTGAAATAACAAATGAAAATGACGATGAATATTTATGTATCACGTCTGTAGTCTCTGGGCGAAAGCAAATAATAGAAAAACTCCCATCATATAAATCTGGATTATATTATACCTTTATTAATCCAGTAGAGACACACATGATAATGAGTCCAAAATTAGCAAACCCGAAAAATTTTCTTATGTGGCATGATCGCTTAGGTCATCCGGGTTCAACAATGATGCGAAGAATTATAGAAAATTCAAATGGACATCCTCTAAAGAGTAAGATTGTTCCATTGTCCAAAGAATTTTCTTGTGTTGCTTGCTTTCAAGGAAAACTAATACAAAGCCATCACATGTGAAAGTTGCGATTGAGTGTCCATCATTTCTAGAGCGAATTCAAGGAGATATATGTGGACCTATTACACCATCAAGTGGACCATTTCAGTACTTTATGGTACTTATAGATGCATCGACACGTTGGTCACATGTCAGTTTATTGTCCACTCGCAATGTTGCTTTCGCAAGACTCCTTGCCCAAATAATTCAATTAAGGACACAATTCCCAGATCATGCCATCAAGAAAATTCGATTAGATAATGCAGGAGAATTTACTTCTCAGTCTTTCAATGATTATTGCATGTCAATTGGGATTGATGTGGAATATCCGGTTCCGCATACGCATACCCAAAATGGTTTAGCAGAATCTTTTATTAAGAGGCTACAATTGATTGCTAGGCCCTTACTTATGAAAACAAAATTACCAAATACTGCTTGGGGACATGCAATATTACATGCTGCATCACTTGTTCGTTTAAGACCGACTGCTTATCATAAATATTCCCCAATGCGGCTTGTAAATGGTCAAGAACCAAATATTTCTCACTTAAGAGTTTTTGGGTGTGCAGTTTATGTTCCGATATCTCCTCCCCAACGAACAAAAATAGGACCCCAAAGAAGATTAGGGGTATACGTTGGGTTTGACTCTCCCTCAATTATAAAATATTTGGAGCCCATGACTGGTGATTTATTTAAGGCAAGATTTGCCGACTATCAGTTTAATGAGACAGTTTTCCCTGCATTAGGGGGAGATAAGTCAAAATTTGAAAAAGAAAGACAAGAAATTTTGTGGAATGCAGCATCTCTGTCTCATTATGATCCTCGCACAAATCAGTGTGAACTTGAAGTTCAAAAGATTATCCACCTACAAGAGGTTGCAAATAAATTGCCCGATTCATTAACCGATGTCAAGACAGTAACGAAGTCACATATACCGGCTGTCAATGTTCCTTGTAAAATAAAACTTCCTGATGAAGGAAATAAAGTCTTGCTAGCAAATGAGTCTAAAGCACGCCAGAAGCGTGGTAGACCTATTGGATCCAAAGATAAAAATCCTAGAAAATCAAGGAAACTTGATAAACAAGCTGGTACATCAAATGACATCATTCCAAATGAAATAGAATTGATCACTGAAGAGACGTCTTCAAAGGATGATCAAACACCTGAAATTGAGGACAATGAAGAGATCTCGATAAATTATATCATTTCAGGGAAAAGGTGGAATAGAAAAGAAATTGTCATGGATGAAATATTTGCATATGCAACTGCACTTGACATTTCTGAAGAAATCGAGGATCATGAATGTAAAAGAAGAAATGATTGGCCAAAATGGAAAGAAGCAATTGAGGCAGAATTGAAATCACTTGAAAAACATCAAGTTTTTGGACCTGTTGTCCAAAAACCTGCAGGTGTGAAACCCGTTGGATATAGATGGGTATTTGTGCTTAAAAGAAATGAGAAAAATGAAGTTGTGAGATATAAGGCGCGCCTTGTTGCACAAGGCTTCTCACAAAGACCGGGAATTGATTATGAAGAGACTTATTCCCCGGTAATGGATGCAACAGCATTCAGATTTCTACTAAGTTTATCAATTCTAGAAGGGCTCCGAATGAATTTGATGGATGTTGTGACTGCCTACTTGTATGGGTCACTAGATAATGACATTTACATGAAAATTCCCGATGGATTAAAAATGCCTGAAGCATATAGTTCAAGACCCCGAGAGATTTATTCAATTAAATTACGAAGATCATTGTACGGGTTGAAACAATCAGGACGAATGTGGTATAATCGCCTTAGCGAGTACCTTTTGAAAAATGGATATGTAAATAATGTAATTTGTCCATGAGTTTTTATTAAAAGGACAAAAATGGGGTTTACTATAATTGCAGTTTATGTTGATGATCTAAACATCATTGGGACCCCAGATGAGCTTAATGAAACGATTGAATATTTGAAAAGAGAATTTGAAATGAAAGACTTGGGCAAAACAAAACTATGCCTTGGTTTTCAAGTTGAACATCTATCCAAAGGAATTTTTGTCCACCAGTCATCATATATTGAAAAGATCCTTAAGCGATTTATTATGGATAAAGCATATCTCGTGAGTACACCTATGGTTGTTCGCTCACTTGAAAAGAAAAAGGATCCATTCCGCCCAAGAGAAGAGGGATAAGAACTTCTTGGTCCTGAAGTACCATATCTTAGTGCCATTGGTGCACTAATGTACCTTGCCAATTGTACACGTCCTGATATTGCTTTTTCTGTTAATTTATTGGCAAGACATAGTTCTGCTCCAACTCGAAGACATTGGACTGGTGTGAAACAAATTTTTAAATATCTTCGAGGTACAATGGATATGGGTTTGTTTTATTCTAAAGACTCAAGAGTAGAATTAGTTGGTTATGCAGATGCAGGTTATCGATCTGATCCCCATAAAGGTAGATCACAAACAGGTTATGTATTCACATATGGTGATACCGCAATATCTTGGCGGTCTACAAAGCAAACTCTTGCAGCAACTTCTTCGAATCATGCTGAATTATTGGCATTACATGAAGCTAGTCGAGAATGCGTATGGCTAAGGTCCTAGGGTCCATCATATTCGAGAATCATGTGGTCTTTTAATTAATAAAGGAAGTCCTACTTTTCAATTCGAAGATAATGAAGCATGTATCACTCAGACTCGAGAAGGTTACATTAAAGGTGATAGGACGAAGCACATTGATCCAAAGTTTTTCTTCACTCATGAGCTTCAGCAAAGAGGAGAAATTGATGTCTGTCAGATTCGCTCATGTGAAAATCTAGCAGATTTGTTCACAAAATCACTTCCTACATCATCTTTCGAGAAATTGAGACACAAGATTGGAATGCGTAAACTTCGAGATATATGATGATACTCATAGTCATATTTAAATGAGGGGGAGACATGTATTATTAGTGCAACACATGTACTCTTTTTCCTTCACTAGGGTTTTTTCCACAGGGTTTTTCCTAGTAAGGTTTTAATGAGGCATGATGTTTGTACGAGTCATCCAAGGGGGAGTGTTGTGAAATAAATGTATGACTCTCTAGAATGTACTTAACCCTCTAGATGACAACCTTTGGCCTTTTAGTTTCATGTAACTTAAGACTCTTGGCTCTACAAATTCATGTAACTTACAACTAGTTAGCCTATAAATAGGCACTATTCTTAAGCTTGTAAATATACAATTTTCTCTCAATGAAATCTATTGTTTCTCTCCTCTAAATACTCTCTATATTATAATATATTCTTATACGGTTGAACATTCTGTTGCTCACACACACACCCAAAATGTTCTAGCAGAATCGTTAATTAAAAGGCTACAATTAATTGCTAGACCTTTACTTATGAAAACAAATTTGCTGGATTTTCACATGAGCGAATCTGATAGACATCAATTTCTCCTCTTTGCTGAAGCTCAATCCAAAGGAATTTTTGTCCACCAGTCATCATATATTGAAAGGATCCTTAAGCGATTTATTATGGATAAAGCATATCCTGTAAGTACACCTATGGTTGTTCGCTCACTTGAAAAGAAAAAGGATCCATTCCGCCCAAGAGAAGAGGGAGAAGAACTTCTTGGTCCTGAAGTACCATATCTTAGAGCCATGGTGCACTAATGTACCTTGCCAATTATACACGTCCCGATATTGCTTTTTCTGTTAATTTATTGGCAAGGCATAGTTCTGCTCCAACTCGAAGACCTTGGACTGGTGTGAAACAAATTTTTAGATATCTTCGAGGTACAATGGATATGGGGTTGTTTTATTCTAAAGACTCAAAAATAGAATTAGTTGGTTATGCAGATGCAGGATATCAGTCGGATCCTCACAAAGGTAGATCACAAACAGGTTACATATTCACATATGGTGATACCGCAATATCTTGGCGGTCTACAAAGCAAACTCTTGCAGCAACTTCTTCGAATCATGCTGAATTATTGGCACTACACGAAGCTAGTCGAGAATGCGTGTGGCTAAGGTCTTTGGTCCATCATATTCGAGAATCATGTGGTCTTTTAATCAATAAAGGGAATCCTACTGTTCTATTTGAAGATAATGAAGCATGTATTACTCAGACTCGAGAAGGTTATATTAAAGGTGATAGGACGAAGCACATTGATCCAAAGTTTTTCTTCACTCATGAGCTTCAGCAAAGAGGAGAAATTGATGTGTGTCAGATTCGCTCATGTGAAAATCCAGCAGATTTGTTCACAAAATTCACTTTCTACATCATCTTTCGAGAAATTAGTACACAAGATTGGAATGCGTAGATTTCGAGATATATGTTGACATTAATAGTCATGTTGCAATGAGGGGGAGACATATACGATACACTTTTTTTTTATTAGTACAACACATGTACTCTTTTTCCTTCACTAGGGTTTTTCCCACAGGGTTTTTTCTAGTAAGGTTTTAACGAGGCATGATGTTTGTACGAGTCATCCAGGGGGAGTGTTATGTATAATTATGAATGACTCTTAGCTTTTCACCTTACCCTAATTAGTGCACCACCTCTTGACTTTTCACTTCCATTGTAACCTATATCTAATTGGCTATATAAAGCCTTGCTTGTATTTAGTCTATACACATGAATAATAACATTGCTCTCTCCTCTCTCTATCTCTATTATGTAGCTCTTTCTCTATCTCTCCATATATAAATTATATATATAACAATTTTAAATTTTTATAGCCTTTTTTTGGGATTACATAGTTTCATTTTGGGTTTAGAAATATTCAATTTTTTAATTTAAATTTTATATGTATTCACTTGGGGGTTCACCAGTTAAACTTTGAGGTTCAACAATTCCATTTTGGGTTTTAGAAATATTCAGAACGACGAATAGTATACGAACTTAGGGTTTAGGGTTGTTTACAATCCTAAATCCCAGACCCTAACCCTAAACCCCAGACTATAAACCCTGACTTATCCTGATTTTTAAAAAATCGAGACTGTCTCCGATTTTTTAAAATCACGCCGCCGGACTCACTAAAAAAATAAGATCATTTGATAATAATTTTTTTAATAATATTTTGGAAATACATATATAGTAAAAAAAATAGATAACACCATTTAAAATTGCATTTTGGGCTGATAAAGTTAAAGAAATTGTGTTCAAGTTGCTAAATATTTGAATGCTATCATTCCAATGATTTCAACTTTTGGGCTGCTCCCGAAGCATTTGGCCAGGACTAAAAATAATTTAAAACTATAACCGTCTAAGTGCCATTGACGTGTCCTATAGAGATGCACCTTCCATTTTCATATTAATACGTTATCTCGGGTTGCATATCTATAATCTATAACCTTTATTAATAAAGCGAAACACCCTTTTAACGGTACCACTTTTTGGTTCACACTATATTTTGGTTTCACCCCTTTTTGGTTCGCACTATATTTTGGTTTCACCCTACAATCCTATTTCTACTATAATTCTGTTTCTATGTTGTTTTTTTAATAAAACAGAAATCCTATTATAATTATAATTCTTTTATTACAACTTTAAATAAAAAATTAGTTTCACCCCTAGAATCATATTTCCCTTATATTCTATGTTATTTTTTAAAGAAAATAATAAAATTGAAATCCTATTATAATTATAATACATTTTTTTATCATAATTTAGAATAAAAAAAATAATCCGATCAATTCTCCGAAAGATTTTTCAAGGAGAACAACTAGAACATGTTTCTATACAATATAACCTTTATTAATAAGCGAAACACCCTATTAACGGTACCACTTTTTGGTTCGCACTATATTTTGGTTTCACCCCTTTTTGGTTCGCACTATATTTTGGTTTCACCCCTACAATCCTATTTCTACTATAATTCTGTTTCTATGTTTTTTTTAATAAAATAGAAATCCTATTATAATTATAATTCTTTTATTACAACTTTAAATAAAAAATTAGTTTCACCCCTAGAATCATATTTACCTTATATTCTATGTTATTTTTTAAAGAAAATAATAAAATTGAAATCCTATTATAATTATAATACATTTTTTAATCATAATTTAGAATAAAAAAAATAATACGATCAATTCTCCGAAAGATTTTTCAAGGAGAACAACTAGAACATGTTTCTATACAATACTCTAGAACAATTTTCCCTGCGATTATATGTTAATTTTAAAAAAAACATAATAAAATTGAAATCTTATTATTATTATAATTCTTATATTGTATTAGCAATTTTTTATTATAACTTTAGAATAAAAAAAGATTACGATCAATTATCTTAAATAATTTTCAATGAAAACAACTGAAACTTGTTTCCATGCATTTCTATTAAACAATCTAAGTTTATATTTTGTTAATCGTATAAATTTCTTATGCAAATAACATAGTTCTTTTTATAATTTTATAAATATTTAATTAAATAAAAAATTAGTAATTAATTAACATAAATCCGGAGCCCGTGCTTCGCACGGGTTATCATCTAGTATACTATAATAAGTAAACTAGGGGATAATTGGTAGTTTGGTTCAACCCTATTTTTTAGCCATAATTTTAGTTCAATTAAAAATAAATTTAATTAATATTTTATCTACCTAAAAACATTTCCGGGTAAGCAAAGATTTAGCCGAGAGTTTTGATCGAGAGGAGTGGCGTGTGTGTGCGTGTTTTTTTTAATTTTATTAACAGGAGAGTGTTTAACAGGAGAGTGTTTTGTGTGTTTTTTTACATTTTTTTATTATTAATAATAGAGATTTAAGCAAATCAAAGAGTGACCAAAATGAGTGACCAACAAAAGAGTATCAAACCGACAACCAAAAATATCTTATTTCGCTTATAATAGTATTAAACTAGGGGATAATTGGTAGTTTGGTTCTACCCTATTTTTTAATATTAAAAAACATATTAAGCAAATAACAAATTACACTATAACAAATTAAAATTAATATTTATAATATTAAAATTAATATTTATAATATTATATTAGTATATTACACTATAAACAAATTATAAAAAATTAAAAGCAACCCGTGCTTTGCACGGGTTATAAGCTAGTATAACTAAAAGATGCGTTAGTTCAGCTAGCATGTTTCAATAATTATGTTACACGATTTAGCGTATTAGTATAATATGTGAGATGACATGACCTATCGGGGAGGCAGTTTGGACCATCTGTTGGCATTGAGGCATTTAGGACCTTTTGTTTTTAATTTGGGATATTTAAGGCCATTGTCCTATGCAATATTACAAAATACAGTAACTATAAGATATGAGATTAATCGATATCTTATCATTTATCATATTTTTCAATTATAAAATTATTTCAATATTGTAACATCCCATATCAATTAAAATTAGAGTTTTTGCGACCTTTATAACATCCAAAACCCATAATCGAGTGTATACCGAACCAACAACCCACCACAGGTTAATCCAAAAGTGCTAGCAAATTGGTATACATTAGTTGTTAACTTGTATCTATAAAGATCTCATATACTCTTATTATAATTGATGTGCGATGTTACAAACACCCCCTCTTATAGGATCGACGTTCACGTCGAGCCCACACACAAACTCACCAAACCTAAGGAAACTACTCCGTAATAAGTTTTGGTGCCATTCCCAAGTGGTGTCCTTGCCAAAGTAGAGGAGCAAAAGGACGATCGCGCGCTCGCCTTGGATATGCATAAGAGGTATGATGGCATTTTAACATCAAAAATTATATTTTGGTTCTAGAATAAAAATAATAATTCCGTATATTTTAGCATAACCATTAACTTGGCTTAAAAAAGGATACTAAATTTTTAGTTAAGCATGCAATGTACAAAACTCTAAATATATTAAAACAAGATTCCTGAGCTTGGTATGATAAATTTTCTAAACATTTTATGGATGTAGGCAGGTTGGAATTTTTCAAAATAGATTTAAATAATTTTTAGAATCTATTAAATCATAATCTATTTATGTATATGCGATATATTAATTATTTTTTAAAAATTAATATTCAATCAATCTATACTTAAAAGATTTTCAAAACAAATTCAAACATTTGGAATAGTCAGAATACCTTTGTAAAATTTTGAATTTTTTTCAATATATTTTAATAATTAATTACATTTAATGTATTAATAAACATACTTCTAATAATAGAATGTCAGAACCCAAATAGATTGTCTAAGTTAATTAATCACGTACTTTAAAAAAAGGTAAAAAAAAACAATAGTTAGAAAAGATAATTAAACACAACCGATTTTATCCTGATTGATCAACAATCGTTGGATATATATAATGTGATCATCAAATCTAAACCGTTGATATAATATGATACATCTATATATCATGTACACTATTCATTTTAGGGTTTACACCCATTTCAGCCGCTCTCTCTCATTCATATGCCTCTTTAGCTATGTCAAAACTTCTTCTTATCTGGTTAGCTCTCTTACTTTCTTCTAGAATTTTTTATATAATTGCCAGTTTAAACGATCAAGATGATATGCTTTAATAGATGTTTTTATGTATTTATGTTCTTGGTTGCTATCTTTTAGAGTTCTTTATATAATTAACCAGTTTAAACAATCATGACGATATGGTTTAATAGATGTTTTTGTGTATTTGTGTTCAATTACAACAAACATCACCATTTCTCCTAACGATTCAAACAAATAGAGTTACAAAAATCGATTCTGTTTGTTTAGATCGACATAGTGTCTTATTACTATCTGAAGAACTCTGGCCTATATTATTTAAGTATATATTTTATTGCGTAGACATTTATTTTTAGAAGTTCTTTCAAACATCCATTTAATTTCTTCTATAAAAGATCACTTACCTTCCACTCTTTACTCACTCCTGAAATAAACATCCAACCGTTTTCTTCATCTCATATCTTTAAGATTCCCAGTCTCTAATTCCTTTCCTACCGAGTGATTATAATCTCAATAGCATAACGACCATCAAAAATAGTATAAGATCGAATAATATTGTTATCTTGTTTTTTTGATTTTATCTAATTTATTACTTATTTCTTGATTTACGATTTTTGACAGATTTTCAATGATTTCTGCCACATCAATCTTTGCAAACGAAATGATTAGCATCACGACTTTATTCAAATTTGACCGGTAAGTTATTTTTGAATTAATTACTTGAACATTGAATATATGGTGAATATACCATTCGCTTCGTTTAGATGTAATTAAAATCAAACTTTTGAATTACATCCGAAAGGATTCAGTTTAAGTTCATTTTTAATTTTTGATGTTAAATAAATTCAAACTCGAACTTAATCTAAATTTCCATTATATATTTATACCCAAACATCCTTTCAATGCATTATTTTTGATCTTGTACAGTATGTAGGCTACATAGTATACTGATTTAGATTTATATTCAATGTAATCTTAGACCTTAAACCATATATTTTTACTAAATACATTATGTACTACAATAAAACGGATTTATGTTTTTATATATCATATGCATCACACCTCCGGCCATCCATATGTACAATCTTTTTCGGGACACATTTCATGATGGAAATAAAGTTGTTCTGTAAATCAAATTCATTGTACTACAATTTTTAATTTTGATTGTACTATATTTTTTTGTTTCAAAAGTACATTGTACTGCACTATGATTTACAGGGTCTACAATTTAAGTGGTTCATACTAATATTTGCCTATTTTTAATTTATTTTTGTTTCATGTTCAAGCTTTGGGTTAGCTTAATTTTGATCAAATTTGGTTTCCGAATAAAATCAAATTTAATTGATTTCCATGATTTAAATTCGATTTATCGGGTGTCTTTAGATTTTAATCCACCACGATTTGATCTAAACAATCTTATCATGACATAAACTTTTATCCGAGTATGATATGAAATGATTTTTTTTATATATTTATATAATATGAATTATTTGCAGGATAAATGATGAAGAAAATGCTCCAAAAAAAACGAACATCGATCCTCCCACATACTCATAGGTAATATTCTTTTGTATGTATTAAATTCATGTCAAATTTTCCAACAACGTTCTTATGTAAATTTATTTATTTGTCTTCCTCGTACATATGGTGGCTACCAATTCTAAGCCAATAAATTGAAACAGAATGATTAAAAATACTTTAGTAGTATAACCCGCACATTGTAGTTTCTCTATATTTTATTAATATATACTACAATGTTGTTATATATGATTATTTTATTTATTATTATAATTTTAAAATCAAATTTTAATTTTTTATCAACAAATAAATATTGTGTTATTTATTGTGCTCCTAGTAAGTTAAATCCGTGATCTATACTGGGAGTAATACATAAATATTTCATGTGTGCGCAAAAATAAATATTTATGAATTTTTTAATAGCATAAAGAGCCCCCACAATAATCAAATTATTGTGTTTCACGAATTGTAAATATAATTTTATAAATGTGCAATGCGTGGGACGATTTTTGAGAGTCATTTATAGGGATGGCAATCGGATCGGTCGGTTCGGATTTTGTGAACACCAGACCCGGACTTAAATATATATGTTAGATCCAGATCCGGATCCAGATCCGATTGAAACCCGAATTCCTAGATCCAGATCCCATCCATTGGATTTCGGTTCGATTCGAATTTTAATCGGGTCTCAATTTATTTATACAATTATTTATCAATATGTTTTTTTGAAACATGTTCATTTCTTGGAGCAAACAAGGGGTCTCACACATGTTCATTTTTAAATTAAATTTTATCATTAAATATTTGTTTATTTTCATTTTTCAAAGCAAATTATGGTATAATCTTCCTAAACTATATTTATGATTACTATTTTCAAAATTTGACTCTTTTAATTTAGTTGAATTCCCATTTTTCAAATAATAATTAGGGATATTTTTAGAAAAAAATTATTGAACTACAATTTTTTTAGTATGTGTACATTTTTGAAAATGGATAGGTAAAGAGTATTGTAGCTGCACATTTTGGCAAAGAGCCTTGCCTTGTGTATCTTTTTCTACACACACAACTGTGGTTGCTGATTACATGTACAAAGGAGGAGATTCCTATTCCTGTTGTGTACCATTTGCAGCCTACAGACTGACTAATTAACGACTTCTTAATGCTTCTAAACAAACAACTATGTGTACAAAAAGACCAACTTATTTTTCTATTCCTGTTGTGAACCTTTCATTGTTTTGGTCTATTGAAGGGACCAGTGAATAAAGCATTTGTGGGCAATGCAATGGCTTCAGACTGGACTCTTTTCTGTTTCCCTTTCTCAGCATGGGCTTGCCTACCAGATGTTTCTTGGACATGGCGACGATCGTGGTCTCTTAGCATTGGATTTACGTTGCCAGATCCATACCTGTCCCTCCACTCTTCATGTGTTAAGGTTCTTTTGGGAATTGCAGAGCTTGACATTCTGGATGAGCCAGATGTAATTGCAATCGTAGGAGCATCGCTCATATTTTTACCAACCTCATCCTTGGCAGCTCGCTGAACCCACTGTCCAGAATGTGGTGTGTTCTGGTGAAGAGTTCTTTCGCGACCACTGATCACTTCAGCTCCACCTTGGGGTGGTTTAATGGGAAACCCAGACGCACCTTCTTCGTGGCAAGGGTTGAATTTTTTCTGCACGTATTTTTGTTTCCCACTCAATGAATATGGATGAATTTTTTTATCAAATATATATAGATACTGATCAATACAGAAACCAGCTGGTTCAAGAAAATTATTATCAACTAGACTAGACTTGCCTCCATGGAGAGCACTGATTCTGCATTGGCATCAGATGCTGGAAATCGAGATTTGGATGTTCCTTCCCCTTCAACATCATCTCTTTCAACCTTGCTCCTCCCTACCACTTGCCTACAAGTTCCAAGAGGAAGCATTGTAGATTAGAACTAGATAAAACAGTCCTCTAGCTAAGCCAGATAATACATTGCTGCTCGTGTTCATGATGTGTGTGTGAGAGATGGGCATGGGGACAGATGTAACAAGAAGCACAGTAATGACCCCATGTCCAATGACATACGGAACACCATTAACGGGTTACAACATCCGTGGACACGTAATTATGGATGGAAGTAAAGGATGTGATATATACGTAAAAGAATACACAGACACGTAAACACAGTATTCGCATCATGTACCTTATTATGGCTTCCTCAACTCGTACTGTAGTATCCAGCTCTTTGGTAGGAGGATATTTTGGCAAGTCTGCCGGTTCACAAGCAAGTGGGTTTGATGAAAAGAACTGCCACAATCACATATAAACCAAGACTTACATTAATTAGCAGCTCGGCCATAAATCCAAAGGGTTCTAAAAATATATTACAAGCGAAAAAGCAATATAACAGGTAAAAGAATGGAGAGCTGAAATCAAAATTTCTATATGAGTTAATGATTTGTATAATAAATAATGTGTCATGCAAAGGATAGGTTATTATTCGAAGACAAGATTTACTTTGATCATACTTATTCTAGAAATTCAAAATCAAGTCCAGAGCAGTTCGGAAAAAGAAGCCAGGATATGATTATATGGATAGCTTAATCATGTATTAGTCTTAAAAAGAAGAAAATTCCCATTATCCTTCCACAACCGAACTCCATGGGGCTACTTCAACAGTTACTCACCCTCATATTACAACTAATGTATGCAAATCACAAATCATATCCTCCCCTGCAAACTGCCAAATCACATTCCTAGCAATGCTTAACTAAACAATTTATGCATACAGCTAGCACATACAGAGACTAATTAAAAGATAACTGAAACCGTCTGAAGTATGCAAGGAATCACTACATTAAAAACTATGAACAAAAAGATCCAATTTTCAAGATGAATTATTATAAGACTTTGCAAAACTGCTAAATACCTCACTATTTAAAGCATGAGCTGCTGACAGCCGAGCAGCAGGATCTATGGAAAGCAGGGTCTCAATCAGAGATAATGCTGGTGCAGGCAAGTCTTTGAATCTATCTGCAATACATCTTCTATAAGGTTGTTGAGGCTTCAAACTGGCTGCACGTGGCAGCTCTGACATTCTCCAGTATTCCTCCGAGGGTGAGCCACAAAGCTTAAAAATTTTATGCAACTGCTCCACCTAAAAGGCCAACAGATACAAGCTTCATCATTTCACTTGTATTAGAAAGTAGAAAATTCAATGCAATAATATTATGATAGTGTATGAACCGAAAAACTGTGTTTTATGATTTACTGTATCCTCTATTTTTTAAGTGCATTATTGCCCACACATTGCACAAAAAGATGAAGGTCTGCGCTGCAAGCAATGCGTGACCAAGTTAGTACTTGGCTTTTCAAGCAATTAAAGCAAAGCCTATTTCTATAAAATCCTGCGCAATGTGCAGGCCAATTAGTACTTGGCCCATCCTGCAATTAAAGCAAAGCCGATTTCTATTAAATCCTGCGCAATGCGTGGCCAGCCACGCACAGAGATGAATAAAGGTTTGCGTTTCAGGAATATTGTCAAGATCTGCATACCTTTTAGGTATCAACACACTGTCTTATCACAATCAGTGAAATCAAAACGTAAATTACAACATAAAAGAAATGTAGCATAGGATGGTGACATTCGGCAGAAATATTAGTCAAGTTGTATTTATGAAATATAGCTATTAAGACTTGCACTTTTTTGAGGGGACTAAGGCTTACAATTAATGACTAACAACATTTTCACATACAAAATATTAACGAGTCTAATGCGGGGAAGTATAAAAAAAAAAAAAAAAAAAAGTTTACCACCATCATCCTAGGTAGACAAGTTCAATTAGCCAGAAAAACAAAACAAAAGCACTTTTAAACAGTTGAAACTGCAGAGGCTAAGGTTGTGGTACCGTGGAAAAAAACTACTTCAATTATCAGAAGTAAAACACTGAGAATTTTTCTTTCTGCATTTCTTACAGTAGATATTACATATGTGTCATTGTTCCATGGAGAACCATCTTACGTGGAGAACCGTGGAGAACCACTTAAAATGCATTAAAATTGCTTTATATATATGAGCCCCGCAGGGGCATCTTCACAAAAAAGTCTTATAATTCTATCCTCTATCTATTTATAAAAAAAGAATTACAAAAAAGAAAAAAAATTAATTTTTTTTTCAAAAAATGATGACGTGGCAACATTTTTTAAAAAAAAAATAATTTTTTTTTAAAGTTTTCTCTTTTTAATGAATGGATAGAGGATAGAATTATAAGACTTTTTTTATGTGAAGGGGCCCGCCAGGGGCCTTATATAAAGGGCAATTTTAATGTATTTTAAGTGGTTCTCCACGGTTCACCACGTAAGATGGTTCTCCATAGAGTATGACTCACATACATATCAGTCTGTACAACATATTCGTGAACAACTTACTTCCGTTCTTCCAGTCATAATAGGCCTCCCGGCATATAACTCAGCTACTACGCAACCGATACTCCATAAATCTATACCAGTACCGTAGTGAGTTGCACCAAGTAACAGCTCAGGCGGTCGGTACCAAAGTGTAACAACGCGATTTGTCAAAGGTTCTACTTGGTGCCGATGGTAAATATTAGCCAGACCAAAGTCTGCTATTTTCAGGATACCATCGTTGCCAATCAAAAGGTTTGAACCTTTAATATCGCGATGTAAGATACCACGCCGGTGACAATAGTCAATCCCACGTAAGAGTTGCTTCACGTAGCATTTGATCTGCAAAAGTATGAGTGTCATTCTACATATAAAGATAAATCTTACAATTACACCTTAATGAACCATCATCTTAAACTCACCTCCACAAAAATACAACTCCATCCATAGAAAATAAAAATTAAGGGAATCAGATTTCACATTTGAATGGGAACATATGTAATATGATGTCTTCCTAAATTATCCTTTTGCATCTAATAGTGCAAACCAGTATCAAGATCAGTACGAAAATATACTGTATCTGAATGAGCCACCAAGGCACCAACCATACATGTCAGCGCAGCATCAAATAATAAACTTTGAGCCACCACATTCGACTTAAGTTAATAGGGTATGATATAAAACATGAGGTATAAACTGAAGACACTGCCCACACACACAGATTGGTACACAAAGTCTGCAGTTACAGTTCTATTAAGCAAGCTTTGCATGAGTACCTGAGGTTCAGTGAACTTTAGACCTGGGAGCGAAGCAAGTCCTGTGAGATCGTGTTCCATGTACTCGAACACAAGGTACAAACTGCGTGACATGCTTGATGTAACTACACCTTCCAATTTGATTATATTTGGATGGTGAAGCCGGCGTAGGATGCGAATTTCTCGAGCCATAAAGGAGATGCTTTGGCGGTCCAAATTGTCGAATTTGACCTTCTTCAAAGCAACGACTTTCCCTTGTTCCAAATCACGGGCTCGATAGACGTTACTGTATGTACCTTGGCCAATCTGCGAAGGAAAGAAAGGGGATTAATTAGCCAAGAAAGCAAATCATGTTAAATACTCAAGAAACACAAGATAAACAATCCAAATGCATATCATCCACAATGACAAGAATGCGTTATTAATTATAAGGAGACAATAAGAAAAATTCATGAGACACGTAAGTAATTATTTAAAGGGTAATAAACTGATTCAGAGCTAGAGCTATGTAGCAATATGATCATTGACAAAAATAACGATCAGTACAGAGTGCAAGATAGAAAAAGAGTGAAATAGAGCATACCTTAACCAGGTTCTCAAAAGAATCCAGCCTTCTTGGTATCCATCCCTTGATAGCTTCCCCAGCCACTTCAGTTAACCATGCAGGCCACCCGGCAGCAACTTGCTCACCTTGCCTAGCTCTTGGAATCCCTCCTGAGCCAGGATGTTGTGCACGGAAAACAAACCCCATTCTGCCCCTGATCTTATTCTCGTAATTGTCAGCATGCATCGGAATGGAGCTGCTTGATTGATTATTAAGCAACAGTTGCCTTCCACTACTATCAGTCTGATCTCTTCTTATACTCCCCTCCCCCCTATTTAACATGTTTCTCCTTTCTACACAAAGTTCCGATGAGACCATACTAGATGACCTCTCCCTCGGATTTCCATCACTCGCCAACCTCTCTCTTCTATTTCCTCCATCATACATTGCCAACCCCTCCCTTGAATCTCCCTCACTATCAACTTGATCAGCATATGGTTTACAACAATTACCCATTTTCTCACTCAAACAATCAACCCTGCAAAAAAATAAAATAAAATATTACTTCCTTCGTCTCTAAAAACATTTCCTGCTTATTTTGGACACGTTTGTCAACGCACACTTTTAATCGTTTATATCTTTAATTTCGTATTAGTATTAAATATGAAAACTTCATTGTATTAAAGTACTCACAAATACGAATCAAACAAAATCAAACTATATTTTGTCTTATAAATTATGCGTAAATTAGTAGTCAATATCTTGTAATGAACAGTGTAAAAAGTCAAAACGAAAGGGAGTAGAACATTTCACACACAACACCTTAAAATCTCATAAAATCACAATTTAATCAAGAAAAAAACATATACAACCACAATTTATCATATACCACCTTCAATGAAACAGTAAAAAAAAATCAGAACACCAAATTACACAATCAAACAAACAGAGTAACATCAACTTTACATAACTTGAGCATTTTATAACATTATTATGCAAAGATCACAACTTTATACAAAATACAAAGTGGGTATTCAAGTGTACCTTCAAAAGAGTGTGAAAGTATATTGAACTTTGGGGTTCTTGAGTCGAATTGGGGTGCAAAAGGAATGCAAGAATGTATAAATGGCTCTAGTACAGAGAGAGTAATGTGTGTAAATTTATGTAGGTGCCCAAAAATGTGAGTATCAAAAATATAGGGGATGAAATTTTGGCAGCTGCTGAGGGGAAGAAGCAGCTGCAACAGCAGTTTTTAAAAAAAGTGAAGGCAGCCCATTGTTTATTTGAGTCGTGACAATATCTGCTTTTGCTACAGCCGCAATTTCGAACGTTTCATCACTCTATTTTTAGTATACAATTATTGAAAATATATCATTTCATATCCTAGCTACTCTATCTTTAATATTAATGATTTTATTTTATAAATTATTTAGAGATTATGCACAATCCACTTTAAATGAGATATGTTTGACCATATTTTGGATAACACATTTTATTCAATCCATTTCTAAAATAGCTAATATATCATTTCGCTTTTTTTTTTTTTGTGCTACTGGATTTTGTAAGATGTTATGAAATTTTAATTATCAATTTTGTGGAGATTTTAAGAAGATCATATTTTTAGATATTAAAATATTGAGATGTGAAAGTAAAATTAAATATTGAGGCTACGTGATGCCAGAAGCGTGAAGAGTTTGAGTTTAATTCATCAACTTTCAGTTGTGTTTTTGGAGGCTTTTGTAGCATCATGGCATGATTGGCATCCGTTTCAGTTCTTTCTTTCTTTTATTTTTACTGTTTTTAGTATAATCTTTTCTATATATAATAGTAGAACAGGTACTTGTCAAACCTCCATAAATTACCTCCCGATCCTAACTCAATTATAATATTTAAAAAATATTGTTGTACCAATTAAGGAGTTTAACTCATGACCTCCCATAATGAAACTAACTCATCAACCAATTTTGCTAGATGGACATTTATGCTTATAATAGAATTCATTAACTACATACATAAATACTTTTGGGTGAAAAACTAAAATATCCATCATTTTGATCAGGAAGCCCAAAATGCCCAGAGGCGAGAGGTTCCGCCCAAAATGACCATTGAATACGCAGTTGGAACATGCGTATACGCCCCCGGTCAAAATTTATGAAAAATGCGCATTGCTAATTTGCGTATAGCAGGAACACGCATTAATAATTTGCGTATAGCCTTTTATATTTTTTTTTCTATTTTCATTGCATACGCAATGCAACTATGCGTATAGTTCTATAATAATTATAAAAAAATGTTTTCCCCTGCGGGGCCCACAATCCCATGTGCGTCAAACACCATCGTATAAGAGATTGGCAAAAGTATAATATTATAATATTTGATTCAATGTCTTCAGTGTATATCTAATACTAATATTACAAAACTACACGCATCATGCACATGCGTGTTCTTTAGAAAAAATGGGAGGAGTGTATACGCAAGCTCAACATGCGTAGTCCGTGGACAATTTGGGCGGACGTTCCCGCATATAGGCATTTTGGGAAATGGGTTCCCAAAAGTGGTGTATTTTGGGCATTTTCTCAATACTTTTTAGGTTATATTATGTTTAATATACATTAAACTATTCATTTAAGATAAAATTACTCATATTATAACTTGTGCGCATTATTTTTTTATAATTATTTATAGACCTACCCATCTAAATAAATTTTACAGAAAATTTTCTTATATTTTTTAAATGGAGAAAATAAATATTATTTTGAGATAAATTTTTTTGTTCATAATCTCATATATGAAATGCATAGTTAAAAAATTATTCTTCGAGATCAACTATTTTGTTAAGAATATCACATATGAAGTGCTCGTGGTTAATTTTGTGGTGAAATTTAATAAAAAAAAATGCACAAAATTAAAATTGGTTGGTCAAATTAGAATCAATCAAACTATAGGCATACTAAAAATATGAATTTTAAGAAAATTTATAAAAAAAATAAACAAATGCGATTTGGATTACATATCGATTATTGGTTAATTATTACATATAATACATAGTTTATTTATAAGACGGTATGATAAATACTATATAAAATATAGCAAATTAATTAGCGAATTAAGAAAGATATGAAGTTTTAAAAGGAAATTTGAAACATTTATATATATATATATATATATAGGGTTGGACTCCATAACAAACACCTTATATAACAAACAACAAAGAACACCTCATATCTAATAGATCCATTGCCCCTGGCGGGGCCACCCAATACAAAAAGTTTTTATTTTTTTAGGCTCTATCCATCCAGCAAAAAAAAAAAAAAAAATTTTGAAAATTTACTGTTCATCGATGACGTCATGATGACGTCATCAGTGACGTCATCGATGAACAGTAAATTTTCAATTTTTTTTTTTTTTTGCTGGATGGATAGAGCCTAAAAAAATAAGAACTTTTTGTATTGGGTGCCCCTGGCGGGGCCAATGGATCTATTGGAATAAATGATTTTATAGTGTTCTTTATTGTTTGTTATATAAGAGTGTTCTTTATGGAGCAAAGGCCTATATATATATATATGAGATTTGTACTCCCATGTCGTTATCAATTATCGATTAAATAACTAAATAAAATATATCTTTGAGTTATGAGACGATACTATAATTAATACTATGTATATATTGATATATAACAATGTATTTTCTGAGTTATGAGACGATACTATAATTAATACTATGTATAAAGTGATATATAACAATGTATCTTCTTATACATTATATATAATAGGAGAATAAAGAGAGTACCTCAGACTTTAAAATAAGTAAGATCTTGTATGTTACAATAATTAAGGTCTTGTAATCTTTAAAATTTATTGTAAAATGTCTAAAATTTTAAACATGAAAGCATTCAATAATTTGTTACATGGTCATTTCCCTTTAAATGCTTGCAAACACATATACTTGCTTATTGGTGATCGAAAAAGAATTTGTTTTGGCATCAGAAGCCATAACGGTATCCTCTCATACTTTTGGTGATCGTGCATTCCTCACATATGTGCTCTAAATTTGTTTCATATATTTCTAATGTATAAAAATATCACCAAATCGTTCAAATAATACACATTTTTATGATGTTCAATAATGATAGAAATGGCCCGTGCCTCACACGGACTATTATGCTAGTATAGATAAATTTTTTAAATGATAAGTAAGAAGATAAATATTGGTCAGGAAGAAAAGATGCACTTCATATGAAATTTTCTAAATATAAATCAATGTATACGGAGTATCTTTTAGGGTAAAGAGAATCTATTTCACACGTAGAAAAATTATTTAGCTATAGGTGGTTTCAAATTCATATTTTCAATAGTTTTTATAAAAATTTAACCATACAAATTAAAAAATTAGTAGATATACAAAATTACATAGAAATTATTTTTGTATACGATGCAATTTTTAATCAAAATATGATATAAAATCTGAGCCGTCAATATGATATAAAATCTGAGCCGTTACATTCATATTATAAACCATATATAAAATACTATGTTAAATTAAATGTATTTTTAAAAGATTATAAAATTTTGCACACCTACTTTTTTTTATATAAAATTTTCATTGGTTAAATTTACAAAAAAATTGATAAATACATAATTTGAAGTTGCATGAATAGAGTAATTTTCTATCATGTTAGGTAGATACTTTTTACCTTATCAATATCAATATATTCTTAATGTCTGCTAGTATTGTATTTTAAAAATTACTGCTTGTACCCTTCATTTTTTTAATCTTCTTTATTTCTTTGATGCCCTTTTTTGTCATTACACAGGAAAATTACAGCTTTTATCCTTTATGTTTTTAATCTTCTTTATTTCTTTGATGTCCCTTTTTGTCATTACACAACATTTTGAGCGACCCAATTTAGATTGGATCGACCTAAATCTCCTTTATTAATCAATTTCTTTTTTCAGGTTAAACATATTACATTTTCTATTTTTCAATAACTAAATAATTTCCTTCTTAGGTAAAATACAATATCTTTTACATTTTATCTAACTAAAATTTCTCCATTTTTAAAAACTATGATCAATTTTGTATAATAAAATAACATAATTATATTATAATTAGTATTAACTAATCAATTACTCTTTTTCCAGGTTAAACATATTACCTTTTCTATTTTTCAATAACTAAATAATTTCCTTCTTAGGTAAAATACAATATCTTTTACATTTTATCTAACTGAAATTTCTCCATTTTTAAAAACTATGATCAATTTTGTATAATAAAATAACATAATTATGTTATAATTAGTATTAACTAATCAATTACCTTTTTGAGTCAAATTACGTTACCTTTTCTCTTTTCTCTAACTAAAATATCTTTTTTTCCAATTGTATCATGGACGGTTACCTTTTTCAAACACTTTACCTTTTCTCCCTTCTCTTACGAAAATTTTTCTTTTTCCAATTATATCACGGGCGATTCTATTTAATTAAAATAAAATAATAATATTATAGTACTAATAATTAACTGATTACCTTTTCAACTAAAACGTATCATCTTTTATATTTTTTCTAATTAAATTCCCTTTTTTTCTAGAAATTTCAGGGGCAACATTAATTTCTCATTTTCTAAAAACTATGAGCAATTTTATTTAGTAAAATAACATAATTACATTATAATTACTATAAACTAATCAATTACCTTTTTCACATAAATTATGTCATCTTTTTAATTTTCACGTTACCTTTCTATTTTTTAAAACTAAAATCTCTCTTTTTCCGATTTTATCACGGGCGGTTCTGTTTAATACAATAAACTAATAATATTATAATATTAATAATTAACCGATTGCATTTTTTATCTAAAACGTATCAATTTCTATTTAATGAAATAAAATAATAATTATATAAATACTAATAATTAGCCGATTACCCTTTTCAAGTAAAACCTATAATTTTTTCTATATTTTCTAACTAAAATCCCTCATTTTCTAGAAATATCACGGATAACATTTATATAATTATTATCAAATCTCATATAAAAATTTAAGCCTCCCAAATTTATATTTTAAAAAATTAAATTAAATTAATGAAAAATTCATATAATATTAAAAAAAAATCGTGCATCGCACGGGTTTTAAGCTTGTATAATAAAAATTTGTATACAACGAATACTATCTGTTAGATTTTTAGTTAAAAATTAGAACTGTTGTATAGTTATATAAAGGAGAAACGAGGGGAGGGGAGGTGGCGCCTGTCAAATAGCTCGGTTCTTTTTTTTAAAAAATTTCTCTAATTTTTAAATTAATAATTCCAATGATTAAAAAAAATCTCAATTGCATTTTAAAACTTTACTAATAGAGGAAACTAAATATATAGTTTCATTATTTTTTACCTATAAAAATTTTACTAATGAAGTAAAGTAAATATCTAAATTGCATTTTAAATTTTTACTAATCGAGGAAACTAAATATACAATTTCAATATCCTTACCTTTAAAATTGAATTTTAAAACATTGAAAGTTTGGTCGGTTGGTTGGTTGGTCGGTCGGTCGGTCGGTACCTATTGTTTTTACTTAATTATAAATAAAATTTATCCTAATAACTAATTGATTTCTGTTTTCAAGTAAAACATATTAAAATAATCAATTTCCTTCTAAAATACGTTACATTTTCTATTTTCTTTAGCTAAAATCTCTCTTTTTCCAATTAATTGACGCCCTTACTTAATTATAAATAAACAATTTCCCAATAACTAATCAATTTTCTTTTTCAAGTAAAACATATTAAAATAATCAATTTTTTTTTAAAAAAACGTTACCTTTTCTATTTCTGTTAGCTAAAATCTATAGTTTTCCGATTATATGGCGCTGGTCGGTTGGTTGGTTGGTCGGTCGGTCGGTACCTATTGTTTTTACTTAATACCATTACTTAAATATAAATAAAATTTCTCCTAATAACTAATCAATTTTTGTTTTCAAGTAAAACATATTAAAATAATCAATTTCTCTAAATTGCATTTTAAATTTTTACTAATCGAGAAAACTAAATATACAACTCAATTGCATTTTAAATTTTATTTACAGTGGAAATTAAATATCAATAACAAAATATAATAAAAATTCGTATACAACGAATAATATCCGTTAGATTTTTAGTTAAAAATTAGAACTATTATATAAATATATAAAGGAGATCTGAGGGGATCTAAACCTCTACTATTTATCCTTCATTTTTTTATTAATAATATAATTAATGATAATTAGCCGATTACCTTTTTCAATTAAAAGATTTTTACTTATAATTGATATGATATTACCTTTTATAAATACCTAAAATATCATATCTTCCAATCAATAAATTTTTCTCTCTAATCAGCATTTGGAGCGACCCAATTGGATCAACCCAATCTAAACCTCTACTATTATCCTTCATTTTTTTATTAATAATAATTAATGATAATTAGCTGATTGTCTTTTTCAATTATAAGATGTTTACTTATAATTGATGATATTACCTTTTATAAATACCTAAAATATCATATCTTCCAATCAATAATTTTTTTCTCTCTAATTAAAACACGTTGACTTTTAATTTAAAACATAATATTGTAATAATTAATACATACCCAAAAATATGACATCATATCTTCTAACCACTAACAAAATATAATAAAAATTCGTATACAACGGATAATATCCGTTAGATTTTTAGTTAAAAATTAGAACTGTTAGATTCAATGATTAAATATATTACATGATTAAATTTATTTATTAATTGCATACCCAAAAATATGACATCATATCTTCTAACCACTAACAAAATATAATAAAAATTCGTATACAACGAATAATATCCATTAGATTTTTATTTAAAATTAAAACTGTTAGATCTAATGATTAAATATGTTACATGATTAAATTTATTTACTAAAATTTCAAGGTTCGAATTCCGTCAACGATACTATTATCCTTCATTTTCTTAATCTTCTTTATTTCTTTGATGCCCCTTTTTACCATTACATAGCATTTGGAGCGACCCAAATTAGATTGGATCGACCCAAATCTAAACATATACTATTTTTTGTCATTACACAACATTTGGAGTAACACAATTGGATTGACCCAAATCTAAACCTCTACTATTGTATTATCCTTTACTTTTTATCTTTCTTTATTTCTTTGATTCTCCGTTTTATCATTACTCAAATCTATCTCTGTCATTTTTCACCTTCAAGTCCAAGCCGCTCAAATCTCACACTGCTGGATTTTGACGAGCACTTTTCAGATTTGAAAACTGGGTTTTTCACCAAATTAACATCTCAACCCCCTGAAGTAGGGTTAAGGTATGTGTACTAGACCTCCATACGAGTCATATATATTTGGTTCCGGTTTTTAGTTTGGCCATAAGAGTTAAGTTTTTATTGATTTCACAGTATTAAAAATTAGATAGGATAATATTTGTTTGGTTTTGATTTTGGTTTGAAATTTAAGAATTAAAGTTTTAATGAATTACCCGATGTTTTTTATTAGTTAACCTATTACTAGAGTGTCCATACTACTCTGTATATAGTGCTTTGTATATTTATTGGTGTATAGTGTGTGTGTTTGTATGAAGAGTATTGTTTACTTTGGTATGGTGTATGTTGTGGTGTATTGAATTGTTTAGAATAATGGGTAATCATAATAAGGGTTTTGGTAGAGTTGGATTAGTGTCCGTTACTCTGTTTTTAATTAACTATATATAATCACTAAGGCCTTCAGCCTTAAATATGATTTTTCAAAAATCAATGACATAGTGTCAATCTCTCTGACCTGTAAGCCTTGGTTCCTGCCAATCGTAATTTTCCCAAGCCAACTGCCCAGATTCTTTAACAGAGACCACTGACCTGTCTAATTCTACCTTGATAATAATGACCACTGACATTTGTGTAATTCTTTTGCAAGCATCAAAGTAACAATTGGTGCAAAATTGCAATGTGCCGTTGTGGCAGTGTCACAGTTAAAGCACTAGAAGTGGCCTTCAGCCTTAAATATGATTTTAAAATATGTCCGAGTGTAGCTACCAGCCTTTAGGGTGACAATGTTATTGATGCCTTGATATAGTTTTATGTACCCGACAATCCATTATAAAAGAAAGTATTCAACTTTTCGGTTTTTTTAATATTTACCCAAGGGCACTGAATAAGAATTTGGTTGGCATTTTTCGATTAGTTTGTTATCAATTATATTATTAATAGCCCAACAAGTTAATACATACAAAAATCTGTGAAAGTTTGACTGGTGTGTGCAAATTTTGCATCACACTGTCTGGCCCCGCAGGGGCTGTGCAAATTGTTTGATTAATAAATTAGGAATAATGTTTACAAGGTCTAGATAATCAATGAATAATGTTCTTCATGAATGGAGTGCGGCTTTCAATGTTAATGTCAGCTGACTAAGGTGCACTCCAAAGAAAAATGGATGAAGAGAGAGTTGTTCTTCTTAAAATTAATTGGTACTGAATATATATGCAGTCTTATTAAAAGCAAATGTTTTGATCTGCTGATGTAAATCTTATTATACAGACAAAGGTGTGAGAATCTATTGCAAACATCAACTGTCCTACAGTCTACACTTAGTGGGATAGGTCTTTGGTATTTAACACTGTAGCAGCTGTAAAATTAATAGGATGCATGATCTTTGTATATAAACAATACTTTATTTTCTGTAGAATTGAATTAGTGAGAACTGAGAAGTATAGATATCGTCTCTCTAAAAGTAAGATTCATACTTCAAAGCTTGCTATTAAGTGCTAATGTACTATAGGGTAGTAATCCCTCATACTTCTTCTATTTCAAATTAGAGGCCCATTGTCTACATGACACGGAAAAATAACAACCGAATTTCCAAGCGTACAAAATCACTAAAACACTATTCTAAAATTCAATAATTTCATGCAATCAGTGATACGTCACCTTTGTTTAAAGTCATTGTACTTATAGGTACCAGTTTGCTTATGTATTCCCATTAATTTTATTTTTGGTCACCCCTCTAAGTAGATCACAAAAAAATTAACCCCCCATCAAAATAAGTAGTTTAAAAATATATTCAAATTCAAATTATTATATTCGTTTCAATAAGAACATACTTTTAATATAATAAAGCCAATAAAATAAAAATTTAACAATTTCAGAAAGCGAGAGCCATGATGAAAGACCTTAATTTGAACATAAACTATAAATCTACTAGAATATTTATCCGATATTTTGACTTGCTTATTTAATTGTATAATTTACTTATTTTTAATAAAAGAATCTATATTAATAATATATATACACTGTATTTTCATACATGAATTTACTAATACAGTTTAATGGTCACGCTCTGGTGAGAATGAGAACAGTGAGAACACACATATTCACTACATTTCAAGCTATTTTAAAGGCCCCGCTAGGGGCATCTTCACCAAAAAAAGTCTTATAATTCTACCCTCTATCCATTCATAAAAAAATTAACAAAAAAAAATTAAAATGAGAACAGTGAGAACACACATATTCGCTACATTTCAAGCTATTTTAAAGGGCCCCGCTAGGGGCATCTTCACACAAAAATCTTATAATTCTACCCTCTATCCATTCATAAAAAAAAATTAAAAATTGCTTGAAATGTGATCTCATTGTTCTCCAACATTTACACATTATATTAACTATGAGGTCTCATAGTTAATATAATATGTTATTGATATTATATGAGGTTTAATGTTTTGGTGCCATGTAATGTTTTGGAGCCATTGGGAGTGAAGGAATTATCATTTCCGCATTTGAGTAATGAAGGCAATTTATTATTGTTTTCAATCTGAGAACAATATTTGTAAAAATATTTATTACTTTTATTGCAGATTTTGATGGATTAAATAAATTTTCAACATTGTTAAAATAGAATTGTATGCTACTTTTTTATATAAATTTTAGCATATCATTATTTTATTAAATACTTATATAACTGTATATAATATCTTTCTAAGAATTAATTATTTATATAATTGCATACAATATCTTTTTAAGAAATCAATCAAATTTGTTAAATTTTTGGTATTATCAATTTAAATTAAATAAGATGTTTTAAGAAATCAATCAAATTTGTTAAATTTTTGGTATTATCATTTTAAATTAAATAAAATGTCGTGTACGAAGTACGGGCAAAATGCTAGTCTTTTAAAATGATCTCAGACAACATCTCTAAGAAGACGTTTCACGGAAATAACTTTCAATTTTTTTATATTTTATTTTATGTTCAATTTAGATAGTATTTTAATACGAAAATGAAGAAGATGAATATTGGTGAGGAAGATAATATGCATTTATTCTAAAATTTTCTAAATATAAATGAATATATATGTATATTTATAAAATGACATCAAAAAATTCATATATTAATTGACAACATTCTAATAGAAAGAAGTTTCACGGAAGTAACGTTCAGTTTGTCATTTTTAGCATGTCGAATGTCATCATTTTTATTGGAAATAATGACAAAAATTGGAAAATTGAACAAGCAGGGAGGAGAAAGTTAAAATATCTCATCGTTTTTTTTCTTCAAAAAATTATGACAATAATTTACATAGCAGTCCTAAGATGAGAGATTTATTATTTTCTTATTTTTACATTTGTGTTCAAATGTTAATATTTAATTAGCGTAAATGCCCGTACGAGATACGGGTATTAAAATAATTTTTCGTTTAAAATTGTATATATTGAAATAATTTTGTAACTAAAAATATGAAAAATGATAAGATTTCGATTTATCGAATATTTTTATAGTTATTTCGTAATATTGCATACCAATTTTTTGAACCAAATATTTTATAATTTGATTATATTTCATAAAATTTGGATAAATATTCATACGATAATAATCACATGAATACTTATGACTGTTAAATTGTTAATTTAGTTTTCAATTACGTGAAATGAACTTTATCAAATTGAATATTTGAGTAAAACATAAATATTTATCTTAGAAAAGTTGTCCATTTATAACAAAGACGTAAGTAAATTCATTGATTTTGTTGTAAAAATTGATCGTATATGTAAGACTATATTTTAAGACATATTATAAAATCTCTTAATATTGAGTAAAAGTCATTCTTATGCTTATTTCAACCATTTTTCTAAACATATACATTTAGACACTTTTAAACTTAAATGTATAGTTTTAATCTAATGTTTATTACACAATATAGAAATTCAATAAAAAAAATTGGTAAATTGAAATCTTTTTTATATAATAATTTTGAATTATTTTTAACTCAATTTTAAATTTTCTAAAAATTTAAATTAATGTAAAATATAACAACCTTGATGACCCGTGCATCTATATAAAATCTAAAATTATTTTATTGTATATTGATCTAAGTATGTTATAAATCAATCATTATATATTATATAAAAATTCATAATAATATAAAAATTTATATGTACCATATTTTATAGTCGAGTTATAATCTAATTGATCATTTTAAATAATTATTATACTTTTGTGATATTTATGATTCAAAAATTTATATCTTTTGATTTAATTTGAATGTTAATCATATTATTTTTTTTGTATATAACACATATCATATTTTTAGAGTTTTCATCTTTTTAACATAATATTAATTATTTTTTGTATATATTTAAATATTTATGTTCTTATACCAGTCATATATTTAACTCGTTGAAAGTCTAAATAGTTGATCGACTAAAAGTCTCTAACATGACTCACATATTTTAAATTTTATATACATAAAAGTTACGTGATGCAATTATTAATTATGTATAATTTAATAACTTAAATTAACACATTTCTTAAAATCAATTTTTATTTTTATTTAAATAATTTAACATCTACATGAAAACACATGTAAATTTTTATTTTTTTTGGACTCGGTTACATTGTGTATAATCTAATTATTGTTTTTCTATATTATTTATTTAAAATGGTAAAAGAGAATTGTAGATTATGCTCAATCGATTAAAATATTTTTTATAATTTTATCTATCCAATATTCTAAAATTGTAAGATTTTTAAACAAAACTCAGACATGAGTTTACAAGTAGAAAGTTCATGGTTCAAATTCTAATACACACATAATTTCACTATTCTTTACATAATTATTAAAAGATAATATTTTTATAAATTTTTTAAGGCTTAATGACCTTTTGGCCTTTCAAGTTTGCACAGTTATATCCATAAAGCCCTAACGTTTAAAATCGTTCTTTTTTGCCACTCCAACTTCAGAAATATACCTTTTTGCCTTGTACCGGATCAGATGGACATATCGGATTATATCGGCAGGGGTAAAACAATCATTTTACCAAATTCAAAATTTACATTAATTTATCATTAATTCAAAATTTACATTAATTCAAAATTTACATTAATTTTAATTTCCTACCCTCACCCACCCACCTCCCCTGTTTTCTCATTGTCCCTCCACTGTCTCTCTCTCAGCTCTCTCTTTCGCCTCTCTTTTCTCCTCTCTCTATTTCAGTTAAACCATCGCCACTGACCGTCATCATCTCCTCGAACCACTATCAAACCATCAGTTTTGAAGCCCTCTCTTCCCCCAATCACTTCGTTCCATTTACGACTCATAATGATGTATCTTGTTTTATTGTTTTAAAGTTTTATTTACAGCTTTGGAGGTATAACCCCATTTCAACACAATTCTGGATCCATCTCCTCATTCCTCAATTCCCACAAATGCATTCCTTTCAGTAAACAAGACCACCTTCCTTTAAGTTGCACAAATGCATTCCTTGATACCATCTGAATTTCCGCATTTTTTTCATTAAAAGCATGTTGAGTCCAAGTTAATTGCTGCTGTGGGTAAGGAACCAATACCCAATCCATCAAAATGTACCCTGAACTACCAACAATTAGGGATGGCAAAAATACCCGACCCGATGGATACCCGACCCGATCCGATCCGTTTGGGTCTACCCAAACCCGATTTTTTGGATTTGGATTTGGATCTGGATCTTATTTTTGGACCCGAAAAAGTTTGGATCTGGATTTGGATCTTAGGTATCCCGATCCGAGACCCGACCCGAAACCCGAAATCCGATCCAAACCCGATCCGAGCCCGAAATCCGATAAAAAACCCGATGTATATATATATATAATGAATTATTAAATATATTAATATCTTACTTAATTTTATAACCATGATACCTAATTTACATACATTTCACTAATTATTGTATCATTTCATTATTAATATTTACATGCACTTAATTTTAATTATTAATTATTATATCATTTTATTATTAATATTTACAATTAATAGTCAAATAATCAATTTTTCTTTTAATTATAATTTTATTAGTAATTCGGGTTCGGGTCTCGGGTAAAATCCAAACATTCGGGTTTCGGGTAAAATCCAATCCGATCCGAAATCCGTTGGATCCGGGTCCGGGTCTTAATTTTCGGGTATTTTTCGGGTCCGGGTCGGGTCCAGTCAAAAAAACCGGGTCTGGATCTGGATATTGAAAAACCCGACCCGACCCGTTGTCATCCCTACCAACAATCCACATTCCCATCTCCATTCTCAGTTCTCACCACCCATTTCCCTTCTCCACACCAAATCTCCATTCTCACCTCCGTTCTTCTTCTTCACACCTCATACACCACACCACCACCACACACTTCACCATCATTCATCCTCCCATTTCGATCCTTTCAACACCAACACCCACCTCCCTTTTATTCCGACCAACAGAACAGCCACCGTCCCCTCCATCCCCTCTCGCCTCCACAAACCCACACACAGTAGCACATACACATACCAACATACCCACACACACACACAGTAGCACATACGCACACCCTCCGCGCACACTCTGCTTGTAGGAGAACGAAGGGATGATAACTTTTGAAGGAATGAAGGTAAAGTGGCAAAAAGGTACATTGTTGAAGTTGGAGGGGCGAAAAGGAACGACTTTAAACGTTAGGGCTTTATGGGTATAATTGTGCAAACTTGAAGGGCCAAAAGGTAATTAAGCCTTTTTTTTAAAAATAGGGGTAAAATCGTAACTTTACACCCATTAAAAAGGCAATCTTTGCCCTTCTGTTGAATTTTAATATATAGTACGGAGTAATAGATTTTGGTTAAACAAGGACGCATGTAGGGATGGGTATCGGGATACTTCGGGGTCGCGGAGTGTTATCCGCGTCCCAATTCGTGAATTCAAATCCGATCTCCTTTCCCGACCCGATCCCTATCGGGAAGTATTTTTAATGCCCCATTCCCGGCCCAAATAGGTAATGAGGATACATATGAGGATACATATGAGGATACATATGCCCAAAACAGGTTGCAGACTTACGTCCCATATCTCTGTGTAATGTGATCATGCGTATTTTGTCGAAAGTAGTAGCTAACAGATTGAAACCATGTCTAAACTCTATCATATCTACCAATAAATCTGTGTTTATTGAGGGTAGGCTCCTTATAGATAATGCGATGTTGGCATTTGAGCTTAACCATTATATTCATAGAAAAACACAAGGGGCTGATGGTGTAGCAGCGCTTAAAATTGATATATCTAAGGCATACGATCGATTGAAATGGAGATATGTTGAGCTTATGTTACGAAAGATGGGGTTTCCTCAATACTGGATAGCTCGAGTCATGCAATTAGTAACGACGGTTTCGTATAGTTTTGTGAGGGATGGGAAGGTATTTGGTGAAGTGCATCCAACTCGGGGGATTAGACAGGGAGATCCAATCTCTCCCTATCTATATATAATTTGTGCTGAAGGATTGACAGGGATACTACGTCAGTACGAGGACAGTGGTTTGATACATGATTGTAGAGTGGCAAGAGGAGCTCCGAGCATAACACATCTGCTATTTGTAGATGATTGTTATCTGTTTTTTAAAGCAAGATGTACTGAAGCACGAAATATGGTGAGTATTTTACAGAAATACGAGCGTTTGTCAGGTCAAAGAATAAATTTTGGTAAGTCGGATATTGTGTTCAGTCCGAATATTGGTGATATTGAAAAAAAAGAAATCTGTAAGTTGTTAGAGGTGAATGTAAAGGATAGACCAGGGAAGTATTTAGCCATGCCCATGTATGTGGGAAGAAACAAGAAAGAGATTTTTGGGTTTATAAGTGATAAAATCCAAGGAAAGTTGTAATCATGGAGTAATAAAGAATTGTCAAAAGCTGGAAAATTGACACTGATTGGAACAGCAGCACAAACTACCCCGAATTTTTGGATGAGTATGTTCTTGATTCCGGATGCAATATGTGATGAAATAGAACGAAAAATGAATGGGGTTTTATGGGGTAATGCTACAGGCAGGGGTGTCAAGTGGATTACATGGAAAAAATTGTGTGTACCAAAGGAGTTTGGAGGGCTGGGTTTAAAGGAGTTCAAGAAGTTTAATACTGCAATGCTAGCTAAACAAGGTTGGAGACTTCTAACGGAAGCGAATCCTTTAGTTAGTGCAGTCATGAAGGCTAAGTACTATCCTCAAAATGATCTTTTAAATGCTGTGTTAGGGAATAATCCTATCTATGTTTGGAGGGGAATTGTTGCAGCTTTGGATGTGTTAAGAAGTGGAGCTCATCGGAGAATTGGAAATGGGGAGAATACGTTGGTGTGGCGTGATCCGTGGTTACGAGATATATCCAATGGTTATATTCGAACAGCTATTTATGACCAATTGAAGAACATTAAGGTTTGTAACTTGATGATAGATGAGGGTAATGGGTGGGATTTGGAAGTCATTAATGACTTGTTTGAAGCAGGAGATTGTGAGAAGATTCAACGCATACCTCTGTCCAGACATGTACCACATGACTCGTGGTATTGGTTATTGGAAGACAAGGGAGTGTTTACTGTAAAGAGTTGCTATAGATGAAGTGGGTTTTATATCCACTTGGAGCGTTCCATATCGGCTTAAATTGATTGTTTTGGACTCAAGTTTGTTATAGTTTTGATGTGTTTTGTGTAGTTGTGCAGGGTTGCAAGAATGTTGATTAAGGTTGATGCTTCTATCGTTTTTGGAGATTAATTTGTGTAAAATTCGGATTTTCTGGGTAGGCTGCGCAATCTACACTGTTTTGGCAATATCTGGAGTTCTAGAAGTCCGTTTTCAGCGATCTTACAGCTCACGCGAAGCCTGGGAGATTTTCTACAATCTTGGGCAGATTTGGCTCCAGTCCGCGGCCTCAGAACTCCAGGATGCAGCCTCGAGGGTATTCTGGAAATTCCGGAAATTGTCCTAAAAATCCTGATTCACTGCTTGGGCCATATCTTGAGTTCTAAAAGTCTGTTTTGGACGATCTTACTGTCCACGCGAAGCTAAAGAGATTCTCTATCATTCTAAAGTGGTCTAGATGTCCAATTACAAATGGAACAGCCCAGAAATTTTGAAGAAAAGTCAGCTACGAATTTTCCTTAAAAACAGAATCAGTTTAGGAAACGTATTTTGTGCCGAACTGCAGAAATTCAACTTTGACAAGGAAATTGCTATAATTCCTACTTCTAATAAGTATGGTAATTACTTTGGGCGGCTAGAACATTCCAGAATCAGATCTACACATGGAACTTGCAATTCTTACTTCTATTCAAGCTTGGAAACTTGCCATCTTCTATTCCAACTCTAAGAAGGCAATTGCTTGGAGGCTAAATCAAGAGGCTATATAAACACATCTTGGGACACATTATTAATCAGGTAATATTAGATCAGATAATATAGTTTAGAGTAGATTAGTATTATTATTAATTGGAGATGTAGAGAAACACCATGACTCTTCTTTTGGGTGACAACATTGAAGTTTGAAGGTTTTGTTCTCTTAATCTTTTCTTTGTTTTTATTAGTTTAATTATGTTTTCTTGTTTTACTAGTTATTTTACTTGTTTAATTATTAGCGAGTAGTTATTTCTAGGGCTTAAAGGGAAGCCATGTTTGCACTAATATTGGCATGATTTTCATAGTGGTTTGATTGGTTATGGTTAATTCTGATTGATATGTTTTAATCATTAATTTGTGTAATCGGCTGATATCATGGATTAATTATATGCAAATAGGGGTATGGATCGAGAGATTTTACTACTAGAGGCTTACATACAATTAGCGGAATTGAGGGTGATTGTGGAAACATCATCGGATTTCTGAGAGCGTTAATGCTTGGAAGAGATTAACTTGACTCTAATTACCTGATTGATTGAATTACTAAAAGTGGTTAATTATGTTGAATGTTTCGAGAGTGTTAATGCTTGGAAGAGATTAACATACTCTAGGTTTTAAATAATTTGTTTATCATCTGTTTAATTAGTGTTAATCTTGTTTAATTAGTTAATTACTATTCTCCAATAATCGTTTGTCCCTGAAACAATTAGCGATAACTGAAAAGGAATTAGTAGAACTTGTCTCCTTGTGGATTCGACCCGCTTGCCATCTGTACTAGAAATAGACACCGTGCGCTTGCGGTTAGGTATAATTTGACACATCAAGTTTTTGGCACCGCTGCCGGGGAGATAGCGAGTTTCTGTTGATTTTAATTTAGTTGTTTAGATTGTTTCCATTGTCTCATTGGAACTTTAGTTCCAATTGAGACAAATTTTACTACGTTTCTTGGCTTTGTTGAGTGTTTACAGGTTACTATGGGTGAAGTTGATACTTTAGCACTACTTTCTTCCATGTTGGAGGCACGCACTCAAGAAATTGCCTCATTCAGCCCTACAGAGCCCACTATGCGTCCAATGAGTATCAATGAGATGTCACAAGTGGCCCCTAAAACTTACAACTTCTGTCAAATTTGCGGTGTGCAGGGTCACTTTGGTTTTGAATGCTCTTACAATGTCTATAATTCTCAGAGTGCTCAGTGCGGACAAATGAATTCTTTTGAAGAAGGATATGGGTACAATCAGTATTCAAACACTTTTGATCAAGAATGCGTGAATCAACCAGATTTCTACTACCAGGACAATGGTGCTCAAAATTTTTCATATCATAATCAGCAACAGTTTGAGCAACAATATTATCAGTCATCTGAGCAGCCGCCACAGCAAGAATATCAATATCCTCCTCTACAAGAAAATCTACATGTTTCTCAACCCAGTGTAGATGTGCAAGCTGATCAGACAAATGAGATGTGGGATATCTTGAATAAACTGCTAAAGAGTTCTGAAGAACAAGCCGAGAAGATCAAAGACTTAAAGACTCAAAGTTTGGCGATTGAATCTCAAATTGCACAGTTGGCTAACTCTTCTACTACAGGGCAGCTCGACTATTTACCATCATCATCTATCCGATCCGAAGAGGACCTGACTGCTATCAATCTCACAAGCGATCAGGAATATGATAGTTTCTCCATGTATGTTGATGATGAGGCCATTGATAAAGAGAAGGAGCATGCCACCGATGACGAGATCAATGATGTTGCTGCTACTGAGAACAATGTGACTGATGATGAGGCTACAAAGGAAAGCAATATAGAGATAGTTGTTGTTTCTCTTCCACAACCTGTGCCTAAGCTACAATGTATTGATAAATTTGCTCTCGATCTAGCCTCTACTTACAAGGCTTCTTTGCTCAAGAACACTTATTTCAAGGTTGATGTGATAACAAATATTGTCCAAGATGATATTTCTCAAATTCTGGTTGAGGATCCATACAAAGTGGCTCATAAGTTTGAAGCTCGAGGAGAGGGAGAAGATGGAAGTGTCGGCTTAATCTTTGATGTGATAAGCCAAGATGTCCGAATGACTCCAGTGAAAGTGAGGAGTGGAGAAAAGCCACCACCAGAACCTCCACCTTATGTCAAGGGAGTTCAATATTTTCGTGATGTCGAATTTTATCGCTGTTTTATCACAAAGTTTTCCAAAACTGCACAAGCACTTAATTCTCTATTGCTTATTAATGACATATTTTATTTTGCTGATGCTTGTTTGGAGACTTTTTGCAGGATAAAGACAACCACAGATGTTCTTGATACTTTTTGTGGTGGCGAGTTTATGATCGAGAAAGTGGATATTACGCCTTTACCGGAGTATTTTTGAGGAGGTCAAGCTATTGACGTTAAAGAAGCGCTTTGTGGGAGGCAACCCATGTATTTCAATGATTAGGTATGTTTCCTACTATCCCTCCTATTTACTTTCATTCAATGCGGACATTGAATATTTTAAGTTTGGGGGTGGTTTGAGGGATTAGTAGTTGTTGTATTATGTGTTCATGTAGGATATCATGTTTGCATTTTAGTTGTAATTCATGCATGTTTGTTCGTATTATTATCATGTGAGTCCATAATAGTTGCATTTGCATCCATGCTTGATAGGAATTTTGTGTTGTTGATGCTTTTGATTGAGAAGTGACGTGCTTTGTTCTTGTGCACACACATACACTAGTAGGTTGAAGCTAGTAGACTTATTGAATGTTGTAAGTAATTAGAAGGACATGAATATGTGCAAGATGATTTAGTTTGCATGCTTTGAATACAAGTAGGTGCGTTAGAGAGATTTTTGCTTGGGATTGAGTATGTTTTTCCACCAAATGAGTTTTTGAGCCTTATTGCAAATTTGCAATTTATTCATTTGCTTGAGTGTCCACGGATTGTTTGCATTGCTAGCAGTTGTTTGAGGTCTTTCTTGAAACGCATGACATTATTTGACGATTAAAATGATAAAGGCATTTAGGAATAACCGCATATTTTCCCATATTACCACACCATATTAACTTGATCAACTAGTTAACCCGTTGAGCTTAATCCTATTTTTCGGTGATATACCACGTTACTTGCCTAGACCTTTTTCTTGTATTGGCCTTACATTAATTTGAACCCACATTGTCAAAGGCTAGTATAGTGCTTAAGGGAGTAATAAGGTGTGCAAGGAGGGGTTTGTTGTTGGTCGTACTTTTGGGGGAAATATTGAAATTGGGTTTGTTACTTGATAGTCGGCATATGTAATAAATTGTGGGATCATTCTTATTGTTTATATTATTGTTTTATTTAGCTCTCGAAAAAAAAAGGAAAAAAAAGAGAAAAGAAAGAAAAAAAAGAAAGAGAAAAAAAAATAAATATATTATGAGAGCATGTTTGTGTTTGTTGTGATCCTACTTTAGTCGACTAGTCGAGTGTTCTTAGTAAAATTTATGTGGGGGGAACATAGTGTTGTGTATGATTTATTATGGTGCTTACTAGCTTTTGACACTTCACCTGTTTTGGCTTATTTGACATACCTGGTCCCTAGCCCACGCTACAACCCGAATAAAGACCTTTTGATTGTCATCAATGATGTATGTTGTGTTGAGAGTGAGATTGATACCAAATGTCAAGCATGTTTATGATTTTGTTGGAATTGAGTGATACACTTACCCTTGTTCTTAAGTGAATATTCTTTTGTGAGTGGATTGTGAGTGTTTGCTTATTTTTGCGTATAAGATCCCGAGTTTTGTCTCAAAGATGTACTCTTGTAGGCTTAGCATGTTTACTAACTTATTCTTACACTTGACATAGACTTGTGAGAACTTATGCATGTTCATTGAGTAGACTATGTGAATACTTGCACTTTCGACACCAAGACATTGCGTGATTACTTTGATTCTTAAGTTGATATGGCATGAGAGGATGTGAAGGTATGGTAGGATATTAGTACTAGATTATTTTCATTTTCATATTAGTTGCATTCATGCATTGCATTGCATTGGATTTTGTGGGTACATTCGCTATAGGCCCTCACGAGACCTTACTCGTCCACTAGGGGCTGCCTAGGGGTTTAAAGGGCTTGTTGCATATGCCAAATGCAACCGTGATCACCTACGGAAGTGGTACCCGAAAAAATCACCAAATCCACGACCCGTTTTATGCGAGAATCGGATTGACGGGCCCTTTGAAAAGAGCGAAACGTTGAAAACTACTGAGAATCCCAGCATTGCAGAATACCGAGAATCCCAGTACGCTTGTGCTTGGGCAACTGTAAGAACGTTAAAGAAAGTTAAGAGCAGATGCAATAGAAACAACTACTACAAAATGTATTTATCGACAAAAAGGTAACCTTCGTGTGCTACTTCTTTCATTGAGTGAATGAGGGTTTCTTTTTCGTTCCATTTGTTAATTGGACAGTAATTTTATAGATAGGTAGAGATCTCTAAATTTGTGGGATTAATTAAGCTTTTCTTAAATTTGTATTAATGGAACTACTCAAGTAAAAATATCATTCTATAATCCATCTAGCAGCTCAAGTTATAGCATAATGAATCTTGCATGCACAGAAAGCATATAGTTCTCAAGAGTTTAATACGTATTTCTAATTCTCTTAATTGATCGTAATTAATCTTAACACCGTCTGTTTGTCAGAAAGTGAGCATATATACTTACATCTGGTCGAGCTACTATAGCAGGAAATACATTGGGGCTAGTGGGGTCTAAAGTTTCCAATTCTCGTTAGTTAGTTAATTCTTAGCTTGTTAATTTAATTCTTAGTTAATTTAGTTCATTAAACCCAAAATTGTTATTTGTCTTAGCAGTGAATAATAATCATACATTGTTGCATTGGTACTAAACTGAATTAAAAACCAGATCTCTGTGGGAACGAACTTGACTTATTCATATATTACTTGTGACCACGTACGCTTGCGTGATTTAGTGCAAACAAGTTTTTGGCGCCGCTGCCGGGGATCATCGGTGTTTTATTTTTGGTTTATGTGCTTGTCAATAGTGGTCGTTAGAGTTCACTGACTCGGATTGCTTTTGCTCATCTATTCTTGTAGTTCGTTGGTGTTTCAGGTACTTGTCAGAGAGCGTTGACGTTGAAGATGGATTTTCTAACTTACTATGGAGTTCAGCAGGTGGCTAGTGTTTGTGAGCTATGTGCGGGCGCACATGAGACGTATCAGTGCTGGAGCAACCAAGGTGGTATTCAACAGCCTCAGCCATGTGAGCAGTGTTTGGGCGTTCATGATCCCTCACAATATTGTTACTACGAAGGAGTTGATCCATATGTCAATTATGAGGAGCAACCATATTTTCAATACCATTCTCAACAGTACCAGCAAGATGTTCCAGATATGTCATATGTCTTTGGTAATGAAGAGTTTCAACATCAGCAACCTATTCCTACTTTTCAATCAGACGAGGTTGATGATTTGAAGGAGATTAGGAAGGAGATTAGGATGCTTGTAGAGAATCAAGAGAAGTCTATCAAATCTATGGAGACACTAGTTGCTCAAGTTTGGAGAGCCTTGGAACAAGAGAAACAACAATTCATACTAGAGGCAATTCCAGAAAATAACGATGACTTGGAGCAAGGTACTGCATGCATAATTGAGGAAGACAAATTCCAAGGTGAGGTGAGCATTCACAAGCCATGTGAGGAATTTGATCATGTTAGTATGGTGGATGATTTGGAAGGGGCACTATTTGAGACAGACACTGATGAGCTACACAAATTTCAAGAATTGGTATGTGCGTACCAAGAAGACACTGCTGAGCTACGCAAATTTCAAGAATTGGTATGTGCGTTCCAAGAGGCTGATGACCATGGGAAAGATGCAGGTCTTCTACTTGTCTCAGAGTTTAAATATGGAGGTAGCGCATTAGAGCCAATGAAGGAAGTTCTCTTTGAGGAACCAAAGGCTTCAGCAACTTACATTTACCCTCCTCCATTATATTCAAGCGAAGCCCGCGAATGTGTGTTGTTCTACAAATTGTCAGATTTTGGGTCAATAGATGAAGGCATTGGAATAGGACATGGTTGTTACATGAATAGGCCAAGCGAGGAGAAGGGGCAGAAAGTGTGCCGCCGTGATGACGATGAAGTCTCACGAAGAGATAACCAGGCAAACTATTATCATCCTTAATGGAGGCTTGGAAGTAACGTCAAGCTATTGACGTTAAAGAAGCGCTTCATGGGAGGCAACCCATGTGGTTCTAATGTTAGGTATGTTTCTACTTTTCCTCCTATTTACTTCCATTCAATGCGGACATTGAATATTTTAAGTTTGGGGGTGGTTTGAGGGATTAGTAGTTGTTGTTGTATTATGCGTTCATGTAGGATTTCATGTTTTGCATATTAGTAGTAGTAAATTATTCATTTATGTTCGTGTTATCTACGTTTGTTTCATATAGGACATTCTATTTTTATGTTAGTATATTATGTGAATCCATAGTAGTTTGCATTTGCACCCATGCTTGATAGGAATTTTGTGTTGTTGATGCTTTTGTTTGAGAAGTGATATGCTTTCTTCTTGTGCACACACATACACTAGTAAGTTGAAGCTAGTAGACTTATTGAATGTTGTGAGTAATTAGAAGGACATGAATATGTGCTAGATGATTTAGTTTGCATGCTTTGAATACAAATAGGTGCGTTAGAGAGAGTTTTGCTTGGGATTGAGTATGTTTTTCCACCAAGTGAGTTTTTTAGCCTTATTGCATATTTGCTGCAATTTATTCGTTTGCTTGAGTGTCCACGGATTGTTTGCATTGCTAGCAGTTGTTTGAGGTCTTTCTTGAAATGCATGACATTATTTGACGATTAAAATGATAAAGGCATTTAGGAATAACCGCATATTTTCCCATATTACCACACCATATTTACATGATCAATTAGTTAACCCGTTGAGCTTAATCCTATTTTTTTGGTGACATACCACATTACTTGCCTAGACCTTTTTCTTGTATTGGCCTTACATTAATTTGAACCCATATTGTCAAAGGCTAGTAGAGTGCTTAAGGGTGTAATAAGGTGTGCAAGGAGGGGTTTATTGTTGGTCATACTTTTGGGGGAAATATTGAAAATTGTGTTTGTTTACTTGATAGTCGGCATGTGTAATAAAATTGTGGGATCATTGTTATTGTTTATATTATTGTTATTGTTTTATCTAGCTCTCGAAAAGAAAAAAAGAAAAAAAAATTGAAAAAAAAAAGAGAAAAGAAATTGAAAAGAATATATATATATATATATATATATATATATATATATATATATATATATATATATATATATATAATGAGAGCATGTTTGTTTTTTGTGGTGATCCTATTTCAGTCGACTAGTCAAGTGTTTTTGTTGGAAGAGATTATGTGGGGGAGAAAATAGGGTGTTGTGTATGATTTATTATGGTACTTACTAGCTTTTGACACTTCACCTATTTTGGCTTATTTGACATACCTTGTCCCTAGCCCCGTTACAACCCAAATAAAGACCTTTTGATTATCGTCATTGATGTATGTTGTGTTAAGAGTTAGATTGATACCAAATGTCAAGCATGCTTATGATTTTGTTGGAATTGAGTGATACACTTACCCTTGTTCTTGAGTGAATATTCCTTTGTGAGTGGATTGTGAGTGTTTACTTGTTTTTGCGTATGAGATCCCGAGTTTTGTCTCAAAGATGTACTCTTGTAGGCTTAGCATGTTTACTAACTTATTCTTACACTTGACATGGGCTTGTGAGAACTTATGCATGTTCATTGAGTAGACTATGTGAATACTTGCACTTTCGACACCAAGACATTGCGTATTTACTTTGATTCTTAAGTTGATATGACATGAGAGGATTTGAAGGTATGGTAGGATATTAGTACTAGATTATTTGCATTTTCATTTAGTTGCATTCATGCATTGCATTGCATTGGATTTTGTGGGTACATTCGCTATAGGCCCTCACGAGACCTTACTCGTCCACTAGGGCTGCCTAGGGGTTTAAAGGGCTTGTTGCATATGCCAAATGCAACCGTGATCACCTACGGAAGTGGTACTAATTAGTTAGTGTTTAGTTGTTTATGCTTGAGGACAAGCATCGGTTTAAGTTTGGGGGTGTGATAAGTAGATTTTATATCCACTTGGAGCGTTCCATATCGGCTTAAATTGATTGACTTGGTCTCAAGTTTGTTGTATTTTTGATGTGTTTTGTGTAGTTGTGCAGGGTTGTAGCTATCGGTTAGTGTTGGTGTTTATAATCGATATTAGAGTGGAATTAAGCATTGGAATGAAGATTGGACACTTGTGTTGTGCTATCAAGGAGTTACATGTGTCATGGTATTGAAGATATTAGCTAATGCAAAAGAAACGGAGGAAAAATGAGCAATTTGTGTAAAATTCGGATTTTCTGGGTAGGTTGCGCACTCTTCACTGTTTTGGCCATATCTGGAGTTCTAGAAGTCCGTTTTCAGCGATCTTACTGTCCACACGAAGCCTGGGAGATTTTCTACAATCTTGGACAGAAAGCATGGCGCGCTGCGGCCTGGTAAGGGCTCTGCAGCGCGGGAACCCTTCTGGAAATTCGAAATTTTCTCCTAAAAATCCTGATTTACTGTTTGGGCCATATCTTGAGTTCTACAAGTCTGTTTTGGACGATCTTACAGTCCACGCGAAGATAACGGAATTCTCTTTCATTCTAAAGTGGTCCAGATGTCCAATTACAAATGGAACGGTCCATAAATACTGAAGAAAAGTCAGCTACGAATTTTCCTTAAAAACAGAATCAGTTTAGGAAACGTATTTTGCAGAAATTCTATTTTAACTCTATTTTGGGTATTTTCTTGCTGTGAAAGAATTATAGAGCCTATATAAACACATCCAACCCTTGTAATTTGTATCATTAGGAGAAAAACCATTACATATCAATTACTTAGGTTTATTTGTATTTTTTCATACTTTGTTTTTATCATGGTTTCATCAGATCCCATGATGACGAGAGGTTCGATTATGAACTAATCGTTGTCATGGGATTCTAACGGATTTATTTATGGAGCTTTAGTATCTTGATGTTTTAAAGATCTGTGTGTGATGTATATCTGATATCCTCGTATGGTTGTGCTTAATTGATAGATGCGTAGCTAACATTTAATTTGTTAATCTCTTGTGAAGTGAAAGTGGATCTTGAGATTTAGAACTTGCCATGCTAGCATAGGTTCATGATTGTTTATCAACATGATTCATAGTATGAGATGAGAATACTTATATTGCCCTATGTGATCATTATGGATAACTTGTTCTTCAACCGTTATGTTTTAAAATTCTATAGACATATAGGGTCTAAGCATAATTGGTGTCTATTCATCTTTTATCTTTTTTGTGGATGTATGGATAGTTTGGTATATGTATACTGAGAGGTAGCGTGTACTTGTTTCGTGTTGTCTGATCAGATATCATAACCATTGCATATAGTGATTAAAGGCGTCAGATCTAAGCAAAGTATTTAATGAAGTTAGGATTCCATGGTTTCTCTTGCAGAAGTAATTCGATTCCAATTCTCGTTAGTTAGTTAGTTAATTCTTAGCTTGTTAATTTAATTCTTAGTTAATTTAGTTCATTAAACCCAAAATTGTTATTTGTCTTAGCAGTGAATAATAATCATACATTGTTGCATTGGTACTAAAATGAATTAAAAACCAGATCTCTGTGGAAACGAACTTGACTTATTCATATATTACTTGTGACCACGTACGCTTGCGTGATTTATTGCAAACAGTCACTTCTCGAATACACTGTTGGAGACAAAACACTGGAGAAATTGTACAAGTCAGAAACCTGCAACAAGCCAATGCACTTTATAGATCTCAATCTGTAACGTGCTCTGGAAATCCTACAAAGAAGCTTGGAGAGATATAGAAGAGACAAAGGGCTAAAGAAGTGGATCTGAACAGGCTTTGCAAAGTCAAATCTGTAACCGTTTGGACTCTTACTCAAATAGGATAGACAGACTAGAAAGTAATTTGTTTAGCTACCTTATTTGTAGTAAGTAGGTTGTATCCATACTCTATAAGGATACAGCCTCACTTCCTTAGCAATAAACTTTTAGAGAGTCAAGTTTTTCATATTCATTGTATGCAATATCTCTCTGAGAAAAACGAAGCTGAGAATACTATCATTTGTATTCACAGATTGTAGCAACCTTTATCTAATAATACATTAGATTAAAGTGATATTGTGACTTGTGTTGTTCTTTATCCGCACCTACATCTTTACACACACAAACACTTATCTGCTACACAGACTCACAAAAAAAAGTTCAAGAATCCATTCACCCCCCTCTGTATTCTTTTACTGTATTCCATACTCAACAAATTCTAATGAGACTCCTTTAGTAGCCAAATGAAAAGGAAATATCTTTGTATTAGATTTTGATGAGCAACAGGAAGAAGTATGTCTAGCTTCAATCCAAGAACAGCAACACCTATGGCACAGAAGACTTCGTCACGTTCATATGGATCTCTTAAAGAAAATTTCTTCTCATGGACTTGTTAAAGGTCTACCTAAGCTTAAATATAAAAAGACAGAGCCTTGCACTGCTTGCCAGTTAGGAAAGCAAGTCAGGACATCTTTCAAAGCCAAAAATCAGGTATCTACAACCGATTCATTGTAGTTGTTGCATCTCGACGTATTTGGACCTGAAAGGTATGTAAGTCTTGGAGGTAAGAAATACGCATTTGTTATAGTAGATGACTTTTCTCGATTTACTTGGGGTATTGTTTCTTCGTTCTAAGGATGAAGCTTTTAGTGAATTTCAAGATTTAATTGCTAACCTTGAAACTAAGTATTCCAAGAAGCTGAGAACTATCAGAAGTGATCATGGTGGAGAATTCGAGAAAGACTTTGTCACTTACTACAAGACCAGAGGCATATCACATGAATTTTCTGCTCCACGTACTCCTCAACAGAATGGAGTAGTGGAACGCAAGAATAGAACACTTCAGGAAACTGCCAGGACCTTGCTTCATGAGAGTAAGTTGCCTCGAAAGTTCTGGGCAGAAGCGGTAAATACTTCTTGTTATGTGCTTAATAGAGTTTTAATTCGTCCTATCTTATTGAAAACTCATTACGAATTGTTGAAGAATAAAACTCCTAACATTAGCTATTTTCAAGTTTTTGGATCTAAATGTTTTATTCTAGATACTCAGCCAAATCGTGGGAAATTTGATCCCCGTGCTACTGAAGGTATATTCTTAGGTTACTCCATTTCAAGTAAGCATATCGTGTTTATAATCCTAATAAGAATAAAGTAGAAGAATCTATTAATATTACTTTCAATGAGTCTAATCTTGATCTAGCCAAAGGTTGGGAAGTCTTTGCAGATGATGATTCCCAAATTCAAAAGGATCAGTCTCAATCTGGAAAGAGACAGTCTCAATCTAGAAAGGGACAGTCTCTTTCTGAAAAGGAACTACCTCATTCTCCAACAGGACAGGAGACACCTCAACAGAATTCTACATTCTCTCAATCATCTCCTGGATTTTTTGAGGCATCTGATAATCCATCATGTGGAACAAAAAGGAATCCTTCACCAGTTCAATCAGAAAATTCAAATGAAGAAGAAATGAGTCGAATAAATCTTCCTAAATCATCCAGAATTGTGAAGAATCATCCTCCAGATAATCTCCTCTCAGATTTAAATCAAGGAATCACTACTCGAAGTAGAGTTAGAAATTTCTGTGCATTCTATGCTTTTGTAGCTGAATTCGAGCCCAAAAATGCTCAAGAGGCAGTGGAAAGTGAACAATGGTCAATAGCAATGCAAGAGGAACTTAACCAATTCGAACGTTGTGATGTGTGGGAACTTGTGCCACCCCCAAAAGATGTCAAAGTGATTGGAACTCGCTGGGTTTTCAAGAATAAAAAGGATGAAAACGGAAATATCATCAGAAATAAAGCTCGCCTCGTGGCCCAAGGTTATAATCAACAAGAGGGTATTGACTATGACGAGACCTATGCTCCAGTGGCTCGTCTAGAAGCTATACGTATTCTTATGGCTTTTGCAGCCTACAAGAACTTCAAACTTTATCAGATGGACGTTAAAAGCGCATTTTTAAATGGATATTTGCAGGAAGAAGTCTATGTAAAACAGCCTCCAGGTTTCATTCATGAGAAGTATCCACATTATGTATGCAAACTCAAGAAATCCATCTATGGTCTTAGACAGTCCCCCAGGTGTTGGTATGATCGACTCTATACATTCCTTGTTGACTCAGGTTTCATTCGCGATACACTCAATCCTACTCTCTTTATATTTCATAAGAGAAATGATTTTTTATTGGTACAAGTATACGTTGATGATATTGTGTTTGGAGCTTCAGATGAGACCTTATGCAAGTGTTTTTCAGACTGTATGCATAAAGAATTTGACATGAGCCTTATGGGTGAATTACAATTCTTTCTTGGCCTGCAAATTAACCAGACTAATGCAGGTATCTTTATTCATCAGAGTAAGTATATTAAGGATTTACTCAAAAGGTTTGATTTAGAGCATGTCACTCCTAAATCAACTCCAATGAGTGTCACTACCAAACTCACTAAGGATGAAAATGGTAAGTCTATCGATATTACTAAATACAGAGGTATGATTGGTTCTTTGTTATATCTTACTGCTTCTCGTCCCGATATCATGTTCAGTGTTTGTTTATGTGCTCGTTTTCAAGCAATGCCAAAGGAATCCCATCTTAATGCTGTAAAACAAATATTTAAATATTTAAAGGGAACTGACGACTTGGGACTATTCTATCCCAGTTCCCCATCTTTTGATTTAATTGGTTTTTCAGATGCTGATTACGCAGGATCTCAAGTTGATCGAAAAAGTACTAGCGGAGCTTGTGAATTTTTAGGTGATTGTCTAGTAGCTTGGCATAGTAAGAAACAAACTTCGGTTGCAATGTCAACTGCAGAAGGGGAACATATTGCTGCAGGTAGTTGCTGTGCGCAAATCCTGTGGATACAGCAAACCTTGAAAGATTTTGGTATAAAATTTTCAAATATTCCAATTTACTGTGATAATACATCTGCTATTAATATTTCCAAAAATCATGTCATGCATTCTCGTACCAAACATATTGATGTTCGTCATCATTTTATTCGAGATCATGTTGCAAAAGGAAATATTGAGCTTATATTTATTCCCACTGAAAATCAAAAAGCTGATATTTTTACAAAGCCTTTATCTGAAGACAGGTTTTGCATGCTTCGAAGAGAACTTGGTATGTGCACCCTTTAATTGATCTAATGGTAATTAGTCATACTGTAATTTGATTTAATTGCGTTAATTGATTTAATTGTGAAAATGTGATTTAATTGATTTGATGTGTATATTGTTTGCTAATAACTGCATGTTTGACACATATACACCTTAATTGCTTATTTTACTCGGGCACGTCTTTTTAAACTTGTCTATCTCTCTCTTTCTTCCTTCTTCTCCTTCTATTATCTCTTTTATTTTCTCTCTTCGATTTCCCCCTTTTCTACTCATGGCTAAACGAAAGACTCGCTCAGTATCCACACGCTCCGGCAAGTTACCCACAAAATTAGAGTCATCTAAACGGCAGAAGGCGGTTACCTTTGAGGAAAACCATTCTAATTCAGAATCATGCATTCCCGAACCAAGTCTGAAAGCACAGTTTTTGGCTCCAGAGGGATCTTCGAAATCCAAGGCTAAACCTATCCTTAAGGAACGAATGGTAGACATGGAGTTACTTCAGCGCATCTGGATAGTTAGGATGTTTGAGACTCTGCATTGTGCATCACTTCTACCGCCTCCGACTATGCATTACCCCGTTTTGGTTCGTGAATTTTACTCTAATCTGACTATGGGTCATAATGAAATGGTGTTTTCAAAGGTGAAGGGTATTCCTATCGTGCTTACTTCCGATTGGGTTAGATCTATTCTTGGTGTTGCTGCTACCGGTCCGTGCCCTTTCTCATCTCATCAACCATTTTCAGAGTTGAAAGACCTTCCTTATGAGGAACAACTTCGAACCATTCTCGGTAGTTCTTCGATCTTTGCTGACTCCAAACCCTTGGTATCATCTCTCACTCCTACTTGTCTTTTGCTTTTCAAGTTCTTTCATACAAATCTTTTACCGCGCAAAAGTGGTCGTGATAGGGTAACATATCAAGATACAATCTTGCTCTCTCTATTTGTTAAGCAAATTCCGTTTAATGTGTCTTCTCTCTTAATATCTAATATGATTCATTGTGCATCTCATGAGTCTATGCATCTGCCTACCCCAGCCTTTTAACTAAAGTTTTTGAGTACTTCAAAGTGATTGATGCCACTGATGAAGTGGACTATTTGTCAGACTCTTTTGATCTTAATACTTTAACTCGTAAACATATCGTGGTTAATGAGTCCAATCAACTTGTCTTTGAGTCTTCACATTCACTCTCAGACACCTCTTTGCCTGAGTCTCCTACTGCTCCACCCTCTTTTGGTAATGTCCAGTTGAATGCTTTTCTTGATGGTCTCTCCGCTCAAGTTGGAGCCAATTCTAAAGCCATCGAATCATTTCAATCCAAATTGATCTCTATTGAGTCTTCTCTTGCCTCTATGTCCAAATCTATGGAGTTACTACATTCCAAGTTGGATGTATTAAAAGCTAATGATCGAAGCATCTCTCGAAGAATGGATTTCGAATTTGGCTCTCTTCAGGAAGGGATGACACTCACTACCAAAGCTTGGGAAAAAGAATTTTTTAAACTCTTCTTCAAGTTGGGTTATGAGACTCAGTTTCTGTCTAAACAGCTCACGTCAGTCCATGGAAAACATATCACGCCATGGCACAAAAAGAAAGATTGGATTGGAGATTGCACTCTTGAAGAAATCACTGCACCACTTCCTCTCCCAGCAATTCCTCCTCTTGCAGCTTTTGGTCTTACAAAGGACGAATACATGGATAAGCTATTTCAGTGGATGGATGTTCGTGATGGCAAAGCTCCCTCAACGGACTTCTTTGAGCAGAACTTCTCTTTCTATGGGGATTCTCCTAAGTACAAGCTAAAAGGCAAAGGCAAAGCTACTGTGGACATTCCAGGCGATGATTGATTTCATTTTTTATGTTGATGAAAGGGGGAGAAGTGTATTTTGAATTTGAATTCGAATATTTGATTTCTTTTGTGTGTCCTTTGAATATTGATTCTTGAATCTTGGTTGCTACTTGGTTGCTATTTTTAATATTTGTTCTTGAATCTTGGATGCTGGTATTTCATGCCGAAATGTTTATTTTGGGTGTTTTGCTTATAGTTGTTTGGTGCTTGCTTATAGTTGCTTAATTCCTGCTTAAATTCTCAGACTATTTGTCTCTATAAGTATTTTTGACAGGGGGAGACAGAGTATTCTTTGACAGGGGGGAAACAGATACTAATTCAAATTTTTCATCATCATAAAAAAGGGGGAGATTGTTATTCCCATGTTTTTAGGATGATACTTTGAATTGTCTTCGAATTAAATCCTGGTGATTTGATTCTATGAGCTTAACGTTTATCTTGCATATAATCTGGTAGTTACCATATTTCTCGAACGCTATATCTATCTGATTGCAGGTTATATATCTCAGGAGATATTTCAGGAATATTGTGAGATTTGATTCTCATTCAAATTCCTTAACTTACTCCAATGGAGCCGTTGTAATAATCATGTTAATTACTATAACTGATTTACTCTTGATTGATTCATGTCTGAATAGCTATATTTTCAGGGATTCAAATCTCTAACGGCTACATCTTCTAATGCTATATAAAGTCGATCATTTGGCAAGAAGAAAGACAACTCAACACACATCTGCAATACAACTTCTTTACAAAGACATTCAAGCTTATATACTGCGTTCAGAAGTTTCATTTGATTGAGTTGTAATCTTTTATTTATTCTATACATGCTTGTGCCGGGTTGTGGCAATTAGATAGGATTACAGATCATAAGCCAAGGTAGCCAGTGGGCTAGGTAGCAGGTTTGCTAGGTGACAGTCGTGTCAAGGGAAGGGTTCTTCCAAGAGGCTTTAAATTTGTAATCGGGAAAAACTGTAAGCTTTATATTATTGTTATAATAATATAATCTCTGTGCTAGTTGGCATAAGGACTTGGATGTAGGCCAATATAGATTGGGTATGGGCCGAACCAAGTGAAAATTCCTGGTGTTCTTGTTTTTATTCTATCATTTATTTTTGTTGCTTATTTATTTTGTTAGTTAATTGGGACAAGCTCTATCACTAAAGAGATAGTCTCTTTTTCATTTGAGATAGTCTCATTTACTTGGCAGTTAAACTTATTGTGCTACTCGATTTACACTTTCCAGTCATCAAATTGTAAGGTGTCTTTCCAGTGTTTTTGTTGATGAGGGTTCTGTTTTGGATATAGCATGCAATGCTCACAGCCTCAGCTTCTAGCATCCTCAATTAGAGTTCTATTCTTTCTCTCAACAACTTCATTTTGTTGTGGAGTCCTTGGAGCTGAGAATTATTGAGAAATACCATTCTCTTTGCAGAATGCTTCAAGCATGGCATTTCTGAACTCTGTTCCATTATCACTTCTCAATGCAATCACACTTGCATTGTTGGCCTTTGCTTCCTTGTCAACTTTCTTTATGTGCTCAATGATTACTTGTGCAACCTCATCTTTTGATGCCAGAAATTCCACCCATGTATACCTTGTAAAGTCATCAACCATCACCAAGGCATACTTCTTTCTTCCTAGTGACATAATATTGATAGGCCCAAACAAATCCATATGAATTAGTTGCAGGGGCTTGGTTATTGATGTCACTGTTTTTGACTTGTGGCTTGATCTTTTCATCTTTCCTTTTTGACAAGCCTCACACACTCCTTCTTGACAGAATTCGAGTGTGGGCATGCCTCTCACTAACTCTCTTTTAACTAGAGAATTAATGGCTTTGAAGTTCAAGTGTGATAACTTCTTGTGCCACAGCCAATAGTCTTCACTTGATGCTTTTGAGTAAAAACAACAAACTTTGTCCTTGTTTGCAGAGTCCATGTTGGCAACAAACTGGCTTCCTTTTCTTACTCCAGATAGAGCAAAATCACCAGTATTCTTGTGGGTAATCAAACATTCATCCTTGTCAAAATTTACCTTGAATCCTCTATCAGTAAACTGACCAACACTTAGCAGATTATGCTTGAGTCCCTTGACTAGTGCTACATCTTCAATGATGACATTACCAACTTCAAATTTGCCATATTCCAATGTATTACCCATGTTGTCATCTCCAAAAGTAACCATTGGGCCAGCCTTCTCCTCATACTGTGATAGCAGGGCCATATCACCAGTCATGTGATTTGAGCATCCACTGTCCAAAATCCACATGACCTTCTTTTCATTTTATTTACCCTGCAAACACAAAGGTATTACTTCTCATTTGGTACCCAAAAAAGTTTGGGTCCATGTGACTTAGAAACAGTTTTATCATTAACAACATGCTTATCAACTTTCTTGGTGTTAGTCTTCTTGTCACTGTTAGAAGTCTTAGAACCCGAGGTTTCAGACTTAGGTGACAGAGGTACCTTCCTAGCTCTACGAGGACTTGAAGACTTTGACATTGTGTAGTGTGTGTGAGAATTGTGGCTGATACAACCATCAATGAATTGCCTTCTCAGATTGAAATAGCTAGTCATAAAATTCATATTGCATGGCATACAGTTAAATTTATCACAGAATGGAGCATCTCTATGTCTTAAAGGCACAGAAAAGTCGTAGAAAGGTTTAGGCACACTACCAACAAGTTTCTTGCATGCATGAGTTAAATGATTGGTACTGAAACAATTTTGACAAGTTTTCCTAGGGGCATTAGGCATATAAGCATAGTTATTATCTTTGTTAATCCCTAGTTTGCCATTTCTGTTCTATTTCCTCTTAGCCACTTTCTTCTCAGTTTCATTCTTCCCATCTGATACAAACTTAACAAACTTCTTAGGTCTAGACCTACTACCTACTGGCTCCTTGGTTTTTGACTTGACACTCTCACTCTTAGAGGATGCTGGTTGTTCATTAGGCTGTGCCTCATCCTCATCATTCAACATTTGCTTGATGAGTAAGGCATCCTCATCAATTTCAAATGTTGTTTCTTTAAAAATTGGAGACTCGGCCTTTTTAAAAATGTGAGGCACTTTCTCCTGAACAACTATGTCATCTTCAATGACAACATAGCCTTTCCTTTGTTTAAGAGTGCAATAGTCAAGTCCAATGGTAGCCTTGGGTTTAGCTTGGATTTTCTCATGGTAGGATTGCAATAGACTAGATGAGTTCTTAAAAGTTTTCAGTTTGAATTCATTTTCAGCTAGTTCATCCCTAAGAGCCTTTTCAATCTGACTATCACATAGAACCTTGTTCTGTAGATATTCAACTTCTTTCTTAAGGTTTTCTACTTACATAGTAGTTAGCTCAAGTTCCTCATTCTTTTTGATTAACAGTTCATTTCTAGCAGATAGTTTAGCAATTTCCTCATTAGCAGCAATCATACTAGTATGAATATTAAACATTTCAACAGATAGTTGTTCAATCATATTCTTGTACTAAAAAACAGACATGTCTATGTTAGTGAGAGATGGTACCTGAGAGTCTGATGAAGATGTGTCATCCTTGGAATTGGCCATCAAGGAATAGTTGCAAAATCCTTGCTCTTCTTCATCACTATCAGTATCATCCCAACACTTCTCTTCAGCTATGTAGGCCTTGCCTGGTGTTTGCTTTTTGAGAAGGGCCTCATACTTAGCTTCAAGCTCTAGAAACTCTATCCTTCTTTTTAGGCTTCTTGCATTCACTAGCAAAATGCCCTAGGTCATTGCATCTATAACATCTCACGGATGACCTATCCACATAGCCAGTTTTGAATTTACTCTTGTTTGGCTTCACAGGTGCTTTACTCTTGTTGAATGAATGGTTTTGGGGTTTAGGTTTAAAGGGTTGGTTCCTCTTGAATCTGATGTTTGGAAATTTTCTGGCCATGAAAGCATATGAGGTGTTTTTCATACCATCTAGCTCTTCAAGAGTATAGAACTCTTCTTTTTCCTTCTCCTCAACAGGTTCACTTACTTCAGCTTCAGTTTCTTCATCATCCACTATCTCCTCTATTCTCAACTGACTTGTAGATGCTTCTAGGTCTTGAACAGATTTGCTGACAATCAAGGCACATGATGTGTTTACCATCCTGCCTTGGTTAGCTTGGATAGCCCTCTTCTGCAGCAACTCAAGCTCATGAGTTTTTAAAACCCCATAGAGAACATCATATGTGATTTTGTTCAAATCTCTTTCCCTTAGGGAAATGACCCTCTGCTCTAGGTGGTTTGGAGAAGACAATAAAAACTTTATATTCAGTTCTTTAGTGTTGTAAACCTTTCCATTCAGCTACAACTCAGTAACCAGCTTGTAAAATCTCTCAAACATATCAGTAATGCTTTCCTTGGGTTGTGCCATGAAAGATTCATATTGTGTGACCAGTATATGTTTCTTGTTTTCCTTGACCTCATCTGTTCCTTCACATAGAACCTCAATATGATCCCACATCTCTTTAGCAGAAGTGCAAGATGCTATGTTTGTAAACATTGACATATCCATTGAGTTTATGATTAACAGCATGAGGTGACTATCAAGAGCAACCATCTCCTTTTCTGATTCTGTCCATTTGGATGGTTCCATGGCCACATAAGATCTTGGAGTAGTTGTAGTTCCAACAGCCTTCTCCTGAATCTTCTGTTGTGAAACAAAGGGACCATTCTTGATAATCTCAGGATACAGAGGATGAGAAGCTTTGATGAACAACATCATTTTTAGCTTCCAGAGGTTGAAATTCTCTTTGTCAAACTTAGGGACCTTCACCGTTACTGTTGTCTTTGGTGTATTCGAACTCATGATCGTTTTCTGTTTTGATTAACAGCCTGCTCTGATACCACTTGTTGAGTATTGAATACGACTAAAGAATACAGAGGGGGGGTGAATGGATTCTTGAACTTTTCTTGTTCTTGAATCTGTGTAGCACGATATGAGTTTGTGTGTGCAAATGTGTAGGTGCGGGTAATGAACAACACAAGACACGATATCACTTTAATCTAATATTTTATTAGATAAAGATTTGCTACAACCTGTGAATACAAATGATAGTATTCTCAGCTTCGTTTTTCTCAGAGAGATGTGCTCTTTACAATGTATGTGAAAAATTTAACTTATTCTAAGGAAGTGAGGCTGTATCCTTATAGAACATGGATACAACCTACTTACTACAAATAAGGTAGCTAAGCAAAATACTTTCTAGTCTGTCTATCCTTTTTGAGTAAACATCCAAACGGCTACAGATTTGACTTTGCAAACCCTGTTCAGATCCACTTCTTTAGCTCTTTGTCTCTTGTACATCTCTCCAAGCTTCTTAGTAGGCTTTCCAAAGTACATTACAGATTGTGGTCCATAAAGCACTTTAGCTTGTTGTAGGTTTCTGACTTGTACAATTCTCCCAGTAACTTTGTCTCCAGGTATCCATTCGAGAAGTGTCTAAGTAACTTATTCGAGAACTATCATTCGATAACTCTGAGTTCTCGAATAGTACAATCTTGACATATTGAGTCACTTCTCGAATAGCCTTATCTCCAGGAATCCCTGAGTTGTCGAATAGAGTTTTTGACCTATCGAATCCCTGAGATATTGAATAGCTTCTTAAGACTCTGAGATGTCGAATGGAACTTTGACTTTGTTGACCATTAGAGAACTTGAATAATGCTTTGACCGTTGACTCCCTGAGTTCTCGAATAGAGCAACTAGACACGTTGAATCCCTGAGTTGTCGAATGAGATATCGAAAAGTTCATTCAGAGATATCGAACAGTGTCTTCTCAGATATCAAATCTCTGACTTCTCGAATGCTAGACTTCTCGAATAGACAAATGTACTTCTCGAATTGGTACTTAGGCAAATTCTCCATTACTTCAAATCCCAACTGTGATTATTTGACAGTTTTTATCTTCTTGCTTGAGGCATGAACCATGGAACTTCTTTCAAGCATTATTCTTGACTTTATGAGTACAGTTTACACAACTAGGATTTTATTCCTATTATAAGTACAAAAACAACCAGAAACTCTACAACTAGAGGTTCCCTCAGTTAAGAGGTCATATAGGTAGTGCAGCATTACACTTACTTAGGCTTGTTATTTTATGAGTACAGCATGTCTCTGTGACTAACACAATGGTCATGATATAAATTTTTTACTTGGAAGTCAAGGGTTTGACTCCTAGAATCAACATAAATATAACTATTTTTTGCATTAATTACAAAGGAATGGCATTTTTGTAGTTTCTTAAAAAATAGGGTAAAGTAGTAATTTTACAGGCATTTTTTGCCCTTGTGTGGCCATGTAATATATAATAATAGATAATAGATAGATGATAGATGGTTGACCTATACCATATACTTTGACCAATATACGATCAAATCAAAAAATTTGATTTTAGATTTTATATACATGTACTGGTCATTAAGGTCGTTTTATCATATTTTACATCGATGGAAATTTTAGAAAAATTTAAAATTGAGTTAAAAATAATCCAAAATTATAATATAAACAATGTTTCAATTTACCCAATTTTTAATTGAACTTCGATGTTATGTAATAAACATTAGACTAAAACTAAATATTTGAGTTTAAAAGTGTATAAATGTATATGTATTAAAAAAATAATTGAGACAACCATAAAAATGACTTTTACTCAATATTAAAAACTTTTGTGATATATTAAACAAGCCTTTGATTATTTGTATAGAACTCTGCCTCGTTTTGAGAGTCGGCCGCCCCCACCCATCCTTCACCCACCCTTCACCGCCTCATCCTTCTATCAAATTAACACACATCCATCCCACATTCCCACCCATCCTCTCATCCCGTTTCCTCCATTTCTGAATCTTTAATTTCTATTTTTTCAGTTTTTTAATAAAATCGAGATCCAATCCTTTTTGGGTGAGATCTCTTTTGTCGTACCCATCTTTTTGGATTGTTGATTGTCCCCAATTTTTTGGGTTGTTGATTTATCCCTAATTTTTGGGGTTTATGTTTTGGTTGTGTTTTCTATTTGCTATCTTGTTTGGTGTGTTGGCTGCAGTTCGGAATTTGCTCCAGGTTTGGAAGGAAGATCAGGTTGGAGCGAACTGAACTGTTGTCAAATAGAAGGTAATTGGCAACCACGAGAAGTTGAAGCCATTAGCCTTCGATAAGCCATTTCTTGGACAAAATCACTAAAACACATTGATCAAGTGCTAGTAGTTTGATTATCGGTCTGCGAATCGTGTGGTTCTTTTGCTTGCAAATGTTGCACAAATTCTATGTCAGGCTATGGAGAGTGGTCTGTCACTCCTCATGCATTTATTAATCATGTATTCGAAAGTGATAATTTCTAAGTAATGCAAGTACGATTTGTTTCCAAAAAAAAAAAACTTTTGTGATATGTGTTGAAATATAATCTTACATATATGATCAATTTTTTACAACAAAATCAAAAGAGTTTACATACGCCTCTATTACACACGAACAATTTTACTAAAATAATATTTATATTATACTCACATGTTCAATTTGATAAAATTCATTTCATGCAATTGAAAACTAAATTAATAATTTAGCAGTTATAAGTATTCATGTAATTATTATCGTATGGATATTTATCCAAATTTTATGAAATCTAATCAAATTATAAAATATTTGGTTCAAGAAATTGGTATACAATAGAGAAAATGTCTAAAATACCCCATTTTTATTCTTAATGGCCCAAAATACACTTTATCAAGAATTTGGTTTAAAATACCCCCTTTATGCGTTACTTCGCGTGACGAATCATATGTCATAACACTGTTCACGATTTGCCGTATTGACTTCATTTCGTTACATGAAATAGCGTATTACATAATTTTTACGGTGATCAAAAGTAAAGGTGACTCATTCCCTATCCTCTTAAAGCTTCCCACATTGAGGGCAACTAGGAACTAAAACTTCACACTGCCTACATAATACTGCACTAGAGTTGGAGATTGGAGTTTTTTTAAAAAATTTGACTAGTCGTTATGCGTGGAAAAAAGGATCCAAATATTATAATTTTAAATTTTTATAGCCTTTTTTTTTGGATTACATAGTTTCATTTTGGGTTTAGAAATATTCAATTTTTTAATTTAAATTTTTAAATTTTATATGTATTCACTTGGGGGTTCACCAGTTAAACTTTGAGGTTCAACAATTCCATTTTGGGTTTTAGAAATATTCAGAACGACGAATAAATCGTATACGAACTTAGGGTTTAGGGTTGTTTACAACCCTAAATCCTAGACCCTAAACCCTAACTTATCCTGATTTTTAAAAAATCGGGATTGGTCTCCGATTTTTTAAAATCACGCCGCCGGACTCAGTAAAAAAATAAGATCATTTGATAATAATTTTTTTTAATAGTATTTTGGAAATACATATGTAGTAAAAAAAAATAGATAACACCATTTAAAATTGCATTTTGGGTTGATAAAGTTAAAGAAACTGTGTTCAAGTTGCTAAATATTTGAATGCTATCATTCCAATGATTTCAATTTTTGGGCTGCTCCCGAAGCATTTGGCCAGGACTAAAAATAATTTAAAGTTATAACCGTCTAAGTGCCATTGACGTGTCCTATAGAGATGCACCTTCCATTTTCATATTAATACGTTATCTCGGGTAGCATATATAACTAAAAGATGCGTTAGTTCAGCTAGCATGTTTCAATAATTACGTTACACGATTTAGCGTATTAGTATAATATGTGAGATGACATGACCTATCGGGGAGGCATTTTGGACCATCTGTTGGCATTGAGGCATTTAGGACCTTTTGTTTTTAATTTGGGATATTTAAGGCCATTGTCCTATGCAATATTACAAAATACAGTAACTATAAGATATGAGATTAATTGATATCTTATCATTTATCATATTTTTCAATTATGAAATTATTTCAATATTGTAACATCCCACAATAATTAGAATTAGAGTTTTTGCGACCTTTATAACATCCAAACCCATAACCGAGTGTATACCAGACCCAACAACCCACCACAGGTTAATCCAAAAGTGCTAGCAAATTGTTATACATTAGTTGTTAACTTGTATCTATAAAGATCTCAAATACTCTTATTCTAATTGATGAGCGATGTTACAAACACCCCCTCTTATAGGGTCGACGTTCACGTCGAGCCTACACACAAACTCACCAAACCTAAAGAAACTACTCCGTAATAAGTTTTGGTGCCATTCCCACATGGTGTCCTTGACGATCACGCGCTCGCCTTGGATATGCATAAGAGGTATGATGGTATTTTAACACCAAAAATTATATTTTGGTTCTACAATAAAAATAATAATTCCGTATATTTTAGCATAACCATTGACTTTGCTTAAAAAAGGATACTAAATTTTTAGTTAAGCATGCAATGTACAAAACTCTAAATATATTAAAACAAGATTCCTGAGCTTGGTATGATAAATTTTCTAAACATTTTATGGATGTAGGCAGGTTGGAATTTTTCAAAATAGATTTAAATAATTTTTAGAATCTATTAAATCATAATCTATTTATGTATATGCGATATATTAATTATTTTTTAAAATTAATATTCAATCAATCTATAATTAAAAGATTTTCAAAAGAAATTCAAACATTTGGAATAGTCAGAATACCTTTGTAAAATTTTGAATTTTTTTTCAATATATTTTAATAATTAATTACATTTAATGTATTAATAAATATACTTCTAATAATAGAATGTCAGAACCCAAATAGATTGTCTAAGTTAATTAATCACGTATATTAAAAAAAGGTAAAAAAAAACAATAGTTAGAAAAGATAATTAAACACAACCGATTTTATCCTGATTGATCAACAATCGTTGGATATATATAATGTGATCATCAAATCTAAACCGTTGATATAATATGATACATCTATATATCATGTACTCGTTGGATATATATAATGTGATCATCAAATCTAAACCGTTGATGTAATATGATACATCTATATATCATGTACACTGTTCATTTTAGGGTTTACATCCATTTCAGCCGCTCTTTCTCATTCATATGCCTCTTTAGCTATGTCAAAACTTCTTCTTATCTGGTTAGCTCTCTTACTTTCTTCTAGAATTTTTTATATAATTACTAGTTTAAACGATCAAGATGATATGGTTTAATAGATGTTTTTATGTATTTATGTTCTTGTTTGCTATCTTTTAGAGTTCTTTATATAATTAACCAGTTTAAACAATCATGACGATATGGTTTAATAGATGTTTTTGTGTATTTGTGTTCAATTACAACAAACATCACCATTTCTCCTAACGATTCAAACAAATAGAGTTACAAAAATCAATTCTGTTTGTTTAGATCGACATAGTGTCTTATTGCTATCTGAAGAACTCTGGCCTATATTATTTAAGTATATATTTTATTGCGTAGACATTTACTTTTAGAAGTTCTCTCAAACATCCATTTAATTTCTTCTGTAAAAGATCACTTACCTTCCACTCTTTACTCACTCCTGAAATACACATCCAACCTTTTTCTTCATCTCATATCTTTAAGATTCCCAGTCTCTAATTCCTTTCCTACCGAGTGATTATAATCTCAATAGCATAATGACCATCAAAAATAGTATAAGATCGAATAATAGTGTTATCTTGTTTTTTTGTTTTTATCTAATTTATTACTTATATCTTGATTTACGATTTTTGACAGATTTTCAATGATTTCTGCCACATCAATTTTTGCAAACGAAATGATTAGCATCACGACTTTATTCAAATTTGACCGGTAAGTTATTTTTGAATTAATTACTTGAACATTGAATATATGGTGAATATACCATTCGCTTCGTTTAGATGTAATTGAAATCAAACTTTTGAATTACATCCGAAAGGATTCAGTTTAAGTTCATTTTTAATTTTTGATGTAAAATAAATTCAAACTCGAACTTAATCTAAATTTCCATTATATATTTATACCCAATTATATATTTATACCCAGACATCCTTTCAATGCATTATTTTTTATCTTGTACAGTATGTAGGCTACATAGTATACTGATTTAGATTTATATTCAATGTAATCTTAGACCTTAAACCATATATTTTTACTAAATACATTATGTACTACAATAAAACGAATTTATGTTTTTATATATCATATGCATCACACCTCCGACCATTCATATGTACAATCTTTTTCGGAACACATTTCATGATGGAAATAAACTTGTTCTGTAAATCAAATTCATTGTACTACAATTTTTAATTTTGATTGTACTACATTTTTTTGTTTCAAAAGTACATTGTACTGCACTATGATTCATAGGGTCTACAATTTAAGTGGTTCATACTAATATTTGTCTATTTTTAATTTATTTTTGTTTCATGTTCAAGCTTTGGGTTAGTTTAATTTTGATCAAATTTGGTTTCCGAATAAAATCAAATTTAATTGATTCCCATGATTTAAATTCGATTTATCGGGTGTCTTTAGATTTTAATCCACCACGATTTGATCTAAACAATCTTATCATGACATAAACTTTTATCGGAGTATGATATGAAATGATTTTTTTATATATTAATATAATATGAATTATTTGCAGGATAAATGATGAAGAAAATGCTCCAAAAAAAACGAACATCGATCCTCCCACATACTCATAGGTAATATTCTTTTGTATGTATTAAATTCATGTCAAATTTTCCAACAACGTTCTTATGTAAATTTATTTATTTGTCTTCCTCGTACATATGGTGGCTACCAATTCTAAGCCAACAAATTGAAACAGAATGATTAAAAATACTTTAGTAGTATAACCCGCACATTGTAGTTTCTCTATATTTTATTAATATATACTACAATGTTGTTATATATGATTATTTTATTTATTATTATAATTTTAAAATCAAATTTTATTTTTTTTATCAACAAATAAATATTGTGTTATTTATTGTGCTCATAATAAGTTAAATCCTTGATCTATACTGGGAGTAATACATAAATATTTCATGTGTGCGCAAAAATAAATATTTATGAATTTTTTAATAGCATAAAGAGCCCCCACAATAATCAAATTATTGTGTTTCACGAATTGTAAATATAATTTTATACATGTGCAATGCGCGGGACGATTTTTGAGAGTCATTTATAGGGATGGCAATCGGATCGGTCAGTTCGGGTTTTGTGAACACCAGACCCGGACTCAAATATATATATGTTAGATCCAGATCCGGATCCAGATCCGATTGAAACCCGAATTCCTAGATCCAGATCCCATCCATTGGATTTCGGTTCGATTCGAATTTTAATCGGGTCTCAATTTATTTATACAATTATTTATCAACATGTTTTTTTGAAACATGTTCATTTCTTGGAGCAAACAAGGGGGTCTCACACATGTTCATTTTTAAATTAAATTTTATCATTAAATATTTGTTTATTTTCATTTTTCAAAGCAAATTATGGTATAATCTTCCTAAACTATCTTTATGATTACTATTTTCAAAATTTGACTCTTTTTAATTTAGTTGAATTCCCATTTTTCAAATAATAATTAGGGATATTTTTAGTAAAAAATTATTGAACTACAATTTTTTTAGTATGTGTACATTTTTGAAAATGGATAGGTAAAGAGTATTGTAGCTGCACATTTTGGCAAAGAGCCTTGCCTTGTGTACATTTTTCTATACACAGACAGAACTGTGGTTGCTGATTACATGTACAATAGATGCTCAACTAACAAAGGAGGAGATTCCTATCCCTGTTGTGTACCATTTGCAGCCTACAGACTGACTAATTAACAACTTCTTAATGCTTATAAACAAACAACTATGTGTACAAAAAGACCAACTTATTTTTCTAATTTTTACAAGAAAAAATCCCTGTTGTGAACCTTTCATTGTTTTGGTCTATTGAAGGGACCAGTGAATAAAGCATTTGTGGGTAATGCAATGGCTTCAGACTGGACTCTTTTCTGTTTCCCTTTCTCAACATGGGGTTGCCTACCAGATGTTTCTTGGACATGGCGACGATCGTGGTCTCTTAGCATTGGATTTACGTTGCCAGATCCATACCTGTCCCTCCACTCTTCATGTGTTAAGGTTCTTTTGGGAATTGCAGAGCTTGACATTCTGGATGAGCCAGATGTAATTGGAATCGTAGGAGCATCGCTCATATTTTTACCAACCTCATCCTTGGCAGCTCGCTGAACCCACTGTCCAGAATGTGATGTGTTCTGGTGAAGAGTTCTTTCGCGACCACTGATCACTTCAGCTCCACCTTGGAGTGATTTAATGGGAAACCCATACGCACCTTCTTCGTGGCAAGGGTTGAATTTTTTCTGCACGTATTTTTGTTTCCCACTCAATGAATATGGATGAATTTTTTTATCAAATACAGAAACCAACTGGTTCAAGAAAATTATTATTAACTAGACTAGACTTGCCTCCATGGAGAGCACTGATTCTGCATTGGCATCAGATGCTGGAAATCGAGATTTGGATGTTCCTTCCCCTTCAACATCATCTCTTTCAACCCTGCTCCTCCCTACCACTTGCCTACAAGTTCCAAGAGGAAGCATTGTAGATTAGAACTAGATAAAACAGTCCTCTAGCTAAGCCAGATAATACATTGCTGCTCGTGTTCATGATGTGTGTGTGAGAGATGGGCATGGGGACAGATGTAACAAGAAGCACAGTAATGACCCCATGTCCAATGACATACGGAACACCATTAACGGGTTACAACATCCGTGGACAAGTTCCAAGAGGAAGCATTGTAAAAATCAAAAAATCGCAAAATTGCAACCGCAATCGCAACCACTCGCATACTTGCGGGTTGGTTGCGGATTTGAATATTGAAAAACCGCAAAATCGCAACCGCAACCGCAAACCGCAATATATATATATATATATATTATTAAAAATATATATTTTATATATTATTTATTTTTATAAATATAAATTAATAAATCATATATTATATTATATAATTAGAAGTCTTGGTGCTAATTTTAGCATTGATGTTCGGGCCTTACATCATATTTCTTTGTATTCTGTTGGTTTACATTTTTTTGTACTCACCAATTATTTATGAAAATGTTAGTCACAAAAAATCATCAAATTTTTTCAATTTGAAAATATATTTTTTATACAAATTTTAATAGGTGGTTGAACCGCAAACCGCACCGCATAACCGCGACTTTAATCGCAACTGCATGTGCGGATAATCGCAACCGCAAGTGCGGTTGTGGTTGGAAATTTCAAAAATCGCCAAAATCGAAAAATCGCCATAACCGCCAAAAACCGAACCGCACCGCACCGCTTACACCCCTAATGTCCAATGACATACGGAACACCATTAACGGGTTACAACATCCGTGGACACATAATTATGGATGGAAGTAAAGGATGTGATATATACGTAAAAGAATACACAGACACGTAAACACAGTATTCGCATCATGTACCTTATTATGACTTCCTCAACTCGTACTGTAGTATCCAGCTCTTTGGTAGGAGGATATTTTGGCAAGTCTGCCGGTTCACAAGCAAGTGGGTTTGATGAAAAGAACTGCCACAATCACATATAATTACCAAGACTTACATTAATTAGCAGCTCGGCCATAAATCCAAAGGGTTCTAAAAATTTATTACAAGCGAAAAAGCAATATAACAGGTAAAAGAATGGAGAGCTGAAATCAAAATTTCTATATGAGTTAATGATTTGTATAGTAAATAATGTGTCATGCAAAGGATAGGTTATTCGAACACTTACTCACCCTCATATTACAACTAATGTTGCATACAGCCGCCTCCTCCCAGGTCGAGACCAAGAGGAGAGATAGCAGTACTAGCTAGCACATACAGAGACTAATCAAAAGATAACTGAAACCGTCTGAAGTATGCAAGGAATCACTACATTAAAAACTATGAACAAAAAGATCCAATTTTCAAGATGAATTATTATAAGACTTTGCAAAACTGCTAAATACCTCACTATTTAAAGCATGAGCTGCTGACAGCCGAGCAGCAGGATCTATGGAAAGCAGGGTCTCAATCAGAGATAATGCTGGTGCAGGCAAGTCTTTGAATCTATCTGCAATACATCTTCTATAAGGTTGTTGAGGCTTCAAACTGGCTGCACGTGGCAGCTCTGACATTCTCCAGTATTCCTCCGAGGGTGAGCCACAAAGCTTAAAAATTTTATGCAACTGCTCCACCTAAAAGGCCAACAGATACAAGCTTCATCATTTCACTTGTATTAGAAAGTAGAAAATTCAATGCAATAATATTATGATAGCAAAGTATGCACAGAAAAACTGTGTTTTTCGATTTACTGTATCCTCCAATTTTTTTTAATTTTTTTTTGCCAGAATATCCTCTAATTTTTAAGTGCATTATTGCCCGCACATTGCACAAAAAGATGAAGGTCTGCGTTGCACGCAATGCGTGACCGAGTTAGTACTTGGCTTTTCCAGCAATTAAAGCAAAGCCTATTTGTATAAAATCCTGCGCAATGTGCAGGCCAATTAGTACTTGGCCTATCCTGCAATTAAAGCAAAGCCGATTTCTATTAAATCCTGTGCAATGCGTGGCCGCACAGAAATGAATAAGGGTTTGCGTTCCAGGAATATTGTGTCAAGATCTGCATACCTTTTAGGTATCAACACACTGTCTTATCACAATCAGTGAAATCAAAACGTAAATTACAACATAAAAGAAATGTAGCATAGGATGGTGACATTCGGCAGAAATATTAGTCAAGTTGTATTTATGAAATATAGCTATTAAGACTTGCACTTTTTTTAGGGGACTAAGGCTTACACTTAATGACTAACAACATTTTCACATACAAAATTGATATGGGCTAAAAGTAAGCCCTAAAGACACATTTAATGTGGCATTAATTAGACCCGAAATGGTCCAAACGTGGGGCCCACCAAGTAGGCCCAAGCCCTATTTACAATATTAATTTCGTAATTAATATTGGGGATAATAAACAACTCAGCAATAAGAGTCAGATAAGGACGTTATCTCTACAAAGAGTAACCTCCAAGTCACACAGTCATACAAGGAAACAGACTCCTACAAGGAAGGAGTCTAGAACCTTCCTCAAGGCTGACTTGCCCACCAAGTCTCCTAACCCTACCCTAATTCTGAGGCTTCTCAGCCTATATAAAGGGTCAGACCCCTCAACCTAGAACTACGTTTGATTGGCTTGATTCTCTTAATACAGAGATACGTAGGCATTCTGTGAAGACCATTTAAGTCTCGAACGCAGAAGCAGCCATTAAAGCACGAAGCTCACAAACCCTAGCCGCAGTAATTTAAACCTAGTTTTTATTCCACAACATTTGGCGCCGTCTGTGGGAAGAAGACATCAACCATGGTTCAAACACGAAGAACTCCACCAAGCACTACAGAGCCAATCGCTACCGAGGCTCTACCTCTTAGCTCTGCTCCGCCCCGCACTGAACAAGTGCTACCGACATCTGAGCAAGTACCTCCAACATCTGGGACTATCGTTCCATATCAAGTTTCTCAACCCCTAGGGACGACTACCCATGTTGAGAGTACGCTACCTCCGATCGTCCACACAATTCCAGGGACTGACCCGGGGATTTCTTCCCTGATTGTAGACCCCAACAACCTTACACGAGGGGTTCAGATCCACACTACGGATCTCCCCATAAGCACCAATCCAAATGTATGGGATGACCAATTACGGAGCTGGACCGAGTGGGCATGCCCTGTATATTCGAGATCGAGATTATCGCGATTTTTCTGGTCCTTATACGGATGAATCATCTTCTGGCGATGATTACGAGCGTGATGAAGCCCCGAGGAGGCGACGTGCAAGTAAAGAGCCTATGGGGAGAACTCGAACTATCCATGATGGACTCCCTTCAACAGCTGCTGAGAGGATTAAGGCTTATGAAGCCGAGATCTTAAAGTTAAAGGAAGATATGGCCAGGGAGCAAGCCAGATCAAAACAGACTTTGCCACCTCCCACGTCAGGACCGATTCCCTTCATAGATCTGGAGAGGCCTCCAAGGAGGCAAAGAAGGACTACTGTCCCACCTGAAAGAACTACAAGGGTGGAAACCCCTAAAAGCAACCCCAAGGATCTGATGCCGCTTGGGGACCCTGATGATCCCACACCTCCGTTTACTGAGGACGTGATGAATGCTCGTATCTCAAAGAAGTTTAAGATGCCAACAATCAAAGCCTATGATGGAATGGGTGATCCTGCCAACCACGTTAGAACGTTCTCAAACGCACTGCTGTTGCAGCCTGCAAGCGACGCTTTGAAGTGTAGGGCTTTCCCTCAAACTTTGTCAGGCATGGCTCAAAGATGGTATAGTCGGCTTCCTGCAAACTCGATTGGTTCCTTTAAGGAATTGAGTGCTGCCTTCATTAGTCAGTTTATCAGCGAAAGAACGCATGAGAAAAGCTCTGCATCTCTTATGTATATAGTACAAGGGAAGAACGAAAGTTTGAGAGACTATCTTAAGAGGTTCACCAAGGAGACTCTGAACATCACTGATCTGGACAATAAAGTTGCAATGGTAGCCTTGGAGCATGGTACCACCGACCTGTACTTTAAGAGATCATTGGCAAAGCATCCCCCGGAGAATATGGCTGATCTCCAACGAAGGGCTTCTAAATACATCAAGGCCGAGGATAGCACGAAGAAGGAAGTCACATTAGGCAATGGCCAGGGGAACAATGATACAAAAAAGCGTAAGCAAGGGCAGGAGTACGATGCTAGGGACAAGTATCCCCGAACTAGCAAAGACTCTGATTCGCCACCAAAAAAGAACTTGGGACCAAGGTTCTCTGACTATGCAAGGTTGAATGCCCCTAGAAGTCAAATCTTGTTGGAAATTGAGAAGGATAAAGACTTCCGATGGCCGAAGCCACTCAGGGGAGACCCCGCAAAGAGGAATAAGGATCAGTACTGTAGGTTCCACCGAGATGTAGGACATGACACGGATGATTGCAGACAGTTGAAGGACGAGATTGAATTCTTGATCCGTAAAGGAAAGTTGAACAATTTCACAAAGGGTGGAGATCAAGGAACCCAAAGAGGGGATTACAACAGGAGAAACAATGACAGAAGGGATAATGATCGTGACCGTAGCACGCAGCCCCGAGGGCCAGTTATCAACATGATCTGGGGAGGTCCTACAGCGGCCGGTACAACTCGAAACTCTCGAAAGGCATACGCAAGAGAAGTAATGCACATTGTGGGAGAAGCCCCGAAGCGCGCCAAAACTGAGATGGTAATTGGTTTCGATGATTCAGACTTGGAAGGGGTGAAGTTCCCCCATGATGACCCACTGGTCATAACTCCTGTGATTGGAAATTCAGAAGTAAAACGAGTCTTGATAGACAATGGAGCTTCTGTGGATATTTTGTTTCATGATGCGTTTTTGAAGATGGGATACAACGACTCTCAGTTGACCCCTGCAAACATGCCTATATACGGATTTAATGGAGTGGAGTCCAACGTTGAAGGGACTATTCAGTTGCCCATGACTATTGGGCAGGAGCCTAAGGAGGCGACTCAGATGCTGAATTTCTTGGTGATTAAGGCAGCTTCAACATACAACGCAATCCTTGGAAGGACTGGATTACATGCGTTTAAGGCTGTGGCCTCTTCCTATCATATGAAGGTTAAGTTTCCGACACGGAATGGTGTCGGAGAACAAAAGGGTGATCAGAAGATGGCAAGAAGTTGCTATGTAGCCGCCTTGAGGGCCGATGGAGTCGGGGGGCAGATCCTTCCAATTGAAGACATGGATGTCCGTGACGATGAAGAGCATAGAGGGAAGCCAGCAGAGGATTTGATTCCCATACCCCTAGAGCCGAATGATCCTGAAAAAGTTACTTATGTTGGAGCATCTCTGAAAGAACCCTTGAAGGGCAAGTTGATAGAATTCTTACAAAAGAATAGCGACGTGTTCGCTTGGACAGCAGCTGATATGCCAGGGATTGACCCCCAACTTATAACTCATAAGTTGAATGTTGACCCCAAGAGGAAGACAATAAAGCAGAAGAAGAGAAACTTTGCTCCGGAGAGGCAAGAGGCCATTAAGCAAGAAGTGGATAAGCTCTTGGAAGCTGGTTTTATTGAAGAGATTCAGTTTCCCGAATGGTTAGCAAACCCTGTGATGGTCAAAAAGGCGAATGGGAAGTGGAGGATGTGTATAGACTTCACTGACCTGAATGATGCATGTCCAAAAGATTGTTTCCCCCTTCCGAGGATTGACATGTTAATAGATGCCACAGCTGGACATGAGATGTTAAGCTTTATGGATGGATTCAGCGGTTATAATCAGATCAAGATGCACAAAGATGACATCCCTAAGGAGCTACTTACCAGCGCTTGGTGAACAAGATATTTGCTCATTTGATTGGAAAAACCATGGAGGTGTATGTTGATGACATGTTAGTCAAGAGCCTACTCAAGGCTGATCATATTAAGCACCTCGAAGAGGCATTTGAAGTGCTGAGGCACCATAAGATGATGTTGAATCCCGCTAAGTGTGCCTTTGGCGTTGGATCTGGAAAGTTTTTAGGACTGATGGTTTCAAAGAGAGGCATTGAGGCCAATCCTGACAAGATCAAAGCGATTTTAGACATGGAACCACCACGTTCTATAAGAGATGTACAGAAGTTGACCGGCCGAGTGGCAGCCTTAGGAAGGTTTATCTCCAAGTCGGGTGATAAGTGTTTACCTTTCTTTCAAACATTAAAGAAGGTAAAGAATTTTGAATGGACATCTGAAAGCCAAGAGGCCTTTGAACAGTTGAAGAAATACATGGCCGAAGCCCCGCTGTTGGCCAAGCCTAACATTGGAGAGACTCTTTATCTATACCTGGCGGTATCCGAGCAAGCATTGAGTGCCGTCCTCATAAAGGAAGAGAATAAGGTTCAGAAACCCATCTATTACGTGAGTAAGGTGTTACATGGAGCTGAGTTGAACTATTCTACCATTGAGAAGTTTGCTTTAGCATTGGTAACAGCTTCAAGGAAACTACGACCTTACTTTCAGTCACACAAGATTGAAGTCCTGACGGACCAGCAGTTGAGAAGTATCTTGCATAGCCCTAAGGTCAGTGGAAGGCTAATTAAGTGGGCAATCGAACTCGGAGAATTTGACATTGCATATAAGCCTCGGACAGCCATCAAGGCTCAGGCATTAGCTGACTTCTTGGTTGAATGTACCATTGGCAACCAAGAAGTCGGGGGGCAGGAGATAGTAACCACCCCTGGAGTTGAGAGTAAGGATGAAGAACTTGTACCTGATCAGAAAGAGTATTGGGTGCTCTATTTTGATGGAGCATCAAAAACAAAATCTAGTGGTGCAGGTTTGGTTTTGCAAAGCCCCGATGGGTTCACGGTTGAATACGCTTTGAAGTTGAACTTTCCTACAACCAACAATGAAGCTGAATATAAAGCATTAATAGCTGGATTGGGATTGGCCAGAGTCATGAGGGTCAAGAACCTCAAAGTGTGTGGAGATTCAAGACTGGTAGTCTCGCAAGTGAATGGTGAGTTTGAGGCCAAGGATGAAACTATGGCAAAATACCTCAGAGTCGTGAAAGCTGTTATGACTCAGTTTGAGGAGTGCTACCTGGAACACATTCCTAGGGAAGAGAACGTTAAGGCCGATGCCCTCTCTAAGTTCGCTTCTTCTGAGATAGAGAATTATGCAGGCAGTGTTTACTTCCAGGTCTTGAAGGCCCCGACCATCAACTCTAAGTTGGTAGCACCTATCGATGTTGGAAGCTGTTGGATAGATCCTATTAAAGCTCATCTAGAAACCGGATGGCTCCCCAGCAATGCCTTGGAGGCACGAAAATTGTCAGTGAGAGCATTGAGATATGCTTTGATTGAAGGCATCTTATACAAGAGATCGTTTGTCATCCCGTACTTGAAGTGCCTAAGGACCCAAGAGGCAAGAGAAGCATTAGAAGAAGTTCATGAAGGGATCTGTGGGCAGCACTTGGGGGGCAGAGCCTTAGCTCACAAGATTACCCGCCTGGGATTCTATTGGCCGGAGATGTTAGCAGATGCCCAGGATTATGTCAAGAAGTGTGACAGATGTCAGAAACACGCCCCCGTTGTGAGGCAGCCGCCTGAGAGGTTAACCTCAATCAGCTCTCCCATTCCGTTTGCAATGTGGGGGATGGACATTCTTGGTCCTTTCCCCATGGCTTCAGCACAAAGGAAATTTCTGATTGTCGCTATCGATTACTTCACTAAGTGGATTGAAGCTAAGCCATTAGCAAAGATAACTACCAAGCAAGTTTCCCAGTTCTTTTGGGAGAACATAATCTGCAGGTATGGAATCCCCCGAATCCTTGTGACAGACAATGGGACACAATTCAACAATGAAGAGTTCAGGAAGTATTGTGAGGAGAATGCTATCGAGCTTCGTTTTACTTCAGTAGCTCACCCGCAAGCTAATGGACAGGCTGAGGTAGCCAATCGGATTATTCTTGATGGACTTAAGAAGAGGGTCGAACGATCGAGAAATACTTGGGTGGATGAATTACTGCCTATACTTTGGGCATATCGTACTACTTGCAAAGTAACAACTGGGGAAACTCCTTTCCTGCTGGCTTATGGAGCCGAGGCAGTTGTACCGCTAGAAGTCATGCGTGCATCACCTAGAATTGAGGCATTTGAACCAGAGACTAATGAAGAAGGCATGAGGCTCGCCCTAGACTTGATTGATGAAGTCAGGGACGAGGCAAATGCCAGGAATGCAGAGCATCAAAAGAAAGCATCTTTCTACTACAACCACAGGGTTAAGGAGAGGTTCTTTCAGCATGGTGACTTGGTTCTTAGGAAGATCGAGGCTTCTGGAGTTGGTCAGAAGGGAAAGCTAGCCCCGAACTGGGAAGGGCCGTATCGAGTCAAGAAGACACTAGGACGAGGATCTTACAAACTGGAAACCTTGGACGGGGTTGAGGTACCCCGGACTTGGCATGCATTGAACCTCAAAGTTTACTATGTTTAAGCTCTCCTGAAAAGGACCTAGCTTTTTGCCTATGTAATAGAAGTAGAAATAAGGTTCGAATGAAACCATAACAGAGCATGCTGCTCCTAGTAGGAAGTAGAGTATTTATGTAAGGGTTGAGCCCATTTTATCAGTATTCCTTTGACAGCCTAATAAAGCTTGTTTTGATTCTTCTCTGAATTACATCCTTTGCTTTGCTATTTTAAACAAGTCATAAATCATAAGCCTGGTGCAAGCCAAGGGGCCAAACACCTAGAGAATTCTAAAGCTTAACAAATTACGAGCAAAGGCAAGAAATAAAAAGCTAGAAAGGAAATTAACTATACGAATAGTTAAATTAAAGAGTTGCATAAATAAAAGCCCGAAGGCTATTAAAGTTAAGTTACATAAGTTGATAGTTTAAGCAAAAGGCATAACAAGCAAGCTAAGTGGCCTTAGGAGCCTCCTTGACAGGAGAACCACTTTCAGAGCTGGTAGCAGTGGTGGAAGCTTCCTCATCCAAGTTAGCATCTTCCTCTCGAACAGGGAGCTGCTCAGGGTTCGAAGACTTTGCTGCAGTATGCTTCCTGACCAAGGAATCATCCTCACCAAATAACTCCTCACTAGAGCCAGCCTCAGCTACAGTAGTCATGATCCTAGGAGGATGAGGGCTAGGAAAGGCAGAAGACTGGAATAGGCCAGGATGGCTCCTAAGAACAGCCTCAAGTGCCTTGTTCCACCCCTCTGTGAACTGGCTAGGGTAAAGCATCTCGTCGTGCTGATCCATGAGACTCTTGTACTCATCTGAGTCAAGATAGTCATCAATCAGCTTCTCTCTATCATCCTTCAAAGCCACCACCTCTGCATAGGCACTCACCAGCTCCTCATCTTTTTTCTTCAGCTGTTCCTCAAGCTGGTGGATTTGTAAGCTTCTCTTCTGGGACTCAGTTTCAAATCCCTTGGCCTTCTCCTTCCAAGCCTTAGATTGATAAATCAGGCTTTGGAAATGAACATTGGCCTACATTTAGAAAGCAGAGTTTTAATAATGAAGACAGTGGAGTGTTTGAAATAAAAGAACTAGTAAGTTGGAAGGCTTACCGCAGCAAGGGCCTGAGAGCCAAGTGCTTCAGATTCACCAATGCCTCCGTTGAGAACTAGGTCTTTGTAATCAGGAGGAGTGATTGAGTTCAACGACCAATCTATAGCATGCTTTGTTGAGCCCACCACAGAATCACGCTTCCTGAATCCCCAAGATGGCCTAAACACAGCAGATTGAACATTGACTTGAGAGCTACCCTCCAAGTCAGCTATGTCGCCAAACTTAAGGTTCCCTTTCTGAACCTTGTGTGGGCGTAAGAATGAGGGCTCAACCCCTTTCTCTCGAGGATCTGCATTCCTCTTTGCACGAGCCATCCTGGAAGTCTCGTCATCAGGATCAGGAGAAGCCTCCACAAGCATCTTTGCCACTGCATTGACAAGAACAGATACAACTAAATAAGTCAAGTATGAAAATATAAAAAACAAAGAAGGGAAAGAAAGTTACCCTGTTCAGAAACTGATGAGAGGCCTACTGCCCTCAGAGATTCTTCATTTATAAGGCTCTGGCAGGTTATAGACAAACCATCACCTGTGGTCAGGGTGCTAAAGGCGGCTTGATCTTCTGTACTAAGGGTGATCCCCTTAGCCTTTCCATCCGAAACTTTGGAAAAAGTTTTTCTAAAAAGGGTGCCCCAGTCACCACCCTCCCACTCAAGATATGCAAACTCTTTTTTCCAACCAGGGTTGTTATCTGGCACTGATTTACCATTGAAAATAGGGGGGACTTTGGGGCGAAGTTTGATGTATACCCAGCCAGTATGCAAAATTGGGCTGTTATAGATTTGAAAAATTTTGCGAAAAAGAGGCACAGATAAAGGCAGATTTTGCCTCAGGCATAAGACCATAAAACAAAGAATTATTCTCCATGCATTTGGAGGTAGTTGGCAAGGGCTGCATTGGATATCAGCTAAAAGGCGTGGGATAAATTCATGAAAAGGAAAACGGAGCCCTGCTACTAGGCACTCCCTATAAATACACAAGGCATTGGGCCTCCAATGACAAGGCCTGTCACCCGGCCCAGCTGGAACGAGTTTATAGGGTTTTTTAATCTTAAACAACTTATTATACCTAGCTATTTCCTCAACATCATGATACGTATTACAACAATCATATGCATCTAACTCGGTTAGGCTAGGGTAGTCATCTGCTCGCTCATTTAGCATATCTACTAAAGATGTGTAAGGAGAGCGAATGGTGATAGTACCTTTAGAAGAAGCAGAGTTCATTTTCATGAGTCGAGCTTGAGCTTTGTCCGCCATTAGAGAGAGCTTAAAAAACCTTAACTGAAAATGGAGAAGACAACCGGAGAAGAAGGCCGGAAATAGCCAAGAAAACTTCAAACAGAAACTTTGGAGAGAACTCTGAGCCAAAACTTGAGAAGTGAAAATGTGAAGTGAGAAGTGAGAGTGTGAGAAATGAACTCTCCACTCTCACTCTTTTATAAAAATTCTCAGCCGGTTGAAATGCTTACAAACGGTCAAAAAACCTACTGTGACAGGTCAAGATGATAAAAGTGACCTATAGAAGGCCCATGGAACCGGCCCAATTAAAATAGGCCCAATTCTGGAACATTCTCATAAAAATATCTCAAAATATCAAAGATATTTTGAGAAGATATCAAAGATATTTTGAGAAAATATCAAAGATATTTTTGAAGAGTTAGGGTTTGTTGATCCATCGAAGGATCTAGAATTTGGGCTATAAAGACCCGGACAGGCCAACTACAGCCAAATGGCCGGGCCCAACAAAAGATATATATTATGAATTTTTGAAATAATACTAAGCCCAGAAGGCCCAATAGGAAATGAGCCCAAGGAAAAATGGACCCTTAATTCGACCAGAATCTTGGTCGAAATGACCAAGAATCCTGGTCGAAAACTCGTTCGACGAGAAGAAAAATGGACCCTTAATTCGACCAGAATCCTGGTCGAATCGACTAGAATTCCTGGTCGAAAAGTCCTTCGACGAGAAGAAAAATGGACCCTTAATTCGACCAGAATCCTGGTCGAATCGACTAGAATTCCTGGTCGAAAAGTCCTTCGACGAGAAGAAAAATGGACCCTTAATTCGACCAGAATCTTGGTCGAAATGACCAAGAATCCTGGTCAAAAACTCGTTCGACGAGAAGAAAAATGGACCCTTAATTCGACCAGAATCCTGGTCGAATCGACTAGAATTCCTGGTCGAAAAGTCCTTCGACGAGAAGAAAATTTGACCCTTAATTCGACCAGAATCCTGGTCGAATCGACTAGAATTCCTGGTCGAAAAACCTGTCGACCAGAAGAAAATTGAAGCCTTAATTCGACCAGAATTCTGATCGAATTCCTGGTCGAATTTCTGGTCGAAAAATGACAGTCCTGGTCGAAATTTTGTTATAAAAATTGATTTTTTGACAACGAATCTTCATGGACATAGAATTTTGATGAGAAAAATACCTGTGGGTACTATAAAATCCTAAAAATTAGAATAAGTGCGGAAAATACGAGGGATTCTGTGAATAATTCCTTGAGAAAGATATATAAAAGTTCTGTAACTAAGGTTATGGAATATAATCGCTTAGCCTCGAATAAGGCCAATCGTTGTAAATGTGTAGGTCGCTCCACACTTTACAAAAGATGATATATGTGAAACACTAGTGTATATATGTAAACCCTGACCCGAGTCTCGGAAAGGCCGTTAAAACTTCAAGGAAAGCCTGATCAGTTTTCCTAGAAGTTGGGGGGCAAATGATATGGGCTAAAAGTAAGCCCTAAAGACACATTTAATGTGGCATTAATTAGACCCGAAATGGTCCAAACGTGGGGCCCACCAAGTAGGCCCAAGCCCTATTTACAATATTAATTTCGTAATTAATATTAGGGATAATAAACAACTCAGCAATAAGAGTCAGATAAGGACGTTATCTCTACAAAGAGTAACCTCCAAGTCACACAGTCATACAAGGAAACAGACTCCTACAAGGAAGGAGTCTAGAACCTTCCTCAAGGCTGACTTGCCCACCAAGTCTCCTAACCCTACCCTAATTCTGAGGCTTCTCAGCCTATATAAAGGGTCAGACCCCTCAACCTAGAACTACGTTTGATTGGCTTGATTCTCTTAATACAGAGATACGTAGGCATTCTGTGAAGACCATTTAAGTCTCGAACGCAGAAGCAGCCATTAAAGCACGAAGCTCACAAACCCTAGCCGCAGTAATTTAAACCTAGTTTTTATTCCACAACAAAAATATTAACGAGTCTAATGCGGGGAAGTATAAAAAAAAAATAGTTTTCCACCATCATCCTAGGTAGACAAGTTCAATTAGCCAGAAAAACAAAACAAAATCACTTTAAACAGTTGAAACTGCAGAGGCTGAGGTTGTGGTACCGTGGAAAAAAACTACTTCAATTTAATCAGAAGTAAAACACTGAGAATTTTTCTTTCTGCATTTCTTACAGTAGATATTACATACATATCGGTCTGTACAACATATTCGTGAACAACTTACTTCCGTTCTTCCAGTCATAATAGGCCTCCCGGCATATAACTCAGCTACTACGCAACCGATACTCCATAAATCTATACCAGTACCGTAGTGAGTTGCACCAAGTAACAGCTCAGGCGGTCGGTACCAAAGTGTAACAACGCGATTTGTCAAAGGTTCTACTTGGTGCCGATGGTAAATATTAGCCAGACCAAAGTCTGCTATTTTCAGGATACCATCGTTGTCAATCAAAAGGTTTGAACCTTTAATATCGCGATGTAAGATACCACGCCGGTGACAATAGTCAATCCCACGTAAGAGTTGCTTCATGTAGCATTTGATCTGCAAAAGTATGAGTGTCATTCTACATATAAAGATAAATCTTACAATTACACCTTAATGAACCATCATCTTAAACTCACCTCCACAAAAATACAACTCCATCCATAGAAAATAAAAATTAAGGGAATCAGATTTCACATTTGAATGGGAACATATGTAATATGATGTCTTCCTAAATTATCCTTTTGCATCTAATAGTGCAAACCAGTATCAAGATCAGTACGAAAATATACTGTATCTGAATGAAAATATACATGTGTCACTGCAGCATCAAATAATAAACTTTGAGCCACCACATTCGACTTAAGTTAATAAAACATGAGGTATAAACTGAAGACACTGCCCACACACACAGATTGGTACACAAAGTCTGCAGTTACAGTTCTATTAAGCAAGCTTTGCATGAGTACCTGAGGTTCAGTGAACTTTAGACCTGGGAGCGAAGCAAGTCCTGTGAGATCGTGTTCCATGTACTCGAACACAAGGTACAAACTGCGTGACATGCTTGATGTAACTACACCTTCCAATTTGATTATATTTGGATGGTGAAGCCGGCGTAGGATGCGAATTTCTCGAGCCATAAAGGAGATGCTTTGGCGGTCCAAATTGTCGAATTTGACCTTCTTCAAAGCAACGACTTTCCCTTGTTCCAAATCACGGGCTCGATAGACGTTACTGTATGTACCTTGGCCAATCTGCGAAGGAAAGAAAGGGGATTAATTAGCCAAGAAAGCAAATCATGTTAAATACTCAAGAAACACAAGATAAACAATCCAAATGCATATCATCCACAATGACAAGAATGCGTTATTAATTATAAGGAGACAATAAGAAAAATTCATGAGACACGTAAGTAATTATTTAAAGGGTAATAAACTGATTCAGAGCTAGAGCTATGTAGCAATATGATCATTGACAAAAATAACGATCAGTACAGAGTGCAAGATAGAAAAAGAGTGAAATAGAGCATACCTTAACCAGGTTCTCAAAAGAATCCAGCCTTCTTGGTATCCATCCCTTGATAGCTTCCCCAGCCACTTCAGTTAACCATGCAGGCCACCCGGCAGCAACTTGCTCACCTTGTCTAGCTCTTGGAATCCCTCCTGAGCCAGGATGTTGTGCACGGAAAACAAACCCCATTCTGCCCCTCTTATTCTCGTAATTGTCAGCGTGCATTGGAATGGAGCTGCTTGATTGATTATTAAGCAACAGTTGCCTTCCACTACTATCAGTCTGATCTCTTCTTATACTCCCCTCCCCCCTATTTAACATGCTTCTCCTTTCTACACGAAGTTCTGATGAGGGCGTACTAGATGACCTCTCCCTCGAATTTCCATCACTCGCCAACCTCTCTCTTCTATTTCCTCCACCATACATTGCCAACCCCTCCCTTGAATCTCCCTCACTATCAACTTGATCAGCATATGGTTTACAACAATTACCCATTTTCTCACTCAAACAATCAACCCTGCAAAAAAATAAAATAAAATATTACTTCCTTCGTCTCTAAAAACATTTCCTGCTTATTTTGGACACGTTTGTCAACGCATACTTTTAATCGTTTATATCTTTAATTTCGTATTAGTATTAAATATGAAAACTTCACTGTATTAAAGTACTCACAAATACGAATCAAACAAAATCAGGCTATATTTTGTCTTATAAATTATGCGTAAATTAGTAGTCAATATCTTGATACTCCTATGGTTTTGATGATCACATTCAGCAAGCTATTTGCTTGTAGTTTGATATAAAACATTGTGTTATGGTTGTACTAACTTGGTTTTGCAGGGTATATTAAGTTTACAGAGAATATATATACAGCAAGCCATTTGGTGTTACAACAGAGACAGTTTGGCAAGCCATCTGCACTGACAGACACAAACAGCAAGCCATTTGCAAACTGCCAGAAATCCTGAAGATATATATCAAGACAAATTCTCATGGATGTAATTCAGGAAATATATTGTGAGGACTCCTTATTATATAATACGTACACAATATATTCTAGAGCTCAAATCTTTTCAAACTCATCTTTTTCGGCCTTTAGTTCCATGAACTCCACAGTGCTTATATTTGTATGTTCCTGCATTGTTAGTGTATCTAACATAGTATCATCTGAAGATACATATTCATTAAAAGAATTTACCTCGCTTTGATCTTCTTCAGAATCAGTTTCGGCATAGACTCCTTCAGAATTTCCTTGAGTAGATTCATCTTCGATTCCAACAAGTGCTAAGTTTACCATTTCTTCACTTGAGTCATCACTGGAATCTGAATCACTCCAAGTCAGTAGAGCCTTTGATTTCTTCTTATCCTTGAAAACAGTAGGCTGTTTTGACTTCAGTTTGTAGCAGTTCCTTTTATAATGGCCTGGCTTGCCACATTCGAAACAAGTTTCCTCCTTAGAATCTTTTGAGCCTTTCTTGTTGTTGTAGAAGCCACCTCTTTCCCTTTTCATCATATTCTTCTTTTCTATCAGCCTCTTGATCTTCTTTGAAATGAGTGCAAGTTCCTCATCTGAATCAGATTCATCATCAGAGTCAAATGGCTTGCTGTTTTTAGAATGGAGAGCCATATTCTTCATCTTTTCTGTTGGAGCTTTAACACTTGAACTTCCCACCTGATTTCTATTTATCTTGCTTTCAAATTGCTCTAGCTCAGCAAATACAGCTAAGTGATCCATAGTATCAATAAGTGGTGAGGATTCCAAGGCAGTAACTTTGGCTTCGTAGACAAATGGTACTGCACTTAAGACCTTCATATTGATTTCATCTTGTGGTATAGATTTTCCAAGCCTCTTCAGTGAGTTAATAGTAACTTGAAACCGTGCTTGACTATCCTTGATAGTTTCACCTTCATTAAGCTTGAAGTTCCCAAAGTCATTCATTAGCTTGCTAAGTTTTACCTTCTTTAGAGATTTCGAACCTTCATGATAAGTCTCCAAAGCATCCCACATTTCTTTTGCTGATTTGAATGAAGATACTTTATCATATTCAGCCTGGTTCAAACCATTCATAAGAGTGCTCCTAGCCTTTCCATTGTAGCCAAGTTGGATTAATTCTTCCGAAGTAAGATCATCAACATCCTTTGGCTTGCCATCCTTGTCAAGAAAGACATATGGACCTTTTTGCACAACTCTCAGAACTAATGGATCTCTGGATAAGTGAGTTTCCATGCTGCTTTTCCACCAATGGTAGTTGTGTGTGCCATGGAGAAGTGGAGGCCTAAAATCAGATTTTCCTTCGGGATAGTTTTCAGCCATTATGATCGAATACTTTCCTGTTACAGAATTGTTAGTATACCAAAGCTCTGATACCAAATGAAAATGCACACCTAGAGGGGGGGTGAATAGGTGTAAATGGCTAACTAAATTTAACTAAGTCTGATTTTAAAAATTACCAGAAACAGCTTACTGATTATGTTTTATGCAGAGACAAATGGTATGCTGAATGCACAAATAATCAGTACAGTAAAGTGCAGAAACAGTAAGCTAAATGCAAACAGTAAGTAAAGAGCAGAAAATAAATAACACAGAGACTTTTAGCCAGGTTCGACCCCTAACCCCTATGGTCTACGTCCTGGTCCCTTACCAACTTGGTAAGAGAATATATTATTGATCACTGAAATAAAACCAATTACAAGATACAATAATATATCTCCCTTATATCCCAACTGTTGACAAATGGCGTGCTGAACTCCTGTTTCTGAACTTGCTCTCTAAGCTATACTTCCCAAGTATACTTCTCTAGCAACGTTCACCAAACCCTAGTTCCCTAGCCAAACTGTCCAACAACTAATCCTTACAAATCGAACAGTACAATCAATAGATGAATACAACTCAAACTATGAACTCTTTAAGATATAGCACGTATAGAATATATGAAGAGCTCGAGAGTATTAAAAGATATAGCAATGAAAAACTGAGTTGTTTGTAATCTTGTGTGCTTGAATATTTTTCTCTGAATTCTTAGCAACGAATGAACACAAGAACAGGTTTATATAGCTTCACACCAACGTTCAGAAAATCAATCACCAATTTATTCGAACTATTAGAATCAATTTCCAACGTTCAATTGGTTAGGGATTTTACAAACGTTCTTGTGAACGTTAGACAGAAGGTTTGAGAGAAAGAGATCGATGAAAAACATATCCCTTCTGTTCGTATGAATATAAAACGCGTATAGGAGATTTTGTAGTAAGAAATCTTTTAAATATGGAAACTCCTATAAGTTTTATAAAATAATTTAAAGAAAGATAGTTTGAAAAGATTTGAGCTCTAGAATATATTGTGTACGTATTATATAATAAGGAGTCCTCACAATATATTTCCTGAATTACATCCATGAGAATTTGTCTTGATATATATCTTCAGGATTTCTGGCAGTTTGCAAATGGCTTGCTGTTTGTGTCTGTCAGTGCAGATGGCTTGCCAAACTGTCTCTGTTGTAACACCAAATGGCTTGCTGTATATATATTCTCTGTAAACTTAATATGCCCTGCAAAACCAAGTTAGTACAACCATAACACAATGTTTTATATCAAACTACAAGCAAATAGCTTGCTGAATGTGATCATCAAAACCATAGGAGTATCAAAGACAAACACTCATTTAAAGAAAATTATTTCTGATCTCATGACCCAAAAGACTCCAGCTAGAAATGATGATAAAATGGTTATGGATCTAAAGGCAAAAGTCTCTCAACTTGAGGGAGTAAATCGTATGGTTCTAAAAAGAAATGATGTACTAATGGAGGAACTCAAAGAGAGGATGAATGAAATCAAAGGGCTTAGATCTGATGTTAAAATGAAAGACAAAGCATTGGAATCATACAAGATGAAGGAATCTAGTCAAGCAGAATCCTCAAAAACTGCTGAAAAGAGAGTTCAGCAAGCTGAACTCATCAAACAGCAAGCTGAAGTAATCACTCTCCTAGAAACAGAAGTCAAAGATCTCAAGAAGGGCATGGAAACTTTTGTTCAAGGTGAAGACACTTTAAAGACAATGATGAAGAAGGCAAAAGTCCCCTTAGTCAGAGAAGGAGTTGGCATGAATTTCAACAAAAAGGATAAGGTGCTCAAATATGATGGAAGGAATGGTATTCCCTACAATTATGCTATGCCTTGGAAGACATGTAACAAATGTGGTGGAAAAGGACATCTGGAAAAGAATTGTGTGGTTCAAGTATATCATAAGAAGAAAACAGCATACCAGAATGGACCAGTCAAACAGCAATCAGCATACCAAAATGCTTTTGGCAGAAGACAAACAGCTTACCAACAGAATGATCAGTCCCCAAAAGTGGTCCAAATGTGGATCAAGAAATCTGATTTAAATGCTTTATATATTCTTGCTACTAACCAACCTGGACCCAAACCTATATGGGTACCAAAACATTGAGTTATTTTTGTTTGTTTTGTAGATGTGCCTTGCTGCTAAGGTCAAGTCAAAGCAATGGATCTTGGACAGTGGATGCACAAGACATATGTGTGGAGACAAATCTCAGTTTATGAATCTCAAAATGAAAAGGGGTGGAAGAGTGACAATTGGGAATAGCAAAACTCTTCAAATCCTTGGTACCGGTTCTATTGGTAATAGTAATATTTCAATTGATAAAGTTCAATATGTCAAAGGTCTTACTTATAATTTGCTTGGTGTCACTCAATTATTTGATGATGGACATCATGTTGAATTGGGCATTGATAAAGCTATTATTACTATTGGTACTAACAAATTCCCCCTAGTTGCTAGAAGGGAAGGAAATATATATGTATTAGACTTTGATATGCAGGAAACAGCATGCTGTTTGGCTGCAGTGGATAATGACCCATATATTTGGCATAGAAGATTGGGACATGCACACATGGATTTGCTCAGAAAGTTATCAAGCAAGAAACTAGTGAGAGGGCTGCCCAAACTAAAGTATGTCAAAACAGAAGTATGTTCAGCTTGCCAATTGGGAAAACAGCTTCGAAGTACTCACAAATCAAAGAAAATGGTATCTACTTCTAAACCCTTAGAGCTTCTACATTTGGACTTATTTGGCCCAGAAGCTTACAAGAGTATTGGAGGTAAACAATATGGTTTTGTGATTGTAGATGATTACTCTAGATTTACATGGGTATTATTTCTTCGTACTAAAGATTGTGCTTTTGATGAGTTTAAGATACTAATCAAATTACTTGAGAACAAGTTGAATACAAAGCTTGTAGGTATAAGAAGTGATAGAGGAGGTGAATTTCTCAACAAAGACTTCATTGCTTATTGTGAAAAAAGAGGAATTACACATGAATTTTCTGCACCAAGGACTCCACAACAGAATGGAGTGGTAGAAAGGAAGAACAGGTCACTACAAGAAACAGCAAGGACTCTTCTGCAAGAAAGCAAGCTGCCTAGAAGTTTTTGGGCAGAAGCAGTGAATACAGCGTGCTATTTGTTGAACAGAGTCATAATCAGGCCTATTTTGAACAAAACTCCATATGAATTGTTGAGGAAAAAGAAGCCAAACATTAGTTACTTCAAAATCTTTAGCTCAAAGTGTTTTGTGCTCAAGACAATTGATAATGATGGTGAAGTTGATAATATACAACATCAAGTTACTGGAAATCAGCAAGCCAACCATTCTGCTGAAACTGGAAGTCAGCAAGCCAACAACACTACTGAGAATGGAAAACAGCAAGCTGGAAATTCAAAACAGCAAGCTGAATTGGTCAGATTAACTTCAAATGAAGAAATTGCTCAACATTCTCTACCAAAAGCTACAAGGACAGTAAAGAATCATCCTCCAGAACTTGTTATTGGAAATATTTCAGATGGAATCACAACAAGGAGAGGAAAAGCAAACTTTTGTGCTTATGCTGCCTTTTTAGCTCAAGAAGAACCTAAAAATATCAAGGATGCATTAGAAGATGAAAATTGGATCATGGCAATGCAAGAGGAACTCAACCAATTCGAGAGATGTGATGTTTGGGAACTTGTAAAGCCACCAGAAGATGCTTCTATCATAGGAACCAAATGGGTGTTCAAGAACAAAGTGGATGAATTTGGAACAGTTACTCGAAATAAGGCAAGGCTCGTGGCTCAAGGCTATAATCAACAAGAAGGAATTGATTTTGAAGAAACATATGCTCCTGTTGCTCGTTTAGAATCAATCAGAATGCTTCTTGCTTATGCATGCTACAAGAAATTCAAGTTATATCAAATGGACGTAAAAAGTGCATTCCTAAATGGCGTGCTGGAGGAGGAAGTCTATGTCAAACAACCTCCTGGATTCGAGCATGAGAAGTTTCATGACTATGTTTACAAGCTCAAGAAGGCATTATATGGTTTAAGGCAGGCCCCTAGAGCATGGTATGAGAGGCTTAGTAAGTTTCTTCTCAAAAATGGATTTATTCGAGGTAATATTGATCCCACATTATTTACAAAGCAAAATGGTAAAGATATTCTTGTTGTACAAATATATGTGGATGATATTGTATTCGGTGCTACTAATGAATCTATGTGTGAGTGGTTTTCTAAGTGCATGTACAATGAATTTGACATGAGCATGATGGGGGAACTCAATTATTTCTTGGGCCTCCAAATCAAGCAAACCAATGATGGTATTTATGTGCATCAATCAAAGTACACAAAGAATCTGCTCAAAAGATTTGGTTATGAAGATGTCAAAGCAAAAACAACTCCTATGACTCAAAACAGCAAGCTGTTTGCAGATGAGAATGGTAAGGATGTGGATGTCAAACGGTATAGAGGTATGATTGGAAGTTTATTATATTTAACTGCCTCAAGACCTGATATCATGTATAGTGTATGTGTTTGTGCAAGGTTTCAATCCAACCCTAAAGAGTCTCACTTAAATGCGGTTAAAAGAATATTTAGATATTTAAGTGGTTCTATCAATCTTGGTTTGTTCTATCCTATCACAAATACTTTTGATCTTGTTGGGTATAGTGATGCAGATTATGCAGGGTCTCAAACTGATAGAAAGAGTACAAGTGGTGTTTGTGCATTCCTTGGACAAAGCTTAGTTTCTTGGCAATGCAAAAAGCAAGCTTCTGTTGCTTTATCCACGGCTGAAGGAGAATATCTAGCAGCTGGTAGCTGTTGTTCTCAGATTTTATGGATGATTCAAACATTAAAGGACTTTGATATCAAGTGTGGCAAGATTCCAATATATTGTGACAATACAAGCGCCATCAATATTTCGAAGAATCCGGTGAATCATTCAAGAACAAAACATATTGATGTTCGACACCATTTCTTGAGAGATAATGTTGCTAAAGGAAAGATTGAGTTGGAATTTGTCTCAACAGAATTTCAACGAGCGGATATCTTCACAAAGCCATTAGCTGAAGAAAGATTCTCATTCTTACGAAGGGAGCTTGGCATGTGTACTGTGTAGTCAGCAAGCTGACAAGCACAGAATGGGTAACGTTGGCTTACCATTTGTATCTGAACTGTTTATATGCCATTACTATGATTTGATTTCTTAATTTTATTTCTCGATGCTTATTCCAGACCTGGACTAATATTTTTTTTGATGAATTTTTTTATGGATTAAGGGGGAGAAATTTAGGAGAACCGTTTGGTCAAGATATTCGATTTAGATATAACTATTATGCTTGTTTATCTTGAATCTGTTTGAATCTGTTTTATATCAAAATGTACTAATATGCAGGGATTTAGGGGGAGTTCTTATTTCTCCTAAATATTGTGTAATCATCAAAAAGGGGGAGATTGATACTCCTATGGTTTTGATGATCACATTCAGCAAGCTATTTGCTTGTAGTTTGATATAAAACATTGTGTTATGGTTGTACTAACTTGGTTTTGCAGGGTATATTAAGTTTACAGAGAATATATATACAGCAAGCCATTTGGTGTTACAATAGAGACAGTTTGGCAAGCCATCTGCACTGACAGACACAAACAGCAAGCCATTTGCAAACTGCCAGAAATCCTGAAGATATATATCAAGACAAATTCTCATGGATGTAATTCAGGAAATATATTGTGAGGACTCCTTATTATATAATACGTACACAATATATTCTAGAGCTCAAATCTTTTCAAACTATCTTTCTTTAAATTATTTTATAAAACTTATAGGAGTTTCCATATTTAAAAGATTTCTTACTACAAAATCTCCTATACGCGTTTTATATTCATACGAACAGAAGGGATATGTTTTTCATCGATCTTTTTCTCTCAAACCTTCTGTCTAACGTTCACAAGAACGTTTGTAAAATCCCTAACCAATTGAACGTTGGAAATTGATTCTAATAGTTCGAATAAATTGGTGATTGATTTTCTGAACGTTGGTGTGAAGCTATATAAACCTGTTCTTGTGTTCATTCGTTGCTAAGAATTCAGAGAAAAATATTCAAGCACACAAGATTACAAACAACTCAGTTTTTCATTGCTATATCTTTTAATACTCTCGAGCTCTTCATATATTCTATACGTGTTATATCTTAAAGAGTTCATAGTTTGAGTTGTATTCATCTATTGATTGTACTGTTCGATTTGTAAGGATTAGTTGTTGGACAGTTTGGCTAGGGAACTAGGGTTTGGTGAACGTTGCTAGAGAAGTATACTTGGGAAGTATAGCTTAGAGAGCAAGTTCAGAAACAGGAGTTCAGCACGCCATTTGTCAACAGCTGGGATATAAGGGAGATATATTATTGTATCTTGTAATTGGTTTTATTTCAGTGATCAATAATATATTCTCTTACCAAGTTGGTAAGGGACCAGGACGTAGACCATAGGGGTTAGGGGTCGAACCTGCCTAAAAGTCTCTGTGTTATTTATTTTCTGCTCTTTACTTACTGTTTGCATTTAGCTTACTGTTTCTGCACTTTACTGTACTGATTATTTGTGCATTCAGCATACCATTTGTCTCTGCATAAAACATAATCAGTAAGCTGTTTTTGGTAATTTTTAAAATCAGACTTAGTTAAATTTAGTTAGCCATTTACACCTATTCACCCCCCTCTAGGTGTGCATTTTCATATCTTATAATGAACAGTGTAAAAAGTCAAAACGAAAGGGAGTAGAACATTTCACACACAACACCTTAAAATCTCATAAAATCACAATTTAATCAAGAAAAAAACATATACAACCACAATTTATCATATACCACCTTCAATGAAACAGTAAAAAAAAAAATCAGAACACCAAATTACACAATCAAACAAACAGAGTAACATCAACTTTACATAACTTGAGCATTTTATAACATTATTATGCAAAGATCACAACTTTATACAAAATTCAAAGTGGGTATTCAAGTGTACCTGTAAAATCCGTAATTTTATTTTTATTTTTAAAATTAGATATTAGATTTTAAAGTAATTTTAAGTAAATATTTATTTTATTTAGAAATTCTAGAATTCTAAAGGATAAGATTCGTTATATTTGGAAAGAAGAGTAAGAATATTTTAGTGAATCGATAATATTTTAATTATGTTAATTATGTTTGCTAGAATATTTTATTTTAGGTATTACTTGGAGAGGTTGCAACTTTTATTAGTGGCAAGTTTTAAAATTACATAGATTGTTTTAGGGTTTGTGTGCCTATTTAAGAACTCTACGAGAATAATAAAACTTGTACAGAATCGTCGCACCAGGTCAGAGGATCAGTTCGTGTGTTGATTTTTAATTTCAGTTTCGGTCGTTTTCGAGGTAAGTAACTATTCGTTGCTCCGTATTATTGTAAGTAACTTTTCGTTGCTCATTACTGTTATAAAATCTGTTTTTATTTTTCAAAATATTTGTTTGATTTGGTTATCGAAATTTTGACATCGAAAATTGATTTTAGAAAAGAATTATTTTAGAATTCCCCAGTTTTAGTTGCGTATCGAATCATAGAATCCGGTCACTGGATAGTGTGACATATCGAATCATAGAACTAGTTTATGCACGTTCCGGAACACATAGATACGTAAACTGGCCCCATCGAATATAGAACCGTGTCACTGGTTTAGTGTGACCGTAATTTAGAACTGTGGGAATAAAATATGATTTATCGTTTTTGATTTTTGTATCGATTTAAAGTTTCAGAAATTTTGTTCACTTTTGAAAATATTATTTTTGAGCCGTTGGGCGATAGTTACTTGCTGGGCTTCGCAGCTCATTGTTTTAATATGTTTCAGGTTCGGACTTTTGGAAGCTTATTAAGATTAAGGATTTACAATGTGGATTTCGTGCTACTTGATTTAGATGCCATTATAGAAAAAGACTTATCGGATTATTGAATAAATTATTAGTACTTTATTAGATATTGAATATTGGATTTGTGGAGCTGCGTCTCCAATTTGATGATTTTAGAATATTGAATTTGACCGCTGCATTTGACTTTATGGAATAATTTGGTTTGTTTGAATAAAGAATTCGTTTTATTTTAGTTTTTGATTTAGAATTAATATCTCGAAAAGTCGGGATGTTACAGTTGGCATCAGAGCCTAGGTTTTCCTTCGGAGTGTATTAGGTATGGGACTAGTACATTCCCTAGGATGCGATCCGTATAGGTTTTGGCCTTTAAGTTAGTGAATTATTTTGAATTTAAGGCACTTGTTTGTGTAGTTATTTGACCTATTTAACTTTTGTGCTTTTTGATCATTGATTATAAATTTGAAAGTTTGTCGTTTTTAGAAAAGATGGAGGGAGAAGGCAACAACGGCAACAACAATGGCAACAACAATGACAATCAGAATGGTAACAACAATGGTGATGGTGGAAATGTATTCGACCAGCTAGCTGAGACCCTAGCAACGCTCGTGAATCAACAACCCAGACAACAGAATATTGTCTCTCAGTTCAAGCGTTTGAACCCACCAACTTTCGATGGGGCAACTGATCCGGCCATAGTCGACATGTGGATACAAGAGATGGAGAAGGCTTTCAGATTGCTAGGGAGCAATGAAGAACAGAAGGTCACCTTAGCTGTGTATCAATTGCAAGGCAGTGCTTATGACTGGTGACTCATGGAGAAAAGGAAGAACGAGACCGCAATCGCTGAAGGGGAACCGGAACCATACACTTGGGCAAAGTTCAAGAAGGCATTGGAAGACAAGTACTTTCCGAGAACCATTCGTCTGCAAAAAGAGAGGGATTTTATTCGGCTTGAGCAAGGTGGAAAGACTGTTACTGAATATGAAGCGGAATTTGCAAAGCTCTCGAAGTATGCGCCGACCTTAGTGGCAGATGAAAGCAGCAGGGCAAGAAGATTGGAAGAGGGACTTCGAACCGAGATCAGGAATTCTGTGGCATCGTTTGAACTTCAGACGTACGAAGCTGTGCTCAACAAGGCATTGGTGATCGAGAGGGGCCTAGCAGAATCTGAAAAGGCAACAGGCAATTGGAACAAGAAACGGTTCACTCCAACTGGTGGACAATCTTCTCAAGGGGGACCACTCAAGAAACCTTACGTGTATGATCGAATGGGAGGACAAGGAAATCAAGATAAGTGCACTAGGTGTGGCGGGAACCATGTTGATACAGAGTGTCGTTGGAACAGAGGTGCGTGTTTTCATTGCGGTGAAGTCGGACATAGGATTGCTCAATGCCCACATAAGCCACCACCAAGGAAAGAAGCAAATAACAAAGATAACAAGACCACTGGACGTGTATTTATGCTCAACGAAAGTCGCACGAACAATCGTAATTAAGGTATGATTTCATTTCAATTATAACTCATTTGCTTTTATTTTGTGAATTTGGGGACCAAATTCTTTTAAGGAGGGGAGAATGTAAAATCCGTAATTTTATTTTTATTTTTAAAATTAGATATTAGATTTTAAAGTAATTTTAAGTAAATATTTATTTTATTTAGAAATTCTAGAATTCTAAAGGATAAGATTCGTTATATTTGGAAAGAAGAGTAAGAATATTTTAGTGAATCGATAATATTTTAATTATGTTAATTATGTGTGCTAGAATATTTTATTTTAGGTATTACTTGGAGAGGTTGCAACTTTTATTAGTGGCAAGTTTTAAAATTACATAGATTGTTTTAGGGTTTGTGTGCCTATTTAAGAACTCTACGAGAATAATAAAACTTGTATAGAATCGTCGCACCAGGTCAGAGGATCAGTTCGTGTGTTGATTTTTAATTTCAGTTTCGGTCGTTTTCGAGGTAAGTAACTATTCGTTGCTCCGTATTATTGTAAGTAACTTTTCGTTGCTCATTACTGTTATAAAATCTGTTTTTATTTTTCAAAATATTTGTTTGATTTGGTTATCGAAATTTTGACATCGAAAATTGATTTTAGAAAAGAATTATTTTAGAATTCCCCAGTTTTAGTTGCGTATCGAATCATAGAATCCGGTCACTGGATAGTGTGACATATCGAATCATAGAACTAGTTTACGCACGTTCCGGAACACATAGATACGTAAACTGGCCCCATCGAATATAGAACCGTGTCACTGGTTTAGTGTGACCGTAATTTAGAACTGTGGGAATAAAATATGATTTATCGTTTTTGATTTTTGTATCGATTTAAAGTTTCAGAAATTTTGTTCACTTTTGAAAATATTATTTTTGAGCCGTTGGACGATAGTTACTTGCTGGGCTTCGCAGCTCATTGTTTTAATATGTTTCAGGTTCGGACTTTTGGAAGCTTATTAAGATTAAGGATTTACAATGTGGATTTCGTGCTACTTGATTTAGATGCCATTATAGAAAAAGACTTATCGGATTATTGAATAAATTATTAGTACTTTATTAGATATTGAATATTGGATTTGTGGAGCTGCGTCTCCAATTTGATGATTTTAGAATATTGAATTTGACCGCTGCATTTGACTTTATGGAATAATTTGGTTTATTTGAATAAAGAATTCGTTTTATTTTAGTTTTTGATTTAGAATTAATATCTCGAAAAGTCGGGATGTTACGGTACCTTCAAAAGAGTGTGAAAGTATATTGAACTTTGGGGTTCTTGAGTCGAATTGGGGTGCAAAAGGAATGCAAGAATGTATAAATGGCTCTAGTACAGAGAGAGTAATGTGTGTAAATTTATGTAGGTGCCCAAAAATGTGAGTATCAAAAATATAGGGGATGAAATTTTGGCAGCTGCTGAGGGGAAGAAGCAGCTGCAACAGCAGTTTTTAAAAAAAGTGAAGGCAGCCCATTGTTTATTTGAGTCGTGACAATATCTGCTTTTGCTACAGCCGCAATTTCGAACGTTTCATCACTCTATTTTTAGTATACAATTATTGAAAATATATCATTTCATATCCTAGCTACTCTATCTTTAATATTAATGATTTTATTTTATAAATTATTTAGAGATTAATTATGCACAATCCACTTTTTTTTTTTTTTTTTTGCCAAGAAAAAATGAACTTTCATTAATTCAAATCGTTCACAAGAACATGAGAAATTTCTGGATAGACTACATTTGCCTTCCAGATGCGATCAGCTACTGAATAACTACAGCTTGCCAAGACATGTGCTAGGTTATTCGCAGAACGCTTTACAAAATTAAGGACTACACCTTTGACTTCTAACTCCTTCAGAAGCTCTCTGCACTCCTGGATTAGTACTCCAAAGTAAGACGCCATAGCAGTATCTCCTCTGATTGCTTGAACTACAACCAAACAATCCGTCTCCACTACGGTATCACTCATCTGTCCAGCTTTGATCCAACTTAACGCCTCTCGAATCCCCATGGCTTCTGCAAAATCTGGAGTAACACAGCCAGCCTTACAACTAGATCTAGCTTCTATCAACTCACCCTTGTTTAAATGAGATATGTTTGACCATATTTTGGATAACACATTTTATTCAATCCATTTCTAAAATAGCTAATATATCATTTCGCTTTTTTTGTGCTACTGGATTTTGTATGATGTTATGACATTTTAATTATCAATTTTGTGGAGATCTTAAGAAGATCATATTTTTAGATATTAAAATATTGAGATGTGAAAGTAAAATTAAACATGAGACTGCATGGATAAGTATTATAGAGGCTATACGTGATGCCAGAAGCGTGAAGAGTTTGAGTTTTAATTCATCAACTTTCAGTTGTGTTTTTGGAGGCTTTTGTAGCATCATGGCATTATTGGCATCCGTTTCAGTTGTTTCTTTCTTTTATTTTTACTGTTTTTGGTATAATATAGATAAATTTTTTAAATGATAAGTAAGAAGATAAATATTGGTCAAGAAGAAAAGATGCACTTCATATGAAATTTTCTAAATATAAATCAATGTATACGGAGTATCTTTTAGGGTAAAGAGAATCTATTTCACACGTAGAAAAATTCTTTACGTATTCGGTTTCAAATTCATATTTTCAATAGTTTTTACGAAAATTCAATCATACAAATAAAAAAATTACGCAGAAATTAGTAGGTACACAAAATTACATAAAAATTGATTTTGTATACGATGCAATTTTTAATCAAAAATATGATATAAAATCTGAGCCGTTACATTTATATTATAAACCACATATAAAATACTATGTTAAATTAAATATATTTTTAAAGGTTTAAAATTATAAAATTCTGCACACCTACTTATTTTTGTATAAAATTTTCATTGATACGGTTAAATTTACAAAAAAATTGATAAGTACATGATTTGAAGTTGCATGGATAGAGAATTTTTCTACCATGTCAGGTAGATACTCTTTAACTTATCTTTTAATCTTTTAAAATGATCTCAGAAAACATTCTAAGAAGACGTTTCACGGAAATAACTTTCAATTTTTTATATTTTATTTTATGTTTAATTTAGATAATATTTTAATATGAAAATGAAGAAGATAAATATTGGTGAGGAAGATAATATACATTTATTCTAAAATTTTCTAAATATAAATGAATATATTATAAAATGACATCAAAAAGTTCATATATTAATTGAAACCAAACCAAACCAAACATACCCAGTATATCCCGCATGAAGCAGGGTCTGGGGAGGGTAAAATGTACGCAGACCATACCCCTACTTTACAGTAGAGAGGCTGTTTCCGTGAAGACCCCCGGCTTAGTGCACCGAATAGCAAAGTGAATTAAATACAAAGATGATAATGGTGGGTAAAGTAGTCTACCGAACCTGGGCCCATGGCCTGGATCTCATGGGGCTTACCTACTCGGGCAAGGGGCACTCTTCTCCTGAACTAGGAAGACCTCCGGCCAAGCTCCCTGCGCCTGCAAAAATAGAAAACAGAAGACAATATGAAGATGAAAAGCCAAGCTTCTAAGCTAATGCTAAACGAGAGAGCCCAACTCTGAGGCTCTCAACCACAGAACCACTCCCTAGAAGAGAATCAACAACTCTAATATGGCGCCTCCAACAACTCCTATCAGCTATCGCGTTCTCGTCCAAGTTTAAGGCCTTCAAATCCATCCTGAGCTGTTCTTCCCACGACCTCCTCGGTCTGCCTCTTCTCCTCACCCCAACAACCGTAAGACTCTCGATCCTCCTCACCGGGGCTTCCGGAAGCCTCCTACGAACGTGGCCGAACCATCTCAACCTCCCTTCCCTAACTTTCGCAGCAAAAGGTGCCACCTCCAACTCGCTCCTGAAAACCACATTCGGGATTCTATCTAACATCGTGCGGCCACAGGACCACCGCAACATCCTCATTTCAGCAGCTTCCAACTTGCACTCGAGGGCCTTCTTCGCCGCCCAACACTCCGAACCATATAACATCGCAGGACGGATAGCTGCTCTATAGAACTTCCCTTTCAGCTTTAACGGGACTTTCTTATCGCACATCACCCCTGACGCAGCCCTCCACCTTAGCCACCCCGCGTTGATACGATGAGTGACATCATCTTCAATCTCACCTTCCTTCTGGATGATCGAACCCAAATACTTGAACTTATCCGTACGGGGGACGGTCTGATCTTCAATCCTAACCTCCACCCCTTCCTCGTTGGCGTCACCACTGAAGTTGCACCAGAGGTATTCGGTTTTAGACCTGCTCAGACGCAGTCCTTGGGGCTCCAAAGTGGATCTCCATAACTCCAACTTCTCATTCACCTCCCCCCTCGATTCCGCCACTAGCACTATATCATCGGCGAAGAGCATACACCAAGGGATGGCGTCTTGAATCCCTCGCGACATGACATCTAGGATCAGGGCGAAAAGAAGAGGGCTAAGGGCTGACCCCTGGTGTAGCCCAATCTCCACAGGGAAACAACGAGCATCACCGACTGGGGTCCGAACGCAGGAACAAGCTTGAGAGTACATGTCTTGAATCGCCCTGACGTACTCCGACGACACTCTCCTCTCCGCAAGGCTCTTCAAAATAGCTTCACGGGGGATGCTATCATACGCCTTCTCAAGATCGATGAACACCATATGGAGGTCTTTGCGACGCTCTCTGAACTTCTCCATAAGGCGTCTCACGAGGTGAATGGCCTCGATCGTCGATCTTCCCGGTATAAAACCAAATTGGTTCTCTGAGATTTCAACCTCTCTTCTAATCCGAGATTCAACCACTCTCTCCCAAAGTTTCATAGTATGACTAAGTAATTTAATTCCTCGATAGTTACTACAGTTCTGGGCGTCACCTTTGTTCTTGAAGAAAGGGACTACAATACTGCGCCGCCACTCCTCTGGCATCTTAGAACCCGAGAGGAGTGCATTAAACAGATCTGTTAGCCATAGAACGCCAACCACACCAAGACAAAGCCACACCTCGATTGGTATCTGATCCGGACCTACCGCCTTCCCTCTAGCCATCTTTTGAAGGACACCCTTGACTTCCTCTTTGGAGATACGATCACAAGGGCCGACGGAGCGAGCGGGCGAAAGAGTGACCTCTTGCGCCACACTAGCACCACTCCTCGTCGCCCCATTGAAAAGATTGTGAAAATATGAACTCCACCTCTCCTTAATGGCGTCTTCACTTATTAACACTTGGCCTGAATCCTCCTTAATAAACTTAACAGAACCTAGGTCGCGCCGCCTTCTCTCCCTAGCTTTAGCTAGTTTAAAAATAGCGTTCGCTCCTTCCTTGGTATCTAGGCGCTTATACAGCCCCTCGTACGCTTCACTCTTGGCTTTCGCCACAGCCTTTTTTGCCTCTCGTCTAGCCACCTTGTATGCTTCCAGCTTCAGAGACCTCTCCGTCCCTGAACTCGACAAAAGTTCTTTAAATAACTTACATTTTGCCTTTACTTTCTTTTGAACCTCCTCGTTCCACCACCATGACTCTTTATGTCCACTGAACTTTCCTGAGGAGACCCCCACCACCTTCTCGCCCACACACCGAATAGCCTTCTCCATGTTGGACCACCTACAGTTAACATCACCCCTAAGATCGAAACAACCTTCTTTAAACAAAGACTCCCTGAACTCGGCCGCCTTCTCGCCCTTCAAGTCTTTCCAAAGTATTCTTGATCTTGACTCTCTCGTTCTGCGAGCATCTCGGCCCCCTATGGAAAGATCCATGGCCAACAGACGGTGCTGAGAAGCACAAGCCTCACTCCGGAACACCTTGCAATCTACGCACGCCCTAGCATCCCTCTTGCGCATAAGAAGGTAATCTTTTTGGGTGTTGAGACCTCCACTGCTGAAGGTAATGAGGTGTTCAGCCCTCTTCTGAAAAACAGAATTCACAATCACCAAATCTTGGGCAGTAGCAAACTCCAACAACGCTGACCCACCGACGTTCCTGACCCCGAAGCCGAAACCCCCATGGGCGCCGGGATAGCCATCCGACCTCTCACCAATGTGGCCATTAAAATCTCCACCCAGCACTACAAGTTGGTCACCCGGAATACTTTCAACCAACTCATCTAAACAGACCCAAAAAGCCTCCTTCTCTGAGACGCCCAAACCCACTTGAGGGGCATACGCGCACACCACATTCACCACCTTCTCCCCAACCACCACTCTGACGGCCATGATCCTGTCATTACACCTCGTCACGTCCACGACGTTGTCTTTAAGATCATTCGCCAAAAGAATACCCACTCCGTTCCTCGAGTTGGCAAGACCCGAGTACCACAACTTATACCCGTTCGCTTCTCTAGACTGAGCTCCCTTCCACCTAGTCTCTTGAATACATGCCACGTCCACCCTTCGCTTCTCTATCACATCCACGAGCTCCAACAATTTGCCATTCAGGGTACCTAAATTCAGACTGCCAACACGCAAAAAACGCGACATCGATAAAACATAATAAAATACTAATAGTAATAAAAGTCAATACAAGTAATTAAATAAATAGTAATAATAATAATAAAGATAATAATAGTCAAAATAATAATGATAGTAATATTACTAATAATAATAATAATAAAATAGTAATAATAATAATAATAATAATAATAATAATAATAATAATAATAATAATAATAATAATAATAATAATAATAATAATAATAATAATAATAATAGTAATACTACTAATTATAATATAAAAATGAATAGAAAAGAATTATAAGCTAAAAACGAAAACTGATAAGAAAGGAAAAGAAATAGAATGAGGGGTCGGAGGGAACAGGGGGTGGGGGGGGAGTAACCAGGGGGGGATAAACAATGGTGTTGAGAAAAGCGAACGGGGGAGGAGGAGGGGATTAGAGGAAGATGAGGTTAACGGGGATGAGTACGGAAGTGAAGACACCGAACGGGAGATGTGTTAATGGAAGTTGAGTTGAAAAAAAAACAGGAGGTGAGAGTCGGATGTTAGCAAAAAATGCTGGTGGGAGGTTGATGGGAAAATGGAGGTGAGGGATGGAGGCGGATGTTAACAGGAAGACGGAGAGGAAGAAGGCGGAATAAAGACGCCTGAAACAAAGAACAGAGAAGAAAAAAGACAGACTAAAAACAAGATTACAATTAAGGCTACGTTGCTACGTTGATAATTGGTTATTGCTCCGGCGATGCGCTGGTCAATGAGATCCGATCTGGTGAAGAAAGCCGTTAACGGCTATATTAGTTTACGTTGAGAGAGAGAGCTTTTTGAGAAAGCTTTTTTCATATATTAATTGACAACAGTCTAATAGAAAGAAGTTTCACGGAAGTTCAGTTTGTCATTTTTAGCATGTCGAATGTCATCATTTTTATTGGAAATAATGACAAAAATTGGAAACTTGAACAAGGAGTGAGGAGAAAGTTAAAATATCTCATCATTTTTTTTCTTCAAAAAATTATGGCAATAATTTACATTTTTTTTTTAGGGAAACTGCAATTTATATACCAGAAAAAACATGAAAAATTGTCCAAAATACCAACTTTTTCCCTACCCACTGCCCAAAATACCAGTTTCTGAAAACTCCACCCTAAATACCCACGATATGCGCATTAGAGTAATGCGCATAGTTTTTTTTTTTATTTCCCCCGCTATATACGCATTATGCTAATGCGTATAATTTTTTTTTATTTTTAACAAACATGTACGCATGATCATAATGCGTATACTTTTTCTTTTTTCCCCTGTGTACGCATTACAGTAATGCGTGTAGTGTGCCCATCTCGACAGTTAGCACTTCCATCTCGATATTTCTTCTTTTCCACGATGAAAAAAGTATCAAATACTCTTTTTTCAAATAATATTAAATATTTATAAATAAATGGTCATTTAATTTTTTCTAAAAAAATTAAAATTAAAATTTTAACTAAACTTACGGTTTCAATAATTAACTTTTGGGGTTCAACGTTTCCATTTTGGGTTTAGAAATATTTGGAACGACGAATAAACCGTATACGAACTTAGCGTTTAAAAATCAGGCCGATGGATTCAATTTTTTATTTAAAATTTTAAATTTTATCTATATTCCCTCAGGGTTTCAACGGTTAACCTTTGGGGTTCAACAGTTCCATTTTGGGTTTAGAAACATTTGGAACGACGAATAAACCGTATACAAACTTAGGGTTTAGGGTCCCTAAACCCTAGACCCAAAACCCTAATTTATCCTGATTTTTAAACGCGGTAGCGTTTAAAAATCAGGCCGCCAGATTCAATTTTTTATTTAAAATTTTAAATTTTATCTGTATTCCCTCAGGGTTTCAACGGTTAACCTTTGGGGTTCAACAGTTCCATTTTGGGTTTAGAAACATTTGGAACGACGAATAAACCGTATACAAACTTAGGGTTTAGGGTTTAGGGTTGTTTACAACCCTAAACCCTAGACCCAAAACCCTAATTTATCCTGATTTTTAAACGCGGTAGCGTTTAAAAATCAAGCCGCCAGATTCAATTTTTTATTTAAAATTTTTAAATAATTTTTTTAAAAATTTTTATTTTTAATTTGTAAATAAAAAATAAGTAAAATTCAAAAATTATTGAACCATACGCATTGGTACAATGCGTGGCTGATTTTATATATATATATATAAAAGTACAAATTATTGAACCATGCGCATTGGTACAATGCGTGGCTGATTTTATAAAAAAAGTTAAAAATGTACACGCATGTACAACATGCGTGGCCTTGTTCAGGGAAAAAAAAACAAAGAACACGCATGTGTGACATGCGTGTACTGTGTACGCATGTGACACATGCGCGTTCAGTGGTTAAAAAGGGCGAAGGTTTCCCGCTGTAGATATTTTGGTCAGCTGAAATTAAATGGTGGGTATTTTGGTTTTTCACCCAAAAAACATCCATGAGTACATAAGGAGCAATCTCATTTGGGCAATGATTTTCCCAAATTTGTTCTATCCCAAAAGGAAATAATTTTGCAAGATAATGAGCCACATAATTGGCATCCCTACGAACATGCGACCAGCTAACTGAATTAAAACACCTACACAAAGCAAATATGTCACCTAGCACATAATCAAGATCAGCAAGAAAGATGGCTCCTTTGGATGATGAGTTGACAATCTGATTCGATGATTACATCTTTTAACTTGTATCTCTTTCCCAACTTTGTTGCCAGAACTAATGCCTTAGCTTCTGCAACTTCAGGGGTCCAGTGTGCCCTTACTCGTCTATGAGTACATGATGTGATAATTGTGAGAGATCACCGTTTTATTGAGGAGCATGGAAAATATGCTAATCGAATTTATAAAGCAATAAAAACTCAAAAGGAGTCAAGCTCGAAAATCTGGCAAAAACCTTCAACAGGAGTAGTCAAGTTAAATGCTGATGCTTCACTTTCAGAGGATTGATGGGTGGGACTAGGAGTCGTATCCAGGAATAATGAAGGGGAAGTAATCTTTGCTACAACCAGATGGCAATAATTTACATAGCAGCCCTAAGATGAGAGATTTATTATTTTCTTATTTTTACATTTGTGTTTCAAATGTTAATATTTAACTAGCTTATAGCCCGTGCAAAGCACGGGTTTCTTTTTTCTTTTTAATTAATTTTTAAAATCTATAATATTATAAACATTAATTTTAATATGTTGGGCGAATTCAAATTTTAGATCCTTGAATATAAATATTTTTTGATATTAAATCTAAATTAATATGTTATTGGTTGGAATCGAACATTCAATTTTTCTATATAATATAATCTAATATTGATTTTATATTAAAATGTTGTTGACTTTTAGTATTGTTATAGTATAAAACAGCATATCAACTTACCTTCGTATCTTATCTCTTATTAGAGGGAGTGATTGATGGAATAGAAAGCTACTAACAAAAAGTACGTGCGCATGTGTGTTGTTTTTTTTTTCCTTTTTAAATTATTTTTTAATAGTGGGATAATCAAAAGAAGGTAACCAAAAAAGAGGGATAACCAAACTACAAATTATACCCCTTTTTGCTTATTATAGTATAGTATAGTATAGTATATATATATATATATATATATATATATATATATATATATATATTAATTTTAATATGCTTGTTTGCACTAAATCACGCAAGCGTACGTGGTCACAAGTAATATAGATATAAGTCGAGTTCGTTCCCACAGAGATCTGGTTATGGTTTCAATTCAGTAGATGCACCTATGCAACAATGTATGGTTTTTATTCACTGCTAAGACAAATAACAAATTTGGGTTTTAATTAACTAAATCTAACTAAAGAGCAAATTAACAAACTAAGAATTAACTAACTAACAAGAATTTAAATCAAATTACTTCTGCAAGAGAAAACATGGAATCCTAACTTCATTAAATACTTCGCTTAGATCTGACGCCTTTAATCACTATATGCAATGGTTATGATATCTGATCGGATAACACGAAACAAGTAAACGCTACTTCTCAGTATACGAATACCAAACTAAACATACATCCACAAAAGAGATAGAAGATGAATAGACACCAATTATGCTTAGACCCTATATCTCTATAGAATTTGAAAACATAACGGTTGAAGAACAAGTTATCCACATTGATCACATAGGGCAGTATAATATCTCTATTTACGCCACAAATCATGATGTTAAAACATCAACCTATCCTATGCTAGCATGGCAAGTTCTAAATCTCAAGATCCACTCTCGCTTCACAAGAGATTAACAAATTAGATGTTAGCTACGCATCTAAATACATGAAACACAACCATACGAGGATATCACATATACATCACACACAGATCTGTAAAGCATCAAGATACTAAAGCTCCATAAATAAATCCGTTAGAATCCCATGACAACGATTAGTTCATAATCGAACCGCTCGTTATCATGGGATCTGATGAAACCATGATAAAAACAAAGTATGAAAATATACAAATAAACCTAAGTAATTGATATGTAATTGTTCTCCCTAATGATACAAATTACAAAGGTTGGATGTGTTTATATAGGCTCTATAATTCTTGCCCAGCAAGAAAATATCCAAAATAGAGTTAAAATAGAATTTCTGCAAAGTACGTTTCCTAAACTGATTCTGTTTTTAAGAAAAATTCGTAGCTGACTTTTCTTCAGTATTTCTGGACCGTTCCAGTAGTAATTGGACATCTGGACCACTTTAGAATGATAGAGAATCTCGTTAGCTTCGCGTGGACTGCTTACGGGCCTCAAACGGAGTTGTAGAACTCAAGATATGGCCAAAATAGTAAAAACTGTAATTTTTCAGCACCGCGCGCGTGCAACCAGCGCCCATCAGTCTGTTTGTCGCGCAGCCTGCGCCCACCACGCGCAACCTGCTCGTGCAACACCTGTCCCATATTATAGAAAATCTCCCAAGCTTCGCGTGGGCAGTAAGATCGCTGAAAACCGACTTCTAGAACTCCAGATATGTCAAAAATAGTGTAGACTGCGCAACCGTCTCAGAAATCCGAATTTTAATCAATTTATTCTCCAAAAACGATAGAAGCATCAACCTTAATCAACATTCTCGTAAATCTGCACAACTAAACAAAACACATCAAAACCACCACAAACTTGAGTCCAAGACAATCAATTTAAACCGATATGGAACGCTCCAAGTGGATATAAACTCCACTTATCAATGCTATTGAAAAAATTCAAACCTTACATATTAGTATATTACAAAAGACCAACTATCTATTAATATGTTACATTTTAATATTAATTTTAATATGTTGTTGCTGGGAATCGAACCTTGGAACTCTGTATATAACAACTTTTAGTATTGTTATATCTAACGGTCATGTGAGTTGTTGATCTAAGGGTGATAAATGAGAAATAACCAAAAATGGGGATAACCAAAAATGGGTTATATTAATTTTAATATACTTATTAATTAAGCTTTGTAAAAAGGGGTTATTAATTTTTAAATTTAATTTATAAAAAATATGTTGTTTTAGGAACTCGTAGGATATAATAAAGATACAATATAATATTAAATTATTATTTGTAATTTTTTTAGTGTAAAAACAATACAATTTAATTAATATATATTGATATCAATCCAAAATGGGATCAATTTTTATTGTATTCGATTTGGATTCAATTTAATTATGATATATTATAATCATAAATTTTGGAACCGTCCACATAGTAACACGTATCTTATGATCTTATCTAGCGAGTCTGCGAGTGACAATCATTGAATTAGTATAGGGAAATACTAACAAAAGTACATTCATATATGTTTTTTTTTCTTTTTTTCTTTTTAAATTATTTTTTTATTGTGGGATAACCAAAAAAAGTTAACCAAAAAGAGGGGTAACCAACTACAAATTATACCCCATTTTGCTTATTATAATATAGTATAGATGCGAGTGATAGTCATTGAATTAGTATAGAGAAGTACTAACAAAAGTACGTTCATATATGTTTTTTTTCTTTTTTTTCTTTTTAAATTATTTTTTTATTGTGGGATAACCAAAAAAAGGATAACCAAAAAGAGGGGTAACCAACTACAAATTATACCTCCTTTTGCTTATTATAATATAGTATAGATTTTTAAATTTAATTTATAAAAAATATGTTGTTTTAGGAACTCGTAGGATATAATAAAGATACAATATAATATTAAATTATTATTTGTAATTTTTTTAGTGTAAAAACAATACAATTTAATTAATATATATTGATATCAATCCAAAATGGGATCAATTTTTATTGTATTAGATTTGGATTCAATTTAATTATGATATATTATAATCATAAATTTTGGAACCGTCCACATAGTAACACGTATCTTATGATCTTATCTAGCGAGTCTGCGAGTGACAATCATTGAATTAGTATAGGGAAATACTAACAAAAGTACATTCATATATGTTTTTTTTTCTTTTTAAATTATTTTTTTATTGTGGGATAACCAAAAAAAGGATAACCAAAAAGAGGGGTAACCAACTACAAATTATACCCCATTTTGCTTATTATAATATAGTATAGATGCGAGTGATAGTCATTGAATTAGTATAGAGAAGTACTAACAAAAGTACGTTCATATATGTTTTTTTCCTTTTTTTCTTTTTAAATTATTTTTTTATTGTGGGATAACCAAAAAAAAGATAATCAAAAAGAGAGTTAACCAACTACAAATTATACCCCCTTTTGCTTATTATAATATAGTATAGATTAGTACGAGATATGGGTGCTGAACTAATTTTTCGTTTAAAATTGTACATATTAAAATAATTTTGTAACTAAAAATATGATAAACGATAAGATTTCGATTTGTTGAATATTTTTATAGTTATTTTGTAATATTGCATACCAATTTTTTGAACCAAATATTTTATAATTTGATTAAATTTCATAAAATTTGGATAAATATTCATACGATAATAATCACATGAATACTTATGATTGTTAAATTATTAATTTAGTTTTCAATTACGTGAAATGAACTTTATCAAATTGAATATTTGAGTAAAACATAAATAATTATCTTAGAAAAGTTGTCCATGTATAACAGAGACGTAAGTAAATTCATTGATTTTGTTGTAAAAATTGATCGTATATGTAAGACTATATTTTAAGACATATTATAAAATCTCTTAATATTGAGTAAAAGTCATTCTTATGCTTATCTCAATCATTTTTCTAAACATATACATTTAGACACTTTTAAACTTAAATGTATAGATTTAATCTAATGTTTATTACACAATATAGAAGTTCAAAAAAAAATTGGTAAATTGAAATCTTTTTTATATAATAATTTTGAATTATTTTTAACTCAATTTTAAATTTTCTAAAAATTTCAATTAATGTAAAATATAACAACCTTGATGACCGTGCATCTATATAAAATCTAAAATTATTTTAATTATTTTATCATATATTGATCTAAGTATGTTATAAATCAACCATTATATATTATATTAATCAATATATTATATAAAAATTTATATGTACCATACTTTATAGTCGAGTTATAATCTAATTGATCATTTTAAATAATTATTATACTTTTGTAATATTTATGATTCAAAAATTTATATCTTTTGATTTAATTTGAATGTTAATTATATTATTTTTTATATATAACACATATCATATTTTTAGAGTTTTCATCTTTTTAACATAATTTTAATTATTTTTTGTATATATTTAAATATTTATGTTCTTATACCAGTCATATATTTAACTCGTTGAAAGTCTAAATAGTTGATCGACTAAAAGCCTCTAACATGACTTACATATTTAAAATTTTATATACCTAAAAGTTACGTGATGCAATTATTAATTATGTATAATTTAATAACTTAAATTAACATATTTCTTAAAATCAATTTTTTTTATTTAAATAATTTAATATCTACATGAAAACGCATGTAAATAATTTATTTTTTTTGACTCGATTACATTATGTATAATCTAATTATTTTTTTCTATATCATTTATTTAAAATGGCAAAAGAGAATTGTAGATTATGCTCAATCGATTAAAATATTTTTTTTATAATTTTTTCTATCCCATACTCTAAAAATGTAAGATTTTTAAACAAAACTTAGAATCAGCCGGTTAAGACATGAGTTTACGAGTAGAAGGTTCGTGGTTCAAATTTCAATACACACATAATTTCACTATTCTTTACATAATTATTAAAAAATGACATTTTTTATAATTTTTTTTAAAAATAGGGATAAAATCGTAACTTTACACCCATTAAAAAGGCAATCTTTGTCCTTATGTTGAATTTTAATACTCCCTCCGTCCCAGCCGGTTCTTTACATGGCGGCTGGGCACGGAGGTCAAGGATAGTGGGTGTAAAGTGGGTGTAATATTGTTAAAATAAATGATGTAGTGGGTGTAATAGTGATTTTATTGTTAAAATAAGTGAAGTAGTGGGTGTAATAGTGATTTTATTGTTAAAATAAGTTAAGTAGTGGGTGAAATAGTGTAAAGTATTGTTAAAATAAGTGAAGTAGTGGGTGTAATAGTATTAAAACTTACTATTTTGGGTAATGTAAAGAAATGGTGGGACGACCCAAAAAGGAAATTGTAAAGAGGGAGTATATAGTACGGGGTAATAGATTTTGGTTAAACAAGGACACATGTAGGGATGGGTATCCGAGCACTTCGGGGTTGCGGAGTGTTATCCTCGCCCCAATTCCGAATTCAAATCCGATCTCCTTTCCCGGCCCGATCCCTATCGGGAAGTATTTTTAATTCCCCATTCCCGGCCCAAATAGGTAACGGGGATACATATGAGTAATCGGGGAATTTATTTTTAAATAAAAAATAATTTTAAACATTAATTAGTAAAGTTTAAAATAGTTTATTGATATATAGTGAAATTAGCAAATACTAGATGTTAAGTTACAACTTATAACGTCTTTTCATCAACATTAATCTAATAAGAAGTATGTTGAATTCAACTTCCCATGCATAATATGTTAACTCTTAAAATTTCATTTTTGAATCTAAAAATTCCATCTCTTTCAAAAAAATATCTAAAAATTCCATGCTTTTAGTAGCTCATATACACTAAATTAAGATAAAAAATATTACTTAAAGAAATAATTTGGAATAACATAAAAATGAAATTATTTAACCACTAAAAAGATAAATATTTAATATCAAATCATCATTTTGTTTCCAATATAAAGTATTAAAAATTTGTATATATTAATATATGATTATTTTTATTATATATAATCATGTATTATATTATGTAAAATCGAGTCGGAAATTGATAATCGGGCCGGGTGCAAAAAATTGGGACAACAATAAGAATCAGATTGGGAAGACATAGAATCCCGATCCCGACTCACTTCTCGATTTTTTTGAAAATTATCCATATTTTCCGGTCCGTACCCGAAAAAATCAACAAATCCACGACCCGTTATATGCTAGAATCGGATTGACGGGCCCTTTGAAAAGAGCGAAACGTTGAAAACTACTGAGAATCCCAGCATTGCAGAATACCGAGAATCCCAGTATGCTTGTGCTTGGGCAACTGTAAGAACGTTAAAGAAAGTTAAGAGCAGACGCAATAGAAACAACTACTGCAAAATGTATTTATCGACAAAAAGGTAACCTCTGTGTGCTACTTTTTTCATTGAGGGTTTCTTTTTCGTTCCATTTGATAATTGGACAGTAATTTTATAGATAGAGATCTCTAAATTTGTGGGATTAATTAAGCTTTTCTTAAATTTGTACTAATGGAACTACTCAAGTAAAAATATCATTCTATAATCCATCTAGCAGCTCAAGTTATAGCATAATGAATCTTGCATGCATAGAAAGCATATAGTTAATTCTCAAGAGTTTAATAAGTAGTTCTAATTCTCTTAATTGTTCGTAATTAATCTAACACCGGCAGTTTGTCAGAAAGTGAACATATAACTTACATCTGGTCGAGCTACTATAGCAGGAAATACATTGGGGCTAGTGGGGTCTAAAGTTTCCGCTGGAACAGAAAAAATTACATATAACATATAAGTATTTTTAGCCCCACTAGAACAAAAATATCGAAAAGAAATATTATCATAGAAAATTAGGATACGTCTCGTACAAACATGAAGCTGCTCATTTGATTGAAGATTATGTTGTTGATCAGTTTTACAGTTTACTAAGGTGCCAACTCGCATTGAACTTGAAGTTGTACCTTGCCTTGTCTGTGTGTAGCTATGTGTTGGTCACTTGGAGTTGATTATTTAAATCTGAGTCTAATAAGTCTTTGTTATTAAACCTTGACACATGTTAGCTGCAATTTCTTTTTCATAGACAAAGTACCTATCTTCTCAATCTTCTTCAGTTCTTTGTCATGTAAGGCCACTTTTTCATATTATCAGAAATGTTAAAAAAAAATTATTTGTTTAGCAACTTGGGTACTTAAGAGAAATCATAGCTGCTGAAATTCTAAAATTAATGTCTCAATTTTTAAATTTAATCTCAAGTTGCTGGCTTAAAACTATCATGTTCTGACCAAGCTCATTCACTCAAAAAAGTATTGCAGCTTGCACGCAAGATTGTGCGGCGTTTAATTTAAATTCATAATTTTGATTGATCTTTATAAAACGATTTATAACATGATAATTATCTGAACAATATGCATCTTTATAAAACGATTTAATAAAATTATTGTACATTGCTAGTATGTTTCATTCATTGCATGTGCTATTAATAGATCTATCCGGTGGATCTTAAAAATGACCAAGGGTAATACTTCCTATCCTGTAATTGGGGTAGCAAAAGGTTTAATAAAAACATCTTTAAATTAATACTGTTGAGTGTCATCACAGCGCATCCTTCTCTCTTTTAAAGGAAAATCTTTGTACTGGATATTTGTAACAACTCTAGTCACATATTATCTATCAAGTTTAGTTTGTTGCAAGCATTCGAGTTGTCGCTGATTTGAGGGATATAATGTTACTGCACATGCTTACTCTGTTAGTTAGCGGATGCAAATTCAAATAAGAATAAGATGATAATTATCTGAATAATATAGTACACAGGTAAAATTTTCAAATGTATATATGCCACAAGTAAAACAGAACTTTCTTGATAGAAAGAGGAATTTTCGCTAATTATGTGAGATTTTTTTCTTTACAATTAGGAGAGAATGACCCGTGTAGAAGCTAAGTAAATTTGAGTTTGAACCTGTTGGTTGGATGATTATTTTAGGAATGGGGACCTAACACACTGTTGTTTTATCCCTAAAGTGCTGATGGGCTAGATGGCTTATACTTTATAGAATCGAGACATATCATGTTTCCTTAACCTCAAATTAGAGATATCTGAAGCCAAAAACATAACTTGAAGTCCATGTAAAATAGTAATAAGTGAAGAATATTGATAAGGGTCTCATGTGTGTCTCTAATTTACATGGCATCCTTGTATTGCTCGTCCATGATAATGGCAAATTATTTGCATTGATAGTGTACAGAACAAGCCTTATGAAACAGAGAACATTTTAGAATAATTAACGTATTAGATCTGTAAGATTACTTTTGGGAATAGATTCTGGCTCTTCGGTGTATTGAGCTGCTATTAAAGTGAATATTTGGAGCTGATTATGTCAACAATCATGACAAAAAATCGTTTTTTGGGGCAATTTTTTTCATCACATATGGCAGTTTCTTCAATGCACTTGGCAGCAATGGGGGTTGTCTCGTAGACAATTGTTAGAAATTGCTTTCATGCACCAAGTTTTTGCCTGAACAAGGTAGGAAAGTTGATATTATTTAGTCTTCTACATGGTCCTTTTGAATGAATAACTGTGCATCCTGCCGTGTGCAACTCTTTGTGTTTTTGGGAGCTAGTGTAAGAGGTATGTGTCATTAAGTTTTTGAGTAATAACTATCTGCAGGCTGCAGGCCTGGTGCTCTCTCTAGGTGAGGTGCAACGTTGTTTTTTCTTAGCCTCATAGGTATTTTACTTTATCTATCCTCCTGCCAATTAATGACTGTTTTTATCATATTACGGTAACTTTTTATGTCCTTTTAGGTTCATATATAGTTTTAAAAGCTTCTTTTGTTTTGCGGGGGTGGGGGTGGGGGTGGGGGTGAGGGTTGGGCGGGAACAGTCTCTCTACTCCTAAGATAAGTGCAAGATCAGCGTACATCTCACTTTTTCTTGACTCTACTTCTGAGTGGGACATACTGTGGGACATACTGGGTAAGTTTCATTTGGTTCTGTTCTCGGAAACAGCCTCTCTCCTGATAGTATGTGTAAGATCAGCGCGCATCTCCCCCTTTCCCCGACCTTTCTGAGTGGGACATATTGGGTATGTTTAATATCTCTTTGTTTATTTGAATCGGGGGGAATTTACTTTGATCTTCCCGGATGCTTGAGTGGATTCAAAAAAATTTATTTCTGTACTGATCCACTTCATAGGTTGATTGAACATTCTTCATTTTGTTGCATATGTTCTGCATGCAGTGGATCTAAGTCCAGGCATCATCACACAGCTTGTAGCGTGGTCACGTGCTGTCTTATACTAACGCATGCATTATATCCTCATCGATATTGTGTGATTGAATTAGAAAAGGATTATTTTTAACCTACTTAAGAATTGATTGATTGGCTGAGTAAATTGCATCATATCCTTCCAAATGTTCTTCATGCAATGAGGACACCGTGTCAAGTTTAGGCGTAAACGTGCTACTTGTGATATCGTCACGTGTTGACTTGTACTAATGCATGCTGTATATCCTTAATGAGGTGCCACACAATTATTACACTGCGAAATTTGTCTTGTACTCGTATCAATATTTTCCTTCACTTTAACTCGTTACCATTCCTCTTTCTCTAATTCCTTTTATAAAGATTTTTGCAAGTATTAATGTATCCCCACTATCTCCTGACCTAAAATTATGACCATTGCCCGATAGGAATATGTACTGGCATGGAATTTAGGCCGAGCATGGCGCTATCCAAGAGAGCTGATAAAAATTCTTCCTCAATTTCGCAAAACCCTGGTGCCAGACGACTTCGAGGTCCCTATAAGGGAGCTCGACTGCGAGATGGAAAATGGGTTGCAGAAATACGTATTCCCAAGACAAAGAAACGGATCTGGTTGGGATCTCATAATACAGCCGAGGCAGCTGCTCAGGCTTATGATGATGCCTCATATTGTATATATGGAGCGGAGGGGCCATGTAACTTCCCAAACAATAGAAGGCCCTGGGTTGCCAGTCAGCTAATTGGTTCCAAGTCAATTGAAGAAATTCTAAGAATTGTGAGAGAAACTACTTCCATGGGAACTGATAAGGTTCCTGATACGAAAAGCCCCTCAAAGTTGTCAGCTGCTTGTCATTCGATTGACAAACCAGTGGTGCAATATCAATTAGATCTTGGTAAAATTGCTGCACACAATGTCTGTCCTGAATACATCGTCACGTCTAATGTGTCTTTTGTGGAACAACATGAGCCTGAAGGCCCTGAACTAGGTTTTACAAGTAATGCATCTGAAGCTGAGCCATATATTCCATCATTTGCACCCGAAAAACCACCATTTTCTTGGGAAAGCTTACCGTTTGATGAAACGTTCATAAAGGAATCAGATGACTGGTTACTAGATTTTATGGCAGAGCCTGTGACTCAAAAGGATTGAGTGGAAAATGGAAACAGCATTAAACGTCAAAGGTCAATATGAAACGTGTATCTGGTCCTAGGCTTGTTGCAAAATAGGACTATACTGGCAACTATGAATTGTAATAGCTATATTATGCTATTTTACTTTTATGTATAAACTAGCATCTCTATCTGTACTAAGTGTGGTAAGACAAATTTCTTTCTGTACGTAATGGTGAATGCTTTTCCCCTCTATGGTTTGGATCCTGTGATGACCTGATTGACACCCTTAGTAGCAGAATACATGTGATTTAAGGCAATAATTTCTACTGATATATTCGTATTACTGGTCACTACTAAGCAAATTAAACACATTTTATTTGCATGGATTCGGTTGCTTTACCACATTTAATATTCATTTGCATCATCATAAACTATAAACTCCTCAGATTCCTATATCGCCATATATTGTTTTGGCACCAATGCTGGCACAGGGTAGCCTGGGCACACAAGTGGGAAAAAAGCATGCAGAAAGCTGCAACAGAGAGATGCTGAAAGCTTGCTAACTCTGGAGAATTGCCTATAAGTTCTGAGAATTTCAAAGAATTTGCCCCCGTTTATACGGAAATAATAACCTAATAGGCTAATATCAATCTAAGCATGCCAAGGGGAAAATATTTTGCTATTCTTCTTTTGCCTTTGATCTTGTACAATATTTCCCTAATATTGGGATTAAGGGCCAAAATGGAATTCTTATTAAAATGCCTAAAATAGCACTCACAAAAAAGTGTGCCCGCGGATGGCACTTACATAATGCATATAGCAAATGCGTTAGGGGGTAACGCAAACGCATGTCCTACATGCGTTACACATGTATTTTTCACGCCCCCAGCTGAATCTAGCACGAGTAATGCATGTGGCACCTGCGTTGTGGGTGTAACGCAGGTGCGTGATGCGGTCTAACATGCGTGATGCCCCTGCGGGACCAGCTTTCTCAGGAGTGCTATTTTGGACATCCAACCTCATTTTTTTGTCATTTTGGGCATTTTCTCCTAATATTGTTCCCAGACGAATTTTACCGCAGGCATTTTATTGACCCTGCTATCTGAGTGGAGTAAGACAGAATCAGTTGTTTAAGCAATCTGAATTCTGAAAATGATTTTTTTTCGTAAAGGATGCAACATGGAATCAATTGATCGTTGAAGTGGCTATAGCAGCTGCTGATCAAATACAAGTGCAGAAGTGCTAGAGTGATGTGATTGTTTGGATGGTTAAGACGACTAGAGAAGCATGATTGTATATTTGCACAGCTCGTTGAAAGTATCCATACACATTCCATCAGTTTTTTATGCCTGAAGTACTAATGCTTTCCATTTCTCATAATAAGCACAGAAGCAAAATCTTAGCGTTATATAACTTCGAAAATATTATGCTAGATTCTAAAGAGCTTCAAACATTTCATTTGAGGGATGCAAAAAATCGAATATTGCAGTCTATTCACCAAATAGTTCACCTACGATTCCTAAGAGTTTACAAACAGTTAAAAATGTAAAGAGAACTTAAAGAACTACCGAGAGAAGCACTATAGCAGCAGACAGGAAACTCCATCTCTTTTGGATACAGCCAAATGTCCTCCCAGCAGCTCCATAGTATGGCTGGATCATCAATCCAAACCTGCAACTTCCAACTGATGGATCCGTTTTTGTTATCATTGACAGGCCGGGGAATTTACAAGCAGTGTCAAGCTGATTATTCTTCTGGTAGTAACTGTTGAATGCATAGGAGATGTTCCCGCGTTCATCCAAACTCCCACATGATGTCCCGTAGCCAAGGCATGTGCAGTCAGCTAGCCCACAAGCATAGCTCACACTCTGTGCCACCTGGGGGTCATCAAGTGATGCTGATGGCTTCATCACACACCATTTGCGATCCAAATACTGCACATTTCTCGCTGGTACTAAGACTCCTGAATTTGTTGTACCAAGGTTCAAGGCATACTTTGGTAACCCATCATACGTAAATATTCCCCAGTGGCGTTCGAAGTTCCCTGGTTGAACACTCTTCTCATCCTCATCAATCAAACTAAACAGATAGACATCAATTGGACCATTTCTCATTGGGGTTCCTTTTCCCCCTGCTATATGAGACATGAACCCTTGGTTGAATCTTTGAGCTAGCATAGAATTGGCATTTCGGTCCCCGTCAGTAGGCCAACCAACTTCCCCAACTATAATCGGCATGTCTGGAAAGCCATTTTTCTTTAATGCCCATACAAGAGTATCATAATTTGCATCAAACATGTTGTTGTAACTTGCCCCGTTATCAAGTATAGGAGACGAATTGCCATCGAAGAAAGCATATTCAATCGGGAAGTTAGAATCTGTGTAAAGGCTTATAAAAGGATATATGTTGACAGTAAATGGAGCGCCATTATCACTCAGAAATTTGACAATCTGCAACATGTAATTTTGGATTGCAGCTCTGAAATTACCGCCTGACGGGTTACTGGCCGGGCTCTCATAGACATCGGCATTCAAGGGACAAGTGACCTTCACTTGGTTGCTATGCCCGGCTTTTGTCAAGGCAATTTGGATGTTTCGTATAGCAGGGAAGGTAGTCTGGAGGAAGCTTCCATTGTATGTTTCCAGGAAAGGTTCGTTTCCAACTGCAACATACCTGTGATTGTTATAACATAATCAGTTGCATGAGAATGGCTCAAAAGTTACTCTAAACATCTGCAGACCCAAATATAATGAACTCCACATCATTGCAAATGCATTGCATTGGAAAGACCAGAGTATATCATACATAAATAACGGAAAAATTTTATTATTTTTTGCAATACAAGGTACCTAGTTGACTCTGTGAAAGACACCAAATCTGTCTGGTCAAGAGAAGGTTGGCATTCAATGTAAGATACAGATAAGATTCATACTCTTTGTTGTACAAAGGAAGTATCATTTAGAATTAAAGACCTATTGCTGAAACAATCATTTACCTTACAAGATTGTAACAATGAGCAGTCAAGTAATTATGCAGGTATAGAAGCACATTCTTATTTACAGTTTTCCTCCACCTTCATATGTGATCAGTTACCTTATTAAAATCGTTACTAAAAACAGTCAAGCAAGTTCCTAATGCTTTTTCTATGATGAAACATACTCTTGATGCCCATCAAGCTAGCTAGCCATTAAAAGCTACATTCGAATCTGTTACTTAGATGGTTACTGTAACACCCCAATCCCATATCGAGGAGTTTGGAATATTCTGTTTAGTGTTTAATACATAAAGCGATGAACTACTACTAAAGCCAGTGTCCTTTGGCTTATTTCTAATTCGGAATCACGATTTGAACCGATTTTCTAAAAAGGCCCGGGATTTGACCTGGGTTGTCTATAGGTTCAGTATTTGTTTTTCCTGGCTTGACAGATCTACATTGCTCTGGTAACTAATCCCAAATTTTTTGGCTCTTACTTTTACTTGGACAGTATATACTTCCGGACTTGTTCTAAACGCTGAAGTGATTATCATTGGTTCGGGTTCTTAAGTTTCCAAAGTTCGTATTGGGTTTTAATCATCAATTGGAAAGACAAAGGCAGAAACCAGAAAGCATGCAATCTCAAGCTGTCCCCCAAGAAACAGTCAAGTAACGAATATACACAAACAACTATCCTTGATTTCTGATATGCTATTAAGTATTTGCTAAAACAGATAAATAGACATGGTGAACAATACAACTCCAAAATTAAGCAACAGCCCTAACAATTCACATAAGTGTCACCTCATCATACAAGCATCATCTCACTTTAGCATAAATTGTCACAAATTAGCTTAACACAACCACAAATGACAATTAGCTAATCATATAACTAGAATAGAGCACATAGTTAACGACAAATTTAACAGAGTAGATAGTCAGGAGCTAACCTGATGTTAGCACCACTGCTGCCCAAATGAGCAGTCACATTTTTTGACACCCATTTCTCAGCAGCCTTTGGGCTTGAAGCAAGAGTTGCCAACATCTCGTTGGGAATTCCAACCATAACCTCAATGCCAGTATTACGAAGAGCTCTCAAAGCCCCGTAATCTGCATCAAAAAGTTTCACTTTCTGAATTCCATTATCCCTCAGCATCCTAACCACCTTATCAGGTGGCAACTGGTGAGATGCTTGTGTTCCCCAATTTGCACCAATTCCATCCACAAAATTCCCAAGTGATAAAATTGAAGCCACTAACACACAAACTACCAACACAAGATATCCCATAACTAATTCTACTTAGCTAGCTTCAAGCAAGCAATTAAGCTAATAATTCAAGAACTAGATTAAGTCTAAAACCAAAACAATTTATGCAAAAAGCACAAATCTTTATTCAATAAAAAGAAAAACAAGATCAAAACATAAAATAGTACAATTCTAGTCAAGAACTGGGGTACCCTGATGAAACTACAACCTAAAAGATGCAAGAAAGGGGAAGAAACTAAAAACCCTCTAGCTATAAATAAAAAAAATTCTTTTTTACCCAAACCCCACAAGGCCACAAGTAATAAAATGGAATAAAGTCAGATTTCAAAAAGACATACTCAATATGAATAGAAGATTGAAAGCCATGAGTGTGAATATATGTATATACAAGTGGTGAAAGGGATCTAATAGTACATGACCAAAAAGCAAACAAAGATAATAATACTAGTGAGTTAACAAGAGAGAAAGCACACCCACCCACACAAACACACTAGTTTATAACTCAAGAAAATCAAGATAGGAGCTTTAAATATAGTGCAAAAACAAGATTATTGTGTAGCTAGTGGAGATTTGAACTTTAAGATGTGGAGATGATGTGGAAGATAGAGGAGGCTCGAAAGTGTATAGATGGAGTTAAGCAAGCTCAAGACACCACCTAAACAACTTATATGAAGAACCCACAAGCATATAGGATAGAGATGAAAGTACTGTAGTTGAGCTGAGCTATATATTTATTTATTTTATATTTTATATGCTTCAATCAAAAAGCAGTTCTCCAGTGTCCAGAGAGAGAGGGGGGAGAGAGGAGAGAGACAGGGAGAGATTGTTTTGTTTGGTTTAAAGCAGTATTCCAGAAATTGCTAGTGGGTCCAGAGTGATTGGGGTACCGCCTAGCATCTAATCGGATAGGTGGGGATTAATCGGAGCATTAATCGGATATTATAATAATATTTAATTTATTAGTTTAATTTTAATTAAACATATTATTTTAAATAAATTAACAGGATTAATCGGATTTCAAAAATCGAATGGGTTGGCCACCTTCCAGAAGATTAATTACGGATTAATCGGTTGAATCGGGAATTTTTAGAACAGTAGTTTAGAGGGGGAAGGAGAGAGAGGAGAGAGAACATGGGGTGGGGGTGTGTTGTGATGAAGCGATGACTCATTTAATTGTTTCAGACATTTTTTTATTATGTGTATTACTCGTACCTGTTACCGATATCACTGTTTAGATATTAAATGTTATTCTTTTCGTTACTAAATACTTTTTCCGTTTGTCAATATATATTTTTGATCGTTAATATCTTTAATTTCGTATTAGTATTAAATATAAAAACTTCACTACGAATCCAACAAGATCACATGATTATATTTAATTTTATAGATAAGACGTAAATTAATAATTTATCTCATTTAGGATGAATCCCAACAAATGAAATGGGAATGATACTTGGAGGGAGTACCATCTATGAATCTGTTATGTTTCAAACGGAATGTTTAATGTGATGGATGCCTGATGCACGGGTGTTATTCTAGCCGTGCTTGGCTTGTTAAACCAGTTCAATCTTCGGATCAATTCCATTAATATACTTCCTTTATCCCATCCATTTGTTTACATTTTTTTGTCGGTTTCTAGCACGCATTTTAAGATGGATTTTAAGGATAGTTCCATAATTTATTTTTAAAATTTTCTTTTTTTGTATAAAAATAGGATTGTTCTATTTTTATACAAAAAAAAAACTTTGGAATTATTCTTAAAATCCACCTTAAAATGCGTGTCGACACCCCATTTTGAAATGATAACAAATGGACGGGACGGAGGGAGTATAAGTTTGAATCGATAAAATTTATAAATTACTTCAAATTGATATGAATTGAGTCAAGTTCATTCTTAAATTAAATAAGGAAAAAGTTAAAATTTAAAAATTAGTTAATTAATCTTTGATTTTTAAATCAAATATAAGATTTTGTAAATAAAATTTTAATTCTAAAGGAGTTAAGTTTTAATTACTAGTGTGTTAATCAAATAGGAGTACGATAAATACTCTATTCAGCTCTCAGCTTTCTCTTGTAATTAAGGTTCTATTTGGGATTATTGTAATTAAGGTTCTATTTGGGATTATTGTTAAAAATTATTATATTGTTAAAAAAAATGTCGTTAAAATAAGTGTTATTACGAAAATTATATAATTGTTTGATAATATTTTTATTGTTAGAAAATGGGAAGTTTGAGGCATATTTAATATATTCTTGATGTAATTTCCAGAAACTAACAAGTGGAGTTTGTTCCTTGTAATGAGGACTTAAACTTTCATGTTTGGATCTAAGACATTTTCTTAGTGGAATCCATAAATAAATTGAGTTGAAGTTGCTTGCTTGAATATTGATTTATTTTAACAGAACATCGGATTTTATATGTTACTACTGTTGGATCAGTACTTTGGATTATTGAGCTGATCAGACATCAAATCCTGATGGACAGACTCTGAACATAACCCAATACTGATGGGCATCAGATCCTGACGGACTAAAATCCTGATGGATCAGATACTGATGATTACCACTCCTGATGGACCTCAGATCCTGACGATGGTTAAATCCTGATGCAGCTGTAACTGAAAAATAAATACTGATGCAGTTAATGAAATTAAATCAGAATATTTACTTTCTTTTTAAGGCATATCTCTTACGTTTTATTTTTGGGTATTATATATATCGAAGATATAACGTTGAGAGTTATATACGTTAAGGAAAAACCCTTGTTAACGATTACTCTCTGTTCTCCCTCAACACATACAGAAGAGATACATAATTCTCAGGTGAACTGAGGTGCTGGTCGCTGTTGATCACTGGAGTATTTGTGAACCCATTGATCGGTGTTGTTTTATCCTGGAAGTGATATTGTTGCAACCCAATCACAACGTAAGTGGGGCAATATTCTCTTCAAGAACAGCCAAGTCTTCTTGAAGGGCTTGGTGACTCAGCTGTGTTCTTTCTCTCTTGTTGTCTTGACTAAAGCTACTGTGAAAGATAAGTGTTCTTACTTTTCTTGTTAATTGCAGTTACTGATTATACTCTTGTTTATGCCTTCGTGATTTGTTTTGTTAATTGGTTTTATGCTTGTTCTTGTTTTAATATATATATCACTGCCTCATTGTTGTGTTTAGTGTAATATACCCAACAATCTTGAAGAAAATATTTGTGTTATATATTGTTAATTAACAAGATGGTTAACGAAATGGAAACTCCTGTTGTTGAGACTGGCTCTGGGTCTACTGTTACTGTACCCACCTGATAAATTCGGTGGGGGTGTTGGTTTTTCTCGTTGGCAGAAAAAAAAATGAAACTGTGGTTAACGATAAAGGGTCTATGGCCGGTGGTGCAGTATGAGAAACCAGTTGTGGTTAAGGAGAAAGCCGAAACTGTTAAGGCTTATACTATGTGGGAGGAAAAGGATGGGGTGGCTAGGGCTGCAATTCTGGAAGCTTTAGCGAACACTCTGTTCGATGTTTATTCATCTTACTCCTACACTGCTAAGCTTTTATGGGAGAAGCTTGATCAGACACATAATACTGACTCACAAGGGTTGGAAAAGTATTCTGTGGCTAGGTTCCTTGACTTTAAACTGGTGGATAGTAAATCCATGACTGAGCAAGTGCATGAGTTTGAGATGTTGGTTCATGCTTTGAAGGAGTCCGGAATGGACCTACCTGAAAAGTTTCATGTTATGTCTGTGATTGAAAAGCTCCCTAATTCTTGGGAAGAGTTTGCACTCTCCCTGAAAAGACAGAAAGGAGAGATCACTTGGACAAACCTGATGTTGGACATCTCTGTGCAGGAGCAACACAAGTCCAAGCAAGGACATGTGATGCCTACTGAACATGTTGGGAGTTCGAAGTTAAATGTAGTGACTGTAGGACAGAAAAGAAAGTCTGTCACTAAGAAGGAAAACACTAAGTCTAAGGACAAGAACAAGGCTAAGAAACCAAAGGCAAACAAACCATGTTGGTCTTGTGGACAGGTTGGTCATTGGAGCAAGGACTGTCCTGTAAAGAAATCTAAGAAACCTGTTGTGGGAGCACAAGCTAACACTGTGCTTGAAACCACTGGTGGGTCAATGGTTAACATGGTTATTGGTGAGGCTATTGCTTCTGAAACTGACAACGGGTATGTGACCTACAACCCTGTACTTCTTTCCACTCATTCGTCTCATGAATGGTTGATTGATACTGGAGCTAATGTACATATTTGTACTGATATTACTCTATTTGTATCATATCAACAGACTCATGGAATGACTGTGACGATGGGGAATGCGAGTGTAGCTCAATCACTTGGAATAGGAAACGTGGACCTGAAGTTCGCTTGTGGGCGTGTTCTATCCCTCACTAGAGTGCATCATGTTCCTGATATTCGTAGAAATATAATAAGTGGAAGTTGTTTAGTTAAGAATGGTTTTGAAGTTTCTTTGAAATGTAATAAAGTAATTATTACACATACTGGTGTATTTTTTGGCAAAGGTTACTTGTCGGATGGATTATTTTTAATAAATGTTGAGCCTGTTTTGGGCAGTTTTATTAATAATAATGTTGCTCCTTCTGTTAATTGTGTTGAATCATCTGATTTGTGGCACGCACGTCTTGGTCACTTGAATTTTGGTGCTATAAAGAATATGATGAATTTAGAGTTGATTCCAAAACATGCCATTGATAAGAAATCTAAATGTCAAGTATGTGTGACAGCTAAACAAACTAAGAAACTCTTTCATAATGTGGTTAGGGATTCGAATGTGTTAGATTTAGTGCACACTGACATATGTGAATTTGGTGGTGTTTTGACCAAGGAACATAATAGGTATTTCATTACATTTATAGATGATTGTAGTAGATATTGTTATGTTTATTTGCTTAAACATAAAGATGAAGCACTAGATAAATTCATTATGTTCAAAACTGAAGCTGAAACACAAACTGGTAAAGTACTTAAACGTTTGAGATCAGATAGAGGTGGTGAGTATACGAGTAACTCGTTTAATGAATTTTGCAAGAGCAATGGTATAGTTCATGAGGTAACTCCACCATACACACCTGAATCTAATGGGGTGGCAGAACGAAAGAACAGAACTTTTAAGGATATGATCAATAGTATGTTGATTAATTCTAGGTTGCCTAAGTACATGTGGGGAGAAGCTCTGAATACGGCTTGCCATATTCTGAATAGAGTTCCTCTGAAACATATGGACAAGACACCTTATGAATTATGGACAGAGAAAAGGACTAGTTTAAAATATCTTCGTGTGTGGGGGTGCCTTGCAAAGGTACTTGTCCCTGAACATAAAAGAAAGAAACTAGGACCGAAAACTGTTGATTGCATCTTTCTGGGCTATATTGAAACCACTACGGCTATGAGATTTTTAGTGTTAAAATCTGACATAGACGGAATAGTGGCTAACACTATAGTTGAATTTCGTGATGCAACATTCTTTGAGGATGTGTTCCCTATGAAGACTGGTATACCTCAGGATATTCCTGATGATGATCCCACTCACACATCGAGGTTCATTCCTGATCATGTGGAAAGGATGACAAATGTGGGGGCGGATCCTGATAGTAGCTCTATTCTTGATGAAGTAGAGGAACCTAGAAGGAGTAAGCGTGCTAAGGTAGTCAAGGATTTTGGAAGTGATTTCATCACTTACAATATTGAGGATGAACCTTTAACCTTTCGATAGGCCATGGATTCTTCAGAATCTAGGTACTGGAAAGGTGTTGTAAAAAGTGAAATTGACTCTATTGTTTCTATTGGAACATGGGAGTTGGTTGATCTACCTCCTGGGTGTTCTACTATAGGATGTAAATGGGCCTTCAAAAGGAAGATGAACCCGGATGGCTCAATAGATAAGTATAAGGCTAGGCTGGTAGCTAAGGGCTTTAAGCAAAAGGAAGGAATTGATTACTTTGACACATACTCTCCAGTTGCTAGAATGACAACAATCTGAATGCTTATAGCATTGGCTTCTGTACATGGTCTTATCATCCATCAAATGGATGTAAAGACAGCTTTTCTTCATGGTGAACTTGAAGAAGAGATTTATATGGATCAGCCTGAGGGATTTGTTGCCTCTGGTAATGAGAGGAAAGTATGTAAGTTAATCAAGTCTATATATGGCTTAAAACAAGCTCCAAGATACTGGCATAAAAAGTTTGATGAAACTGTTTTAGAATCAGAATTTGTAGTTAATGAAAGTGATAAGTGTGTCTATTACATGGTTAAAGGAAATGAATGTATTATTGTGTGCCTACATGTGGATGACATTTTGTTGTTTGGAACCAATATTGAGATTATTAATGAGACAAAAAGGTTCTTAAAAAGGCATTTTGAAATGAAGGATATGGGAGAGGCTAGTATGATTCTTGGTATCAAGTTGACTCAGTCAACTGATGGAATAACCTTGTCACAATCTCATTATATAGAGAAATCTATACTTGAGAAGTATGGTTATTCAAATTATAGAATCTCTAGTACTCCGTATGATCCTAAAATTGCCCTTGTCAAGAATAGTTCAGGAGTACCTGTGTCTCAGGTAAGGTATTCTCAGATTATTGGGAGTTTGCAGTATCTTGCTAATGGTACTAGGCCAGATATTTCATATTCAGTGTCTAAGTTAGCAAGATATACAAGCTGTCCAAATAAGATTCATTGGGATGCTCTTGATAGAGTGCTTAGATATCTAAAAGGCACCATATATCTTGGTTTGCATTACAGGAGGTTTCCTGGAGTGCTAGAGGGATATAGTGATGCAAGTTGGATAGCTAAGAAGTCTGGTTCCAATGGAGTGACTGGATATCTGTTTACCCTAGCGGGTGGAGCAGTGTCTTGGAAGTCTTCTAGATAGACTATTATAACTCGGTCTACTTTTGAGGCTGAGTTGTGTGCATTAGATGCCACGGGGACTGAGGCTGAATGGTTACATGGACAAGATAAACAGCAAGAAGTATAATGTGAAAACAAAGAGACATATCCAAGTTAGACTAAAGTCTATAAGGGGTCTAATGACTGATAGGATCATAGCTGTTGAGTTTATTGGAACTCAAGAAAACCTAGCTGATCCTTTGACTAAAGGGCTTGAGCATGTTGTAGTCCTTAAGTCTAGGTTGGGGATGGGACTGATAGCCCATAATAATTCATCTACAGCGGGAACCCAATGCACATGAGAGGAGATCCCTCGAAAGTGTATTCAATGTGTTAATAACAAGTTGTAAGGGTGAATTGGTTGTACCTTTAACTACATAGATTGATACTTACGTATCTGGAGTCTATCCCCTGTAAACCTAAAAGGTACTGTAACTGCCAGAATAGCAAGAGTTATTTGAACTCTGAATGGGGTCAAGTCATATGACGAGATGCTAGCAGTACATCTCTGGAGATGCCCAGCTAAGCGAATGTAATTGTGTGATCGCAATTAGATGAAAGGGTTATTCCTTGAAGCATTCGACGAACAGGATCGAGATATGACCATTAACGTCTCAAAGCCGTAGATTAGCACCATAGCTTTTGACTTGTCGTCGTCTATGGAGTGTGGTTACACCAAACGGATAAAGATTCAAGGTGAAACATTCCATCTGAATCCGGTAGCCATCGAAGTAGATGACTTAGGAGGGTTCAAACCCGGAAGGGTACCTACTCTGAAAAACAAGTCATGATGAGGATAGATATGTATTTCCATTTCTGTATGGATTCGTGGGGGATTGTTAGAAAATGGGAAGTTTGAGGCATATTTATAATATGTTCTTGATGTAATTTCCAGAAACTAACAAGTGGAGTTTGTTCCTTGTAATGAGGACTTAAACTTTCATGTTTGGATCTAAGACATTTTCTTAGTGGAATCCATAAATAAATTGAGTTGAAGTTGCTTGCTTGAATATTGATTTATTTTAACTAGGGATGTAATTTAAACCGAGCCGGCTCGAACTCGACTCGAGCTCGACTCGAAAAAATGGGCTCGACTCGGCTCGAACTCGTTATCGAGCTCGAGTTCGAACACGTTTTTAGGCTCGATTAAAAACTCGAGTCGAGCCGAGTTTTTTGGAACTCGACTCGAGCTCGACTCGATAAACTCGAACTCGAACTCGACTCGGCTCGAACTCGAACTCGATTAATTTTTTTTATTTTTTCTTAAAAATAATGATGTGTCTATTATTTTATCTGTCATCACTCAACTATTTATGAAAATTACTTTTAAACTTAACTTTATTTTTTTCATATGTTATGTGCAATATTATATTATTAGTATATCTAGTAAAATTTTGAATTAAATTTGTTCTAATATGAGAATGGCGATCTAAATTAGCAGATATTAAATTGATGAAATAGCAATCAAGTTCGATTTCTGAATTTTACTTCCATATATTTTGTCTTCATACAATTATAAACCATAACAACAAGATAGTAAGCAGCAAAATATTAAATAGTAATATCATAGACTTGTTGTATGCCATATTTCTATTCAATTATAAATAAATTTTATAAAATTACTAATGACTCTCGATGTAGGGTGCCTATTTGCCTATTTTGAAAAAAATATAACACATATGAGCTCAAAGTCAAAAAATGTTTCACATTTTATTATTCTTATTATCATCGTTTACTAGTTAAATACTTAGATATTTATATGCATAATCTGTACTAAAGATATAATTTATCCGTAAATATAAGAATATAATAAATTAAAAGTTTACTTAATTGATTGGAAAAGTTGATTATCGAAATCAAAAAATATAAAATTTCGAAAGTTTATTATCATTTAAAATTGGGGAAATAATATAACAAATAGTTTTCATGGAGCTTAAGTCGAAACTCGAAAACTCGACAAGAACTCGATAAACTCGATAAGAACCCGATAAACTCGAAAACTCGGTAAAAACTCGAAAAACTCGAAAAATTCGATAAAACTCGATAAGCTCGAAAACTCGAAAACTCGATAAAAACTCGAAAACTCGTTTAAAAACTCGATAAGCTCGAAAGCTCGGTTAAAAGCTCGATAAGCTCGAAATCTCGATAACAGCTCGAACTCGACTCGTATAGTAAACGAGTCGAGTTCGAACACATATTTCAGGCTCGATAAATTTTAGGCTCGACTCGACTCGTGAAAAAAAAGCTCGAACTCGAAAAAAAAAAGCTCGAACTCGACTCGACTCGACTCGAATTACATCCCTAATTTTAACAGAACATCAGATTTTATATGTTACTCCTGTTGGATCAGTACTTTGGATTATTGAGCTGATCAGGCATCAAATCCTGATGGACAGACTCTGAACATAACCCAATACTGATGGGCATCATATCCTGACGGACTAAAATCCTGATGGATCAGATACTGATGATTACCACTCCTGATGGACCTCAGATCCTGACGATGGTTAAATCCTGATGCAGCTGTAACTGAAAAATAAATATTGATGCAGTTAATGAAATTAAATCAGAATATTTACTTTCTTTTTAAGGCATATCTCTTACGTTTTATTTTTGGGTATTATATATATCGAAGATATAACGTTGAGAGTTAGATACGTTAAGGAAAAACCCTTGTTAGCGATTACTCTCTGTTCTCCCTCAACACATACAGAAGAGATACATAATTCTCAGGCGAACTGAGGTGCTGGTCGCTGTTGATCACTGGAGTATTTGTGAACCCATTGATCGGTGTTATTTTATCCTGGAAGTGATATTGTTGCAACCCAATCACAACGTAAGTGGGGCAATATTCTCTTCAAGAACAGCCAAGTCTTCTTGAAGGGCTTGGTGACTCAGCTGTGTTCTTTCTCTCTTGTTGTCTTGACTAAAGCTACTGTGAGAGATAAGTGTTCTTACTTTTCTTGTTAGTTGCAGTTACTGATTATACTCTTGTTTATGCCTTCGTGATTTGCTTTGTTAATTGGTTTTATGCTTGTTCTTGTTTTAATATATACTAGCATGAAAACCCGTGCGAGGCACGGGTCATTCTCTAGCATAGCTTACAAAGTTCATGTTATCGTATTTCTCATGGCTAAGATTATTGTCAAAAACCTTAATAATAAAATAGTTTGGCGTGTGCAAGATTTATGTTGAAACATTCTCGTATTTAACTTTGCTGCTTTTACATGGCAATGATAAAAGATTGTGTAATACTTATTATCACATAATATACTAAAAAAATATTTATTCAATTTAATCTTTATGCCTATTATGAGTAGTTTGCATGTAAAAAAGATTTTTGATCGCTTTATGAATTTTTTGGTGATGGCATGCATTGTATAAATAAATGGGTTTGTAATTCGAGTTACATATGACCGGTAATTGAGCTTACATCAAAATTTCGAGCTTTACATCTCATACACGGATAAACTACGTTTGACGCATTCTACCGCGATAGAAGGAACTACAGGCAAGATCCATCTTGCCTGGGACCCTCTTGACCCCTTACCTAACCTTACCTCGTGGGAACCTATTAATTCATTCAGTCTCGAGTAAGCTCGCAACAGAGGCAGCAACTAAACTTTCCCCAGGAGGCAACAGAGCCAACATAGGAGGGGTCACATTTGAGTGTTCATAGATATAAAGTAAGGCAAAATACGAGAAAGATGAGCAATCCCTGAATCTAAATGTAACTAAATATAGTGCCCGAAAAGATGTTTATTGCATTACACAAAAGGGATGAGCAAGGAAACATGCCTCCACTTATTACTCCCCCGTCTACAGAAGTAGCAGCAAAAGTTTCACTCTCCTCAACACTTTTGGTGGCCTCACCATCATGTTAACAACAACAAAATAAATAAGCACCCCAAGATTTTAAAATCAACATAAGGAGGAAATTAAAATTTGGAAAAGGTGGTGGGTCTCTAACACACTGACATATTTTCATTAACATCAAATGGCACCATGGTGCCGATTGCTTGAAACATTTAAATGGTGTCCTACGCCTCAGAATAGGTAACATATAATTTGATTGCTTCTATTAAAGCAATAAGTTAATCAAGTTACTAAGCAAAGAAGGGAGGATAATTATTTTCAATTATGCAAAAAAAAAAAATCCCGAGATAAAACTAAGCGATTGTGAGATTCATGAATAGTGAAACTAACTGCAGAGTTTGAAAAAATAGAGCAACAATTGGTATCTTGTATAGAGCTTGAAGGTTGATTGCTATCAGATGCAACAACTATATGGGAGGCTCCAGCTAACACAGTATCTGCATAATTAAATTAAAGAAAGTTGGTGAGAATACAAGGTTTTAAAAAATGGAGAGGTAAGGTCTACTTTGCACTGAGCTTGTAGCCAAATTGAGGTCACATTCTTGAATGATATGAGAGGCCGTATATCATCAGCTACGAAGAAAAAACAAAGCCGGTAAGGAGAAATTCTAGAGGATAACTTAATTATTCAAAGATACATTAATAAAAAATTCAATTTTCAATAGAAATTATTTTATAAAATTTTCATTTGTAATGATGTTAAGTCAACCTTAGAGATGTTTAATATTTGGAACATACCATTAAAATGAAGTTTGCATATTAGTTTTGCTTTGAAATGTCAAATTAAAGAATCGTTTTTTTATATCTAACAAATTAAGAAATTTTGTAAAAGAAAACTAAATAATAAAAACTTCTAATGATACTAATCATCTTATCCTTGTAAAAAATAATAAAAATATAATTGGTCTACTTTAATAAAAATAATATTTCAAAATTTATGTTATAATAATAAAACATCTCTCACATATTTTTTTTAATAGTATTATCAAATATGCTCACACTTAATTGGAAATGAAAAAATATTTATAATATTTTGTAATTTATTAAAAACATATTTACAACATTTTTTTATGAAAACTTGAAATTCTTTTCTAACGGATGTTCAATAGATATAAAACTTCCCAGAAGTATAATTAAGAATGAATTATATAATATTTTTATTCAACAAATTTTGAACTACCATTCTACATTCCTTATATTAAACAGCTAAAATTTCATTTTTTTTTCAAGATATTAAAGAATTCAATTATGTTTATTAAAAAAATTCAATAATTTTTTGATAAATATTATTGAACCAAAATTATAATCAGGAATCAGAATCAAATACAAATTTTTCTTAAACAAAACCTTACAAAATTTTTTTGTTCAACACATTTATAATACATATATATATATATATATATATATATATATATATATGTATATATAGGTTTGTGATATTTATATCATAAGGATCCATATGAAACTGGGATTGCTAAAAATTTAATATAAGAGCCTAACATTTAAATAGAATTTACGACTATAATTCTGAATATTGTATCTATGTTCTTTACTTTTTTATTATTTTTTATTGTATATATTAGTTCACAATTAAATAATTTATTTTGAGAACGACATAGTAAAATAAATATCTAGAATTATAGTTTTTTAACTAATTTTATTGTTTGGAATGTCCTTAAAAAATTAAAGGGTTGTTAGTATTTTTGTCAAACATTTAAATTTTTAAATTTTATTCTTTTAGAAATTTGAAATTTAGCTATGGAAAACGTTTAAGAGAAATTGTTAGGCTATGAAAATATTTATGCATGAGTTATTTTGCATAAAATAAAAGTCTAGAATATATATATCTTATAAATTTTTAAATGTGTTAATTGCTGTTAATTTTTCATTTTTCTCTGATTTTTATATTTTAAAATAAAAGACAATGTGCGCAAGGATAATTCTTTTTAGCTAAATTATGTAGTGGCAACAACATTTACATAAATAATAAGATTTTGAAAAACATGCATCTTTATATTCAAAGATTAATTTTAAGTAAAATTATAGAAAAATAAATATCCTTACAAAAATATTTTTAATTTTCAGTTTCGATTGTGAATGCAATATGTATTGTACTGTCTATAACCTTAAATTACTAACAAAAGAAATCGTGGGCGGACTTACCTTGGGACAGGCATGTACAAAGTTCTGGCGTTGATGAACTCCGGGCTACATCAGGGCACTCCGAGGTCTGCAACAAATATGATGACCTGTTAAGAGTGTGTAAACCTCAGGAACCTAATTTCAATTCTAAAATCCATAATTTCTATGCAAATGAATAGTACCATATTCACTGAATCTAGCTCAATCCAGACACATTGTCACCTTAAAATGCTAAAATCATGGATGCGTGGATGAATGAATGCCAATATCTAAATTACCTTATCGCTACAAGAACACCAGATGGAAGATGTTTGCAACAAAAGAGAATTAAAAGGTCCTAATAAATCGAGCAACATTGGCACCTCGCACCTGAGACTGTAGGTGGATTGTGATATGATGCAACCACTATTTTGGAGGCTTTAACCGAGGTTTTTTCTGCAAAAATGAACGATGACGTTAAAGATAAACATAGGTGCAGGTATGTACAACGTAGGCTGTTATTGCAAGTATTCTGCATAAAATGTTTATCTATTTAAAATCACATATGCATGTGGAGCTTCTGGCCAGTAAAACTGAACACAACGCCTGAAAAAACTGAGCAACAATTGCTACCTTGCACTAAGTTCGTAGGTGGAATTTGGTTTGATGTAGAAACTGCAGCGCAGGCTTCAGTCTAATTGTTCTCTGCCAAATGAAACAATGGTGTTGAACGTAAATATAGGTGTAAATTATATACAGCAAAGCTAAATACAAGGCGGGATGAAAAATGATAGAAACTTATCCTCCCTAAATACCATCCCGGAAAACTCATCCTGCTCCTCCGTTGACCTCTAATTTCTTCTTCATCCCTCTCTTCACTTGCTTCACGTCTCTAATTTTCTGAAAACTCATTCCTTCTTTATATAGATCTAGCTTTGCCTCGTCTCGATCTGTAGCTGCCTCTTACCATGGGATCCCGTAATTCAGAGAATTCCGGCTCTATGGATTCTGATGAGTTTGTGGCTTTTATAGGCCATAACTATGTAGTCCCTACATCGATCTTGCAAAACCAGATTCACTTAGAGGTGGATACTGAATCCTTCAACATGATGGAAGATATGAGAGAACCTCTATCACCTGCCGCTCAAGCGCGAATGAGAGAACAAGTCAACTTAATCCTCAACGACGGATCTGTTCAGCCAGCTTCTGGACCAGATTTGGACAACTCTAGTCATGGTTCACATAATACACCCCTCGAGACAATAATGAAAGACAAAATTTCTCCCTTAAAGAATGGTGTCACCGTGGCCACGAGTACTGGAGGAGATGAAGCAACCAATGATCAGCACAATAGGGGAACTACTTGGAGTAACATCGTCACCAAAAATGTGCCTAGCAGTGAACCTTTGGTTGGGCCTGCTGCAATTTCTTATAATGCCGACGGCTCTGCTACGGTAAGATTTTCAACTGAGTTCTTTACTAAAGCACAGAAACAATGGGAAACTAGTATTATAGGATACTTTATTGGAGGCTCTTTCGTTTTTAAGTACATCCGTGAACAAGCACAAAGGTTCTGGAAAAACAGAGGATTAAAAGGTGTGTACTACAACACCAAAGGTTACTACACATTTAGATTTGGTACCTTGGAAGAAAAAAACGGAGCCTTGAACCTTAATACGGTTCAAATAGGAGGGAAAACAATGTTCCTCAAACCATGGATCGAAGGTAGTAAGTTTAAACGAAATATTATTGATACGGTTCCATGTTGGATTCGTCTAGTGGATGTCCCAGAAATCTTTTGGTTTAAAGAAGGGCTTAGCTCAATTGCCAGTACTGTTGGGAAGCCATTGAAATTTGATGCGTTGACTGCAAATTTTGAACCATTGAAATACGCCGGTGTTCAAGTTGAATTGAATTACTCAGCAGCAAGACCAGATTTTGTTCGAGTTCCTCTCCCTAATTCAAATGAGGAAGCAAAAATTGAAATCCAGTATGGAGAATTACCTTATTCATGTAGCCTCTGCAATGCATTCGGACATTCTCTATCTCGCTGCTTAAATAATCCAGATCGAGTAGTCAAAAAACCAAGAACCACAGGAGAAGCTCGACCATCCAGGCAAGATAATCATTCTAAAACGACAAATCCTACGGGGACAAATAACAAGGCATTGGTTCTATACAACGGAATGGATGGAGTAGACAACATGGACACCGAGCAGACTCAAGAGGTCACAAATGATTATGCAGGAGTAATACGAAACACAGGAGACACAGAAGATAATATAGCACCTGAAGAAGGTGAATTCGTCGCGCCAATTATGCTGGGCAATACCTTTCAGGCTTTAACTGATTGCGAGGAAGGGTCAAACAACCTCACTGCCAATGAGGCAAGGTTGATGGAATCTGCTTCAGCCATAAAGAGGAAAAGAAATCAGAAGCACCTTGTGGATGAAAACCAAAGCTTTGTTATTGATCTTAAACTTGATCAATATCAACCTCCAAAAGCTATAATAATTGGCCACGACAGGGACACGGACGAGACTACTCAACTTGACCCAAAGCCTGTTACATCAAAAAAGAACGCTGCAGATTCAGATGGGTTCACACATGTTACCACCAAGAAAAGCCTTCGACTGGCGGCCAAGCCAGCAAAAAACCTTAGGTTTTAATGAATTTCGCCTCTTGGAATGTCCGAGGCTTGAATAAAAGCTCCCATCAGACGGAACTATTGAATTTTATTGCAGGAAATAAAATCTCATTCTTGTGTGTCATGGAAACTAAGGTAAAAGAGCATAATGCTCGCTCTGTTTCTAATAAGTTAAATAGGGGATGGACATGGCTTCATAACTATGAACATCACCACAATGGCCGCTTATGGGTTGGTTGGAATCCTAATTTGTGGTCAGTTAGTATAATTTCTAAGTCTGCTCAACAGATTTCCTGCAATGTTTGCTTCCTAGAAAATCAATTGCATTTCTGCATCACATTCGTTTATGCTTTTAATACGCCCTTGGAAAGGCTTGATCTTTGGGCAGATTTAATCAGCCTGAGTACAAATATCACCAGCCCTTGGTGTGTCTCGGGAGATTTCAATTCTATTCTTAATATCAACGAGGTATCGGGGGGCCGTGAGCATTGGACCACCGACATGGAGGCATTCAGAACTTGTGTTAACGACGCTTCTATTGGCAATATCAGGACTCATGGAGATCTCTTCACTTGGTCTAACAAAAGGAAAAATCCAGCAGTTTTAATTTTAAAGCGCTTGGATCGAATGCTAGCTAATGCGGCCTGGTTCTCCTCCTTCCCTGAGGGCCAAGTTTTTGTCAAGGAACGTGGTCTCATGGATCACAACCATCTACTCTTTACTACTCCTATGCAACTGGATAGACCTTCAAAAGCATTCCAGTTTTTCAATTACATGACTGAAATCCCTGGCTTTATTGAGGTGATTAGAGAGGCTTGGTCTGAAGACTACTTGGGTAATCCTATGACGGTTTTTTGCAATAAAATGAAAAGAGTCAAGAAAGACTTAATTGTGTTTAACAGGAATTGTGGAAACGTGTATACCAATGTTGCTACTGCGCGAACTTCTTTACACACCATTCAGGGGAATCTCACCAATGATCCTGGGAATACTACTCTTCTGAGAGAAGAAGAAAATGCTATCAATAATCTCGAGAAATGCATCGTAGAAGAAGAAGCTTTACTCCTTCAAAAATCAAGAGTTAAATGGCTCTCGGAAGGTGATGGCAACACCCGGTTTTTCTTTAACCAAGTAAAATCGAATTGGAACCGGAACAAGATTTTAGCCCTCTCAGATAACAATGGTGACCTCCAATACGGTCATTCCCAGGTCTCTAGCCTTGCAGTCAATTATTTCATGGATACCCTGGGAACTCCAGTTATGCAACGGCCTCATGTAAGTCCCATTATTCCCCAGCATTATTCTGAACCCCTGGTTACCCCTGAAGCTCATGTTCTTCTGAATAACATGGTTGATATAAACTGCCCTACAGTGGATCATAACCAGTGCGATTATCTGTTAGCTCCGATCACAGATGGGCTAATTTTCTCAACGCTGAAATCCTTAAAGTGTAATAAAGCCCCGGGGCCTGATGGGTTTACTCTAGAATTTTTCTTGTCAACATGGGAGATTGTGGAAAATACTTTTTGTGCGGCAATAAAACATTTCTTTGCCTCTTGTGACATGAACCCAGGAATAAACTCTACTGCAATAGCTTTAATCCCAAAGGTTGCTACCCCTACGAATATCAAGGATTTTCGCCCCATCTCATTGTGCACAATTGCATACAAATGTATCTCTAAGATCCTTGCAAATAGGCTGAAAAAGTTACTTCCTAATGTCATCAATCCGGCGCAATCCGCTTTTGTCAAAGGTCGTAATATTTCAGACAACATTTTAATGGCTCAAGAACTTTTCCGTGGTTATAATAGAGATACAGGGACTTCTAAATGTGCTCTCAAAATCGATTTACATAAGGCTTTCGATTCCCTGGATTGGCATTTCTTGGTGGCTGTTTTGCACAAAATGAGACTTCCTTTCAGATTTATTAAATGGGTTTTCATGTGTATTTCCACCCCCCGTTATTCTGTAAAAATAAACGGGTCGCTGCAAGGCTATTTCCGAGGTGCAAAAGGCATTCGTCAGGGCTGCCCAATGTCTCCTTACCTATTCACAATTGCAATGAATGTCTTATCTTGTATCCTTGACGCAAAGCCCCAAGGTTACAAACACCATTGGAAATGCAAAGATCTTGGTCTCAGTCACCTCTTCTTCGCAGATGATGTCTTATTGTTCTCCCATGGAGATCAAATTTCTATCAAGCACAACTTGGATTGTTTGGAAAGATTCTCCTCTTTCAGTGGCTTAACAGCAAGCATAAATAAAAGCTCGGTTTTTCTTTGCAACTGTGAGGAAAGCCTGGTTTCTTGGTTTGATACTAATTATGCCATTCCCCACGGCTCTATCCTGGTCAAATTTTTAGGCGTCCCGCTCATCTCAGCTCAGTTAAGTGTCAACGACTGTATGCCCCTGGTTGACAAAATCACTGCGCGTATCATGGCCTGGACTAATCGATTTTTATCCTTTGCTGGTAGAACTCAACTTATAAGGTCAGTTCTTTTTTCAATGCAGTCATTCTGGACTAATCATTTTATGCTTCCTGTGATGGTGCACAACAATCTCCAAAAACTTTTCACCAGATTCTTGTGGAAAGGTCCAGCTCTTTCTAAAGGGGGAAGCAAAGTGAGCTGGAAAACCTTGTGTCTTCCAAAAGATGAAGGTGGTATTGGCTTAAAAAATATGAAGGAATGGAATAAGGCACAACTTTTATTTCATCTCTGCAAAATCATTAATAAGGCTGAGTCTTTATGGCCGCGTTGGATCGTAACAACTGCTCTTAAACATCAAAAATTCTGGACTATGGACATTCCAACTGATTGCTCATGGATTTGGAGAAGAATTCTGCAATTACGTCCATTAGCTAGACAATTTTTTTCATACAAAATTGGAAATGGCCAGAAAATTTCCATTTGGTTTGATCCGTGGTGGAATTCTCAATGCTTGGCAAACTCAAAAACGGACCTAATCATTTCTCAAGCGAACTCAACGCATGCTGCTACTATTTTTGACTTCATTGGTACAGGGGTATGGATTCTTCCTACTCCCAACAGAAGGCTTCATCACACTAGTAGGACGCTTGTAAATTGGTTAGAAACGTTTAACTGCCCTCCTTTTGATCTTACCACTACGGATACTATCAGTTGGGATGGGCGCCCAATCTCAAAAATCAAAATCTGGAACATTTGGGAGGCAATCAGACATAAACAACCTACTGTCTCATGGTGCAAGGGTGTTTGGCATAAGCTATCTATCCCTAGGTACGCTCATCACTTATGGTTGGTTTGTCACGGGAGGATAGCTACGTTGCAGAGACTGGTCTCGTTTGGCATGGGGGTATTGGATCACTGCTACCTGTGTATAGGAGGTAGGGAGCACTTAGACCACCTGTTTCTTCAATGCTCGTATAGCATCAACATTTTGACCAGGCTTGGAATTATGTTACGGTTGTCTTGCCAGGCTACTACTTGGATGGATCTTCTTCATTCCTGGCTTCTCATCCAAGACCCGATCCATCGTCACCTAGCTCTTCTTACTCTTCAGACTTTTGCATACCACTTATGGAGAGAAAGAAACTGCAGAGCTCACAACAAGGGTTTTCTTCAACCAGTTAAGCTGTTAAATGGAATAATCACGGACATTAAAACCCGGTTGTTATCGTCCCCGTGGTTCCTTAAAAAAGCTAACTCCGTTACATACTCTTCCTGGCTTAGTACCTAATGTTTCAGTCTACATTCTAGCCAGCAATTAGCCTGCATAGTCCTAGTTTTCATGTTTTTCCTGTTATTCACCCTCGGATATCTCTATGGTCTGTCATAGAGCTAGGGTAAATCCCTTGTATTCTTTTGTTTTCTTTAATACAATCAGCTTAGCAAAAAAAAAAAAATACAAGGCTCTAAAAAAAGGAGCAACAGAGTCTCACTTGTGCTAAGCTTGTAGCTAAATTCTGAACACCTTCAGGAACTAAATGATTTTGGGACATCTTACTTTTTTGCCGGGAAGCATTAACCCTCTGTCTGGATAATCTTCTGTGCTTCTAAACCTCCCCAGTCACCAGAAGACGACCTCTCTTCTTTGTCGAATCATCCCCATCTATAACTGTCATGTGCACACATAAAAATTAGAACATTTTGCACACATGTATAATCAGTAGATTGAAAGTAGTAATATCTCTCAACTCTCTCCTGCATAGCTGATTTACTATACATACACCTAAACAGTGATGATCTTAAGAGTGTAATACATTTGTATATAACGAATAACTGCGACATCTACCAACAAAACTCACATACCACTAAGTCATACTGCACGTGTCTTTCATACCACCTTGTAAAAGAGCTCCATTAACTGTTGGACCACATCTTTAAGTACAGAGGGTGGCGTCTGGAACTCCTGCCAGCTAACATGCTGCGATGTAGTGAGATCCATGTTCACAGACTTTGCAGCAAGATATGCAGATCCAATAGCAATCTGATAGCAATCTGATGAGGTTTAAATTGTAGCTAAAGAGAGCTCCTAAGCCAACTACAGAAGGAGCAAAAGGTGGATTATTTCCATGAATCTTCTACAGAATTGTTGATAGTATGTAATATTATAGCACACATAATATAACAATCTAAATAAAACATCATCTCCCGCTCCGACCTCTGTAGCAACAGAATATTTAACTCCAACAACTTTCTCATTTTAAACAGGTACAGAGAAAATGATACATAGTAAAAGAAGAGAAATATTGCAAGTATTGAATGATGGCAACTTTCAGCTTTTAGATTCAAAAGGCAGGCCAACCTCCAATCTATTTGTTACTGGAAATGGATAGTATATGAGCTGAAACTACAGAAAACCCTTTTAGTGCAAGTACAAGTGACATGTTAAGTGCTCATCCAGTCCGACATAAACAATCAGCAGAAACCCAGCTAATGAACTCTAAGGTTCGATTTGAAACTGACATCTGAAACAGTTGTACAGATGATCTAAATATCGGCCAAGAACTCCAAAAAAAAAGGTAAATCGATACAATCCGGAGCTGATTGTTCTGTGTAATCCATAATAATATATAGATATTCCCCGAAATCCTTTAATAGACACATAATCCCACACAAATGATCCATCACCAACAAAGGCATAGCTCACATTGTGTTGTCAATAAACAAAACATTTTAACGCAAGTATGATGCAGGCATGTAGTGCCCGACTGAAGTTAACATTATTGGAATCGACATCTAATTTGGTTATGAGATGTAGGCCGTGTAGAACAAATATCACTCATGCATGTGGTATACTAAAGTTAGAAGGTCTATTAAGGATATGTGACTTTATCTATAAATTTGGTACTCATCTTTCTAATCCCCATGCATCATTCTATATAACTACGAGGTTGAGTCCAAATCATACTTTCCAAGTTATTTGGGCCTAGTTACATTTAAGCTAAACGTAGATACAATTAAACAATTAGTAATTGATTAAGCTATAGTAAAAATATCTACGGCAACCTGCAGCAGCTTATTAGTTAACACAAGAATGATGCAGTGCCTAACTCTAGTTAACATTACTGGAATCAACATGTAATTTGGTTGTGAGAGACTGGCTGTGTACAACAAATACGACTCATGCATATGACTGGTAAACTAAAGTTAGAAGGTCTAGTAAAGATGTCTAACTTTTATCTTTAAATTTGGTACTCAGCTTTCTGATCCCCATGCATTATTTTATATAACTGCCAGGTGAATCATACTTTCCAAATTGTTTGGGCCTAATTATAATTTAACCTGAGCTTAAATATAATTTAACAATTAGTAATAGATTAGGCTGGAGTAAAAATATCTACTGCAACCTGCAACAACTAATTACAAGCCTGACAAATCAAAGTCTAATTACGCCCTCAAAACTGATTACACAAGCCTGACAAATCAAAGTCTAACTACGCCCTCAAAACTGATTACACAAGATGAAAAAATCAAGAAAAACTCCTCACACCCAATTCACAACGATCCGAAAGAGTAACAAACAAATAGCAATACATGCCCACATTGTCGAACTACAGAGATAACACATATGTATGTTAGATTTTCAAAGGCAACACAGTACCACACACTATCTGGAGGAATTAAATGGGCCACAAACACATGTCTACTGATATCAACTAATTGAGTAATGCTTCCAAGTATATCAATAACATTAGCTTATGCTGACTTGTTGTATATATTTTTTAAATAAACCTCCCTTGCACCTCGATGCCTATCCCTCAATCTGGAAATGTTTATTGTAAGGCATTTAATGCCACAAATGAGGGAGCAGGCACATGAAAAACAAAATATATGCACATATTCATAGGCTTTCATGGAAAAAAAAAGTGACTTCATAATTTACATACTTCAAAAAAATTACCACCAGCTGTGAGGACCGAGGTGTAGTGACCAAGGGAGTGTCGACGCCTGACTACTGGTAGCATAAAAGGACCACCTCAATGTGCTACTTCGCAGCATGGCTTATAATAGATATTGCATTGTGTAGTGATATACATGAAACATATCTATAATCCAGCTAAAACAAAACAAACTTACGTAGAGTGTAGGGTACACCACAATGCTAACACTTTATTTCAAACTGAAATAAAATATAAGTTCATGCAAACTCAAATCAACTTGAGAACTGCTGAGAAACACGTGGGAAATAATTTATTTTGCTCCATAATTCTTTTACTATACTTTTCATATACACAAAAAAAATTCTGATAGCCACAAAAAATGTAACAAATTTTCTATAAATTTGTACAATGTATTCGATTTACAACAGTGCACTGTTCATTAGCGGTGAACAAATGTGCGCAGCGCACACAACACTAAATTAATATCTGCTTAAGTTTTGATTTTGACTAAAACTATTCTATAACAGTGTACCGGATACATACACCTATAATTTACAAAAAAATCTGTCATAGCTTGAGTCTAGTCTTCGGCTTCATAGAATAGGTTCAAACCTAATCTTATCGTACATGATACACATATAAACATAATTTTTAAACAAAATCAATTCTAACATTATAAATTGAATCTAGAAGCCTCGAATTTTGGTCAATTCCAGTTTTGTTCGACACGGATTTGTACATGAGTCTCAAAACCACTTGAGCGCATTGCCAACAAAAAAAGGAGGTTAAATAGGAACAAAAGGTATAAATCATACAATTACCTGAGAGACTGGCATACACATGAACTCTACTATAAAGCACGACCATCCACTAATTAGTATCCCTGTCCTCCACAGTTAATATGACATTGCTAACACTTCCTTACATTACAATCAAAATCCAAAATTACAAATAAATCAAACAAACTACTGCTTACTCAATCATCACAGCAATATTCAAATAAATCCTAATGCAACACGTGAGCTCACACTAATTCTACGAGTTTCCACATCATAAATCAGAATTAACTATCTCAATAACAACAAAACAACTCAAACATCAAAATAAACAGTCATCGTCCACAAATAAACAGCAATATACACAATCATTTAAATGTTAGTAAAACAATAGTAAAACCTTAAATTAAATTGAATTGGAGAGAGAGAGAGAGAGAGAGAGAGATTATAGAGAATAATGAAGTATAAGTGCCGCTTAACGGAGAGAATAGATTGGGAAATATATTAGGCAATAAAACAATGAAAATGGCAGCAAATTGGTATATGAGTATAACATAAAAATGCAGTGATTTTATATATTTCAAATGGAAATTTGGGTATTATATCATAACCAATCTTAAAATTATGTAAACATATATACAACTCTATAAACATGATATTCAAATTGAGATTAAGGCAAATTCGTGAAGATTACCTGCAATCGGTAGGGGGTTTGGAGGATTAGCCGTGAAAATCGATGAGAATCAGAGAATCGATCGGACTTACCTTAATCAGAGAATCCTCCGAACCCCTTGGCAGTTACATACACATTTACGACCACAAGCGAGGGGAGCTGCGGGGAACACTACGCGGGAGGCAGATAGAGAATCGCATTTCGTGTACAGTACAATGTATAAAACTATGTGAATACATATGGGCTGCGTGCGTGGAATAATTTAGCAAGAAGGTAAAGTTGTCTTTTTATGACATTAAAATATCTCACGATGTTGACATTCTATGATAGTCCAGTATTTGTTTCAAACATTTGATAAGAGTTGATAAATTATAGTAAGATTATTGAATATTCAGTAAGCCGATCTAAGTCCAGATTTAAGAAGTTTCTTCCTTCAAAGACTAAAGGAGTACACTCCCAGATATTTAAGATCATTCAAAATTCGACAAGTCAATTTAAATCCAGATATATTGATAAGGGAAAAAAATTTAACTCCCAAATTCACCCCACGTTCATTTTCGAGCTGTTAGATATCATCAAAAAAATTCGGTACAATTACTCACATTTAACATATCTTGGAGATGAAATTTTAATGAGAATCCAGATAAGCAACAAAGAGGCTTTGGCAACATTATATGGCAGGTGTACTTTTCCCTTACCACAACAAATAGAGTACCCCTTTGGGCCATTACCCACATGCCTCCCAGTGAATTCAGCGGTCCAAACCTGGGCATTGCAATATCCACACACCTGATCGGGCCCCCAATATCCTGCACCGCATTGCTTGACGCTGGGCGAGTAATCCATGTTAGAACAGCTACATTATTAAATCTGTTGCTAAAAATAAAAGCACTTAAAAATAAAAGCACTTGCTTAAAAATAAAATCACTGGCTTACCAAAAGCGGCCTTTCCACGATCAATGTGGTTGCGTCGTCGTGGAGATTCCAACGCTGACACTGCATTAAAGGTAAAAATTTGTTGGATTAAGTGGGGCAGCACTCTGGTGCTAGCCAATGACATAACCAGGCAGCAGGAACCCACACACAGCAAATTAGCACGATCATGTGCCCAACAACAAATGTCTAGGCAGATGTTTAGTTCTAAATTTCCATATTTTGGTCCCATCTAGGTTATTATTGGGGCTAGGTATAAGTAAAGTGGGCGACATATATTTGCATACACAGCCCTGGTGTTGCAAGATTGTATATGGTTTTAGGGAAAATTGTGAGCAAATTGGAATCAAATAATATGGATGAAGTTTGGAGGAGCTTGTTTAGGGCAGTGGATAGGAGTGAAGGAGAGGCATAACAGAACATGTTATCAGCACTAACAACCAATCTCCTCATCTGCTGGGATATATCTACGATATTTGTAAGGAAACTCCAAAAAAACTATGGTAAGAGAAATAAAGCAGGCAATGCCACAGATAAGGAATAATCCCCAAAAGCTGGTTAGAGAGAGCCTGCTGTCGTCAACTTGATTGCTTTGTGCAAAGCAAGCAGTTTTTGATAGCCATTTGTCATGGATTCTTTGCAGATCGCCATTTTCCGATAGCTGAAGGATTGCAGTTGATAAGTCAACTGCAAGAGGAGAGTCTCTCTGGAATGCCTGAGAAGGAAATGCAATTCTGAACTTTAAAACGATTAACAGGTACTACAACATTAGAACATTTAACTCTAGATCTTGACAAATTCTGTTAAATGTTTTAATGTTGTAGTACCTGTTAATGTTTTAATGTTTTAATGTTCTAATGTTACAAATTGCATGAGAATACCTATTAACATTAAAACATTAAGAATAACTGTACAAATTCTGGGATGTGTGTGTACACGCATTTGAATATAAGAAGTACTTGTCTTTCTGGGCAGCCACTAAAGTGGGTCATGAATTATAGATGCGAGACTAAACAAATTTGTATGGATACTTACCAGCAAAAAGATATAAATCATTAGCAGCAAGCACCCAATATGTTTTCGTCCATGTACCCGGAATAATTACAAATTGAAATCATAGGGCATAAGCGGAGAATGAGAAGAGGATGATAAAATTACCTGGCACAAGGGAAGAGTTGAGCCGTTCGGCCATACCCACACGTCCAGCTTATGCCACCCAGTACCCAACGATCAACTCCCTATCCCAGAAGACGCAAATGAAATCAAACCGGCAAAACTTTCCAAAACCTTGAGCACAAACCAGTTAAGTGAGGGGTTGGATCACATGGACTGGCAACCGTTTATACGAAGTAGATGAGAATGGGTAGGGGTAAATTTGACTTTTCATGTGCATTAAAAATTCTCACGATTTTTTTCTCATGTTGGCGTATTATATATATAATAGATATCACTACCTCATTGTTGTGTTTAGTGTATTATACCCAACATTTATATATGCATGTTTTGTATATTATTTTTTTAAAAATAATGTTTTTGATGAGATTTGATGTTGATACCAGTAACTGTTCTACAAAAATTAAAATTCAATTTTTTTCAAAAACGGAACATACTTTTTCTAAAAAACAGCTTTTCTGCTAAAAACACTTTTCACATAAATTACTTTTAAAATTTACCAAATACTAACATAGTACCTACTTTTTCTAAATAAGTAAGTTGCTCTTATTATGGGGATGTTTGGGGGAACTTTTTTCCAAAATAAGTCAACTTATTTTAAGATAAAGTTAGAGATTCCTAACTTTCCAACTTATTTTTGCAACTTATTGAATCTCAAACATACATTAAATACTTCTATAAAAAAACTATCAAAATATAAAAATTTTACCCGAAAATAAGTCCATAAGCTCTAGAAAAAAGGTGAGCCAAACGGGCACATATGGCCTGTTTGGCTCACCTTATAACTTATAAGATGGACTTATGGACTTATTTTCGGGTAAAAATTTTATATTTTGATAAAAAAAATTTATACAAGTATTTAATGTATGTTTGAGATTCAATAAGTTGCAAAAATAAGTTGAAAAATAAGTTAGAAAGTTAGGAATCTCTAACTTTGTCTTAAAATAAATTGACTTATTCTGAAAAAAAGTTCCCCCAAACATCCCATATATGCAACAACACCAGTACACCACCAAAGATGACCTAAATGAATTTAAATTTATGTTCTATGTCGACTCAGCCTATTAGCCTAATCATGTTAAATAAGTTCGAGTCAACTCTCAAAGTACAGTCCTAGCCTCGTGTCCCATGAGTCATGCCTCACGCTGTCACGCATGTCCAACTAATTAATATATCGGTCTATCTCTAGACTTAGATTAAAAAATCAAGTAAATTATTTGTATCAGAATTTATGTACATACTTTTAAATCTATCTACCTATCTATACTACTATCAATATATATATATATAAAGGAGGGTACGCGGGAGTTTATGTGGCGCTCTAAGATCGTCTCAATCTATTTTTCTAATTTTCTAGAATTTTTAAATTTTAAACATTAATAAATATAAAATATCATTTAACATATTAGAAGTAGAATATGTGTTCGAATTTATAGAGAAGAAGAGTTCGAATTTATAGGTAAGACATATGATTAGAAGTTCTATTGGAAGTAGAATAAGTTTTTATAAGGCATATGCATAAAAGTTCTATTGGAAGTAGAATTGGAGTTCGAATTTATAGAGAATAATAGTTCGAATTTATAGAAAAAACATATAAATAAAAGTTCTATTAGAAGTAGAATAGGTGTTTGAATATATAGAGCAGACATATAATTAAATATTTTATAAAAAGTACGATCTTCTTAAATTATATGATTAGAAGTTCTATTGGAAGTAGAATTAGTATTTATAAGGCATATGATTAAAAGTTCCATTGGAAATAGAATAGGAGTTCAATTTTATAGAAATAAACATATAAAAAACGTTGTATTAGAAGTAAAATTGATAGGTGTTTGAATATATAGAGCAGACATATAATTAAATATTTTATAGAAAGTATGATCTTCTTAAATTATAATTTTTTATATTACTCCCTCCGTCCTACCCAATTATTAACACTTTTTTTTGTCATTTTCTGGCACGCATTTTAAGGTGAATTTTAAGGACAGTTCATAACTTATTTTTAAAATTTTCTTTTTTGTATAAAAATAGGATTGTTCTACTATTATACAAAAAAAGAGAAAATTTCAAAAATAAATTATGAAACTATCCTTAAATTCCACATTAAAATGCGTGTCAAACACCCTATTTTGAAATGTTAACAAACCGACAGGAAATATATTCATAAATCCAAATACTATTGTCATAAAAAAAGTCATCGTATTTAAAAAGAAAAAAATTGATTTGTTAACATAATAAAAGAACATTCTCATGCAGGAATCCCAAATAAATACAGAAGTATCTTTAATATAAAGAGAAAATAAGATCTGTTTTCATTTTCTAAAACTCCATAAATTTTAGAAAGTCTAGAGAAAGTATAAATTGGATTCACTCTATTTTTTAGGTTTTGATTTTAAGGAAAAAAATTTTTGTGTAAGATAAGTATCATCAATAATATGTAATGAAGTTGGAATTTCGATCTCAAACGAGAGCGGATCGAAACGTTTTTAATGGGAAGACGGCTCACTATAAAAGATTGTATTAGCTATTAAAATGTCATATTGATGTTATAAATTTCATTTTATTTTTAGGATTTGACTTTTATGGATAAACATTGTCATACAAGTGATATATGTAAAAGTTAGGTTTTTGGTCTTAACGAGAGAGCGGACCAATAGTAATAACCGTGTTTAATGAGAAAACGGTTCATTAGAGAAGACCGTATAAAAGATGTTTGAATATATTATGAATACATAAAATAAAATGTTTTATTGGAAGTAGAATACGAGGACGGTGGAGACGTTTTATACAATTTTTTTTAAAACTATGTATCTTTTCTTCCTAGAAACCTTTATTTTAACTTTTTTATAGAAGTTAATTATACTTGCATTAGAAAAATATATCCATAAATTTAATATTATTCCCGTCACGAAAAGTCTTCGTATTTTTTTTTATATGTTAACATAATAGAAAGACATTCTCATGTGAAAGTTGTAAATAAATACAGGAATATTTATTATATACAGAAAATATAAAATGTTTTCATATTTTAAAACTCCAAAATATTAGAAAGTTTAAAGAATATAAAAATTGGAATTTACTCTCTTTATATAATGAAGTTAGAATTTCGGTTCCAAATAAGAGCGGCTCAAAATGTATTTAACGGGAAGACGGCTCTCTAGAAAAGATTGTATTAGCTATTAGAATTTGATACTGATGTCATAATTTTTTTTTTATTTTTACGGTTCGATTTTATGGATAAAATTTTTTATATAAGTCTTTATAATATATGTTAAAGTTGGGATTTCGGTTTTAACGAAAGAACGGCTCAATCGAAAGAATTGTGTTTAACAAGAAATCGATTCATTAGAGAAGACTATTTAATTATTAAAATTTAATGTTAGTATTATAATATAACGTAAATATATTGATTTTTTTAAAAAAAAATATTGTAACGCCGCCGCGAAGCGCGGCTTTATCGACTAGTTATATTAAAGTCGAAACATTGAAGTTTTGATTTTCGGTTTGATTATCCTAATTATTCAAATAAATAATTAAATTACAAAAACAACTCAAAAAACTACTCCATTACTAATGTTACTGTAATTATATTCCGATTAAAATTCTTTCATCCACATTGATCTTCTACTTGGATTCTTTTTTCTGCTCCAACAACTCAATTAACCATTTTTTCTAAATATTTTACTTCTAATTAAAACACTTTACCATTTAATTTAAAACCAATATTACAATAATTAATTTATATCCAAAATATCATACCATATCTATCCGTAATTATTTTTATTAGTAATTTTTGTAATTAAAACACGTTACTTTTTAATTTAAAATTAATCTTGTGATCACTAATATACACCCAAAAATATATCATCATATATTCAAATCATTATTTTTAGTAATAAATAAGAATCGTTAGATCTAATAATAAGATATATTATATGATTAAATTAATTTACTAAAAATTCAAAGTTCGAACCCGTCAACGACATTTTTAATTTAGAATTTTAAAAAATAAATTTTAAACCATGCATATCATTATATAAATTTATATTAAATTAAAATTAAAAAATTATTAAAAATAAGGATTATATAAAAACATAATTATAATATTAAATAAATTTTATAACCTATTAAAAGAAACTCGCACGAATTATAAGATAATCTATACTATACAATTATAAGCAAAACAGAGTATATTTGGTTTGATACTCTTTTTTTGTCACTCTTTTTTGGTACTCTTTTTTTGGTCACTCTTTGGTTTGGTTAAATCTCTATTATTAATAAAATTCAAAAAAAACACACGGTAGGCACTCTTTTTAAATACATTAAATCTTTATTATTAATTATTAAAAAAACATACGCCTCTAATTAAACACTTCAAAAGTCTTAAGTAAACAGAACACTCAAAACACATTGAACACAAACACTACAAAAACATCCACATCACGTTTCCAGCATCCATTTTTAACACTTCAAAAGTCCTAATCGAAGCTCCTGTATCACTTTGATGCTCACGCCATTAAGCGAAATAATATATATTTATAATATTTATAATATATTAAGCGAAATAATATATTTATAATATTTGAATTTCGCTTATAATATATTTATCTATCTATACTTCTATACTATCTATCTATACTATCTATACTATAGTATTATAAGCGAAATAGAATATATTTGGTTGGTAGTTTGGTACTTTTTTATGGTACACTCAATAACAACTGTTGGTTTTTGAGACAGATTAATGAGAACCATGTGCTAAAAAAATATTCTTTCTATAATATATAAAATAATTCTATAGGTTCAAGGTTCAAATCCCATGAACAACATATTATTATTAAACATTTATATCATCTTAAAGTAATATTTATATACGTATTAATACGATAATATTTATATACATGAGATTTCTAAAGTAATATTTTAATAATAATAAATATATACAACTTAAAATTTTAATAATAAAATATAATTAAAAAATTTACAAATAACCGTGCTATGCACGGATTATAGGCTAGTATTAAATTAATATGAAAGTAACAAAAACTACCGACACACATAAAAAAATCGCACTCTCGATTTTGGGGGAAAAAAATGAGAGAGCATCTCCGAAGGAGAAATCCTTAACAAAAATATAACAAAGTCTGTGTGATATCGGAAATGTCACTTTCTTTCTAGACTATCAAATAGCACAAGGATCGTGACTCTACGTCCTGTATCATACATTCCATATCTAAGTCCTACCGAACAAGTTTATTTTATTTCATACTTGTTGATCTTTTTTAGACAATTTAACTTTATTGGTGATATATTTCGGATAGATTGTAAGAAGGATAGATTAGAGACATACCTGAAATTAAAATAATTATAATAAAATACCAAAAGGATGTTTCGAGGCACGTGAAAATCACGCTATCCTTAAAACAGATAAGCCTCTTCCGTGTGGTGCTTGAAGGTTGTTGTGGCTTCCGTCTCCCAGGATACAACGAAACGAGGTGATCTTAAGCACTAGAGATTCACCTTCTACGAACCAAACAAACATCGCTGCTATCTCACAGAAATTGATCCTAGAGCTCTAAGAAAAATGCAAGAAAACCAAGGACAGTTTGTATATTTTTGTGTATATAAAACCCTAAACCAAGGACTCCTTATATAGGAGTGAAAAATATGTAACTTACCAAACTAATCAATTTTGTAACCTCCACCACAATAATGAATTTATCAAAATATTATTTCATTAAAATAGGAGTTACAATATCATTAGTATAGGAGTTACAAAACCAATAATAAAATGCACTAAATTTTTATTCAAAAATAGTCAATGGTCCAACAATCCCCCACATGAATAAAAATTGACATTTCAAAACGACTCTTTGACACGGAGATAGAGCGCATGGTAGAAACCAGCATAGGATAGGTAGGCGTACACCCTTGAACCTTCCCTTGTAAGAACGTATTTACATTTCTAGAATTTCAGTAGTCGCGTTGACCTTGAACTGCCATTCTTTTTTGTGAAATGATGATACATCCCCCACTGGCATCTTTCCCTATATTTGTTCAGTTCTCACTGTTAAGCCCATTTTGGTCCTGAGCTTTAGCCTGGTTCTGTGAGTTTTTCCCAGAATTGGCCCCACAATTTCTTCTTGAAGCGACCCCACTTCACTCACATAGGCGATCTCTTGAACAATACAAAAGTATTATTTGTTCGACATATCGACACATAAGGATCATTAAAAGCATTGCTTAGCCTTATCCAATTTTTATCACTGCTTTTCATCATAGGAATGGACCCGGGAGTAAAACCCCCACAGTGATCTCCCTAAGTCGTTACAGTTAGGTTGTCCCATTGAACCAAGATCTTGGGATCTCCAGTCAACAAGGTTGGGTTTCCTTTGCATCAACTTTTATTATGGGCTTTAGTCCCATTCCTTTCGATGATTTCTCAACTAACTCTCTTGTTAACCCTTTGGTTAGCGGATCCGCAGTGTTATCTTTTGACCTAATATGATCAATAGTGATAACTCCAGTTGAGAGTAGTTGTCTAACGGAATTGTGTCGACGACAAAGATGTTTCGACATTCCATTACAATCATTTTCACTATACTCGTGCATCTTCACTTTGGCATATATCATATTTTGGTAATCACTTTACCAGTCATCAACCAAGACTTCAATTCGTCATTGACATTACCAATTTTTAGCGTCCCAAAAATCAATAATATCAATTTATCTCATTACCAAGTTTAAGCGTCCCTAAACTGGCAACACTCATTCACTCAGTTACAAAATTTGAGCGTCCTCAAAATGGCAACTATATCGTTTATTATGAAGTCATAACATATCGCAACAATATCAAATTTTATATGCCAATTTTCGTATCTATGTTGTTCCAAGCAACATAATCACCAAAATCCAGACTTTCGACTCTTGCCTTAGCCAGAGAAACCAAGAAAGACTGTTCCAAAGTTCATTGATGTACTTCTAAATTTCACAACCCCGACAATTTAAGTATCATCTTGATGAACCATATTCTTATAACTCAAGAATATATCATAAAGTAAGTTAGGTCTTCACTTTTGAATGTAATCTTTTAATTATCAGTCTGACCTTTTACTTTTCTTTGACCCATATATTTATTTTCTAATTTGAAAATTCGTTTGGGCCCAAATGGCATCTATCTCGCAAGAAGATCCATCCATATATGTATTAAACACGATTCTGTCACATAGAATCACTTCTCTCATAAAAACACATAATTCTAGTCAATTTCTCTATTGACATCCATTTTCTCATAGGATCAACAGAGAATTCTCATAGCTTCTCTCAATTTTTGAGGTTTACCTTCAAGCAAAATTTCAAACATTTTTTGGACTAACAATTTTTTTTATTTAAATCTTTTGCCCTCTAGGTTCAACCTCACATTCATCTAATAACTCATAATTTTATTTGGATAAATTTTAATTACAGATCTACAAGGAACTACTAGCTCATCAAAGAAGCATTCCTAGATTCCGTAATTGCATTATAATGATCTCACAAATTAGATCCATTTGCATGCTACAAGATATCATTACACTCAAACGTTGTCTATATATCCATCCCAAATACCTCAATTGGTTTTGGATCTCTTTTTACCTTAATAGGTATTGGTATCATGACATTTTCAAGATACCCCCACATTTCGAATATTTCTAAGAAAGTCAAAATGTATTCCAAAACTAATAGGAACCAATTATTTCCTTTCATAAGAAAGACTACTCCATTCTTCTAATGCGAGTAAAGTGCAGTGTCCTCACAACATTTACCACCAAAATCACTAATTACCATATTAATTTTCTATATTAAGTTGGTTTTCAACCTCAAGCTTATAGAATATTTCTTTACTATAATGTTTCATCTTATATTCTTTAACTAGTAATGTATTACTATCAAGTAATCACACAACTTGATACCACCTCTCACTAGAGCAGGTTTCACGTTAATATCATGTTCACAGAACTTTCTTTATTCTTGAAAAATTCAATTATTGAATTGTTTTTTTTCCAAATTTCAATTTGGTTCACAAGAGAACCTAATTTTATGGCTCACCAACCAGTACAACCAGAAGAGGTCCGAGAAAGAACATAAACTTCCAATAAACCCACATTCAGTGATCCTTGATCAACTGATGCGTTAGGGTTAACAACATTCTGGATCTCTCCAAATTTCAGCATACAGAGCTGACCGCAATGTCGTATTAGGTATCACACGGATCACCATAATAGGCTCGTGTGTCATTGTCTCAACAGACCGACACCAACATGAGAATTAACAATTTAACTGGAGGAACAAACCCAACCAGAAAAATATAAATCTCATGCTGACCCATAACCTGTACTTTATAGGTACCAGGCCGTTAGGTTTTTAACGTACTGAATATCCACGAAGGATTTTAGTTCCAATGAACTTTTTCAACAATAACGGCTACAGAATAAATTCGAGTGGTTCCATCAGACTCATCTTCTTTCAACTTAGGTGCATCCTCGGTCAAGAACCTCACAAAATTCAGCCCACTAAATCTTTCTGGTTTTCCGCTTGAGCGGTTACCGGTACGACTATATTTGGCACTACAAGGATCGCCGCATTAGGCACATTCACTACCTTTGCAGTCACACGCCCGTCACAAGACAAATATAGAATTTGTACTTTGCAAAATTCCACTAAAATATAGAATTTTTTTTTCAACAAAAACAAATTTGCCATGTACAATTATCAAACATATCAAAGCTAATTTTTTTTTTCAAGAAAAAAAAACCATAATCCACTAGCTTGATATTAACATATAGATTATATTTTTTCTGAATTAAATACATCAAATTTGATACCTCCATAAATAATTCCCAGGGGTTGGAGGGGTCACAGCGGTCCCACTTAATAACCAACTCCTAGACAGAATTATCTTCTATCAATATCAAAAAATAGTATGTTCTTCCAGAAAAATATTTCCAAAATAATATATATACTCATATATTTGTCCAAAAAATTTTTTTCCCAAAATAAATAAATAACCAAAATCAAATTAGCACATTTGATTCACATAAATATATTCATAATCTCCATCAGTTATGAAACAAAATATTACGCCGGCATTTAAAAATTTTAATGCCAAAATAATTTCATAACATCCATATTAATGTCTATTAATATACACACATCGTATCAGTTACAAATAAACCCAAGGCATTAAAGACTTGTACTTTTAAACTTATACGAGCTAATCACGCCACCGGAGAAGCAATCGAAACATGACAATAAAACCATAATACAATTTTAATGCTCAAACTAACAAACTTTTTTTTTTAAAACAGAAGCATGGGGCATGGCAACAAATAACATGGTAGTATCTCATAGTTGCATAACAAACCAATTCATCCCGGAAGTGAAATACATCTAGATTAGTGTTTTTTTTTCCCAGTAATCCAGCCAAAGTGCATAGTTATGCACGAATAACAGAAACCCCACAGAAGCATTTAAAAATTGGTCATACATATCCAGAGCGTTACAAGAAAAATCTTAATACTCATTTATAAACGAACCATGTAATCATGTTAAAAGCTGATGTTACATAATCATGGAATAAAAGCATGATATATTGCTATAATACTCAAATAGTCACCAACCATAAATTACCAACAAGTTGCTAAAGATACCAAGGCCAATAATCATGACAACAAAATTTTTTTTTCTTTAAAGAAAAAAAATTTTCTAAAAAAAAAAACTCAAAACACAATCCCATGTGGTAAAACTACTGTTATAAGATCACGCCACCGAACATGATAGGGTAATAAAATGAGTAGCAGATGATAAGTAACGATACATAACTAATATGCAAAAGTGTGACAGTAGCCAAACTAAAATAATACCTAAGGCCCAATAAAGTAAGCTGATATAAATTAACCATATGAATACAAGATAAAATGCATATGGAAACAAAAACCAAATACCCCATGCATAGTCCATATTAGTAAACACTAATATAACAAGGCTGAACAATTGAACATGCATATAAATCAAGAACAAATCATGCCAGAACACAATTTTATAATAAATCCAAATTAGAAACCACTATACTCCCGTATAACAAAATTACACAAATCAGTTTATCACCTAAACTCATTTATATGAATTAATTTATCTGTTTTAAGCTTGTAAGAAGGATAGATTAGAGATATACCTGAAATCAAAATAACCATAATAAAACACCAAAAGGATGTTTCGAGGCATGTGAAAATCACGCTATCCTTAAAACAGATAAGCCCCTTCCATGTGGTGCTTGAAGGTTTGTGGCTTCCGTCTCCCAGGATACAACGAAACGAGGTGATCTTAAGCACTAGAGATCCACCTCCTACGAACCATACAAACATCGCTGCTATCTCACAGAAATTGATCCTAGAGCTCTAAGAAAAATGCAAGAAAACCAAGGAGAGTTTGTATATTTTTGTGTATATAAAACCCTAAACCAAGGACTCCTTATATAGGAGTGAAAAATATGTAACTTACCAAACTAATCAATTTTGTAACCTCCACCACAATAATGAATTTATCAATATTATTTCATTAAAATAGGAGTTACAATATCATTAGTATAGGAGTTACAAAACCAATAATAAAATGCACTAAATTTTTATTCAAAAATAGTCAATGGTCCAACATAGATAACAAATGGAGGATAAATTTATAGGGATTCCATAAAAAACAAACGTATAGTAGATGTTGGATACAATTGTATTATGTAGTTCTGATCATCTGCCAAATTTAGAGACTGTTTGGCAAATCTGCCAAGCAACTTATAAGTTACTTATTTTGAAAAAAATTTCGTATTTACATACTTTTTTCTAGAGAAAAATGTGTATTGGGGGTTTAATATTCGTTATCTTGAAAAATAAGTTACTTATTTCAGAAAAAAGTACATATTTCCTAACTTTTTTCCCAGAATAAGTAACTTATTTCTGAAAAATAAGATTTCCCAAACGGCTCCTTAATTTTTTTTATTTTGTCAGGTTCATCTACCAATTTTATGTTGTATATTTTTGTAAAAACACACTTTTATATTTGTACCGTAATCTTACACTTGTATTATACTTCCTTTGTCTCATTCATTTCTTTACACTTTCCTTTTTGGACCATCTGCTTGCACTAAATCATGCAAGCGTACGTGGTCACAAGTAATATAGATATAAGTCGAGTTCGTTCCCACAGAGATCTGGTTATGGTTTTAATTCAGTAGATGTACCTATGCAACAATGTATGATTATTATTCACTGCTAAGACAATTAACAAATTTGGGTTTAATAAACTAAATTAACTAAGAAGTAAATTAACAAACTAAGAATTAACTAACTAACAAGAATTGGAATTGAATTACTTCTGCAAGAGAAAACATGGGATCCTAACTTCATTAAATACTTTGCTTAAATCTGACGCCTTTAATCACTATATGCAATGGTTTGATATCTGATCGGACAACACGAAATAAGTACACGCTACCTGTCAACATACGTATACCAAACTAAACATACCTCCACAAAAGAGATAGAAGATGAATAGACACCAATTATGCTTAGACCCTATATGTCTATATAATTTGAAAACATAACGGTTGAAGAACAAGTTATCCATAATGATCACATAGGGCAATATAAGTATTCTCATCTCATACTACGAATCATGTTGATAAACAATCATGAACCTATGCTAGCATGACAAGTTCTAAATCTCAAGATCCACTTTCACTTCACAAGAGATTAACAAATTAGATGTTAGCTACGCATCTAACAATTAAGCATAACCATACGAGGATATCAGATATACATCACACACAGATCTTTAAAGCATCAAGATACTAAAGCTCCATAAATAAATCCGTTAGAATCCCATGACAATGATTAGTTCGTAATTGAACCGCTCGTCATCATGGGATATGATGAAACCATGATAAAAACAAAGTATGAAAATATACAAATAAACCTAAGTAATTGATATGTAATGGTTCTCTAAATTACAATGGTAGGATGTGTTTATATAGGCTCTAGAAGTCTTGTCCACCAAACAATTGCCTTTTTAGAGTTGGAATAGAAGATTGGCAATTTCCGTTCTTGAATGAGAATAGAATTGCAAATTCCATGTGTAGATCTGATTCTGGAATGTTCTAGCCGCCCAAAACAATTACCATACTTATTAGAAGTAGGAATTATAGCAATTTCCTTGTCAAAGTTGAATTTCTGCAGTTCGGCACATAATACGTTTCCTAAACTGATTCGGTTTTTATGGAAAATTCGTAGCTAACTTTTCTTCAATATTTCTGGACCGTTACAGTTGTAATTGGACATCTGGACCACTTTAGAATGATAGAGAATCTCGTTAGCTTCGCGTGGACAGTAAGTGAAGGAATTTATGACCGTAGCGGAAGTGTAAATCACATTTACTTGCATAAAAACCTAATTAATCATGTATATAGATTTAAAAATTGTATGAACACAAGAAAAATACCTTGATAGCTTTCCTGGGATTGTTATGAATGTATCTTTGATTTCCAGCAATCACCCCTCAAGTGTGGAGTGCTCTAATGGTATCCACCAAGATCAAATATCATATAGTAGATTAAGAACAATTGAGAAAATTATTAAAATGATTTGGAATGATTTTGATGAACTTCAAAAGCTCTCAATAATCCTCTCAAATCCCCTGGGATTTTTGTGTTGTGTTTGATGTGTGTCTTCCAACTCTTGGAATGTTTGATATTTAAAGAAATAAAGTCTTTACTTTATCTATTTAAATAATCATTTAATAATTAAAACATTTTTAATTATTAATCCCATTCTGAAAATAATTCTCTCATAAAATTTAATTTCTCAAACTAAATTTTGTAATTAATAATTATTAAGAACTTTTCTTAATTTATTTATAATCTATTAAATCTCATTTAATAAATTATAAATAATTGCTAATTAATTATTTATTCAATAAATAAATAATTCATAGCCATTATTAATTATTCTCATCATCTATAAATATTTAACCTTTTTATGGTGTGACCCTTTAGGTTCAATATTAAGCCAGTAGTAGAAATAAATAATAATAAACTATTTATTATTACTTATACGAATTACTAATTAATTCGTTAAATAAAATTACATAAGTAATTAATATTTATTCTACATCGTGAGTGATACTTTTGAATATATCGCGACTATCCGGATAATATGAATTCATTGCTTAGAATATATAAAACCTATTCAGCAAATGGTTACCGTACAATCAATTCCTTCTACCCGACAATATCCCGATTAAATACAAGGCATGGAACGCGTGTCAAGCCTATTTAATTTAATCATATAATTTCTTATACATTATGTCTAGTTCATTTGAATTAGAAACTCCTTCTAACTTCAATTACTCTGGCCAGAGATTCCAGAACTAACATAGTAAGAAAATCATAGGATATTCACTTTCTTTTACTGAAAGGGGTAGATTCTTTATCGATCGTTAACTATCTTCATATACAAATTCCTATACCCGGAAAAGAACTAATGATTGTCCCTTGAGGACTTAGAACTAAACCAAAACATAGTTCATTGTATATAAGATTACTTTAACGGTCTCAAGTCTAAGGACACTTGTACCACCATCAACTTATGAACAACTATTAACACGTGAGTAAACTCCATTAGTCGTTCATTTGATCAAGTCACGTTCAGTGAACTTATTCTCCAATAAGCACCTACATACTAGCTATAGTGTCACCACACGAATGTCTATGAGAACAGACATCCTTCCGAGGAAGCAAGCATAGTATGTACCGATCTTTACGGATTGAATAACTCCCAATTAGTTATCCTACGATCGGGAACTATTTAAGTTTAGTGTTATCATCTTCTAGATCTCATTATTATAATCTCATTATAATTCTAGAAGCTTTACTCTAAACTATGGAACTTCTTATTTAAACACTTTAAATAGATAAAGCCCGTAATAAAAACAACAAGTCTTTTATTAATATAAATAAAATCAAATAAGATTACATGAAAGTATTTCCTAACTCATCACACATGATTGGGTTTAGGACAAAATACTATCAAACTCCCACTTGTACTAAAGCCAATCACTCTGGTATCTTATACCCATCTTATCTCTATGTCGATCAAAGTGAGCCTGAGACAATGCCTTAGTAAATGGGTCTGCTATGTTGTTATGTGTGTCAATTCTTACGATGTTGACATCCCCTCTTTCTATGATCTCTCGAATCAGATGAAAGCGCCGCAACACGTGTTTAGAATTCTTATGGGATCTTGGTTCCTTAGCTTGAGCTATCGCAGCGTTGTTATCACAATACAACACTATAGGATCCTCAATGCTAGGAACTACTCCCAAATCAGAAACAAATTTCCTCATCCAGACAGCTTCCTTTGCAGCTTCACATGCAGCTATATATTCCGCTTCCGCTGTGGAGTCAGCCGTTGTAGGCTGTTTGGAACTCTTCCAACTAATCGCTCCCCCATTTAGAGTAAATACATACCCTGATTGGGATCTGCTACCATCGCCTTCTGACTGAAAACTAGAGTCAGTATAACCCTCAATTTTCAATTCAGATCCACCAAAAACAAGAAAAACATCTTTAGTCCTTCTCAAGTACTTCAATATGTTCTTCACTGCTTTCCAGTGTTCTTCACCTGGGTTAGACTGATATCTGCTCGTCACACTAAGTGAATGAGCAACATCAGCTCTAGTACATAACATCGCATACATGATGGATCCTATTGCCGAGGCATAAGGAATCCTACTCATGCGCACCCTTTCCTCATATGTCTTTGGAGACATCTTCTCGGAAAGAGTAATCCCATGACTAATAGGAATGAGACCTCTTTTCGAGTTCTCCATGCTAAACCGTTTTAGCACTTTATCGATGTATGTACCTTGGGATAGGCCAATCGTTCGATTAGATCTATCTCTATAGATCTTCATCCCTAAAATATAGGATGCCTCTCCCAAGTCCTTCATAGTGAAGTTCTTTGATAGCCAGACCTTGACTGATTGTAACATCGGTATATCATTTCCTATTATAAGTATGTCATCCACATACAATATAAGAAATGTTACCGCGCTCCCACTAACCTTCTTGTAAATACATGGTTCATCTAAGTTTTTGATAAAATCAAACTCTTTGATTGTCTCATCAAAACGGATGTTCCATCTTCGAGAAGCTTGCTTCAAACCATATATGGTTCGCAGCAGTCTACATATTAGATTTTCGTTTCCACTGGAAACAAAACCCTCTGGCTGTGTCATATACACTTCCTCTTCAAGTTTCCCATTGAGGAAGGCCGTCTTTACGTCCATTTGCCAGATCTCGTAATCATAGTAGGCTGCAATCGCAAGCAAAATCCTAATGGATTTGAGCAAGGCTACAGGCGAAAAGGTTTCATCAAAGTCAATCCCTTGTCTTTGTTTGAATCCTTTTGCCACAAGCCTGGCCTTATAGGTCTCCACCTGGCCATCTGCTCCTAACTTTCGTTTGTATATCCATTTGCACCCAATGGGTTTAAATCCTTCAGGTGCCTCAACCAAAGTCCACACTTGGTTTATATACATCGAGTCCATTTCGGATTTCATGGCTTCCTGCCATTTCTCTGAGTCATTACAACTCACAGCCTCTTCATAAGTCATAGGGTCCTCATCATCAACAAATGACAAATCATCATCATTTTCAATGACAAGCCCGTAATATCTTTCGATTGGGCGGGACACTCTATCTGACTTACGTAAAGGTTGTTCTACAGAAGGTTGTTCTTTCTGAACAGGTACTTCTTCTCTAATCGTTGCATTTTGTGTTTCTTGAACTTCTTCAAGTTCAATATTTCTCCCACTGTTTCTATCAAGGAGGAACTGTTCCTCTAAGAAGTGTGCGTGTCTAGAAACAAATATCCTTTGATCAGAAGGATCATAGAAATAATATCCATGACCTTCTTTAGGATATCCCACAAAACTGCATTTCACGGATCTAGGTTCCAACTTATCATGTTCAACTTTCTTGACATAAGCTGGACACCCCCAAACCTTAACATGTTTAAGACCTGGTTTCTTCTTACTCCACATCTCATGTGGGGTCGTGAGTACCGATTTAGAAGGCACCTTGTTCAGTAAATACGCTGACGTCTCTAAAGCATAACCCCATAGTGATACTGGAAGATCAGTAAAGCTCATCATGGACCTCACCATATCTAATAGAGTACGATTCCTTCTCTCAGATACTCCATTTAATTGTGGAGTATAGGGAGGGGTCCATTGAGAAACTATACCATTTTCTTTAAGATAACCTAAAAACTCTCCGCTTAAGTACTCACCTCCTCGATCTGATCGAAGAACTTTTATACTACGTGCGGTTTGTTTTTCTACTTCATTTCTATATTCCTTGAACTTTTCAAAAGCTTCGGATTTGTATTTCATAAGATATACATATCCTAACCTGGATCGATCATCCGTAAAAGTAATGAAGTATGAAAATCCTCCTCTAGCACTTGTTGACATTGGTCCACACACATCTGTGTGTACCAAGTCTAACAACCCCTCAGCTCTCTCTCCATGTCCAGTAAATGGAGATTTAGTCATTTTACCCATGAGACAAGACTCGCATGTAGGATATGATTCAAAATCAAAATGTTCTAGTAACTTATCCTTATGTAATGTGCGAAGTCTGTTCTCACTAATATGACCTAGTCTGCAGTGCCATAAATAAGTTGGATTTTTATTATCTCTTTTTCTTTTATTATTTGGTTGTTCAATTTGAAATAAATTATGTTCTAAGTCACATATATACAAACCATTATGTAATGTACCGTATCCATAAATAATATTGTTTCTCTTAATTAAACATTTATTATTCTCAACAATAAATGTAAAACCATCCGAATCAAGTACAGGAATAGAAACAATATTTCTTACAATTGATGGTACATAATAACATTTATTTAACACAATAGTTTTGCCCGTAGGCATATGCAAAGGAAATGATCCTACAGCTGTAGCAGCAACTCTTGCTCCATTGCCCATCAATAGAATCACTTCATCTTCCCCCAGAGATCTACTTTGCTTCAGTCCCTGCAACGAATTGCATATATGAGACCCACAAGCAGTATCCAATACCCAAGTAGAAATCTGACTTAAAGACATATTTAGTTCAATCATGAACATACCTGAATTAGAAGCGGTAATCTCATTGCCCTTCTTATTCTTTAACTCTGCAAGGTAAACCTTGCAGTTCCTCTTCCAGTGTCCCACCTTGTTACAGTGGAAGCAAACTCCTTTGCTTTTCGGGTCAGCCTTTGGTGGAACAGGCTTATTCTCACCCTTTTTCTTATTCTTCGGCTTCCAGTTCCTCTTCCTCTTAGTAGAGGTACTGGCACCGATCATAAGAACAGAACCCCTTTTGGAGGGAAAATTCGCCTCAGCAGTTTTCAGCATGTTGTGGAGCTCAGCTAAGCTGACATCCAGCTTGTTCATGTGAAAGTTCATAACGAACTGCGAGAACGAATCCGGGAGTGACTGCAAGACTAAATCTTGGCTTAACTCCCCATCCATGACAAAACCTAACTGCCCTAGATGCTCAATCAGATTGATCATCTTAAGCACATGGTCATTCACAGACGACCCTTCAGCCATTCTACATTGGAATAGCTCTTTCGATATATCATATCGAGCGGTTCTCCCTTGTACATCATAAAGCTCCTGTAGATGTATCAGAATGGTAGGAGCATCCATTTTCTCATGTTGCTTCTGTAACTCAGGTGTCATGGATGCTAGCATGACACGTTGAGCAACATTAGCAGCATCTAACCAGTCATTATACACTTCTCGTTCATGGAAAAGTGCATCATCAGAAGGAGGTACAGGTAAAGGCGAGTCAAGCACATAATCCTTCTTCTCAGCCCTGAGAACGATTCTCAGGTTTCGAAGCCAATCAGCATAATTGGGACCAGTCAATTTGTTTGCATCAAGTATGCTACGGAGTGATAGAGTAGAAGACATGATCTATAAATCTGAAATTTGTGAATACATAACAACATTAGTAGATATCCAATTTTATTATAACACCTTATGAATCGGGTCTTTATTCATAGGTGGCTCCCACAGTTTTATTAAAATTATACAACCCTCATATGTACAACTTAAGCATTCTCAATGCATGTGAGAATAGGGATCCTACTTTCCATTATATAACCTCGGCTGTAGCACGAAACGCTATGTAATGTTCCATAGGCAGATAACTCTTTATCAATTACATCTCATGTTATTCCCTAATTCCATTTAGCCTCTTGAATCATTGAATCACGGCTGTAGCACGTCTAAATTCAATATTCTAAGTCAAGTGAGACCCAACATCTCGTTAAATTAATAAGATCTCAATAGCCCACGGCTGTAGCACGTAACGACAATTGGATTCTAATTAATTATACGCATCTCATGTAATAGACAAGTAATTCCAATTTTGAAAACGAAGCCCTCGGCTGTAGCACGAAATGACAAAGTTCAAAACTAATAATTACTTCCTACCATGTTGGAAGGCTATGACCGACACAAGCCCGTTGTGACATTGGCCATTTATTACTTGATATTAAATAACGAGGGATTTTATATTGTTTAGGTTACGAAACGTTTTTGTTAAAACCTAAAGACAAACATGCAATTATATACGATATATAAAACTAAATATATCATCTCATGGCATTTCTATGCACACATATATTTAGGCAAACATGTTATATCATGTTAAACATTGTTAAACATTTATATGAAACAATATTAGTATTTTAAAGCATTTTAACACAATTAAAACGGGCTTTAAAACACTTCCGGAAGCTATAACCATTTTAAAATTAATTTTTAAAATTTATTTGACCACTCCATTAGATCCGTCTCGAAAAAACGAATCCAATGATATATTATTCGCCTCAAACGGAGTTACGGATCAACGGGAAAAATCAAAATACGAATCAGGGCCATTTCTGTCATCTACAGACCCTGTAACGCATTACCAGAATGCGTTATAGGCCAAAAATATCATATACTCCTGTAACGCATTCAACAGACGCGTTACCACTGATGACGTCATGTTGACGTCATGCTGACGTCAGCATCCGACCCGACCCATGACCCGGACCGAGATCCGACCCGGCCCGGACCCGACCCGGCGCGTGGTCTGCACGCGCGGCGCGTGAGCCGCCAGCGCGTGAGGCCCACGCGCGGACTACCTTTACGCGCAGTCTGATCTGATTTTCAGTCGGCTTGATTTTGTTTATATAATATATATTATATATATATTATCTGATCAGCCCACTTCCCACCAGCCCACTTTATCAACCCAAAATATCCTGTTTGGGCCCCCAACTTTAATAACCCATCTAGATATTTTATAAATAATATATATATTTATAAAACAAATTATTATTTATTAATTTCTAAACTCTTTAAAAATCAATAATAAATAATCTATCCATGGGAAAATTATGAAACTTTTTCTGGGACTTCTACAACACTTGTAGAAAATATATCAATGATCAAAATTATTTTAAAAATAATTTATTAATTAATTCGTAATTAATTTGATTATAGCCTCCATGAACTTCAAAAATTCATAACTAATTCATACAAGCTTGAAAAATTCCGAAATTTTTTCTGGGATCTATATACATGCAACCTATGCTCTGATACCATTGAAGGAATTTATGACCGTAGCGGAAGTGTAAATCACATTTACTTGCATAAAAACCTAATTAATCATGTATATAGATTTAAAAAATTGTATGAACACAAGAAAAATACCTTGATAGCTTTCCTGGGATTGTTATGAATGTATCTTTGATTTCCAGCAATCACCCCTCAAGTGTGGAGTGCTCTAATGGTATCCACCAAGATCAAATATCATATAGTAGATTAAGAACAATTGAGAAAATTATTAAAATGATTTGGAATGATTTTGATGAACTTCAAAAGCTCTCAATAATCCTCTCAAATCCCCTGGGATTTTTGTGTTGTGTTTGATGTGTGTCTTCCAACTCTTGGAATGTTTGATATTTAAAGAAATAAAGTCTTTACTTTATCTATTTAAATAATCATTTAATAATTAAAACATTTTTAATTATTAATCCCATTCTGAAAATAATTCTCTCATAAAATTTAATTTCTCAAACTAAATTTTGTAATTAATAATTATTAAGAACTTTTCTTAATTTATTTATAATCTATTAAATCTCATTTAATAAATTATAAATAATTGCTAATTAATTATTTATTCAATAAATAAATAATTCATAGCCATTATTAATTATTCTCATCATCTATAAATATTTAACCTTTTTATGGTGTGACCCTTTAGGTTCAATATTAAGCCAGTAGTAGAAATAAATAATAATAAACTATTTATTATTACTTATACGAATTACTAATTAATTCGTTAAATAAAATTACATAAGTAATTAATATTTATTCTACATCGTGAGTGATACTTTTGAATATATCGCGACTATCCGGATAATATGAATTCATTGCTTAGAATATATAAAACCTATTCAGCAAATGGTTACCGTACAATCAATTCCTTCTACCCGACAATATCCCGATTAAATACAAGGCATGGAACGCGTGTCAAGCCTATTTAATTTAATCATATAATTTCTTATACATTATGTCTAGTTCATTTGAATTAGAAACTCTTTCTAACTTCAATTACTCTGGCCAGAGATTCCAGAACTAACATAGTAAGAAAATCATAGGATATTCACTTTCTTTTACTGAAAGGGGTAGATTCTTTATCGATCGTTAACTATCTTCATATACAAATTCCTATACCCGGAAAAGAACTAATGATTGTCCCTTGAGGACTTAGAACTAAACCAAAACATAGTTCATTGTATATAAGATTACTTTAACGGTCTCAAGTCTAAGGACACTTGTACCACCATCAACTTATGAACAACTATTAACACGTGAGTAAACTCCATTAGTCGTTCATTTGATCAAGTCACGTTCAGTGAACTTATTCTCCAATAAGCACCTACATACTAGCTATAGTGTCACCACACGAATGTCTATGAGAACAGACATCCTTCCGAGGAAGCAAGCATAGTATGTACCGATCTTTACGGATTGAATAACTCCCAATTAGTTATCCTACGATCGGGAACTATTTAAGTTTAGTGTTATCATCTTCTAGATCTCATTATTATAATCTCATTATAATTCTAGAAGCTTTACTCTAAACTATGGAACTTCTTATTTAAACACTTTAAATAGATAAAGCCCGTAATAAAAACAACAAGTCTTTTATTAATATAAATAAAATCAAATAAGATTACATGAAAGTATTTCCTAACTCATCACACATGATTGGGTTTAGGACAAAATACTATCAGTAAGATCATCCAACACGGACTTGTAGAACTCAAGATATGGCCCAAACAGTGAATCAAGATTTTTAGGACAAAATTTCAGAATTTCCAGAAGGGTTCCCGCGCTGCAGCGCCCTTCCCAGGCCGCATCCTGCCATTATTTCTGTCCAAGATTGTAGAAAATCTCCCAGGCTTCGCGTGAGCTGTAAGATCGCTGAAAACGGACTTCTAGAACTCCAGATATGGCCAAAACAGTATAGACTGCGCAACCTACCCAGAAAATCCAAATTTTACACAAATGGCTCCTTTCTCCTCCGTTTCTTTTGCATTAGCTAACATCTTCAATGCCATGACACATGTAACTCCTTGGTAGCATAACACAAGTGTCAAATCTTCATTCCAATGCTTAATTCCACTCTAATATCGGTTAGAAACACCAACACTAACCGATAGCTACAACCCTGCACAACTACACAAAATACATCAAAAATACAACAAACTTGAGACCAAGTCAATCAATTTAAGACGATATGGAACGCTCCAAGTAGATATAAAATCCACTTATCACACCCCTAAACTTAAACCGATGCTTGTCCTCAAGCATAAACAATTACAACTAACTAACTAACTAGTACCACTTCCGTAGGTGATCACGGTTGCATTTGGCATATGCAACAAGCCCTTTAAACCCCTAGGCAGCCCTAGTGGATGAGTAAGGTCTCGTGAAGGCCTATAGCGAATGTACCCACAAAATCCAATGTAGTGCAATGCATGAATGCAACTAAATGAAAATGCAAATAATCTAGTACTAATATTCTACCATACCTTCAAATCCTCTCACGCCATATGAACTTAAGAATCAAAGTAATAACGCAATGTCTTGGTGTCGAAAGTGCAAGTATTCACATAGTCTACTCAATGAACATGCATAAGTTCTCACAAGTCCATGTCAAGTGTAAGAATAAGTTAGTAAACATGATAAGCCTACAAGAGTACATCTTTGAGACAAAACTCGGGATCTCATACGCAAAAACAAGCAAACACTCACAATCCACTCATAAAAGAATATTCACTCAAGGAACAAGGGTAAGTGTATCACTCAATTCCAACAAAATCATAAACATGCTTGACATTTGGTATCAATCTAACTCTTAACACAACATACATCAATGACGATAATCAAAAGGTCTTTATTTGTGTTGTAACGGGGCTAGGGACAAGGTATGTCAAATAAGCCAAAACAGGTGAAGTGTCAAAAGCTAGTAAGTACCATAATAAATCATACACAACACCCTATTTTCCCCCACATAATTTTTACTCAAAACAAACACTCGACTAAAATAGGATCACAACAAACACAAACATGCTCTCATAATATTTCTTTTTTTTCTTTTTTTTTCTTTTTTTTATTTTTCTTTTTTTTCGAGAGCTAAATATAACACAAACAATAATATAAATAATAACAATGATCCCACAATTTTATTACGCATGCCGACTATCAAGTACACAACCCAATTTTCAATATTTCCCCCAAAAGTAAGACCAACAATTAACCCCTCCTTACACACCTTATTACTCCCTTAAGCACTCTACTAGCCTTTGACAATGTAGGTTCAAATTAATGTAAGGCCAATACAAAAAAGTCTATCCAAGTAATGTGGTATGTCACCGAAAAAATAGGATTAAGCTCAACGGGTTAACTAATTGATCATGTAAATATGGTGTGGTAATATGGGAAAATATGCGGTTATTCCTAAATGCCTTTATCATTTTAATCGTCAAATAATGTCATGCATTTTAAGAAAGACCTCAAACAACTGCTAGCAATGCAAACAATCCGTGGACACTCAAGCAAACGAATAAATTGCAACAAATATGCAATAAGGCTAAAAAACTCACTTGGTGGAAAAACATACTCAATCCCAAGCAAAAAATCTCTTTAATGCACCGACTTGTATTCAAAGCATGCAAACTAAATCATCTTGCACATATTCATGTCCTTCTAATCACTTACAACATTCAATAAGTCTACTAGCTTCAACTTACTAGTGTATGTGTGTGCACAAGAACAAAGCATATCACTTCTCAATCAAAAGCGTCAACAACACAAAATTCCTATCAAGCATGGGTGCAAATGCAACTATTATGAACTCACATGATATACGAACATAAAAACAGAATGTCCTATATGAAACAAACGTAGATAACACGAACATAAATGCATAATTTACTACTACTAATATGCAAAGCATGAAATCCTATATGAACACATAATACAATAACAACTACTAATCCCCCAAACCACCCCCAAACTTAGAATATTCAATGTCCGCATTGAATGGAAAGTAATACAAGGGATAGTAGAAAATATACCTAAATAAAATTGCCGAAAAGCGTGGGTTGCCTCCCACGAAGCGCTTCTTTAACGTCAATAGCTTGACGTTACTTCCAAGCCTCCATTAAGGATGATAATAGTTTGCCTGGTCCTCTCTTCGTGAGACTTCATCTTCATCACGGCGACACACTTTCTGCCACCTCTCCTCGCTTGGCCTATTCATGTAACAACTATGTCCTAGTCCAATGCCTTCATCTGTTGACCCAAAATCTGTCAATTTGTAGAACAACACACATTCACGAGCTTCGCTTGAATATAATGGAGGAGGGTAAATGTAAGTTGCTGAAGCCTTTGGTTCCTCAAAAAGAACTTCCTCCATTGGCTCTAATGCGCTACCTCCATCTTTAAACTCTGAGACAAGTAGAAGACCTGCATCTTTCCCATGTTCATTAGCCTCTTGGTACGCACATACCAATTTTTGAAATTTGCGTAGCTCATCAGTGTCTGTCCCGAATTGTGCCCTTTCCAAATCATCCACCATACTGGCATGATCAAATTCCTCACATGGCTTGTGAACACTCACCTCACCTTGGAATTTGTCTTCCTCAATTATGCATGCAGTACCTTGCTCCAAGTCACCGTTCTTTTCTGGAATTGCCTCTGGTATGAATTGTTGTTTCTCTTGTTCCAAGGCACTCCAAACTTGAGCAACTAGTGTCTCCATAGATTTGATAGACTTCTCATGATTCTCTACAAGCATCCTAATCTCCTTCCTAATCTCCTTCAAATCATCAACCTCATCTGACTGAAAAGTAGGAATAGGTTGTTGATGTTGAAACTCTTCACTACCAAAGACATATGACATGTCTGGAACATCTTGCTGGTACTGTTGAGGATGGTATTGAAAATATGGTTGTTCCTCATAACTGACATATGGATCAACTCCTTCGTAGTAACAATATTGTGAGGGATCATGAACGCCCAAACACTGCTCACATTGCTGAGGCACGATGTCCTCGAATATGCCCACCATGGCAACTCCTCGCATGCCATATTCAAACACTCAAGTACCTGAATACACCGAACTAAACAAAATAGGTAAGAAAAAATTTGAGTCAGTGAACGCTAACGACCACTATTGACAAGCACATAAACCAAAAATAAAACACCGATGATCCCCAGCAGCGGCGCCAAAAACTTGTTTGCACTAAATCACGCAAGCGTACGTGGTCACAAGTAATATAGATATAAGTCGAGTTCGTTCCCACAGAGATCTGATTATGGTTTTAATTCAGTAGATGTACCTATGCAACAATGTATGATTATTATTCACTGCTAAGACAATTAACAAATTTGGGTTTAATAAACTAAATTAACTAAGAAGTAAATTAACAAACTAAGAATTAACTAACTAACAAGAATTGGAATTGAATTACTTCTGCAAGAGAAAACATGGGATCCTAACTTCATTAAATACTTTGCTTAGATCTGACGCCTTTAATCACTATATGCAATGGTTATGATATCTGATCGGACAACACGAAACAAGTACACGCTACCTGTCAACATACGTATACCAAACTAAACATACATCCACAAAAGAGATAGAAGATGAATAGACACCAATTATGCTTAGACCCTATATGTCTATATAATTTGAAAACATAACGGTTGAAGAACAAGTAATCCATAATGATCACATAGGGCAATATAAGTATTCTCATCTCATACTACGAATCATGTTGATAAATAATCATGAACCTATGCTAGCATGACAAGTTCTAAATCTCAAGATCCACTTTCACTTCACAAGAGATTAACAAATTAGATGTTAGTTACGCATCTAACAATTAAGCATAACCATACGAGGATATCAGATATACATCACACACAGATCTTTAAAGCATCAAGATACTAAAGCTCCATAAATAAATCCGTTAGAATCCCATGACAACGATTAGTTCGTAATTGAACCGCTCGTCATCATGGGATCTGATGAAACCATGATAAAAACAAAGTATGAAAATATACAAATAAACCTAAGTAATTGATATGTAATGGTTCTCTAAATTAAAATGGTAGGATGTGTTTATATAGGCTCTAGAAGTCTTTTCCACCAAACAATTGCCTTTTTAGAGTTGGAATAGAAGATTGACAATTTCCGTTCTTGAATGAGAATAGAATTGCAAATTCCATGTGTAGATCTGATTCTGGAATGTTCTAGCCACCCAAAGCAATTACCATACTTATTAGAAGTAGGAATTATAGCAATTTCCTTGTCAAAGTTGAATTTATGCAGTTCGGCACATAATACGTTTCCTAAACTGATTCGGTTTTTAAGGAAAATTCGTAGCTAACTTTTCTTCAATATTTCTGGACCGTTACAGTTGTAATTGGACATCTGGACCACTTTAGAATGATAGAGAATCTCGTTAGCTTCGCGTGGACAGTAAGATCGTCCAAAACGGACTTGTAGAACTCAAGATATGGCCCAAACAGTGAATCAAGATTTTTAGGACAAAATTTCAGAATTTCCAGAAGGGTTCCCGCGCTGCAGCGCCCTTCCCAGGCTGCAGCCTGCCATGCTTTCTATCCAAGATTGTAGAAAATCTCCCAGGCTTCGCGTGAGCTGTAAGATCGCTGAAAACGGATTTCTAGAACTCCAGATATGGCCAAAACAGTATAGACTGCGCAACCTACCCAGAAAATCCAAATTTTACACAAATGGCTCCTTTCTCCTCCGTTTCTTTTGCATTAGCTAACATCTTCAATGCCATGACACATGTAACTCTTTGGTAGCATAACACAAGTGTCAAATCTTCATTCCAATGCTTAATTCCACTCTAATATCGGTTAGAAACACCAACACTAACCGATAGCTACAACCCTGCACAACTACACAAAACACATAAAAAATACAACAAACTTGAGACCAAGTCAATCAATTTAAGCCGATATGGAACGCTCCAAGTAGATATAAAATTCACTTATCACCGTCACATACATTTCTTTACATTTCTAAACTTTCCCATAATAGTAAAATTTTATAATATAAAAATCAACTACATCCATTATTTTCCTCCACTAACTTATTTTATGCATTATATAGTGATGGGTCCCACCACTTTGCTCATTTTTCCTCCTTCTCTCTTCTTTCTTCATATTTTTCCTTGGTTTTCGTGCCCAACCCAAATGTAAACATTTGGGTGGGACGGAGGAAGTAATATTTTATACTCCCTCAGTCCCAATAGGTTGTTTACATTTCAAAATGAGGTTTTTGGCACGCATTTTAAGGTGCATTTTAAGGATAGTTCCATAACTTATTTTTTTAATTTTCTTTTTTTTTGTATAAAAATATAATATATATATAAATATATATATTTATACAAAAAAAAGAAAATTTTTAAAATAAGTTATGGAACTACCCTTAAAATACACCTTAAAATGCGTGCCAGAAAGTGTAAAAAGAAATGTAAAGAATTGGTTGGGACGGAGGGAGTATTTACTAAACATTAACTTATCAAATTTATACTAAACTATAATAAGCAAAACTCGTTTTTTATTATTCCTTTTCATTCATAATCATTAGATATTCAACTCAAATAGATTATGATCATTAAATACAATCTATACTATTATATAAAAGTCGAAACATTAAAAGTTTGGTTGGTCGATACGGTACAAGTTGTTTTAATTATTTACCCTTACTTATTTACCCTTACTTCATTACAAATAAAAATCTTCTTTTATATTTTATCTAACTAAATTCTACTTTACTAATCAATTTCCTTTTTCAGGATAAACATATTACCTTTTTTTTTAATAACTAAGTAGTTTATTTTTTCAGGTAAAATTTAATATCTTTTATATTTTATTTAACCAAAACCATATTATAATTACTACTAACTAATAAATTAACTTTTTCAGTCAAAACACGTTACCCTTTCTCCTTTCTCTAAGTAAAATATTTATTTTTCCAATTATATCACGGGTTACCTTTTTCAGCCAAAACAAGTTAGCTTCTTTATTTTCTCTAACTAAAACATTTATTTTTCAAATTATATCACAGACGATTCTATTTAATAAAAATAAAATAGTAATATTATAATGCTTTTAATTAACCGATTACCTTTTCAGCTAAAAACGTATCTTCTTCTTTATTTTTTCAAACTAAATTCCTTTTTTCAAGAAATATCACGAGTAACATTAATTTTTCATTTCTAAAAACAATACGAGCAATTTTATTTAATAAAATTTCAATTAAATTATAATTACTATAAACTAATCAATTACTCCCTCCGTCCCTTTTGATTCTTAACACTTTTTTTTCACTTTCTGGTACGCATTTTAAGGTGTATTTTAAAGATATTTTCATAACTTGTTTAAAACTTTTCCTTTTTTTTTAATAAAAATTTAAAAAAGTTGTACCTTTTTCACCTAAAGTATGTCACCTTTTTAATTTTCACGTTATCTTTTTATATTTTCTCAAACTAAAATCTCTTTTTTTTCCAATTATATCACAGACGGTTCTATTTAATTAAATAATAATATTATAATACTGATAATTAACTGATTATCCTTTTCAGCTAAAATGTATCATCTTTTCTATATTTTCTAACTAAAATCCCTCTTTAGAAATATCATGGGCAACATTAATTTCTCCTTTTCTAAAAACATTACGAGCAATTTTATTTTGTAAAATAACCTAATTAAATTATAATTAATATAAACTAATCAATTACCTTTTTCACCTAAAACATGTTACCATTTTAATTTTCTCTAACTAAGTTCTCTCTTTTTCCAATTATATCACGAGCATTCTATTTAATAAAATTAAATAATAATTTTATAATTACTAATAATTAACTGATTACCTTTTTAACTAAAACCTATCACATTTTCTATATTTTTTAATTAAAATCACTTCTTTTCTAGAAAAATCACGGATAACATTTATATAATTATGATCATCATCTCATTTACAAATTTAAACCTCCAAAATTCATATTTTAAAAAAATTAATTCAAATTAATAAAAAAATGATATAATAATAAAAAAATCTGTGCTAATAATATTAAAAGTTGTTATATATAAAGATTTAAGACTCGCTAACAACATGTTAATTATATCCTATTATATAATAAATAGTGATAATATGAGAGTACTACCGTAGGTTAAAGGTTCGATATTCAATAACAACATAATTTATTCTAATTATGTCCTTCTCCATGCCCCCTTCTTTGTCCCATGTTCTTTTAGTATTAAAAGAGTGTCCCTGGCAGGATCCATTTTAATTAATCTAATTTTTTTTTATTTTCCTTAAAATGGGTCCCGCATGAAGAAGGGGACAGAGGATCCGGGCTCGATTGGCATATATTCAAACCATTTTGCATGACATAGATTTAGGGTTTGTTTGGCATCGACTTTAAATAAGTTCTTATAGACTTATTTTTGGGTAAAATTTTCATATTTTGATAATTTTTTATACAAGTATTTAATGTATGTTTTAGATTCTATAAGTTAGAAAAAAATAACTTTTTCGGAAAAAAACTAGAAATCTCCAATTTTGTCTTAAAATAAGTTGATTTATTCTGAAAAATAAGTTCCCCAAACACCTCCTTAGTCGATGGAGCAAATTTTGAATAAAACTATTTATAGATCATTTAGTATGCAATCACGTTTGCGAATAGTACAACTACGATATTATAACAGTAGTATGCAATCACACGTTGGTTTGCGAATAGTACAACTACGGTATTATAACATTGACCAATTACAGCTCATGGAATTTTTATTCGTTTCTAACAAGTTGTTTGCAGAGATTCTATATACGGAGTAGTATTTAAATATTACATCAGATCATACAACAGATTCCGAACGTATAAAGGATTTAACACATAAAATTTGAACAAAAAACTTGATTTGAATTTGATTTTATAGTAGAATCATTTTGGATAAATTTGACTTTATGGCATAATTGCTTTGGATTACTTCCTTAATTTTTAATAATTTTCCTAAAAGAAAAGTTGTGTAATTTATTTTTTTATTAATTAAGATTTATAATTATATTTCATACAAAAAAAAGATAAATATATGTATTTTGTGGTGGTTCTCTTTTGGACTCTATATAAGATGGTTCTCTCTAGAGTCTAGAGTGCCACCCGATCTAACCTGTGAGATGTTGATTTTTATAAAAATATTTAGAAAAACTATGTATATTTTGATATTTTGCATCTATATTTTTTCTAATGATATGTTCAATTTTTCATTTTACTATTATATCTTTATTTATCTATACTAATACTAAACTATAATAAGCAAACATAGGTATAATTGTTAGTAGTTTGGATCAATGGTTCAAAATAGTGATCATTAGATATTTAGTAAATAAGTCTAATAATAAGGAATATTCTATATTTAAACTCATTTTCTAAAGAGCCAAAGTTCGAATCCCGTTAACAACAAGTTTACATTAAGATATTTAAACTATTTGTTCAAAACAATACATGTCATTAATTCTGCAACTATTATTATTACTAATAATATATTAATAATATTATAATCTGATAAATATACATTTTTTACCAAAAAAATTTATTAATACCAATACTATACTAAAAGTTAATTAATATATCTATTAAGCTAAAATTAAAATAACGAAAAAAAAATAAAAAATATTCACAACAAAAAATAATTATATTATATTAAAAGAACCCGTGCATCGCACAAATTATAAGCTAATTTGGAATAAATTTAGCAACATTATCATATTTAATCTGGCAATTTAGTGTATAGTAAGCAAGATTGTCAAAGTCAAATTGGTGAACCTTCACAAGATTATCCTTAGGGTGCACATAATTTTGTGACAAAATAGTTAATAATTAATGATTAACAATTTAATAATATTATAGTTACCCGTAATAATTGTTATGACACTAAATTTAAACTCCATTACCAAGTGTTCAAAAATGAGTGAATTATTTTTTTTAATGAAAACAAAATTTAGAAAAATGATTATAAATTTGTAGAAGATACAAGGTGCCTTATTTCTAGGGAAAAAAACATATAGAAGACTGTTATGATTACATCTGGGTGAAAAACTAAATACCCTCCAATTAATTTTCCGTGCCCAAAATACTCACCGGTGGAAAGCTCCGCCCTTCTTACCCACGAACCACGCATTACACACATGTTTATAGGGTATGAGTAGGTTATACACGCATGGCAAGCATGCGTAGTCTTTATTATTTTTTTTACTAGCAGGCCACGCTAGGAATGACATTCGGGTCGGTCGAAACGGGTTTGGCCAAATCCAAACCCGAACCCGAACCCTTTCGCCGAACCCGAACCCGGAAAAACCCGATATATTAAAACCGAAACCGAACCCATCGGGTTCGGGTTTTACCGAAACCGAACCCATCGGGTTCGGGTTTTACCGAAACCCGTAAACACCATAGTCGGTGGTTGGTGGCCGGAGTAAAGGGGAGGTGGTGGTTGTTGAAAATGGACGGAGGATGGAGTGAGAGACGGTGGTGATGCGATGGAGGTACTTTAACATACACATGGCCAGAGGTGAGCAAAACCGAACCGGAACCGAAAAATCGAACCGAACCACACAATTTCGGTTCGGTCCAAATTTTTTCCTTTTTCGGACGGTTCGGTTCCTTTGGTTAGAACCGAAAGGTTCTTCTATAAATAATTTCGGTTAGAACCGAACCACCCGAATTATATGTATATGTATTATTTAAATTTATATTAAGAATATATATATATATATAATATGTATAATAAATATAATAAATTTATATTTATATTAATAATATATATAATATATATTATAATATATATTATATATATTATATATATAATGTATATAATATATATTAATGAAAATTCAGAAAATTTCGGTTCTTAAGAACCGAACCGACCGAAATATTTCGGTTCGGGTCTGGTTCGGTCCCTTAGCCTTGTTTGGTTCGGTTCGGTTCCAAAAATAATAATAATTCGGTTTTCGGTTCTTTCGGTTCGGTTCTGGACCGAACCGACCGAATGCTCAGTCATACACATGGCTGCACACATATATATACATAAACTCAAAAGGTTTCATTCTAAACTCACAATTAGGAGATTAACTAATTAAAGAATGATGCTTACATGAATTTAGAGGGTTTTAGAGGTTAAAAGACTGAAGAAATCGAAGGAGAAGGGAGAGGTTACCAAGAACAGCTAACAAAAAAACGAGCAGGGGAGAAAGGAATGACGGTGGTGATGTATTATAGATACATGGGCGAAACAGTAATTTGACAATGAAGGTGGAGGTGGGTTATCATTTATGCGCCTCTACTTTGTATAATCTCTTCTGTCTAAATATCTCCTACTAACACATATACACACTAATATTAATATATTATATTATTTATATTTAATTCGGGTTTCGGGTCGGGTTCGATCGGTTTTGAAACGGGTTTCGGGTTGGGTTCGGTACGGTAAGGCCAAAACCTAAATCCGACCCAAAAATATTTCGGGTTTAAAAAATAAACCCAAACCCAAATATTCGGGTTCGGTAAGATCCAATCGGATCGGTATGGATCGGGTATCCATCGGATCGGTAAAAATTGCCATCCCTAGGCCACGCATGGTAAATATGCGTTGTCTTCATATTTTTTTTGTTGTTCATACGCATGTCCAACATGCGTGTTCTTTATTTTTTTAAAAAAAAATGAGCCACGCATCATCAGTATGCGTACAACTTAGATTCTTTTTTTTTTAGCTCTTATCTCTACTATGCTTTGGGGGTAATAAAGCACGGCTGCATGTCGGCATATGATATATAACACAGAATATAACAATATAGAAGTGACATCTCCGATAATTAACAGAATTATACAAGGTTACTTCTGTATATGCAGTTTGTCAAAAACGAATCCATGTTTTAGGTTCCACCACTGTCAATATACAATATTACCCCGTCAAATAATATACAAAACAGAGAACATGTCTAAATTGTACGCATATTAGTGATGCGTATAGATTTAAAAAAAATAAATAAAGAACACGCATGTTGAACATGCGTGTTTAACCCTGAAAATGAATACGCAAGTCCAACATGCGTATCCGACGGGTATTTTGGTCGGTGCTTATCGCCTACAGGTATTTCGGGCAGTGAATTCTAAAAAATGGTGTATTTTGGTCATTTTTTCATTACATCTTTATGTTTTTCTTGAAATTTTAAATTAAAAATCATCTAACATATTAGTTGTAGTTGCTCTTAAAACTTAAGAGTCCAGCTAAATATTAAAAAGTTGTAGGTTCCTCAATAAATTTATTTGGGTGAAAATTTTATTCTCTTTACCCTAATTTGTTTACCTCTTATAAGTTTTTTTTTTGAAAATTTGAAAAAATTTAAAAATTTAAATGTTATTGTTTTCTTCATGTCGAATCTTATTCTTAGAAATTTAAATAAAACATATACATATAATTCTATAAATGTATATATAAAGCTGGTGTACTAGCCAAATTACAATTTATTATTGTATGTTCAAAAATTTTACAAATTTATAAAAGAATTATTTTAATATTTATTCTTTCCATAATTAAAGTAATTTATTTAGAGTAGTTTTTATTCATATTAATTTATTTTCGTGTTACATTGTTTTTCTAAGGTGCTTAATTCATATGGGTACATTTAAAAAAAATTGTATAGAAAAGATATACAATAAAGTAATTTTTGAAATCCCATAAATGCATGACTACACAAATATAGTGGATATCAATGCCTGATTTGTAACTTTTATCTTCTGTCTTCATAGCCAGCTAACGCTTGATCAATCTTCTCTTGCAGTAACTCATTGAAAATAGAGTTTTGGGGCGTCAAGGTGTTACCGAGCAAGCCACGGAAAGTGATAATGCCACGAGCTAATGGTTTTTATACATATTTCTTTGGTAATGTCTTTACATCATAGTTTAGCATTTTCTACTCTAATCTAAAATTATTAACTTATTAGTAAAATCGCAAATGTGAAATAGTTTGGTAATATTGTTCCTATAGAACTAGTGTCTTTGTCTTGTATATATTTGTTTTGTTAATAAATCTAGATTGGTCCACTTGTTGTGCATCTTTTATGTTTTATTTTCCTTTACTCTTGTATCAATACTCCTATATTACTTGTAAACTTTGTAGATTAATGATGTGCAGTAGATTAATCATGTATAATAGTATTTTGATACTTGTTTATGAAAATGAATTATTCTATCTTTCTTTTATTAAAAAATTTCAAATGTAAATTTTCCTTTCGATAAACCTTTTCTTCAATCATTTTTTTAATAATTTTATAGATGGTTATTTTTATTAAATTATAAAATAAATAGCACAATAGTGTTTTTTTAAATGAAAGAAGATAATAGTTGAAACAATTTTGAAATATAAATATAGTTGCAAGATAATTAGTAACCCTATTTTTTTTGTAGATCACAGTGGATGTTGAACATTTTACCGAGATTGTCACTGTTTACTTGAAGATGAATGATGATGTGAATGATAAGATATCTGATGTTCAGAGGGTTCAGAGATTTGGTCTTGTTCAATTAACAGTGATAAATTATTCTCCAAAGATTTCACACTCTGGCATACTGGTAAAGGAGTTGTGAATGTTACAAAATATTTTGAATTTCAACCTACCATTAATCCAGAGGTATCGTCATCAGAGGCGTCAAAACAAGAAGGGTCATCAAGGTCAATATCAAAGGAAAAAGGAGAGGGGAAACACAAGACCCGCTATGAGACTCAAGAAGGGAAAAAAAAGAGCAAAAAGGCGCTTTGGAAGGAGACTCACTAACGAATTTGGTTAGTTTCTTATTTTTCTTTTAGTTGCCGATAGCTCCTTAGTAAGTATTGTTGGATTTCATAAAACTTTTTGGAGGACTGTGTCTTTAACATTAATTTGTGGAGCCAATAGTTACTTCATCATTTCCTTATTTTAAGCATAGATGTTGCTTCTGAATTTTTACTCTGTTTTCGCCATTCTTTTGTATGTTGTGTCACTGCAAATAAAAGTTCCTTAGCACAAATGTGATTTTGGCTAAGTTTTTCCTATATTTCCACTGCTTACTGGTTAAAAAACTCATTGGATTATTACTAAATCGATCCAATGAATTGTAGTTGTATCGCAATTTTATTGTAGATCAGACCTGACTTTTGTTGATATGAGAAACTACAACTATATAATACCTTTGTATATAAATGAAAGTAACTTATGCATTCTCTTACCATTGTACCACATTGTCACATGTGTTTTCACATCATACACGTAATATGTGAATGTCGTTTAACAGTAATACATTTGTCTAACTTCAAAACATATAAAAATAACCATGGAGCTAAATTAAACATAGTTTATCTTTAAATTGTACATGTTCATAAGACTTGAACACAATAGACATGTGTAATCAATTATACATATGTATGTGTTGCGTGAAACATTTAGTATTTTGATCATTGAGACTTATTAACAATACGTTGGTCACAAATTTATTTGTACATCTATATATAAATTAATAATATATAGTATGTAGTGTACTTATTATACATATTCCTGAATTATTTAAACTAGTTTAAAACCCGTGCAATGCACGACATTTTGTAATACGATTTTTTTTAATTTGAATTATATTTTTTGGTTGGTGGGAATTGAACTTGGGTCATACAACAAATTTGGACACATCATACCACTAGGCCAGCCATTCATTTGTGTCATAAATCATACACATAATATGTGAATATGCGTGTGACTTGAATGAGAAATAGTTGGAACATATGTATTTTTTAAAACGAAAAAAATACATAACTTTTTCGTTAAAATAACATACAAAATAAGATTAATTGATTATAAAACTAATATCTAAAATCTATTTTATATATAATACACGAACAAGACTTAAAATTCATGACATATTTTATTCATAATTTAAAATGACTAATTTACCCCTATATTGTTGTTATATATAAAAAAATTCATTTTTTTTTTGTAGAAATCAAACTTGGAACATCAAGTTAACTTTTGCATCTACATACCACTAGGCCACACTTTCACATGTATTTTGGATCATACGACAATATGTATGTGTATGATATATGAAATAATATTGATTAAATATTATTGGGTTTTAATTGAGATTTTGACTCTGTATTATTTTTCATTTATTGATTAAAGAACCACATAAAATATATAATTGGGTTATAAAATGATATTATAATTAATATTATGGATAGTGGATATTATCCAACAATATATTAGAATGACAATATTGAATTGTTAACGTAATATGAAAATTGTACATTATTACACAAGATGCAATACATTATCAGTTAAACTTTCCGGGTTATAAAAATATTTGGCCTTGAAAAGACGAATCCTATAAATAACACATTACATTTTACATACAAATTAACTAATGTTCGATTTAAAATATGACATTTGAAGAAAAAAAAATGATCATATATAATATATGGTGTATTATTTATAAAGGTAATTCAAAAAATATATATACAAGATCATGTATAATATATGATTTGCGGAACTTATATATCATAGACATCACCTATTGAACGCTCAGATTTTATTCAATGATCCACAATAAAATTAAAAATTGACATGACTGCTATCAGTACTTATATTAGTTTCCAAATTACAAACTTGAACATATTTAAGTAAGTACGCAATAGTTACATATACTATATACTATACTATTATAAACGAAACAGGGTATATTTGGTTATCGGTTTGGTACACTTTTTTTGGTACATTCAATAACAACCATTAGATTTTAAGATAAATAAATAAGAATCGTTGGATCTAATGCTAATAGAATATTCCTTTTCTAATATTTGAAATACTCTTATTGGTTCCAAGTTCGAATCCTACCAACAACATATCTCTATTAAACATAAATATTATTTTATAAAATACTCTCACGAATTTAATTACTGTCAGCAACATATTATTAATTATTAAAACACTATCGTTAAAAATACTATCAAACATGTATTATACTATTTTATTATTTTCTATACTTTATTTTCCTACTAATTAAAAAATATATATGAAAATATGGATAATAAAACAAATAATATTAAAAAAATCCCTGCATCACAAGAGTAATAAGCTATATAGTAAAAAATTTCACAAAATCTGGAAAAACTTATACAATATAGATTTTTTTTATAAAAATCGAAATAAGGTTTACATGATTAGATAAATTTCACTTTTTATATTATTTAAAAGTTAAAAAATAATTTCTATGTAATATTGATATGTATACGTATGTATTTTAAAGTAATAATTCAAAAGAAATAATTTTAATAATATTTATATACATGAGTTTTATAATGTTTAAAAATTATTTTAATAATAAATATATATATACATTTTAAAACTTTAATAATAAAATATAATTAAAACGTTTACAAGCAACCGTGCATCGTACGGGTTATAGGCTAGTATTATTAACAAGCAAAACTTTATGAAAATCAATTTTATACTTCAATTGACATTGATCATACACGATTTAATTTAAAAACAGAGGCACGGGTCGCTAGCATAAATTAAATTGTAAATCTTCTACATCATTATTTTGGATGATAGTAGTTTACATTTTTTGCAGTTCCCCCATGTATTTAGTTTTTTCTGCATTCTATTAATTTTATGGAATTTTTTGTTGATGTAGTAATTTTCTGCCAAATCTGTAATTTGTGCAGTTGCAGGTCTGTCATTGTTGCTGGAACGACTTGCTGTTGTGAAATATTTATGGTCTATTGTTGTCTGCTAATGCTGGACTATTCACGAAGTTGCTTTTATCTTCTCTTGCATATAGCGAACTGAAGTTTTTAGTCTTTGCAAACTGTTGTGTTGCAGACTTGCATCAAAACATTGTAACATGTGGGTTCTGACTTAATTTACTATTTTGTTAGACTATTTTTCTTGTGGCTTGTTACCGGCTAAGGTAGTAGTTTAGTAGTTGTGATTTTATTTTTATCAAGTGGTGACAATGTTTAAAACACTAGTTTATATTTAATATTAGAAGTTTTTTATATACAATACTTTCAACAACAAACAAAAATTACCATTTATAATATTCTATAACATTATAAGTAAATTATAAAAATATAAAAGGTATTTACCAATTATACTACTTTTTTAGTTTTATTTGCAAATTTACCATACTTGTAGAATTATTGTAATTATACTATCTTTACAATTTTATTTGCAAATTTGCCTCTCTTCTTTTCTCCACCACCACCTCCAATACCTCCAATCTACTCCCCACGACCACCACCACCACCACCACCACCTCCGACCCCAATCTACCCCGCCCACACCCACCACAACCACCTCCTCCGATTTCGATCTAATAACGACCCCGCAGGGGAGTATTAAGCTTCGCCGTAGAGAGATTTAATTGTTTTGAGTTATGGTTCATTGGTTTACACCTTAAACCACACCGCGAAAATGCGGTGCGGTACGGTTCATTGGTTTACACCTTCAATAGAAAAAATTATAAATTTGAAATATTATTTTTCATTCATGTGGAATTAATTTTTAAAGTTCTTATTCAACAACATTTCTTAATTCTTATGCAGATCTTGACATCTACAGATCGACTTAATGAAATATAAACATTGTATTATAAAATATTGTGATACTAAAATAGAGAAAGATGGGTTATCCCATTACAATTGATCAATACAGTCCTATAATAAGCATCTAAAATATAATATTAGACACTAACGAAGCAAATAGCTTGCAAACTATCCCTTAAATTATTAACAAAATACTAACATAATATACATATATATATATATATTATATAATTATATAATATATTAAATAGTACGGTACATTTGAACCGCATTTCAGAAAATTAAAATTGCAACCCGCTCCATACCGCGCGGTTTGTCAAAATTTGAAACCGCAACCGCACCCAGAAAATAAAAGCCGCACAGTGTAGTGCGGTTTGGTGCGGTGCGAACGATTTTTTGCGATTTGATACGGTTTATGATCACCCTTACTTAAAAGCGACAATATAACAATGAAGGTTGAGAATGATTATTTATTATTCACTGTTGTGCCCGTTGTGATGGATCTAATTTCAGGCCCAGGAGCATTAGAGGCCCAATTTGCATGGTTTACGTATAATAAGGAGGTCCAGCCATGGTTAGGTACCTATACGGATATTGACGTAGCTGTGGAGGTACCGATATCGACGTAGCTGTGGAGGTGCCGATATAGCTGTAGCTCCGCCTGCACTTGACATAAGTGAAGTTGGATAATGACTCTTGCTCCTATTCTTTAGGAGCACGGAAATATCTTCAAAGGATGGACTTCTAGCTGGATTCTATCACTATAAACGTGATAACAACATTATACATAATATATATGCATATAGTTGGATAATTATGGATTATTTGTGGATTTATGAGTTATACTTGGACTAGGATGCAAAAAGCTTGTCATATGACACTTGGATCATCATTGGATGGAAGATAAACACATAAAAAATGTGGCTTGATCATGAAGAAATGAGTCCATAACCTAAATGACTACATCGGAACTTGATTCCTATAAATAGAATTTGTATTTGTAGGCAGTTGGCAAGGGAGTTTAGATATTCACTTCTACACACATAAGGCACTTGTACCCTTAATGAAACATTTATCGGGTGGTTTTGGTCGGAGTTCATAGCCATTTTTGTCTGGTGACCTTGTCAATTCAGGCCCAAAAACACCACCTGCTCCAGTAGTTGGAGCCGCGGCTGTAGCTTGTGGGCATGCTCTTCTGTCCGAGATCCAAGGACATATTCTGTTATTCCAACAAAGATTTTCTTGGGGTGTTGTTACAGATTTTCATCATAACATTCATTATGGATCATGGAGTATGTTGATCGAAGGCAAAGGTGCAATGTCTGCTATTCTATTTCTTTTTGTCTTTACCCGCAAAAGCATAAAAAGTTGGGAGGAGGTTTGGTGCTTCGTAAAGTAAGCTTTTGTTATGCCATAATTTTGGCATGTCTAATAATCTCCCAAATTTCTAATAATTACTAATTATTAATTATGATTAATAATTATTTCTTAACCGCTAAGTTTTATCCTCTCTCTGAAATAAGAAAAGAATCAATCTCAATCAATCAATAACGGAAAATATCTCCAAACGATATTCTTCAAATAAGGAAGATATCACAACGATAAGATTAAATCAGATAAAATCAGTAATCACCCAGATTAACGAAGTTTATCCCTAAAGTCTCTAAGGGATAGACACAAATCAATTTTACAGAACTACGTGGGCTTGATCATATATAAACATAGGTACGTAGGCATCTTGGCATATAGAATCCGATACACGAGACAAATTGAGTCCAGCCCCTTTTTTATTATACACCCTACAAACAAGACTTACTCAGTTATAATACCACTCAAAGTGGTGTCTGAGGAGGGTAGATGTACGCAGACCATGCCCCTATACAATAGGGAGGCTATTTCCGAAGGACCCCCGGCCAAGTACAGAATTACAAATACAGAAAGGAAACCTAATACAAACTAGGAAACTCATGCACACGCAGGAGTCGAACCCCTGACCTCCTTCAAAGGAGACCAGTGGCTCAACCACTGCACCCTAAACCCCTAAATCTCTAAAACAGCCACATACTCATAATTTCGCTATACTATTCCAGTAAATCTCCGATTTCGTATTGTTACGAAATTTCTCCAACAACACTACTCAAGTTCATTATCAACAAAAGATAAATCAAAATTGACCTACAAAAATCAAAACAATCATCAGCATACAATATAATACAGAAGATAAATCAAAGTCACCCCGTAAAAATCTGTTGACATACTTATATTAAAGACATTGTACTACAATATACTAGCAGGTTCTTTGCTCAACTCATACCCCCATTTATGAGCCGAACTTTAAACTGCTCAAAAAGAATAATTAAAGAAGTATATATTGGAGGTGTTTGGGTGAGCTTATTTAGTTATTTTCTAGTAAATTTAACTTATTTTAAGAAATAAGCTAACAATTCTAGTTTTTTCTAAAAAAAATAATTTTTTTTGTAACTTATGAAATCTCAAACATATATTAAATAGTTGTATAACAAAAATTATCAAAATATGACATTTTTATCAGAAAATAATTCCATAAGAACTTATTTTAAGGTGAGTCAAATAACACCATTATTCGATTGATCATGTGGTAGCCGAAATACACATTAAATAACGATATTATAAACTCAAAACATAACGTTAAGTACAATTTTTATATCAATTTCAACTAAAAAATAACATGGAGTGTTTTTAAAATTTACTTAAAATATATCTTAACGTTAGTTAAAGAAAATGCAAGAAATACAGCAATTTAATATAGTCATATTAAAATGTGAAATATATTTTGTGTAGAAGCTAAAACAAACTAGAATTATTACATGAATTAAAATAATCCAAAATAGTGAACATAAAAAAAAAAAAAAAAGTTGTACAAAACAAAACAATAAAAAATGTAAATCCAACCATAGAGCATAGGCGTGAAGCAGAAATGAATTAATTATATCAAAATTACATTATAGTCGCTCATCGTCTTCGCTCAGTCCTCTTCTCAACTCCCCTGCGGCTACATCACCTCAAATCTCTACATACAAGAGATCTGTATCTATGTCCGCAACTCGCCTCTTCTCGATCTTCTTTTTGGTAATTATTCTTCATATTCATCCCTTTTTTTTAGCGATTATTACTAAATTCATGAATTAATTTCGTGTAATTGATCATCTAATTACAATTAAACTGTGCCTAATAAAATAATTTTATTATAAATTCGTGTATGTAATGTTCTTCGTGGTTCATTATATATCTGTTTGTTATGTATTGTATAAAGTTAGGTTTTATGACCTGGAATTGTATCAATGTGATTTCTGTGTATGTGTATGTGTATGTGTTTGACTGTGTGTATGTTTGCAGTGCTACGAGATCGTAATTTTATAAAAATGTGTATCTGTTGTCGTAGTGATGGATGCATTACTTTATAAGATAGCGGAATTTTATAAGTTTTTGATGCAAACTCTATTCACTTTGGGAGAATTATATTTGTTACAATATGCTGTTATTTTTTTATCAGTTACTAGCAGCCACATCACATGGATCTCCCGGAATTCGTAAAAGTGCGAAATCATCGGTGTTTTCATTATTTAACCTCAAAGATAAGAGTAAATTCTGGAGTGAATCCGTTATACGTAGTGGTAAATTCTTATATCTATTCCTGTTATTTACCTACTTAGGGGCCGACATAACTAGTTTTTTTGTTGTAACAATTTTACACGTTGATTATTTTAATAGATTTTGATGACCTGGAATCTTCTGTTCCTAAAAACGTGGGAGCGTTGAATTACACCAAGGCAGGTACTCAAATTTGATTCTCTCACAACCTCGTGTTATATGTGTTTATTTTTTAAGATTATCAGAACTTATCCATCCGCGCGTGTCTATATCTGTGTATCTATCTGACTATCTTAGTGTTGTAGTTCCTGGAACTAGTGCAAGATGAATTGGTAATGATTTGATTATGGTGGTCGAACGAAATATATAGCGACAATTGGAAATTGAATTGAGCAAGAAAATTAACTTAAGGTATAGAAATAACAAGTTGATGAAAACTAATTTATAAATTGTAGATTAACAAAGCCTGCTGATCATAACTAAAAAAAAGTTGGGTCTGTTTGCTGGGCTTTTCTATGATCATTTTATTAATTTCTATATGACTTTTAGTCTTGAATTTTTTGGTATATCCTAGGGTTGAATTCAGAAGTGCTAGTAGTGGTAAGGGCTTATCTTTAGTTGTCCTTGGGTTCGATTCTCACTCACCTGGAGATTTATTTAAAAATGGATACTACTTATTAGCTACAATTTATACTAAAAAATACTAATCAGTTTAATTAGAATCTTTATAAATATTACGTAGCACGAGGGCTTTGGAAGTGCATGGTTACACAAGGAAACTTGTTAATGTTTGTAAAAACTGTAGCCAGTATATATGTAAAAAGGCATTAGGCATCTATATGATTAGACCATATAGATATAGAGAAGGATCTGTTTTCACACATTCTTTTTTCCGACATGAAGTGGTATCAAGAGCCATTTATTTTCCTTCTACCTAATTTTTGCATCAGCCATGTTTCATAATCGTTAGAGAATCGACACTCAACGGAGGTAAAAGCACAATTTGTAGCAGAATTTGTGATCGACTGGTTTCAAATCTACAAAACATGTCTTCCTTTGTTGATTTTTGTAGTATTCATGGATAAAAATTGCAATTCGGTGGATTATTTCGTGCTCATGAGGTATATCTAATTTCTATGATTTGATTACCGAGTCGCTACTAGTAGATACAATGAGCTAGATAAGGAATGAGAACAAACTATACAATGAGTATGAAACAAAGTTAGATGCATTAAGCGGTTTTATTCAACGATATAAGTACCAAGATTCTTAAAGCAAATTTAGGCGCGTAACTTGATGAAGAATCTCAAATTGATGCTTTGGTTACACGAAAAGGTACAACTTGATGATGCAGAGATTATAAAAGCTGATTTTGAACGATTTTAATTCTCTCCTTGAAGATGTTAAATGCACTTCCCTAATAGTCCATAGTGGCTTGTTATTTACGAATGCTTTCATGGAGTCAAATATGCGTGTGATATTTTCCAATGGCTTCCAGAAGTTTATATCCACTTTTTGTGGAGCCTCATTTGAGAATTACAAATTCTTCTTATTATAAAACTCGTGGCCGAGTTTTTGAAATGCATTTTAGCATTTGACTGTGTACCAATGAACTACATGAGTGTTACTGCACTACATGACCAATGAACTACATGAGCGTTACTGCACTTTGTTTGCAACTAGCTAGTTTTGTCGTTTATGGCCCAGTTTCAATTGAAAAGCAACAGTATTGTGTTTGTTGAGTTTTTGTTTAGTACTTTGTTAATTACGTTTCAGGTAACATTGCAAATTATCTAAAACTCTTAGAAGTTGAGTTCATGTATCTTCCAGTCCCTGTGAATTTCATTTTTATAGGATTTGAGGGGAAGGGAAACCAAGGTATGCTCTTTTTATTTTATTTTAACATTTTTGCCTTTGGATGCCGTTTCTATGATACAAGTACATCAACTCTTGGTCTGTTTCTGTTTGTTATTATTGATTCAGAATTTAAGCTGCATGCTGACGAACTTGAGCGCTGGTTCACTAAAATTGATCACATTTTTGAACATACACGGATTCCGAAAATTGGAGAAGTCCTTGCTCCATTTTACAAAATTAGCATAGACAGGGAGCAGCATCACCATCTTCCTCTCGTCAGTCACATAAATTACAAGTACTAATAATCAAATACACCTATGGCTTGAACCTATATAGAAAGTAGTATGCTTCCCTTTGTTCATGATATATTGTTTTGGTAACACTTATGCAGCTTCTCTGTTCATGCTATTCAAATGGGTGAAAAGGTCACTTCTGTATTCGAGCGTGCAATTGATGTCCTTGGCCGCATAGATCATGTGTCTAATGTCAGGTTTGGTCTAATCTCAAAGTCTCTGAGCATCTTGTGGTATTCTGAACTCTCTCGATAATGTGAATCTTGTGCACATCATCATGATTTAGATACGGCCACTAGATAGTTCATGTTGTGGCATCATCATGATAGTTCATGATGATGCCACAACATCATCATTGGAACCCCTAGATAGTTCATGTTGTGGCATCATCATGATTTAGATACGGGCACTGATTAGAGTGTAAGCTCACTTTAACACTTTGATACACTCAGAAACTTATATAATTGTAATCTGGAAGTCACGAAGAGACGAAACTTGAAGACAACATCGTATAGGAAATTTAGTGGATAATTTATCCGGTTATTTAATTAGCATACCCTCAGAACTCAAAAAATTTTTTTTGACACGTCAGAACTCAAAATAAATCGATATATGTACTCACCTGTACACTTTATTAAAAGAATTTTTTAAATTGAGGACCGTGCTGGTAACCGACTAACCGGTGACAAATATATATTTTCGCGAAACTGTAGAGTCACCAATATAACAAATGGGCATCGATTCTACCCACAAAAATTGGTTTAAACATTTTTGCTTGTTGCATATTTTGCTTCAATTTCTCTTTTGTTATTTTAATAATCTAATGGAGTCAAGAAAATCCTTTTTGGAGGTTACCTTGCAAGAAAAGTTTGAAACTGCTACATGCTGTTTTTGGATTATCTAATATTTGCCTACTGGACTCCACCACTCCTGAAATTTTGGGTGATATAGTAGATTTGTCTATCCTGCTCCTAATTACTCTTCCTTTTATGTGTTTTAAGTGATGAAGGAGCTGGCCTTTGGCAAGTTGATGTAGACATGATGGATGTTCTCATCACTAGCCTTGTGGAATATTTGCAACTAGAGAATGCGTATAATGTCTTTATTTTAAATCCCAAGCGGAATGTAAAAAGAGCCAAGTATGGATATAGGTGAGTATGTTATGGAAGCTTAAATTAAAAGTTCTATTAAGTTCTATCATTTGTTTACTTTGTTTGAATAGTGAATATTTGGTTAAGACCTAAGAGCATCGTCTCTGAAGCTCCTAGTCTGTTTACACTTTACAGCAGCTTCAGACTTTTGCTATTTGCTGCATGGTCTGCAATTAATATTATTGCTTAGAGTTTTCTTCTCAACCAGCATAAAAATGTTACTTTTCTTTATGTTTTGTCAACTAGTAAAATTTTTCACAAGTCTTTCTTTACGTGAAATCTAGTCTTGATAACTTCATTAGCATGTCCATATTTGTCTTGTTAAGGTTCCACTTTTATTTGGGACGAATTGCATTCTAAATAATATTATTGTATTTTAGTTTCGTTTTATTTGATCAATCACTATTAAAGACTGATATTTTCCTTGTGCTAGCTGTTTTAATCTGTGTTTGGGATGTTCGTTCTTATAGCAATATTGTTAAATTGTTCCTACTAACATTTGTTTTGACAATTACAGGAGAGGATTGTCTGAGACTGAAATAACTTTTCTTAAGGAGGTAATACAATGCATACATCTCTTGCTTTCACTTTCATGTAGTGCATTTTCTCTAATAGACCTGTTCACAAGTTTACCTCGTATATGTAATTGTTGTCTTTTGGCTTGATTTTAGTTAATCCAGTCCTTTGGACTTTACTAAGTATGAAAAAATATTTTGACTATAAAGGAATGCAATTATTGTGCTATACAGAAGGTAGTGTATTGATTTTGAGCAACTGTTGACGAAGCAGAACTAACAGCAATTTTTTTGCAGAACAAGAGCTTACAAACAAGAATTCTGCAGTCAGGAAACAGCCCTGGGAGTGTTCTTGGTGTGTAGTTGCATATATACAGCTTGATGACATATTTTATTTGTAAATTTAAAAATGAGATCAGTGTTGAGATAGTTTATAACAATATTCTGTTTCACCAAATTCTTTGTCAGCTCTGAATAAAATCAAGAGACCGTTGTATGAAAAACATCCAATGGCAAAATTCTCCTGGACGATAACAGATGAAACTGACACAGTGAGTTCTTTTTGTGTTTGAACTAGAACCACTGAATATCGATGCTTATGAATTTGAATGAGGGTCTTCTCTTGTTTTCCAGTTTGGTCATGAATATAGCAAGTTCCGAGGATCATTATATCTGTAAATATAATAAATATCAACCACACGTCCTTCCAGTTTGGGCACCCCACAATGGAACCTCACTGGTCAAAACAAATGAAGAGTGATCATTTCTTTTGAAAATTCCAGAGTATAGTCTAATTTATAATTTGTATCTTAGATACTGGGGTATTGAAAGTTCATGTTTCTGGACTGGAAAATTGTTGCCTTTAACCTTTCATGTGCTGATCCCTTTTAAGAAGTGATGCGGACAAAAAAATTATTAAAACAACTTGTGTATATTATATAGTATCATTAGGGATAAATTAATTGTAATTGATTAGGTAATAGGTATTATGTCATTATTAGGAATAGGAATATTTATAGTAGAACAATAAAAGGAATCATTTCCTATTATTTATATTTGATAGAGATGAATATTGTAAATTAATGATTATTTGTTAAATGTGAGTAATTATTTGTGCCTACCGTTCTTTACAGAGATAGGTTTCTATCCTGTTCAACCTTTTTTTTAAACATGTCCTACGTAGAGAAGAAATTGAACGCAGTAATCATATCAATTTATATGTAATTCACTTGAAAGTATGCTCTGTAATTTTTCACGCAGGCTTTTGCCATTGGAAACTTTAAAGGATCTATATTTCACTTTTTAGATGAAAGTGTCTCTGCGCTTTTGTTATTAGTACACTGGTTTACTGGCCTATCCTTTCTCTCTCTTCTATCTGAAAAAGTTTTATATGTTAATCTACACAGACAATTTATATTTGCTTGTAGAAAACTCCGTTCTTATCTACTCCCTCCGTCCCATCCATTTCTTTACATTTCCTTTTCACTGTCTGGCACACATTTTAAGGCTCCTCTATAATATAGTTCCATAACTTATTTTTAAAATTTTCTTTTTTTGAATAAAAATTTAAATATTATATTTTTATACAGAAAAAGAAAATTTTTAAAAAAAGTTATGGAACTATAGTTTACAGGAGCCTTAAAATGCGTGTCGAGTGCACCTCTCCCAATGTAAACTATTGGGAGGGACAGAGGGAGTAAGTTGTTAAGGTTATTGCCACACATAGCTCATAATGAGGAACGATGCCTGTTTATATTCCCTTGTGATATAGATGAGGGCTATACATATTTGTATATATTTTTAGCACTGGAAATTGGAATTTTGTTGATACTTGACCTGTGCAAGACACCATTTCGATGTTCCTCATAAAATTTTGATCTTAAAAGCATTTTTTTTTTTTGTATAAAATGAATATTATTAAAGCACACAATTAGCAGAGTTATATTGTTCATACATATGATAAATTTTTCCTTTTCATACTCAGCATTATAATATTTATTATTCCAGATAGAGTGGTACAACAAATGCATAGACGCACTGAATAATGTTCAGACACTATATCAAGGGAAAGAGACTGCTGATATAATCCAGAGTAAAGTTTTACAGGTACGTTGTTTCACTACCAAAAAATATTTCTAGTTCTTTCTTTAAGATGATAATATAAAACTGAATTATTGTCCGAAGTTGGTGAATGGTCAAGATGATGACATGAAGCGTCTGTGGGGAAAAAAATTAAAAGCGGGGGATTTTAGCGGTCTTCATGCGGAATGTCTCACGGACACATGGATTGGAAAAGACAGGTTCTCTATACTTTCCTATATATGACCATCCATTTCTCTCTCTCTCTCTCTCTCTCTCTCTCTCTCTCTCTCTCTCCCCCTCCCTCTCACACACACACACGCACACACACAGACACAATATTGGTGTATAAGTTTTAACTGCAAACATCTAAATGCTGCCCTGCTGTTGTAGGTGGGCATTCATTGATTTGAGTGCAGGTCCTTTCTCATGGGGACCTGCTGTTGGCGGGGAAGGTGTGCGTACAGAAATAAGTTTACCAAACGTGGAAAAGACCATTGGTGCAGTTGCAGGTATTGAGCAGATCCATGAACTTACAAGTTGGCTGCAATGCATTGATTTATCACTTAATTGTTAAACAACCCTGTTAAGAATAGACTGACTCCGCTACAGTGACTTGTGTAATCTTCAGTTCAATACAAAATTTTCTTATTTGCGCTCGTTGCCATGTAAAGTCTGTTAAAATCTATGTTCATCCTCATCAACTTGTGTGTTGAGTGGCATAGTGGGAACCAGTGTAGGAAATGTGTCGGGTTGAAATTATCTACAAAGCCGCTGATTGTTTACATCAGTCTTTTAATAACTAGATTTGAGAATTCTGAATGTAGTCAGGTAGTCACATGTGCCTGCTTTGCATATTCTGATAATCTTTCTATAAATAAGAAAGAATTACTTGCTTGTACATATAGGTAAGTGGTTATATGTTTGATGAAGCAAATTGTGTGTACTGATAAGCAATGAAGACGTAGGAAACCAGGACTGAGAAGAATATAATAAGTTATGGGAAGAGAAAGAAGTATTTAACAGTTATGTAGATTGCGTGCCTTTCTTTATCTGGTTGGTTACTGGCATGATGGTAGATTTGGTGTGCTTCTGTAATCTCCACCTTACATAAAACGAAAAAAACAAAAATACTGAAGACTAAAAAACAAAAGCTATTAGAAAAAGGGAAATGTTATTTCCAGAGCTATTTTTTTATTTCCAGAGCAATATTTGTAGCATATGCCTCCTACATTCACAAAGTGTTGCATATTGTGATACAATATGCTACAAATAGCTCTGGAAATAAAAAAACGGCTCTGGAAATAACATTTCCCTTAGAAAAAAGGAGCAAAACATATGCATTATTCATTAATGGCATAATCTATACCATACTATTAAAGGTGAACCAGAGATCATCCGTTGTTCAGAATTCTGGGCCTAAAAGTATGGACCTTTATATGTAACTATTGAAGCCGTAGATCCTCTGTCAGTTGGTACTTTGGCCTAATGGGTTTTCAAAAGTATGGGCCTTTATAATAATATATTTTCAAAGTCGTATTATTCTTGGCTAGTTTTTTGGGCCAGGTAATTGAAGATCATCTGTTAGTTGGTATTCTGGGCCAAATAAGTTTAAAACCTATGAGTCTTTATAAAATTATCTTATTGAAGCCGAATTGTAAAATTTTGACCTGTATTCTGGGCTAAATAATTGGGGTTAAAATATTATGAGATCAGTTGGTATGACCTCGCCTTGTGTTACACAAGGTCGAGGGTTCGATTCCCCTCCAACACATAAAAGTGTTGTGAGTGGGACTTGCCCCTTTGAGGGTGGTGGGGAAGAACCTATGCAGGTGATTGCAAGGGCCGTGCGCTGGTTCGCTCGATGGAGTTGCCGGTTCGCTTTGAAGGGCATATGGCGGTGCAGAGCTATAAATGCGGATTTATCTAGCCTATGTGGGGTGGCACCCTTTATTGAAAAATATGATGTATGGTCTGAAATCGTGAGGTTTATCCCGCCTGACCACAAATTTGTACTGAAAAAAAAAATTATGAGATCGATTGGGTCAAAAGAGTAAGTTTTTTTTTATAATAGTTTTAAAATATATAACCGGGTTATTAGAAAAGATAATATTTTAGAGATATGATCTTAGATAGTATATGTAAGTGGATTAAATATATTTAGTTGGGTTAAAATCTATTGTTGGGCATAAAAAGATAAGCTTTAAATTCCCGATTGTATAAAGTACATAACTGCTTATAGAATGTGCTATCCTTCAATATTTTAAAATGTGTAAGGAATTAAAGATGTTTATATCTGTTGATATACAGGCTCTTTGATGCTTGTAGCTTGCACTGGCTCTTTGATGCTTTTACTTATTACGCATGCATTATTTAGTAAATCTATCTTTTAATTATATACTGATTCACTTTTTATGCCCATGTGTGATTATGTTTTCCTTTGTTGGTCTAGAAATTTCAGCAGATGAAGCTGAAAACAGGCTGCAAGATGCAATTCAGGAGAAGTTCGCAGTGTTTGGTGATGTGAGTAACTGAGTATTGAGTTGAAAATTTTAATTGATTCAGTTTTTTTGGTGTTTATACTTTATTATGTTGCGCTGCTTACTTAAGAGAGTGTGTGCAATGATCGAGGTGGGGGGGGGGGAGCTTATTCTTCTTAATATGTGCATTATTTTTTTTGGTTATTTTACTTTTCAGTTTTGATGCTGAGAGATACAATAAGTACCATAATCAAGTCCAAAAGTACCTGAATGGTTCACCCCAAATTTGGGATAAAGCATTTCAAAATTTTACTAGTTTTATTCATGCCATTCAGATAGAACAAGTGACCCCTCAGTCATCTAAGGTGGCTTATCTGGTTATTTGATATTCTTCTTTCTTTAAGTCGTAAAATCTTTTGCATGATACCTTTCTTCATAAATTCGTGTACCACACAAATTCGTGTTACCATATTTACTTGGACATGATTAACCTAGGGTTCTATCATTTTTTAATGCCAGTTGAATAACTGTTATCATGAAGCATATTCAATTAATTGTAATACAAGATCCGATGGTCTTTTATTATGTCTGTCTACAACACTGTCTATAATATTTAATATCGCCTGTCTGTGAGAAAGATTAGGATTTAGGATGTGGTTGTCATAGGATTTGTTGTCTCCGCCCATATTTAATCTACCTCTTTTTTTCTTTTAGTAATGGTAGTAGATATCTGGTATTTGTTCTCTCTCTCTCTCTCTCTCTCTCTCTCTCTCTCTCTTAACATATGATGCATTTGAATGTGCCAGAGAGATCATCAAGCAATTGATATTCTTCTAGCAGAAATTGATATATATGAGCTTTTTGCCTTCAAACACTGCAAAGGAAGGAGGGTTAAGCTTGCTCTCTGTGACGGTAACCTTTTACTCTTCAATATGTAATGGTATATATACTGAGTTATGATGATGAAGGAAGTGTTAAGGTTTACCCCTTTAAATAATTGTGTAAATCAGAGAAATGCAATTGGGATGAGGATCATATAAAGTATGTATAGCAGCATTAATAAGTTAACTCTAGAACTACCGAATCTCGCTTATGAAATTGATGATTCATGATTCGTACCTAATTGGTTAGTTTCATTCTAAGCTAATGGATCAGTCCCCAAATACCCGTTTTGGTGGGTATGTGGTACCAAGACTTATCTACTGCTGATAGATGGGTATCTCAGTAAGTCAGTATAAATACCACTGCAGGCTTTAGGTTGTGCTCTTACCTTTCCGCTTAGTATATACTGAGTACTGACATGTCACCGGAGCAATTAGATCAATTTTTGCAATGATTATCTATACTTTTTGTAATGATTATATATACCTTTTATCCCATAATAGTATTTGATGATTCATTTAAATATAAATGCAATGTATTAATTGTTTCTAATATGCTGGACTTGTGAAATTTTAACCTCAGAGCTTGACGAGAGAATGCAAGATTTGAGAACCGAGCTTCAGTCATTTGAAGGTGAGGAATTTGATGAAGAACATAAGAAAAAGGCTGTTGATGCATTAAAAAGGATGGAAAACTGGAATTTGTTCAGCGATACACCTGCGGTACGTTAGCTGGGTGATATTAAAAGTTTACTTTCTTTTTGGTCCTCTTTTCAAGGCAGTGAAGACTTATAATTCTCTAACAAAACTGCGTTAGACTTTTGTGTTCGCACTTCGCAAGAAAATTGAATTCATAGACGTGCTTGTTATGGTCTGCAGGACTTTCAAAACTATACTGTGGCACGTGATACATTCCTTGCACATTTAGGTGCGACACTGTGGGGGTCTATGAGGCATGTCATATCGCCCTCAATTGCTGATGGAGCATTCCACTATTATGAGCAGATATCGTTTCAGTTGTTTTTCATCACACAGGAGGTATGGTATATTTTCATCCGTTCAGCCTTGCTTTCAGGTTTTTATTAGTAGTCATATTTGCTTAATTATTACCTGCAGAAAACTACCAATATCAAGCAGTTTGTGGATCAAAAAGCTCTCGCAGAAGGGCTTTCCACTTTAGTATTACCTTCTCAGAAAGTAATGTTCACCACAAACATGTGAGTGCTATTCTCATCTGACTTGACCACTATAATTTGAAATGGGTTATATATTAGCTTACTTACCAAATGCACTCTCATATGCGGATTGCCTGTCACGTCTCAAAATGTATCAAGCCCTTTAAAGTTAAGGTTACGGTGAAGAGATGGTTTTACGATTGTCTGGTCGCTGATGTGTTGTATGATGTGGTGAGTTCCCACAGTATTATAGCCAGGCTAAATCATTCTAACACTGCGACTTCTTAAAAAAGGAGGAAAATTAAAAGACCTCGACTCTTTAATCCTAAAACAAAGATTCAACTGAAGAATGTTAAATTTACTGAAAGCTGAGAAGCGTAGTACACGTGATCTCCCACTTATATCAGGGCTTGGAAATGCTACAATTTAGAGTATGTTTTCGATTATTCAAGTTCAGGTTCTACTTATCACTATAACTAATATTCCAACACTCAAGATGTCTCATACTGAAATGAATTGAATTGAGGATGATGTAATGCAGTAGACATTGTTTTTGAAATGAAGATGGAATAAAGATATGTAGGCAGGAATTATAGATGGTTTTGAATAGGGCATAATTTAGAGGACGGAGACCTTTGTGTGGAATTGAAGAAATTGAAGTAGGGCCTAGTACTTGCTTTCTTTATAGATATTTTCCACTCCAGGTGCCAGTATAGGTTCTGTTAACAAATTTTAGATGTTATTGCCACATGTTAGCGGATTGGTTTGCTCTGTGATTGAATTTTATAATAATTTAAGCAAATTAAACTCTAGCTCTTAATCTGAAAATATATGAATATGACCAGCAAAAATATCATCGAGCTCGAGCCAAACCCATTTTATCGAGTAGAGTTGGAGAGTGAGAAATGAACAATCTCAGCTCTATGTTTGTGGATTTTTTGTTTCTTGTTCACGGTCATTAGGTGATGGCTTCTTTTGAGTGTTCTTTACTATTTACTCTATGAACTTGAATGACATTTTTAGTGTTGTATGTATACATACATACTAGCAATCAGAGATGTGATTTAGACAAAAAGCATTGTCCGGAACTAGTAGGAATCATAGATGTTGTTATTGAAAAACTGTAGTTTCTATCTAAAGTGATTCTTGATCAAGTTTGTTATGTACCGATTTTATAAATAATGTTTTATGATTGATATGGTTCCATTTTTATCTCTATAATTTTTTAGATTATCGCTCTCCGAAGATCCTGCATTAGCAATGGCCTTTTCAGTGGCTAGGAGAGCTGCTGCCGTCCCAGTTTTGCTAGTTAATGGAACATATAGGAAAACTGTTCGTTCTTATCTTGATGGTTCAATTCTACAACATCAGTTGCAGAGATTGAATGATCATGGTTCTCTTAAAGGTTCTACACCAAAAACCTATGATATGATTTTTTTTTCATTTATTAACACTGTAGTTGATTCTGAGTAATACCTGAAAGGTGTTTTGTAGTAGCACAATCTGAAAAATACAGGATTTCAAGTTTGCACAGCATATCCGAAGATAAAATCTAACCAATAACTTTGAAACTGAAAAGAGTGATGTTGGGAATATGTGCAAAATTTGTGTCTTGGATATGATTTAAACTAGGTGTATTCATATAGATGGTGTTTGCTGCCATATGCAGATTATGTAGCACATTCTTAAGGTAGTTGACGTCTAATGAATTGGAAGCTGTTGTCTTCTAGATAATATGGTGCCCTAAGTATCTTATTCTGATTTAGTTTTTAGTGGTACAGAATATTACCTATGCAGTATTGCAGTGTAGTTGTGTCCTCACTATATATATCCGATCAAGTCATTATTCAGCTGCTTTAGTTGTATGACTGATACGTTGTTTTATTTCTGATGCAGGAAAACATGCCCATAGTAGATCCTTGTTGGAAGTTCCTATCTTTTGGTTTATTCAAAATGAACCTTTGTTAGTTGACAAACATTATCAGGCGAAAGCACTTTCGGATATGGTAATTGTTGTCCAGTCGGAATCATCAGCTTGGGAAAGTCATCTGCAGTGCAATGGGCGATCCCTGCTATGGGACTTGAGGTTGAATATTTAATGTTAATTTCTACTTTTATTTTGATGTGGGCATTTGCGTTGCTGTCACTGCATGAAAAGTTAAAAATTGTAGTCTATATTTGCTAGAGCTTGTAGCTGTGGTATGGTCAGGTAAATGCATGAAACGTCCATTTAGGTACTATACAATTATTCTCTAACTAAGACAGATTACAACAATCAGTATCTGAATAGTTTTTATTCCTGGATTAGTAGGGACCAGATGGTCCAGATGACCTGTGCTGACAAGCAATATACATATCTGATATTTTACTATTACACAAACTAGGTATCACACAACTATCTGTTATTTTACTATTACATACGTGTGGTTGGGGGTTCAAGCCTTGGCAAAGGCAAAAATGGGCGCGCAAGTGACCAGTTAGCAAAAAAGTTATATATTATTTTTGAGCTGTCTGAACTGCCGACTTATTTTTGAAAGATATATTGTCTGTGATTTTCTTTTTTGGAGGGAGTCTACATTTTTTTTAAGTGGCCACGGTGAGCATACTTTCCAGCTTTATAACTGTAGGTGTTTATGTCAAATTGTCAACATAGTTAGTAGTCAGAAGATCTACAGTAGTGTATATGATGTAAGCAGTTACGTTATTGTAGTAAGTTAGCCTATATATAAGAATGTCTACGTACTCTTGTAACACACAACATATCAATACAAATCTCTCCTTCTGATTACTTCTCATCTGATTCTCTCTACTTCCATAAGTATATACAATTTATCATGGTATCAGAGCATCAACTATCCTAGGGAAACACCTATCAAAGATACAGAAGAAATTAGAAGTACAGGAACAAAAAACCAACTGTCAAGAATTCGAGAAATTCGAAACTTATCAAAACAAAAATACAAATATACCACTGAGTAGAGCACTGGAAGAGGAGCCTACAGGAACAAGCAAACTGGAAAACCTTCAAGTCACGCGCCCTCACGCGCCGGCAGACGCGCCGCTGCGCCGCCTCACGCGCTCACGCGCCGGCGCGTGAGCCCTGTTCCGGCCATCTTTTGAAAAATTGTCTTCAGGGATTCTTGTTCTCCTCCTAATTCCGAATCTAATCGTGGTACTATTTCTTGAATCTGAGAAATTTTTTTTTTCCCTGTCAGTTTTTTCTGTCAGTGTGTGTATAGATTATATAGATACATTGAATTGCTGTCAGTGTGTTAAACATAGTATGTTATATAAATAGGGTATTGCTGTGAATTTGATAGAGAGAAAACACAGACCCATTTTACTAATATAATATAGTTTATATTAGTCATACGCATCTGTTATATATAGACAAATAGTATATATTATTTGTGATGGCGGATACTGCTGACTCTACCGTCGTGAGTGAAGATACTACTTTAAGGAGTAATAAATCGGGGTTTCATAGTACTCCATTCGTGAGTCCTAAATTCAATGGAAAAAATTTTCTTGAATGGTCAAAGGCGTGCACAATGGCACTAAAATCTCATAAAATGATGAAATACATCAATGGGAAAGCTAAACAGCCTGAGGAGAATGATGCAAACTTTGATGATTGGGATTCTGAAAATGCCATGGTGTGTTCATGGTTATCTAACTCCATGGAGGTAGATATTCGAAAAAGCTATATCTTCATTGATACCGCTGAAGATGTGTGGAATTCTCTTACTCGGACTTATTCCTTCTCCGGGAATGTAGCCAAGCGGTTTGAGGTGAAGCGAAAGATGTGGGCATTGACTCAAGCAAGCTGCACACTAGCTCAGTATTATTCTGAGCTAACATCATTATGGAGTGAATTGGGACACTACACTATATTTGAGTGTAAAACTGCTGAAGATCAAGAAAAATATCAGAAGATGATCACTGAAGAAAAAGTGATGAAATTTCTTGATGGATTGTCGGATGAGTATGATTCAATTAAAAATCAACTTATCGGACAAGTCCCATTTCCCACTGTGGAAGAGGCCTATGGTCGTGTCAGGCTAGAGGAAAGCCGAAAGCAAAGTATGACCCCAATGGTCTCTTCTGATCGATCCGCACTCTTAACTAAAGGTGTCCAGCAATCAGAACCAGAACAACCAGAGCATGTATCAATAGCTGTAATTGGAGAAAGATCTATTCAATGTGACTACTGCAAAAAGTTAGGCCACACTCGTGAGACATGTTTTATTCTGCACCCTCATCTCAGAATTCGTGGACGAGGTGGACGTGGCCGAGGTGGTTACCGTGGTGTCTCATCTGGAAGAGGCATGAGTAGGGGTTCCTTTAATGTCCCATCATACTACCTCAGAATGCGAGCCTGACTCTACAACAGGGACAATGACCGCTTCAGAGCTCAACGCCTTCCGCCAATTTATGTCACAGATCAAGACCCCTTCTCCTACAGCTAATTCTGCTCATGCAGGTATATCCTGTCATCTTACTTCCGATAAATATCCAACATCTTGGATCATTGATTCAGGAGCATCAGCACATATGACTGGAGATTCTAGTATTCTGGAATCATATCATGACAAAACAGGCAATATACGTGTTGCCAATGGAGATCTTGCACCTATTCATGGACAGGGCACCTCTCTTTGTCTTTCATCATCATTACCATTATCAGATGTTTTGCATGTTCCTTCTTTATCTGCAAATTTACTATCTATCCACAGTATTACTGACAACCTCAATTGTTCAGTAACCTTTTTTTCTTCCCACTGTGTATTTCAGGATCTAATGACAGGCAAGGTCCTTGGCAGTGGTAAAGTGGTCGATGGTCTCTATGTTATGGAAGGGAATTCTGTTTCTCCTTCAAATTATCAGGTGTCATCTAATTCTGTTTCTGAATCCTTGTATCAATGGCATAGACGGTTAGGTCATCCATCCTTTGGTGTTTTAACACATCTATTTCCCGCTTTAGTAAAACACTGTAATAAGGAAGATTTTTTCTGTGAACCATGTGAATTGGCTAAACATAAAAGATCAACTTATCCGCCCAGAAATAAAAGAAGTTCTACTCTGTTTTCTATTATTCATACTGATGTTTGGGGTCCATTTAGAAATCCTACACATGATGGGTATAGGTGGTTTGTTGTCTTTGTTGATTGTTATTCACGATTAACTTGGGTTTATCTTCTAAAACAAAAAAATGAAGTTTTCGAGTGTTTTAAATCTTTTCATCACATGATACAAACACAGTTTGATGCCTCTGTTAAAATCCTTCGAAGTGATAATGGTACTGAATATGGAGGTCCATTTACATCTTATTTGGACACATGTGGTATTATTCATCAAACTACATGTGTTAAAACTTCTCAACAAAATGGGGTAGCCGAAAGAAAAATTGGCCACTTAACACAGGTTGCACGGTCTCTTATGCTAACCATGCATGTTCCTAAATATCTTTGGGGAGAGGCAGTCATGACTGCTGCTTATCTTATCAACCGTCTTCCTACCAAGGTTCTAAAATTCAAAACACCATTGTCATGTGTTCCTGCACCCTCTTCTCATCCACTTCCTCTTCGGGTATTTGGGAGCATATGTTTTGCTCATAACCATGCACCCTCTCGAGATAAGCTTGATTCTCGGGCCCTTAGATGTGTCTTCATTGGATATTCCCCCACTCAGAAAGGGTATAAATGTTACCATCCTCCCTCGCGTCGGGTATTTGTCAGTTACGATGTTACTTTCTGGGAGTCCATTTCTTACTTCTCTCCGGGCTCCTCCTCTTTGCTTCAGGGGGAGATAAACAGACATAGTCTTGATAATGAAACAAATGAGTCAGATCACAGTCCTCTTGATAGTGAATCACTTCCGTTCATGAATATACCTATTCCAAACATTAGCTCAAAATCGTTGCCGACGAATAATGAGTCGGATGATTTAAATAGGTTTGGCATACCAGATTTGATTACATACTCTAGACGAAGAAATGATGATATCACCACTTCACCACATCCAGAGACCTCTGACCTCGAATCAGATCCTGCAGATCCTACAGCTCCTATAACTGAGTCCGATAATGGTAATACTCTTGATCCCACTTTGGATCTTCCTATTGCTATAAGAAAGGGTGTACGTTCTTGCACTAACCATCCTATCTCAAATTTTGTATCTTATAATGCATTATCTCCATCTTCACTGGCTTTTGTGTCATCCTTGTCTAGTGTTTCTGTTCCGCATACTTGGCAGGATGCTTTATGTGATCCTAAATGGAAAGATGCTATGATAGAAGAAATGAATGCCTTGAAACATAATGGCACTTGGGAGTTGACTCATCTTCCCGCTGGAAGGAAGGTAGTAGGATGCAGATGGGTATTCACTGTTAAACAGAAACCTAATGGACTGATTGATAGGTACAAGGCAAGACTTGTAGCAAAGGGGTATACTCAAACTTACGGGATTGATTATCAGGAAACTTTTGCTCCAGTAGCAAAGATGACCTCTATCCGAGTCTTGATATCATGTGCAGCAAATCTTGGATGGGAACTTCAGCAATTGGATGTAAAAAATGCATTCTTACATGGAGACCTGAAAGAAGAGGTTTACATGGATATTCCACCGGGTTTTTCTACAGATGCGACCACTGGGAAAATATGCAAGCTAAAGAAGACTATTTATGGGCTAAAACAATCTCCAAGGGACTGGTTTGGCAAATTCCAGGGAGCAATGATTAAATTTGATTACAAACAGAGCAACTCAGATAACACCATGTTCGTAAAAAGACGAGATGAAAAAATCACAGTGTTGATTGTCTATGTCGATGATATTGTGATCACCGGCAACGACACCTCTGAGATTACTAATGTCAAACGCAAGCTTGCCTCTGAATTCGAGATGAAGGACTTAGGAAAACTACGGCATTTCCTTGGTATTGAGGTCTTTAGAAGTTCAGGTGGCATCTTCCTCTCACAACGGAAGTATACACTTGACCTTCTGAATGAAACAGGGATGTTGGGATGTAGACCTGCAGAATCTCCAATAGAAGCAAATCATAAACTTTGTGGAGATGCTGGTGAAATTGTCGAGAAATCCCAATATCAAAGGTTAGTTGGTCGACTAATCTATCTTGCACATACAAGGCCAGACATATCATATGCAGTGGGAATTGTCAGTAGGTATATGCATGATCCTCGTCAACCACATTTGGATGCAGTTTATATGATATTAAGGTATCTTAAGGCTGCTCCTGGAAAAGGAGTAATGTTTACTAAAAACAATCATCTCGGGGTTGAAAGCTATACAGATGCAGATTGGGCCGGATGTCAAGACGATAGACGATCTACTTCAGGATATTGCACATTTGTTGGTGGCAATTTGGTTACTTGGCGAAGCAAGAAACAACCTGTGGTGGCCTTATCTAGTGCTGAGGCAGAATATAGAGCTATGGCTAAAGGTGTACGTGAATTATTGTGGATAAGATTGTTCCTAGAAGAATTGGGACTTGCATCTGCAACTCCAATGAAGCTACATTGTGATAACAAAGCCGCTATTGCCATTGCACATAATCCAGTTCAACATGATCGGACCAAACATATCGAAATTGATCGACACTTCATAAAAGAGAAGATCAATAATGATACCATTGGTATTCATTTTGTAAAATCGGAGGACCAGATAGCTGACATATTTACCAAAGGTTTAAATCAGAAGATGCTCCATCCTCTTATTGGCAAGTTGGGCATGAGTGATATATATGCATCAACTTGAGGGGGAGTGTCAAATTGTCAACATAGTTAGTAGTAGTCAGAAGATCTACAGTAGTGTATATGATGTAAGCAGTTACGTTATTGTAGTAAGTTAGCCTATATATAAGAATGTCTACGTACTCTTGTAACACACAACATATCAATACAAATCTCTCCTTCTGATTACTTCTCATCTGATTCTCTCTACTTCCATAAGTATATACAATTTATCAGTTTACACGTTACACTGGTAAGTACAGAAATATGGCATATGTGTAGGGTATAGACTATAGTATCAGTGTGTAAATTTGTAATTCTTTCATCAGCATCTTCCCATCTCCCGTTGTTATGGCAGTTCGTTTAAATTCATAGTTCTTACCATCTCCCGTTGTTATGGCAGTTCGTTTAAATTCATAGTTCTTACCAGTTCCTTTGTCCCGTCTACTGTGTTTGAGCTATTCGTTGAAATACCTTGGATCTGATTTAGGTGATAGGACTATTTAATTTTTAATTGATCAATCTTTGTAGTTTTATTTATGTTTATCATAGTATTGTTATAGATAATTATAATGCTTTATTCAAAATTATAACGAAAGGAACGAGGCAGTGACACTGTTTCCTTCATTTTTATTTCACTTGCAAGAAAATATCTTAAGAACACTTCAAATATTCCTCGCAATCTGTGTATGTAGCTCACTTGATCAATTTTTTTTCCTGCAATATGCAGGAGGCCCATAAAAGCTGCATTGGGTGCTGTTTCTGAACATATCGCAGGCTTGCTTCCCCTTCATCTCGTTTACAGTCAAGCTCATGAAAATGCTATTGAGGTAGGCATTTTTTAAATTGGATACTTCTAAACAATACCTAAGGTTTTTACAAGTATGTAGCCAAGGTTGTGTGTTTCAGTAAAAAGACCCCATTGTTTCTGTGTAATGATTCTAATATGTATACAGGACTGGATTTGGTCGGCAGGATGCAATCCATTATCCATCACTTCTCAAGGTTGGAAACTTTCTAAGTTTCAGACTGACACAATTGCTCGGAGCTATATACTGACAACTCTTGAGGAGTCGATACAAACTGTCAATTCGGCGATTCGTCTTCTAGCAATGGAGCTTACATGTATCCTTTTTTCAGTGTTGTATTCTAGCTTATGTACTTTGAAATTGTACTATTGTAGCCCATCAACTTATCTGTTCCTTTACACTAACTTATGGCCAGGGTCAAACACATCTATGCATCTACAAAATTTAATATATGCTACTTTATCTACCCTAAAACTCTTCAGTAGAAAGAGTTTTCGATAGGCATTTACCAACTAGTGTTGTTCTTGCCAAAATTGGACTAGCTAGGTGAATTTATTCCCTGCTTTAACAAGTTATTTCATGGTAGAGTTTGACTTTTAGTAAGTATACAAGCGTAAATGTATTAATTATATCATTCTTCAGTTCAGTAGGGTGATAAGTCGCCTGTTGACTAGTATGTGCTAAACTGGAGTATGACATGTAGGTCTTCACAAGAATGTGCTTAAATTTCTTGCTGTATATGTTGATGGAGTTTCTCTGCAGGCTCAAATCTTGTAAAGCCATACCTTTCTAAGCTAGTGTTGGCTGCATACATATAGTTCATGTTCATGCTCCAAAAAGTTTAATGCTCTCGTCCTTTAATTATACGATTAAATATACGAAAATTGCTAACACCTGAGCAATGGTTTTTCAAGCACTGAAAATCTTGTGGTATCTTATGTTTACTATAATTTTTAACTGTTTTTATTTGTTGCTAATTGAATAAAGTTTGGCATTTTGGATACTTAACATATGTCAGCTGAGCAAACTTTTAAGCTCTTCCACACCAAGGAGCGTGAACTTGTCAACAAGTATAATTATGTTGTTAGCATATGGAGAAGAGTAAGTATTACTCTTTCTACACCTTGATGGTCTATGTATATGCACAAAGTTATAATATCATTTTTACATTAATGCATAGGCCACCCTCTTCCTTTCCCTATCTCCTCCTTTGTGGAGTGGAAAGGTGATGAACTTATAATAGTAACAATGGGTGGTTATGTGGTTTGTCCCTTTTTCAGATCTCAACAATAACTGGAGAACTTCGTTATGCCGATGCCATGAGACTTCTATATACTTTGGAGGATTATTCCAAAGGGTCAGCTTTTCATCCATTATATTCATTTGGTTGGGCAAATCATATATGATTAAGATCGTGGTTCTGTTTTTGGCATTCTGTGTTCATTATTAGAAAAAATGATATTTCTTTACTTGACATGTCACGAGGTAAATGCATGTTATTGGTAACTGCATGTTATTGGTAACTGCATGTCATAGAAGGAATGCATATACTAATAACTGCATAGTTTTTTTCGTGAACTGTTTATCTTGTTGCATGTTGTTCTGATGAATGAAAGCAATACACCAAGGGGATAAAATGAAGCTACTATCTTATCTTCTTAAATTATCTACAACTTGTCCGTAGGTCCATCTTAAATGTCCCATTAAAACTTTCATTGTGTACCCTAATTTCTTGTTTAACCTAGCATTACAGTATTTTCTGACTCACCAATTAGCTGAAATTATAATCTGTGTGGAACTTTGATATTATTGGCCACTTAATTGTTCCCTACCTGAAAATCTGCTATTCTATGGATGAATTACAAGTAGATAAGTGTTGGAAAACGATAATATAACATTAATCAACCTTAAAAAATTACCGGATGTAGATATACGATTTGATATACTGGAGATGAATAGCATGGATTAGATTCTTTTGGTGAATGCATCAGTTACTCCAGTTTCCCTTTACAACCTGGTCTACCAATCAGCAATCATTTGTATTACTATTGTCATAATGTTTTAAAGTGCTTGCTGCGAGAGTCTTGCACTTCATGAGATTAATTCTGCATATTTAGATAGTCTTATTTATATATGGAACTGTATGACATGCAGATTTGCCGAGTATGTAAACGCCACTGTAGCCAACCTCCACCCTCTTCACTGCACAAGGCAAAGAAAAGTCCAAGTTGAGCTTGACATTACAACGATTCCTGCTTTCCTCATTGTTTTCTTTGTCCTATGGATGGTGTTAAAGCCGAGACGGCCAAAGCCAAAGATCAACTAAGAATCTTTTTGTGGTTGTAAATGTAGCAGTGTAACATAAATGTACTGATTCAATGCTGTATGATTCTGTTCCTCCAAGTAGAAGAGAGAAGAGAGTTGGGGTTGTCTTGTATTCCATAGCTTTTTTTCCCGGCAACTAGTTGTTTATAGCTCTTCAAAAAAAAAAAATAGAGTAGAGAAACAGGCAAGAGATAGAACTGACATACCAATTTAGACGGGCAAATGTATGTTAAGATTTTTGTGTTTAGGAAAAAGTGTTACTGTTGTGTATCTTTTACGTGAATCTTTAAAGCATGAGAGCCTTTGCACAAGTCCTCTTACAGCGAGGTGAAAGATGCCAATGGCCAAGTTTGATATTTCACATATTTTCAGACTTCATCAAGATCTGGAGAATCTAAAGACACTAGCTTGGCCGGGATGTATAGCGGAGAATTTAGACCTTAGCTAAAGTACTTGATTAATATTGTGATGCAAGTATGTAACCATTTTATCATCTTTGTTATTGTTCTAATGGCATACTTTACAAAAAGTAAAAATAAAATACAAAATCATTTTCCCTAATATGTTGTCATGTAGAATTTGATATACATATGCAGAGTTCCATTCTATGGAGAACCATCTTACGTGAAGAACCACTTAAAATGCATTAAAATTGTCCTTTATATAAGGTCCCTGGCGGGATCCCTTCACATAAAAGTCTTAAAATTCTATCCTCTATCCATTCATTAAAAAACAAAATTAAAAAAAATTAAAAAAATGTTGCCACGTCATCATTTTTTGAAAATTTTTTAAAAAAAATTGTAATTTTTTTTTTTATAAATAGCTAGAGAATAGAATTATAAGACTTTTTTGTGAAGATGCCCCTACGGGGCTCTTATATATAAAGCAATTTTAAGTGATTCTCCACGTAAGATGGTTCTCCATGGAATAATGGCCTACATTATGCATCAAAGTAAAAGGTTAAATAAGTTAATAGGGTCTATTAAAATACTTTTTTAGTTGATACTAAATATTTAATGAGAAAACAAGTTACCCTCAGGAATTTATCCGAGTCTATAATAATGATATTTTATGTGAATGTTAATGACAGTTTTGTTAATTTTGATTTCATACCCCATATCTACAATTATATTTTCGTTTATCAATATTTCCGTGTATTAATTTAAGAAATACTTTTAACATCACTTGATTATTTACTTCATGCATTTTTAGTTGTCACATTTATTAAAAAAACATAGATTAAGAAAAATTTAATGTTATAAATTACTTACATGTATTGCCTCTAATTTTTATATTAAATGATGTGATTAATTATAAAATCAAATATTGGAATTATGAATGAAAGGGTAGATATAGAAAAATTGGTAAAAAAATGTTTTGGAATAATAATGAGATAATTATTTAGGAACGAATTTCTTTTTCAAATTATATCCTATCTATATATAATTGGTGTAAAGGAGATCATATGATTTGTTTGGTCGTCAGGATATAACTGTCATTTCAAAAATACTACAGGTAAATGGCCATTTTCATCATTGTATTTTACGAAAAATTTCACTTGGGTCACCAGCCCAAAAAAGCTTTCAGTCAAACACTTAAACTATCAAAACATTTCAAATAGGTTACTGCCGTTAATCTCTGTTAAATTGACTAACGGAATGATTGCGTGGAATCCTACATGACAGGCACTATTCATCATCTTCTTTATGTCTCTTCTCTCCTCTTTCTCCCACCCTCACATCACCACACATAATCTCACTCTTCCTCTCTATTTCTTACATCAAAACACTCCCTATCTATTGGACAATTCATAACGCACCAAAAACAAACCCAACGAACATAATTCGACTATGAATAACAAAATCTGGCGAGTTAGTTTAGAAATCCGGCGAGAAAATCGAGTTGACACAAAATCGAACCCAAACTTAAAGATTTACACATCAAATCGAAGCTTAGGACATCACCAATCTATCCTTAACACCCAATTACATGAACAATAACGTATTAATTCAAAACAAGCTAATTTATAAACTAACAAAAGCCTTTAGTTCGTTTTACACTAAATTAAACAGAAACATAGCACTGAGATACTCAAGTCAATTGTAAATCATCATAGTAAGCTAATGGAATCATCATAATACACAAACAATCAACAAATTAAAAAGCCCCAAATTAATCTCAAGAACCCTAATTCGAATTCCCAATCTCGAACATAAAACTTGAAATTAAACACATAAATGGACTCTACACAATCATATGAAGCCTCCCTTTCTTTCACGAATAGCCTCCTCTTTCTTTCACCACCAATCCCACCGTCGGTCTAAAAAAAAGCCTTTAGTTCATTCATCAGGTTTATTTGAAATTATTAAAAGTAAAAACTTTGGGCTTTTGATGTGGCAAGTATGTGCCAACTAGGTGGCAGGTACGTGATGGCTGATGTGTAAAAAGTTAACGGACTTCCGTTAAGTCAACGAAAAATTAACGGTAGTGAAATATTTTTAATGTACAATGACTAGGGGTGAGCAACGGTTCTGAACCGAACCAAACCGGTGGAACCGGGAACCGAATTTCAAAAATTTTGAGAACCGAACCGAAACCATTTATGTAGTAGAACCGAACCGGATCATAAATTACGGTTCGGTTCGGGTCAGAACCGAAAGAACCGTTCAAACAACAATTTCCATACTAAAATTTAAAATTTGAAAAGAAAATAAACATACTATTTCATCCAAAGTCCAAACAACAAATGTCTACTATAGCAAAACGTATAAACGTATAAAAGAAATACTTGATTCTCTGTTATATATAGTATAAAATATATATTTTTTATTTGGTGTATATATATACGGTTCGGTTCGGTTCTTACGTTTTTTCTTAGAAGAGAACCGGAACCGAACCGGGAACCAAAATTCTATAAAAATTAGAACCGAACCGGAACCAAATTACAAAATTATAGAACCAGGACCAGATTTTTCCCCCGATTCGGTTCGGTTCCCGATTCCGAACCGGGAAATGCTCACTCCTAACAAAGACCCAATTGAAAGTTATATTGAATTAAGTAATTCGTTTGAAAGCTTTTTTGGGCTAGTGATCCAAGTGAAAGTTTTCGAATAGTACAGTGACGAAAATGGTTATTTACCCATTTAACGTTCCTAAATAAGGTTAAATATAAATTTATAATATTATTAAAAGGTACACCTTATTTCAAAAATTATTTAATTGGTGTAAAGAACTTCAAGTGGTTTGGTTGTGTGTCATTTCAAAAATACTATTTCTTATATTCTTAAATAAGGTTAAATAGAAATTTATAATATTATTAAATATTACATTTTATTTCAAAAATTATGAATAGGATTTCTAGACAATAAATATAATTGGTGTAAAGCAGTTTATGAGATTTGATCGTTAGATGTGTTATTTAAGAAGTATTAATAATAATTGTATTTTTAAATAATATTAAGAAAAAATTTAAAAAATTGTTAAATTGTACACCTTATTTCAAAAATTATGAATAGGACATATAGGTATTATTTTGAAATTTTTAAGAGAAAATCAAAATTAATTATATAGAGTATAATAAAAATTTTGAGTGAAAAAAATATGTAGATAGTATTTAATAATTTTAAAATTAGGAAAACATGAAATTTTAGGTAAAAAATATATTAACAACTAAAATAAAAAAATTAATGTTAATAGGTATATGGGTTATGTGGTTTGATAGTTAATGGTAGATGTGTAATTTAAGAAATACTAATAATAATTATATTTAAAATAATATAAAGTAAAATTTAAAAATATTGTTAGATTGTATTTCGAAATTAAAAATGATTTATAGGTATTATTTTGGAATTTTTCGGAGAACAATCAAAATTAATTATATAGAGCATAACAAAGTTATTGAGTAAAGAAAATATTAACATTTAATCATTTGAAAATTAGAAAAACTTGAATCTCGGGGGAAAAAATGTATAATAACTTATAAAATGATACAAATTAATATTAATAAAATATTGGAAAATTATCAAAAATACCTATATTTTCAAACTTTTATATGAAGTTGTAAAGTAAGTTGAAACGAGTTGTATTTCAAGTTGCAAACACCGTATTTTTTTTTAAAAAAAATTGCAACATAAGTATTTTGGAAAAAACCCTTAAATAACTGTCATCAATCTAATGCAGTTTATAAACATTATTTTGCAATTCTTCCTACAAAAATTCAAATAATAAAATTTAATATAAAAATTTATAAAGCATATTTATAATGCATGGGTATAAATTTTAAAAAGGGATGGAGTGAAGTGAACATCCTCATTCAATCGAAATAATGACATAAATACCATATTTTTTCTAAAACTTAACCAAAATAACACTTTTTGGGTTTGGTGGCCAATAATACCAGCCTGTTACGCATTTACCAGTGGGGTAATAAAAAAAAATTCTAAAACTTTATGTTACCCATTTGTCATCTGGGTAATAAGTATAAATTTTTTTCCTGTTACCCCTTTGGAGAATGCGTAATAGCTATTACCCATTCTCCAAATGCGTAATAGGAAGTACTGTTTCACCTATTACCCCTTTTTAAAATGCGTAACTAATACAAAACCTATTACCCTCATCCCAAATGCGTAATAGAGTGGTATTTTTGGCCACTTTTTCAAAAAATGGTATTCTCATCAAAATTTTTAGAAAAAGTGGTATTGTTGGCCAAAGCCCATTCAATCTAACATCAATCATATATTCAAGCTAACATCAATCACATTTTCTATTGGAATTGATAAATAACTTCGTGTCTTCACTATTTAAACTTCGTATTAATATCTATATTACTTAAATGTTTATAAATTTATTATTTAAACTTTTTTAGCATTAAATCTAAATAAATATTGTTTGTGGGAATTGAACCTTTTTATATAACATATTTTAATATTAATCTTAAATTAAAATATTATTAACCGAATTCAAACCTTAAATCTCTATTTGTAATCTATTTGAATTTTGAACTACGGACAATGAAAGAGATAATAATCAAAACTAAATTACAAAAGGCAGCCCGTCTACTACAGTCTACAGATGGTTGCTAAGTATTGTTTAAAGATCTTACGGTTTTTACATCGTTGGATCAACCATCCAACGATCCTGATTTAAAAAAAATTTGTATCGTACTGCAAAAACTTAAAACTTTTTGCGGTACGTGCAAATACCAAAATGCCTCCTGTTTTCACATCAAAAATCTATTGTTCATTGTACCGCAGAAACTTTCTGCGGTACAGAGAAATTACCAAAATGCCCCCTGTTTTCACACTATAGACGGGGGCATTTTGGTAATTTCTCCGTAACGATACGAATTTTTTTTAAATCAAGACCATTTGATGATTAATCCAACGATTATAAAACCGTATATTGTGTAAAATTACTCCTGCATACGTATGCAAAAGACCGGACCCCATTACAAAATATACTCCCTCAGTCCCATCATTTCTTTACATGACAGCGGCGGGGGCTCGGCATGCATTTTAACGCTCCTAAAACGTATAGTTTCATAATTTATTTTTGAAATTTTCTTTTTTCGTATAAAAATAGAACAATCCTATTTTTATACAAAAAAAGAAAAATTTAAAAATAAGTTATGGAACTATACTTTATAGACGCCTTAAAATGTGTGCCAAACAAGATGAAAAATATGTAAAGAAATGGGTGGGACGGAGGGAGTACATTTTTTTGGCAAACGTGCAAGTGTCATGTGCAGTTGTGCACCTTGCAAGAGAAGATTGCGTTAGGCGGGAAAACTGTTATAGGGGAGTGACACGTGTTATATTGCAAAAAGATGACCGGTGAGGTGTGCCCAAACTTGCTCTTTGTTTACTTATAATAAGTTAGATTAATCTGCGTTACTCCTTCTCTCCAGACGAAATCAAAGGTATCATCTCCTTCCTCTACAACTCCATTCAAATCATTGTCTTCACCTATAAATTCTTCGTGTACTATTTTAGTGTTCGAATGTAAATTAGGTAACTAATTTGACAAGCCTTCATGTCCTGGTGATGTTGGTGTTTTCCTTTAAAGTTAAAAGCACAAGTCTAAGCAGCTTACAATATATAAATTTTTGCACCGATATATGATCCGTTATGGAACTTCTAACATTTAAGCAAGATCGAGATCTGTGAAATTACCGATTCTCCTAAAATCTCGTTTTAAGAGGAAAGACTTATTAAGATCTTATAATATGATTCTAACCCCTCACTTGAAAGCCAAAATCGATAGCCCATTTTTGGGTCGAAATGTGGACTACTTTGGTGCCCATTTTTTGGGGCACTTATCAGACATTGGGGTTGGAGGGTTTGAACTTTAAATTACCAGTTCCCCACTTCCCCTGGAATGTTTTTTTTTTTTTTTTTGATAATTTGGTGTCTGGCCAGCTTTTGCGCAACTGAACTAATTCGCAAGACTGCTAACACACTTGTAACCACCGAGCTTCTCCTGGAATGTTGAAGTGTGTTAGGAGGAGGATTTGTCAAAATCTTATATAGTATCTTAACAATCTCGAAGGCCTGCTAGTTTGTTGCTGAAAAGATCCACATGTTAATTAGTCTTAGTTAAATAACAAGATGTGATTATTTTTATAAAGATAGTTCAAGATTTTAAGGGAACTCGCATTCAAAATTAAATTTCTGACCCAAGTCTGTTCTTTATGTTGGTGTATAGATGGGAAGTGGTACTATTGCTGCCAAGTGGGATGTCGAATCTCACCGGATCTTTGTGCGAATATGTGAAGATGAGGTGAAGAAAGGAAATAAGGTGAATACAACCTTCTCCGAGGTTGGTTGGCTGAATGTGCAAACTAGATTTCGCGAACACACTGGAAGGGGTTATACCGTTAAACAGCTTAGAAACCACTGGGATATTTTGAAAACTGAATGGCAGCTTTTTATGAAGTTGAAGCATGGATATATGAAACTCAGATGGGATGAGTTTACTAAAACAATCGATGCATCTGATTCTGATTCATGGTGGGATGAACGTATTCAGGTTTGCTACAAGTTTAATTTGTTTATTATGACCTAATTTTTGGTAACTGTAATTAGCCACTTTAATATGTTGATTGTCTCCCATGTATTTGTACCAGGAAAATCCAAAACTCAAAAGGTTGAAGAAGTTGAAGGGAAAAGAATTATTGATTAACTGGTTCAGTTATGTTACCTTATTTGGCGATACTTTTGTAACAGGTGACAGAGCAAGAGACCAGCACTCTAGTGTTGGTTATGATTCTTTGTGTGATGAAAATTTATGTTCTACACCATACAAGGAATCTACAAAGGAGGGTTGTGGCGACAACTATGAAGACCTTTCAATACCAAGCCCATGTCCAGATCCTCGTGCAAGCAAATCCGAAATAAGTAAAGGAACCAAAAGAAAGAAAGTTGGAGTAGAATTTGTGCGGGGAGCTGTTGGAGGTGGTTTGGCCTGTGAAAGTACCTCCAGTGTTAAAAATTTAGGTACTAGTCATGCTGCAGCTCTTGAAATATTGGATGGTATGACTGAACCAGCACCTATGAGTTCTTTGTACCATTTTGCTCAGCAGTTTTTAGCAATAAAGGATCACAGGATACTTTGGTTCAGAAGCCGGAACAATGAAATTCGCTTGGGAATGTTAAAGTACTTCTATAAACACGGTTTTTGAGAACAAACGACATTTGAGAATCGGTGGTTTGTGGGGATCTACGATTTTTTCTTAAAAATGTAATGCCGGTTTAGTATGAAGATTCCTAGGGATCAGGTGTGCTGGTTGCTTTAACTTCCTTTTCCACGAGTAGGAGCAACGGTGCATAGATTTTGTTAATTAAGCTACTCAAAGGTTTATAGAGGTTTAGTGAGAAGTTGAAGAAAGTTGGGCTCACTGATCTTCTATAAATTGTTACATCTCTATATGAATATAGAGAATTTTAACTAGAATGCATGCTTGATACTGTTAAATTAGTACAAGTACACAATTTAGTGTGTTTAGTATTGTTTGTTTAGGAAGATTGGAAAAAATTAATCAAGTGACGCTTAATAAAATATTGTTTGATTTACATGCGGGGGGAATTAGTTACTTATTGTTTAAATTAAAACAATCATAATTAATTATTTGAAAAGTGTTTGCCATTTCTAAAATATTATTTTGATGCTTTCTTATTACTAATACGAATTACAACGACAATATATTTAATTTAGGTAATATAGTAGTTTTGTATACAAACTGGTATGTTGTGTTTGGTTAAGGTGAATGGAATGGAATAGAATAAGAATCAATATTCATTCATTTTATACTTCAAATCTCATTTAATTCTATTCTATTCACCCCAACCAAACACAACATTACAGTAGTAGTAGATGCAGAGTAGTTGAATCTGGGAGGCCCCCCAACACTACGAGAGAGAGTGGGAAGAGTGAGCAGATATCAAGAACGTTGCTTATATGTGCAAAAGTAATACAAATCTATCTTCATTTGCAAGGTTGTACACCAACAATGTACCCTGGTTTATAGTTACATGTCCTGAATCACTGATAGCCAGGTCATTCAAGGGACATCATTAAATGAAAAACTCATCGAGTTTGTCATCACGATTTAAGCGCATAATATGCCTCGAAGCATGTTGCTGAATTGGAAACTACTGAACTAAATGTTCAGGGACCATTTCTTCATCTACGATGTACTTTACATAAGGTTCTAATTTGAACTTAAGCTGAAGTTGATGCACTGACGGTATCAGATAGTTTCTGACCCTTTGTTTCAAGGGGTAAGAGTAGAACCGAGAGCCCCGAAAGAAGCATTACACCAGCAAATATAGAAACTGCGGCTGCTTGATGGCAATCAGTTACCAATTTGACCGCCGCCAGTGGACTTATCATGCCCCCAACTCTTCCAACAGAACTAGCAATTCCAACACCTGTTGCTCTCACTGAGGTTGGGTATACCTAAATAATGGCAGTAAGAGCTTGAATATGGAGCATCAGACTAGATTAAAGCAATGACTAGATTTGTGTACCACATGAATTATACACACAGTGTCTTCTATGTCAAATTATGTAGAGAACTAGAGAAGTGAAAGAAAACCTTAGTTGATGGGTATATTTTCAAACTTACCTCAGGGGCATATATGTAGGCAATAGTGAAAGTCCCAATGATGAACATTCGAGCTCCAAATAATAATCCAGTAGTTAGAATTCCATTTTGATGTACAACTAGTGGCATAAGGAGGCCACAACCGAGCACAAACATGGAGACCATACTAAGTTTACGGCCAATCCGGTCCACAATCAGTGCTGATAAAATAATTCCAGGAAGCTCTGAGAGGAGAGAAGAGAGCAACATAAGATACAACCCTTTCAAAAAGTCATGACTAGAAAACCAAGCAATGTATGTCTTACCAGCTAAACTAGTTACAAATACATTGATGTAGAGAGTGTTATCCTCATTTTTGGAGTTGTATAGCCGCAATATACTTGAGTTACACTGATTTTTCCCATCGCTCAGCTTTGACGTCAGCAATATAATTCCATAATATGAAAATGCATTGCCAAAGAACAAAACCCACAACAGAAGGGTCGTTCTTCTTAATTTAGATGATAACAGAATCAATACGGTTGAAAAGCCTGAATTAGAGAATACTACTTCCTTTGCTGATGGGGCACGTAAATTAGAATCTACCCTTTGATCAGATTCTCCATCCAGCTCATTTTTGCTCTCTGAACTGAGGATGCCAGCAGGCAGTTCCTTTTGATTGACTTCCGCTACTCTTCTAAGGATGTTAAGAGCCTCAGTTGTTTGGCCATTAATGCATAAATACCTTGGAGATTCAGGTGCCAGACCATAAAAAAGAAGTGCAGCGAAAGCTGGTACAGAAGATAGAGCGACCAACCATCTCCAACCTAATCGCGGCATGATTAACTACAACAATAGACTGTTAGGAGTTATCCCTATCAACACAAAGATTTCAATGTATATCATATTTAATCTTAGTTGAAAATAATATATTGGTATCTTACTAGGTTAAGATTTAAACAACAAAAAGGAAAGGACCTAGAATAGCTATAGTACTATTGACAATATTTGGGATAATATGTTGAAAGGAATGTTTGCTTATACACATAAAGGTACAGAATTTCAGATGTAAGTTATAGTCATGGATTTAACATTCCATTATAGCCAAAATCTCATATACCAGCGCCAATTTCTCCTATAATGCAGATGCCTCTAGCTCTAAGTTTTAAGAGAATGGATTAGAAAAAAACAGATTGTAACATATTTCTAACAGGACAGGAATTAAATTACAAACAAGGTGGATAAGGGAGACATGAACATACCCATCCTAGAGAAGCCTCAATAATTGTTCCAACAGTCCAGAAAGTTGAAAAGACAACCATCCAAACGCCTCTATTCGGGACAGGAACAAACTCAAGAAACCAAGATGTATATACTGGCCCACCTCCCAGACCAACACCAACAAGAAAACGAAGGATGACCAAAACTATATAATTAGGAGAGAAAGCGCTTAACAATCCAGCTCCAGAAGTCATCAAAGCTACACTAAGAAGTCCCGTCCTAGGCAAGGCAAATGAACACATATACTCGAATAACTATGAATGTTCACGAAGCACAAAATTCAACATAAAAGGACTGCACTTCTAAAACAGGAATGTAATACCAACTACTACCGGCTAGAAGACATTGAAAGACAGATAAATGTAAAAAGGGTGCTCCAACAATCTTAGTCTAATTGCAATTTAAAGGGTACCAGACTTGCCTCCTTCCATATTTATCTGAAATGACCCCCCATGAATATGCACCAATGAGCATGCCAGCAAAGACCACAGTTGTTATTAGGCTTTCTTGAGTAGAGGAAAGATTCCACTTAGATTTGACAGATTCTCCTATGAAAGACAGAATCATCACCTCCATGGCCTCCGATATCGAACCAAGTCCAGCATAAATAAGAACAAAACTTTGGAACTTCCCAAATCCAACGGCAACAAGTGCTTCATCCAGTGTGTACACAGGGCCATCATTATTATTAAGCATCTGCATTAGTTACCAATTGAAACAAGCATGCGAAAAATAGCTGTAAATAACTACTGGTACCGGGTCATGTATTCATGCACATAGTAACAGTAGTGGCACTTTTAGCCAGTGTTGTAAAAAGCGGAAAGCGGTTCTAAGCGGTGGGAGGACCTTCTAGCGCCTAGGCGGGTTAGGCGGGCGCCTAGGCGGATTTCTAAGCGGGACGTTAAGCGGATTGTGAATATATACATAAATATTTTTTAATTATTTAATTATATATTTAGAGGTTGTGAATTATACAAGTTTAAATTTTAATACATATATTCATTTATAATATAAAATTTGAAAAATAATTAAAGAAAAATAAATAAATAAAAATTTTTTAAAAAAATATATTTTAAGGTTCAAAATTGGTCAAACCCGCCTAATTCCGGTCAAACCCGCTTAATTCCGCTTAATCCCCGCTTAATTACAAAAAACGCTTAAAAGTCCGATTAGTAGAAAATCGAGTCGGTTAGTAGTAATTTTCGCCTAGGCGGCCGCTTAGCCCGCTTTTTAGAACACTGCTTTTAGCTAATCAGGTACAGTAATAATTAATAAAGTTGTAACCTCCTTGGTCATGTCAAACACAAGTGGTACTTCAATAATACTCCCTCCGTCTCATAATATGTTTCCTGTTTTTTAAAACACGTTTGCCAATGCACACTTTTAATCGGTATCGTCAATTTCTTATTAGTATTAAATATAAAAACTTCACTGTATTAAAGTACTCATAAATACGAATCCAACAAGATCACTCGTGACTATATTTTGTCTTATAAATTATACGTAAATTAGTAGTCAACCGATTATAATGAATAGTGTAAAAAGTCAAAACGGGAAACACATACTGAGACATAGGGAGTACTAGCATTAGCCCTAATGCAGCAATTCGAATAAAAGCAAAGTACTCTGTAATTGTGGCATTTTATACCAATACAGTCTTGGGCTAAACTCTAAAGATTAAACAATTGTAAGATTAATTTGTGAAAGAAAGGCAGCCCATAAAAAATACTAGAGTAAATTACATAGTGGTGGCTGTATTTTACACCAATTTTCAAAATAGTAGCCAAATTTTCAGATTCTCAAAAGAGTGGCTAACTTTTCTTTCCGATTTTCAAAAGAGTGGCTGCCGTCAACTTCCGTAAAATTTTCACCGTTAACTAATATATTTAAAGAATAAGTTACAGAATGGTGACCATACTTTACAATGATTTTCAAAATATTGGCTATTTAATGATTTTCACGGTTAATTATTTTGAAAATCATTGTAAAGTATGGCCACCATTCTGTAATTTACTATTTAAATATATTAGTTAACGGTGAAAATTTAACGGAAGTTGACGGCAGCCACTCTTTTGAAAATCGGAAAGGAAAGTTGGCCACTCTTTTGAGAATCTAAAAATTTGGTCACTATTTTGAAAATTGGCGTAAAATATAGCCACCAATATGTAATTTACTCAAAATACTAGAAAGAAATGTGTTTCAATCTTTATTTATTATAGTTATTCAAGATTTATTTATTACAAATTTTGTACTTGCTGCAACCTAAGCTACAAATTAGCATGTAATCACTGGCCATACATGAAAAGATTGAAACTTCATTACACGGAACACAAATTGACAGTAGTAGTAAGAAACAACATAGAAGGGCAGAAACGTACCTGGTGGTTAGTCATCTGAATTTAAGGGGCGGATATATGTATTATGTAGTATATGTGTGTGTATATATTATTAGTATTACACACGGACAAACTGGATTCTTGAGTTGAAGAGGAGATGAGTCATTATGTGTCTGAACAACGTAAAAGTAAGGATATACATAAATAAAGTGGAAAAGGACAAGTAAGGAGTTTTGGTTCAACACCTTCCCATTTTATAACCACCCATCCATAAATGATACTCCCTTTGTCTTATAAAAATTTTCTTGTTTGAGTTGCATACGTTTGGCGAAACACACTTTTAATTATTAATATTTTTAATTTTATAATAATATTAAATATAAAATTTTCATTATAATAAAATATTTACAAATATGAATCAAACAAAATCACTCATAATTATATTTTGTCTTATAAATTATGCGTAAGTTAGTAGTCAATCGTTTATAATGAATAGTGTAAAAAATCAAAACGAGCAATGTTTTTTGAGACAGAGAGAGTAGTAACAGAATTCTTAGTAATTTAGAAAGAGATAGAGGGAAAAATTATAAACAATACTTCTTACATGTGCTTCTGATTATTATAAAATAAAGATAGAGAAAAGTTGAAAAGAAAGAGAAAAAAGATGTTAAAAAAAAGAGGGAGAAGATGGTGAAAAAAAAATAAGGGATGATTACGAGTATCTTAAAAATATAGGAATGAAAAGTATGTGCTAATTTTCAAGGGATCATGTAGGACACTCTTAGACACTCTTGGAGTACAAAATCAAGTCAAATTTCTTAAATTTTGATTTAGGAGTTCAAATAAATAGTCTCTTGGAGTTGTTCGTAGTCCCTTTTTTTAATTATTTTACGTACATAAAAATCCAATACAATGTCGTAATTCAGGCTACGAACCATATATTGGTTAAGCATATTCTTCGGTTAGATGATAAGTTTTTATGGATGTTTTTGTGGATGAAAGAATATCTCAAATTTCCTTTCCTTTTTGGATTGTGTAATTTTTATCATTTAAATAAAAGCGTTTCATTTAAAAAAAACAATACAAATTAAACTAAGATAAAATTCTTATTTCCAGATTTAGTGATTTCAACTGTGTATTTCCATTTTCAAGTTCCATCCAAGTGTCGAGGCAGATTTTTATCATTTTCAGATGTGGGTCAGTGTTTGATTTTTTGTAGGAAAGATTATGGAAACGTATTCAGAGTTGGGGGTCCAAGTTATTATCTCGAGCAGGGAAGGCAATATTACTTAAGAACGTGGCTCAAGCGATTCCATCGTATTGCATGTCGTGCTTTCTACTGCCCAAACAATTGTGTAAGGAAATGGAAAGAGTTATGAATGGTTTTTGGTGGAGTTCTAATGGAAGTATGAAGAAGGGGGTTAAATGGTTAGCTTGGGAAAATATGAGCATGGCTAAAAATAAAGGGGGAATGGGTTTTCGGGACTTACATGGGTTTAATCTAGCTTTGTTGGGCAAACATTGTTGGAACTTTCTGAACAATCCGGATTCTCTAGTGGCTAGAGTGTACAAATCTCGGTACTTTCCTAATTGTAGCCTGTTAAAAGCAACAAGGGGTGGTGGATGCAGCTATTTATGGTCGGGCATATGGCAAGCTAAAGAGGTTTTCAAAGATGGTTATAGATGGGTTGTGGGAGATGGTGAGAGTATAAAGGTTTTTAATGATGTGTGGCTGAGAGCAAAAGTCAATTTTCGGGTGGAAGACACTTATGCTTACAGAAACAGCTCACTGAAGGTTCGAGATTTGTTTGTCTGGTGCTAGAAGATGGGATGTTCAAAAGGTGAATGACTCACTTTCGAGTTGTGATGCTAGTGTAGTGCTGGCTATACCTATACCGATAAACCAGTGCAAGGATCGAGTGGCTTGGGTGCATTCTGTTAATGGGAAGTATAGTGTTAAATCTGGTTATCAAATTTGGCAAGACAGCTTTGGTAATAGTACGAGAGTCCCTGAATCGAGTGGTTGGAGGAAACCGTGGAATATGGATGTTCCAGGTAAGGTCAAAGTGTTTATTTGGAGCATCTGCAGAAACAATATTCCAGTTCGCATATTACTCAAAGGCAGAGGGGTTCAGACCTCTATAATATGTCCTATGTGCAATGACATTGAGCATATGGTACATTTATTTTTTGACTATCCGTTTGCAGTTGCTTGTTGGAATTATATGGGTTTGAATTATGATATGAGTAACGAGGAATTTGCAGCGGAGTGGATGCTCAAGTTACTAAGTGGTGGTTCACAGGAGATAATTGGGCTAGTTGCAACAGTATTATGGGGTATATGGAGAGCAAGAAATTTACTAGTGTAGGAAGGAAAAGCAATCACACCAGCCAATGCTATGGGTTGGAGTTCGAATTAAATTTCAGAGTGGAGAAATGCAAAGCTGAAATTCAAAGTTTCTGGGGGTTCTCAGAGAGTTGGTGGAACTAGGGAAGAGTGTAAGTGGCAGGCGCCAGAAGAATGAGTATTGAAGATCAATATAGATGCTTCTGTCCATGCAGGAGTAAAATCATTTGCAGTGGCTTTGATTATACGTGATCACAGGGAGTCTTTTGTCCAAGCTCGAACGGTGCGCCAGGAAGGAGAGATAATTGTGTTCGAAGCTGAAGCAAGGGGGGTTCTCGAAGCTTTGAGGTGGGTTCAGGAGTTGAATTTGGGAATAGTGAAGATAGTGGTGGAAATTCTCAACTTACAGTGGCAGCTATTCTACAAGGAGTCGATTATAATCCGGAAGTCGGCAATGTGTTTAATGATTGTCGCATGTTGCTTAGTAGTCTGTCAAATGTGATAGTTCGGTTTGTTAAAAGGCATGCTAACAGGGCAGCTCATCTGTTAGCTAAGGAGCCCTGTATGGTGAATAGCCCTATTGTGTTTATGTCTCCTCCATCTTCATTGTTGGAGACGATTGTTCTTGAATCTCGTTTTGATTAATGAAATCTTTTTGCTTCCAAAAAAAAAAAAAAGTTCCATGCAAGTAAAAGCTGCGGACAATATTTGCGTTATAAGAGCATCTCTAATTATGTTATGTATATTAATTATATAAAATAATAATTATGTAAAATTTATCGAAACTGTAAGCTAACATACTCTATTGGTTATGTAAAATGATTGATTATATGTTGAAAAAATAAATAAATGATGATGTCATGATGATATGTTTAAATTTAGAGTTTCTATACAAAATTTAGATATTGGCTATATATGACCAACCTGAAATAAATTATCTAAATTTTTAGATAAAAGGAGAGATGGTTGAAGATGAAGAAAAAAAAGTCCTTATATAAAATTAAATGTCACATCATCCTTTTTTAACTAAAAAAAATCTAGCATTGAAAATGCTTAAACTAATTTGCTGTATCCCCTTCCTAATCTCGTGTCATGTCATTATTGCGTATGTTTGGAATATGCCACCTTTTATTATTTTCCTATTTTCTAACAGGCACTTTTCTGTTTGTTTGTAATATTCTCTCATTGTAGCTAATTAGCTAATCACTCTATATAATAGTTGCTACTGCGTCTTTTGAACAGTAAAACGGTCTGCCAGCTTTATGCCATTGGTTTTGCTACTAATTACAAATGAACCTAGCTTCCCGCTCCTCTGCTGCTGCTCCATCCTCACGTGTGTAAGTAAAGTGTACTAATGTCTACTAATGTAATTAATCACTTTATTACATACAACTACACTTATTACTATATTCTAATCCTAATTCTATTGATTCACTCCATTTTGGAAAGCTTTCACAGGAAGCTTACTTACATATCTTCAACTCCTTCTTGATCAAGCTTTATTTTAAATTTGAATTTCAAATACGAGTTTCTTTTCTACAACTAAACAAAATTATATTTCCATTACCAGAAAACATAGATGGAAGGGGTAAGTTCGTAGTACTCCCTCCGTCCCTTATTTCTTTTCCTACTTTCCTTTTAAGGATATTCAAAATACTTTTCCTCTTACTATTTTTGTCCATAAAAAATAATATTCAATACTTACTACTCCACCCACTACTCCTTAAAAATAATATTCAATATTCACTACCTCACTCACTAATCATTACAAATAATATTCAATACCCACTATTCCACCCACTACTTTTTAAAAATAATATTCAATATCCACCACTCCACCCACTATTCCTTAAAAATAATATTCAATACCCACTATTCCACCCACTACTCCAAAAAAACAATATTAAATATCCACTACTCCTTAAAAATAATATTTAATATCCACTACTCCATAAACAATCAATATTCATTCTCAACTATCTTAAAACCCGTGAAATTCAGCAAACAAGAAAAGAAATAAGGTACGGAGGGAGTATTAATTTTCAATATAATATAATTTATTACTATTATATTGACATGATCCTTTACTTGATGTAACTAACTGTTAGGTCGAATACACAATAGGTAATCAAATACTGTATGAGTAACTTAACAAGAACACACTGTTTAATACTTAAAAACTGTTTGGAATTAACAATTCCTCTCTCAGTGATGTAAAATATCACAGAGAGCTGCTTAGGTTACAATCAATGAATTTCTCAATGTTCGATACTCTTCTAGGGTTAACCTAACTGTATTTATAAAACATACAGCTTCGTACAATCAGTAATTGATTCTCCTATAATTAAGCTATACAATTGATATCAATCACGATTGCTTCAAGTCTTCCAAGTCAACTCAATCTCTTTGACAGCTTTCCAATCTTCAAAGATATTGCTTCCATATTTATCTTGTATCAATCTTCAAACACTGTTGACTCTTCAGACATTACCGCTACAGAGTTTAACAATCTCTGTTGCGCTTCCAGTCAGTGTTTAACTAAACTCTGACTGCTTCCAGCTAAACTCTGTTTTGTTACTTTAGCTTCCAAACACTGTTCTCATCAATCATTTCTAACAATCTCCCCCAACTTGTTCATTAGCAAGAATGTACAAGTTTACAGTAAATGATGATGTCAAAACAAATACAAAGTCTACAGTGTTTAACAAACAGAGTTTAAGCTTTTACTTAACAAATTCTACAGAAAATAAGAAAATTCTTACAGACTTCAAATTATAATCTCTTGAAGATCTGGCATTGTCCTGAGATAGTCTATAAGCAATCTTCTTTCAGCATTTTCAAGCTCTATCTGCATAGCTTCCTTGATTTCTCTCAACTGAGGATCATTCTCATCAGTCTGATAGATAGCAGCTCTAAGATCGTAGATTTTGTTTCTCCTCATTTCATTTCCCAACCTGATATATTTCACTTCCTCAGACTTCACATTAAAATCCAGAACAGTAATTCCAAGATTTGTCTTCAGCTTTGTAGTCCCCTTCTCCATTTCTATCAGATTCCCATTCCAGTCTCTGTACTTTGGAACATACTTGCTGTTGTACTTCATATTTCTCCTGGCAAGATTTTGAATCATCTTTTGTCTGAGTACATTTGCAACTGATTGAGCTCTTTGATTTCTTACTCTGAAAAGATACAGAACATATTCTAGTTCTTCCCAGTACTTTAAATCAATATCCTTCTCATCAACTTTAAACACTGTTCCATCAGCCATGAAATATAGCAGAAAATCCTTCTCTAAACTCTTCTGATTAACAAGCTGTACTGACTCCAGTCTGTCTAAACTCTCTTGAGTGATACCACGACCTGGAACAGCCAATGAAGAAGGATCTCTAGGACCAATATATTGTCTTGTGTCTCTGTGTGAGCCTATGCCTCCTTTGTTGTATCCGATTTTACCAGATAAGGCTCTACCATCAGTGAAATCCATTGGAACTGTAGCTTCTAGCCTTGAATCATGAAGAACACCTTTTCCAAATGTTGATTTCAACTGAGAAGACAATAATGGTGTGGTCACAACTTGTGCAGTAACAGAGGTTGTGTCTTCATTCTTCTGTACAACATGTGTATCAACAGAGGTTGTAACAATACTTTTCAGCTTTTACTTAGCTTCTGCATCTGTTGGTTTTCTGAACACTTGCATCCTTTGATTTGTACCAACTGGTTCTTTGATTTGAATACCTTTAAGAACAGGCTTTGCAGCTTTAACAACTTTCACATTCTTCTTTAATTTATCAGACTTTAAAGCCTTCAAATGCTTTTCCTGCAGACTCTTCTCTTCAGCTTTAGCATCTTCTATAGTAACTCCTTCTGCATTCTCTTCCATGAAAAGCTTAACAGCTAACTCCTCATCAGTCTTTGGATTTGATATTAATTCCAAACTCTTGGTTTTTGAAGTACCTTGAGTTTCAGTGTTTATTCCAACAGACTGTGACTTAAGAGATTTTCCAGATCTCAGAGTTAGTGTTTCAGAGTTTAAAGCCTTACTCTTATCACTTGCCCCTCCATCTCCAGCATCATCCTTCTTTTCAAGCAGAGTTTGAGAAATTTTACATTTAGACTTAGCAACTCTCTCCCCCTTTTTGACATCATCAGGAATGAGTATAGATGTAATGAGCTCCAAAGAGTTAGCAATGGAATCAACCTTAGCAAACAAGGCAGCTTGATTTTCTTCAACCTTTCCTAGCCTGGCAAAGAGGGTATCTTGAACTTTAGAAAGCTGTGCAGCTTTGATTTTTGACTCTCTTTCCATTGTCATTTCTCTAGTCTGTATCTCAGTTTTCAAAGAAGCAATTTGTTGTTTTGTTTCAGCAAAATTTCCATCCAGAGTTTTGACTTGTACCACAGTTGCCTTTAAACAGGATAAAATCTCTGGATTTGAAATTTGACTAGCAGTCTGCTTAACAAAATCAGCTGCTCTCCCTTTTGGAAAAATACAGTCTTGTTTATACCAATTAGCAGCAGATTTAGCAAGGTGCTCTTCTTCAATTGCATGAGATGGACAAGGCTGATCAAAAGGTTTATGTTTATTATCAGTCTGTGCTGGTGCACTCAGAAAAGAATAAGAGTTTGCACTATTTTCAGATTCATCTTCAACACTTGCATCATTTGCTTGAGCATCTTGTAAAGAACCACTGTGCTGAGTTGTGTCAGCCACAGTTTCTGCAACAACTTCTGCAATCTTGTCAATAGTCTCCTCATGTTGCACAGGCTCTGCAACAGAGCTTGCATTTGTAGCTTCAACAGGCATAGATTCAGAATTTTTCTTAGTTGCTTGATCAACCTCATCACCTTTGTCTGGAATTGGAGAAGCATTAGATATTAGCTCTGTGTGTGATGCTGCAGCTTCAGGAAAATTAACTGCAGGCTCATCAGCTACACCAGGAGCTTCAGTGTGAACAACAGGTGAGATAGGATCAAGAATTGGTTGAAATGAATCAAGAAAATCATTCATTGGTGAAAAACCATCTCTGTGATCCTCTTCTACAAGCATGTTATCCTCTGTAGGTACTTCAACATTAACAGCATCCTCTGCATGCATTTCAACCTCTGCAGGTATTTCAACATTGACAGGCACAGCATCCTCTGCAGGCATTTCATCCTCTGCAACCTCAACAGTAGGTGTTTGCTGTGAAACCACCTCTGGAGCTTCAACAACATTCTCATCATCAGATTCTGAAAGAATTAATCTCCTCTTCTTGACTTGAGGCACTACAATCTCCTCTTCTTCTTCACTAGAGCTCTCCTTAGGTGGTGAAAGTGAAGGTCTGTTTGCCTTTTGTTTCTTTCTTCTGGTATAAACAGCTCCAGGTAATGTCTGTTTAGCCTTTGAGTGTTTAGTGTTTTGGGCAGTGTGTATTTTTCTTTTTGGTTTGGATTTGGGTTTTTCAGTAGGTGCTGTCTCAGAGTTTAAGGTTTCAGAGTTTATTGGTGGAGAGTTTATTGGTTCTGGTTGTGGTTGATGAGATGTAGTAGGTACAGTGGTTGTGGGTGTTGTAGGTGTTGTGGGTGTTGGTTCAGAATGTATGGTGTCTAATGGTTCAGGCATGTGTTGTGGTGATTGAGAATCCTGAGGTTGGTTAACATAGTTTTGTAAGGCTAGTGGCATAAACATATCAGGTATTTGTCAAATCAGAAAACATCCTTTTAGCAACTTGAAAAGGCTGAATGACATCAGCTTCATCAATTGTAAGATTAGGCACACAAGCAGTAAATGGTATTTGACAAAATCGAGCAAAATAAACAGAAGTAGGCTCAGACAAACGCTCTCCCAAATTCATTAGCACTAGTCTACCAAAATCGAAATTACCTCCATACAGTAGAGCATGGCCAATTTGAAGAGTGTCAAGAGGAAGTGCATCCCAATTTGTTGTCTTCTTTCCAAAAGCTCTTGTAATGCAATCGAAAAAGAAACTCCATTCCTTTCTCAAAAGTGGCCTTCTCAGAGACCCCAGCTTATTCAAATTTCCTGCACATCCAATTTGCTGCAACATTGTCCTCAAGTGGTCGTGACCAACAACACTGTAAGAAGTGTGAGTCTCAAAATCCAAAGCATCCCTAACCGTAGTTGGAGTAATGATATACTCTGATTCAGCATGAGTGAAAGTGATTGTTGGAGTGCCAGACTCTTCTCCATCATCATATACAGAGTTTGTCCAAAAAGTAGCAATTTGTGAAGCAGAGAGTATTGGTGGTGCAATTAAAGCCTTCACTATTTCAGAATCTTTCAAGAAATTTTGAAACAAATGAAACGCCTCTGGAGTATTTGCATTCTCCAGTGGAGCTGCATAGTTGCTAGGAAGAAAAATTAACCCTGCTGCATCAAACGCTTTGGTTGCCATTAGTAAGATATGATACGAAGATATTCAGAGAAAAGATGTATGGTAAGTGTTTACCAAAATGTGAAGGAGAGTGAATAAGAATTTTGAAAGTGATTGAGTATGCAAGTAACTGTGAGTGGGTGAATATTAATCGATGTGAAGTGAGAGAACAAAAACGATTAGAGTAAAACCAAAACTCAATCGTTTATTTAATGAAAGCGCGCAACTGATTGTAGAGTAATGTGTAAGTGGGACACTATCATGGGACACGTGTCAAACAACCAATGGATCACTTAATAATTACCGCTGTCATTCCTATAATCACGACACTTTGACATATTTACACTAATTAACAGTTGTCAACTACCCCAATTACTCCAAAATAGTCAAATCATCTCAATGAAACTTTACCTTAGAGTACTTAACACAACTCAACAGTGTTTATCAATTTTCCAACTTTATCACTGAAACCCTTTCAAAAATTGCACAGTTGTGAATATTAGTGTGTGTAAAGCAGAGTTTACCAAAATCAATTTTTAGAGCATCTAATATTTCATAAAATCCATAACAAAAAATCAATAAACACTGAATGCACAAACTCTCATAGTAAACACTGATTGTTTGATGAATGCTAAACTCTGTAGTTACTGTTATACAGAAATCTGAAAACTTCTATTCCCATTGATGTCCATGATTATCCAAGTAAGCACACAGTCTTTGAAGACAAAAAGATCAAGAGATAGAAATCAGAGCATCATTCAGTGAATAACAATCATGAACTTGATAAACTCACAAACTCTCAAAGCACACAGGTGTTTAGGTGAAGTGTTTACACTCACATTCAATCAGGAAAAGCAGATTCTACCATATGCTTGAATGTCCACCAAATCTACACTACTTTGAGTACATGTATGCACAAATCAAAAGGACTTTATTCAGGGTTGTAATGAGGTAAGATCAAACAGATGAGAAGAGATGTTTTATTCATGAGTGAATTTCAACCTGAACATTTTAATAGACCAAAGTGTTCAGTCACACTGTTAGTACATATTTGCACAAGATCAGTATATATGCCCTTTTTTTTATAATTTTTTTTATTTAACATATATACTGAAAAACTTTTCTTTTCTTGAGAAACACTCATCTGCTTGATTTTTTTTTTTTTCAAAAGAATATAACTGCTCTTAATACTTCAGAGTATAAGAAAAATGAGCAGTTAATTAGGCTCAAAGGGGTTTACTAAGGGTGGTATTCAAGAACAGTGTTTATACAGTGTTTGAACAGTGTTCAAAAGAATTTTGAACAGTGTTTGAAGGAATGGTAAATCCTATTGCCTTTATCATTTTCATGCACACACATATCATGTAGTCTCAAAGTGGTTTAATACAAGTTCTAGAGAAACATACTTCCTGATGAACATCACACAACAATAAATACTGATTGATAGAAACTGTATCAATCACTGATTTGGCTCAAACTCTCACAGGGTGTAAACATGAATCTGAACTCACCAAACTAATCAATGACACATCTCAAGTTTTATGGTTTTCACAAGTACAAACAAGGAATCATCAGGAACCATACCTTTGGGAACAGAATGTCACTAATCAGAGTTTAGAGTTCATCAATAACCAAAATTATTTATGAGAGGCAATGCACACAATATTCATAAACTCAGAGTTTAGGACTGAATAAACTAAGAGATACTATAAATATGAAACAGTATCATGCTGTGTTGATTTACTGCACAAAATCTGATTAGATTACAGTGACTCAGAAAGAATCATGATTTAATTACTGAGAATCATGCTTCATACATTTTTCTTCATTGGTGTTTTCATTCAGACAATAATCAATTCTGAATTCACTGAGTGTATCCAACATGATAACAGTGTTTAACAGACAGACATGCTGACAGAGTTTAACAAGGTTTAAACATAAGCATGCATAACAGAGTTTAATACTAAGGTTCACATAGCACTTAACAATTTGCATAACATGAGCAATAAGTTTTTGAGTCTAACCAACATCACTAGTCAAAACTAGAGACCATTCCTAGTTCATTGACCAGTCTTGTAAATGTAGCTTCACTCAATGGCTTGGTGAAGATATCTGCAAGTTGTTGTTCTGTAGACACAAAGTGAAGCTCAATGTTGCCTTCCTCTACATGCTCTCTGATGAAGTGATACCTTATGCTGATGTGCTTTGTCATTGAATGTTGTACTGGATTACCTGTCATTGCAATAGCACTTTGATTATCACAGTAAATAGGTATCTTGGTATACCTCAATCCATAATCCAGCAGTTGATTCTTCATCCATAAAATCTGTGCACAGCAGCTACCAGCAGCAATATACTCTGCTTCAGCTGTAGATGTAGATATTGACTTCTGTTTCTTGCTGTACCAGGAAACAATTCTGTCTCCCAGAAATTGACAACTTCCACTGGTGCTTTTTCTGTCTATCTTACAGCCTGCAAAGTCTGCATCTGAATAACCAAGTAGTTTAAACTCTGATTCTCTTGGATACCACAGCCCCAAAGTTATAGTGCCCTTGAGATACTTAAAAATCCTCTTTACTGCTGTTAAATGTGGTTCTCTTGGATCTGCCTGGAACCTCTATGAAATCCACTTTCTAGTAGAAATTTGGCAAGAGTTTCATACCATGCCCTTGGTGCCTGCTTAAGTCCATAGAGTGCCTTGTCTAACCTGTAGACATAGTCTGGATATTTTGTATCTACAAAACCTGGTGGTTGTTCCACAAACACTTCTTCTTCAAGTTTTCCATTTAAAAATGCACTTTTTACATCCATCTGAAACACTTTGAATTTCTTATGAGAGGCATATGCTAGAAAGATTCTGATTGCCTCCAATCTAGCAACTGGAGCAAATGTTTCATCATAGTCTATTCCTTCCTGTTGTGAATAGCCTTTTGCAACCAGTCTTGCTTTGTTTCTTGTGATAACACCCTCACTGTCAGTTTTATTTCTGAAAACCCATTTAGTACCAACAATGGATCTGTTCTTGGGCCTTGGTACAAGGGTCCACACTTCATTTCTTTCAAATTCATTTAGCTCTTCTTGCATTGCTGTTGTCCAGTCAGCATCTTTAAGAGCTTCTTCCACGTTCTTTGGCTCAGATTGTGACAAGAATGCATGAAACAGACATTCATTTGTTGTTGCACTTCTTGTCCTTACTTTTGCATCTGGATCACCAATAATTAAATCAGGTGTGTGTGACTTAGTCCATTTTCTTGCAGAAGGCAAATTGCTTCTGTCATTATGTGATCCTCCCCCTTGATCCATGTTCTCCTGATTTTCTTGGTGCCTCTCTTCATTTTCTGATGCTCCCCCTGAATGTGACTGCTCAGAATTATCAACAGAGTTTGAATCAACAGAGTTTGATTCAGAATTATCAACTGAGTCACTATCAGTGTTTGAATTATCACTTTGATGTGATTCTTCATGCTCCCCCTCAACTGGTTCTTCCCTTGTTTCTGATTGAAGAGTTTCTTCAGTATTTACCAGTAGAGGTTCAGAGTTTAGATCAACAGAGTTTGTCAGATCAGTCTGATCAGAGTTTACTTTTTCAGAGAATAAATCTTCATTTTCAAAGTGGAGTAGATCATGTTCATTGACATCTTCAAGTCCAGTTATTTTCTTGTCATCAAATGACACATGAATTGATTCCATGATCACTCTAGTTCTCAGATTATAAACTCTGAATGCCTTAGTTGACAGTGGATAGCCAACAAAAATTCCTTCATCTGCCTTTAGGTCAAATTTGGTCAACTGTTCAGGATGAGTCTTCAACACAAAGCACTTGCATCCAAAAATATGAAAATATTTTAGATTTGGCTTTTTCTTCTTCACCATTTCATATGGTGTTTTACCATGCTTGTTGATCAGTGTTGCATTTTGAGTAAAACAAGCAGTTTGAACTGCTTCTGCCCAGAAATATGTTGGCAATTTTGCTTCATCTAGCATGGTTCTTGCAGCTTCTATCAAGGTTCTGTTCTTCCTCTCCACTACACCATTTTGTTGTGGAGTGCCAGGTGCAGAAAACTCCTGTTTGATTCCTTTGCTCTTGTAAAATTCTTCCATTGATGAATTCCTGAATTCAGTTCCATTGTCACTTCTGATTATCTTCACTTGATTTTCTGACCCTTTGTCCAGTTGTAATATATGTTCTGTCAGTGTTAATGCAGTTTCATCCTTCTTTGCAAGAAAATATACCCATGTGTATCTGGTATATTCATCAACAATGACTAGAGCATATTTCTTCTTTCCAAGAGACATGACATTCACTGGTCCAAAAAGATCAACATGTAGGAGATGATAAGGATCAACAATTGAAGACTCAGATTTGCTTTTGAAGGAGGCTTTTCTTTGTTTGGCCTTTGGACAAGAATCACACAGGCCTTCTACATTCAACAAAGACCTTGGTAGACCTCTTACAAGATCATTCTTTATTAGCTCATTGATGTTGTTCAGATTTAAATGAGAGAGTTTCTTGTGCCACTTCCAACTCTCTTCACTGGACATTCTTGTTGACAGACACACTGCTTTGCCATCAGTGTTTGTTGACAATTTAATTTCATAGATGTTATTGTGTCTGTTTCCAACTAGAGCAACTTTCCCTGTAGATTTACTGATCACTTGACAATATTCAGGCTGAAAATCTACATGATATCCTCTGTCACAGATTTGACTCACAGATAGCAGATCATGCTTGAGTCCTGGAACCAGAGCTACATTTGTGATGATGACACTCCCAAGATTAATATTGCCATATCCCAGAGTATGTCCTATGTTGCCATCTCCATAGGAAACTTTTGGGCCAGCCTTCTCCTCATACTCTGATAGCAGGGCTTTATTTCCTGTCATGTGTCCTGAACATCCACTGTCCACGACTAGGGTACTAACCCTGTTCCCCTGCAATCACAAACAATCACTGATTATTTGTTTTAAGGATCCAGACTTGCTTGGATCCTTTGGCTTTCTTAATTCTGTTAGCTTTTGCAGCGGAATTCACATTATCAGAGTTTAAGCTAACTTTTTCAGAGTTTACATTTGCAGAGTTTACTTTAACCCATTTCAAATTTGGCTTGGGTTCATAGTAATTATAGTAAATAGCATGATAATCTCTGCAAGTGTAAATAGAATGCCATGTACTTCCACAGTGTGTACATAAAGTCTGTGGTCTAGTCCTCACATAATCATTTTTAACTGCAGTTTTAGAGGGCAAAGAATTAATGTTCTTATTCTTACTGCAGAAACTAGCAAGATGATTAGTGCTACCACAATTAAAGCATGTTTTTCTAGGAGCTAATGAAGCAAGCATTGGCTTAATTCCTGATGTTATGCCTACCTTTCCATTTTTGTTTTTCTTAGGCATTCTCTGTTTGTTGACAGATTTTATCTCTTTAAGCTTATGCTTGAGTTGTTTATCTGTCATTAAACCAATGTTAGCCTCTTTAACAAAAGTCTTAGCATATGATTCTTTAACAGCCTTTTTCTCAGCTTCAGTCTTAGGTCCACCTGTTCCCATAACATTACCTTCAGATGAACGATGTGGTCTAACTTTTACCAAATTTTCAAATCTAAGTTCATCTCCTTCAGAGTAACCTAGACCTACTGTATCTGACTGAAACACTTCTTGAGTGTCTTTACCAGAGTGTGTCCAAGTTTTAATAATGTGTTTAGCATCCTCCAATTCAGATTCTAGTTGCTTATACTTACCTAGCAACTCCTGTTCAATAAACACTGCATCATCTCTCTCTTTCTGAACTTTATTCATGTTCTCTAGCTGTTCCTCAACAAGTTTATTTCTATCTTTGAGTTGAGAGCACTCATTTTTTATCCTCTCATTTTCTAAAGTCTGATCCCTATAACTGATATGTAATGCTTTAAGATAAATTCTCAATTCAGTTATATTATCAGTATTATAAGCATAGGTAGTTGGGGGTACCTTTAGATCATCATCTTCATTCTGAGTAGTAGCCATGAGTGCATAGTTCACTTCCTCATCTGAATCTGAAGTGTCTGCCCAATCTCTGCCTTTGGTGTAGAGTGCCTTTTCAGTTTTACCCTTCTTGCACTCAGGAGCATAGTGACCCATCTCCTTACACTTGTAGCATTGAATCTCAGACTTATCTTTCTTACCAGATTTGAAGTCCTTTCCCTCAGATTTCTTGAAATTCTTCTTGTCAGACTTAGAGTAGTCCTTGGAGAATCTCTTTCCCTTCTTGAAGTTCTTGAATCCCATCTTCTTGAAGGTCTTTACCATCAATGCAGCCATTTGCATCATCTCTTCATCATCTTCAGAATCAGATGTTCCATCTGTGTTTGAGTCAACATCAGTGTTTGATGACTCACTTTCTGAGTGTATGACTAAAGCTTTTCCTTTTGCCTTTCTTCTTGATGCTTCCTTCTTTGATGGTTTCTCCTCAACCTTAAGAGCAACAGACTTTGACTTTCTACTTGATCTTTTGTTTCTCTGCTCCAATTCCAATTCATGGGTTTTGAGCAGTCCATAAATTTCATCAATCTCTGTTTCACCAAGTTCATAGTTATCTCTTATGGTGGTTGTTTTCACATCCCACTTTTCAGGTAGAGAAAGAAGAAACTTGAGATTTGAGTCTTCTAAATCATACTCTTTGTTAACCAATGACAAATCATTGAGCAGTTTACAGAATCTGTCAAATGTTTCTGTCATGGTTTCTTCAGACTTTGCCTCAAAATGCTCATACTCCTGAGTGAGTATGTTTCTTCTGTTTTTCTTGATTGCAGGAGTTCCTTGACACCTAACCTCAAGTGCATCCCATATTTCCTTTGCAGTTGTGCAATTAATCACTTTATTAGACATAACATTGTCTAAAGCACTGTGAAGTAAATGTCTTACTTTTGCATCCTTTGCAATAGATGAAAGATCCTCAGCAGTTAGATCTTTCTTTTCTTTTGGAATGACCTTTGATTCCTCACCAGCAGCAGCAGCAGATAACTTTGTAGGTTTGTGAGGACCTTCATATATTCTATCAAGATATTCTGGATCTGTAGCCTCCAGAAACATGGTCATCTTTACTTTCCAAATTGCATACTCTAATGGCCTAAGTATAGGAACCCTAATTGTTTCATACCTACTAACAGTAGTAGGAGCTTTCTCAGATGGTGGAGGTATCTCTGCCATTGATTACTATTGTGTTTGGATCTTTAACTGTAATAAAGTAACAGATTGTCTCTGATACCACTTGTTAGGTCGAATACACAATAGGTAATCAAATACTGTATGAGTAACTTAACAAGAACACACTGTTTAATACTTAAAAACTGTTTGGAATTAACAATTCCTCTCTCAGTGATGTAAAATATCACAGAGAGCTGCTTAGGTTACAATAAATGAATTTCTCAATGTTCGATACTCTTCTAGGGTTAACCTAACTGTATTTATAAAACATACAGCTTCGTACAATCAGTAATTGATTCTCCTATAATTAAGCTATACAATTGATATCAATCACGATTGCTTCAAGTCTTCCAAGTCAACTCAATCTCTTTGACAGCTTTCCAATCTTCAAAGATATTGCTTTCATATTTATCTTGTATCAATCTTCAAACACTGTTGACTCTTCAGACATTACCGCTACAGAGTTTAACAATCTCTGTTGCGCTTCCAGTCAGTGTTTAACTAAACTCTGACTGCTTCCGGCTAAACTCTGTTTTGTTACTTTAGCTTCCAAACACTGTTCTCATCAATCATTTCTAACACTAACATAAATTTTCAATTTGGAAAGAGTGATGGTTCAAGAAAATCTTGGTATCTTTTTACTTCTGAGGATGTGATCGAAGGTAGGAAGACATATTTTTCTTGAATATCCTTTTACTACTCTGTTAGTTACTGATTCCTTTTGCTTTGTGTTATAATTTTTCAATAGGTTATACCAACAGCAAGACAAGAAAACGGAAATTGAAATTAGGCAAAGAGAACAATCACTGCAATCAAATCTCTCCTGATTCTACCATTACGCGAATATGTAAGTGATTTCATACTAATTTGTTAAGCCAGAGTTAAATCCGATGGATGTTTACAACTGTTTTGTGATTGCAGTTAATACTCCATCATTAATTTCAAGATCTTCCCTGAGTGGTGCAACCCCTTTTTCTTTATCAGGTGCACAAATTTTATGTCACAAACATTTCTTTGTAATTATTTGTAAGTAAGATATTAACTAATAATTTATTTGGAATTGCAAATTCTTTGGAAAAACCGTCTAGCCAAGAAGACATGTTCCGAGGCTGATAAACATGTTCAAAGAACTCCATTGTCTGATATAACAAACACCGAAACCACCTCAAAATCCAAACAAAGTAATACAAAGGAACAAGCCATTTTAAAAGAATTTGATATGGCCAGGAACTTATTCGACAAGGACGACATCAATGATATTTATGATGATCAAATAGGTAATCCATTTCATAATTTCTTCATGTGCCAGTGAAGTTTACGGATACTAAATAATACTAAAGTCATCATCCATATTCATCCAGAGAACTCCATAGTTGATCCGTTGCAGTTTACTGATGATGAATTTGACTGTGATGATTTAACAGGTTTTGCTTAATTACTTCATTTTTCAAAGTTTATATATGGAAATCATTTATTCATATTAATATGCAACTGCAACGACTTTATTTTATGGTGTTAGATAATGATTGGAATGATGTGTCATCCGAAGAAGAAACTAATAACTATTCTGATTGTGGTAAGTACTACAGACATGACATAACCTTACATTCCACTATGCTCTTTAGCACTTATATATTGGTTAAATTTCTCAACAGATGATAATGAGGTTCCAGTCAATAACTCGGGCTGTCCTGTAAAGCAGAGGAGGAAGCATATAATACCAGAAGAGTATGCCACACTTGGTCCTCCTTCTGTCAAATGTTCCAAATGTAATGCGCAAATGTGGAAAGAAGAAAGAGTTAATAAAAATGTTACCAAGGGACAACCTGTTTTCTCTATGTGTTGCAAGAAGGGTGAGGTAAAACTACCTGCTCCATTGCCAACACCAAGTTATCTACGGACGCTATATGCAGATAAAATAAAAGGGCCCTCTTTTGAAAGAAGCATAAGATTGTACAATGCTATGTTCTCATTCACATCAACTGGTGGAAATGTTGATCATTCCATAAATCGGGGGAGAGGTCCTTATATTTATCGATTTAATGGGCAAAATCATCATGTTTTTGGTTCGCTGATTCCGGATGATGGTGATACTCCAAAATTCTGTCAACTGTACATCTACGATACTGCCAATGAAGTGAAAAACAGATTGCAATGGGTTAATGTTAATGACCAACAAGTTATTGATGTAGAGGTTGTGCAGGGTCTGATAAATATGTTAGATGAAACTAACGAATTGGTTGAAACATTTTCTCTGGAAAACAAATAATATGTAGAGTCAAGTAATAATACATGCAACAATAAAGTATGTTGAAGATCAGAAGAGATAGTATTTTAATTCTTGCGCCGGATGTGACATTGAAACTGATCAGATTGAGGGCACTTTATACTGCAACAAATGCAATAAACGTGTTCCAAGCCCAGATAAAAAGTAAGATTTGTACTTAATTTCAAAGCTATTTACAATTTCTCAAAAGTTATATGTTGAATCAGTTTTTGCCTCTTACATTTTACAGGTTCAAAATCTCAGCTGTGGCTTCAGACAAAACAGGTACCGTGGAGGTTGTGTTGGAAGATCGAGAAGTTCGTACTTTAGCGGGGAAAAGAGTTCATCAAATCATCAAAGAAAATGGTCATGACAACTTCCCGGAATGTGTCAAAGATATTGGAAACAAACATTATACAATCCAAATCTGCATCAAAGAAATGAATGTTGTAGACAACATTCAAGTGTATTCTGCAACCAACATTTGCAATGGTTTTAAAATGCCAGAGGAGGAAACAACTCAATACATGGAGCAAACAAATACACAAGTAAGTAGTAAATAGCAAATGAAATTTGCTTACAAACAAAATTAGATATACTTAATGCATTAATCCTTGCACAACTTCTGCTTCTAATTGTTCCATGACATCTTTCAACCTTAACAGCCAACATCATCTTTGCGAGCAATGTCGGATGCTAATTTGCAATCAGTCTAACACCAAACAAGAACGAAGACAACCATGCACAACAGAAGAGACATGCTTTTGCTTTCATCGCTACACATCATTTTAGTAGATGGACAGTAGCTTAACTTTGTTGTAATATAACTTTAATGTATGCAAACCTATTAGACCAAGTTTGTAATGCTCTGTTCACTTTCTTAATCAAGGTCAGTTTTAATTTTAGAAAAGCCCAGCAACGCGGGCTCAAATACTAGTAGCTATATGTACACATCCTTGCGCTGCTTTTATGTAAAATAAAAAAACTCAATAGATAGTTTATTTGTATAACATACCTAACATAAGGCGAATATAATTATTTAGGTCCCGAAAAACCTTGAAACATAACATTTTGGTGAACCCCACTATCTTAAAAATAAGGTGAGAAAATGTGATCACGATCTTGACAAAGGACCAACACAAGTCTGTAGAAATTACTAGTAAAGAAAAAAAAAACTCATTACCGGAGATACAGTTGATAAGATACTAGTACAACTTAATCACTGGTTTCAAAATCTTGATAAAGAATATTTTGGTTATCGTAGTGCAGGCCATAAATTTTGAAATTTAATCCCACTAATGACAAGCTTCTCCTTTCGATGATCATACATGATCATCTCCAATCGCAAGATTCACACAATCTTCTGCCAGATAATCAACTCATCTGAAGCGACTATTTTTCTTCAGGTTCCCTTTTTTTCTTAAGAGAGTTGCTTAAAGATGCTTTAGCCTTAGCCCACTCCTTCAAGGAATCAGCACTCCTCATGAATGAGCAAGTTTCCCCAAAGTCAGCAACAGATATTGGCTTTCGAATTAATGGTCGTCTGTTTTCAAGTTTCAGGGCAGTAGCTTCACGATTTCCTACAACTGATGACCCTTTAGTCTGCTCAGACTCAAGCTCAACAGTGCTCTTAGCATCGGAATTACCAGGAGCAGCATGAAGAGGTCTGTTTTTTACTTCAATACCATGTCCTGTATTTTCCTGTTTATCTAGCTTGCACAAGTTTCGATCTTCTCCATTGCTTGTATTTGCAACATCGGCGGCATTGGGTTGTGATGGCGCTTGTGTTTCAAAAGATAGACCGGGTAAAACTTGTGAGATGCTGAATGAATTTTTGTTTGCATCAGCAACTAGCTGTGTCCACGAGGATTTTTGTCGCCATGCAGCACCTCTAGCTGTGTTAACTGAAACATCATTTTGTGAAGCTAAAGCTAGACCTTCGGTATCTTGCTGATCTTTAGGATGCATTATTTCACTTTCTGGGTTCCCATGCTGTAGCATGTTTTGCTTTTCCTCACTGGTACTATTAGTGATGACATTAAGACCACCCGGCCTGGATCGCTCTTCCATTGTAGATGAAATGCAAGCCAAAGAATGTGAGCTTTGAGGCTGTTTAACTTTTGCAGATGCAATGCTTGGAACAGAATATAAGGTTTGGGGAAGATCAACCTTTACAGAAGAATTGCTTGGCATACTGCTCGAGCTATCGGGTTGATCCTCCTTTGTAGAGGGAACACTTGGCACAACACTGGAGAACTGGAATGAAGTATCAGCTTTCTTACCAATCAGGTCCTTCCATGCAGACTTCTGTGACCATGAAATATTATTGTTCGATTTTTGGGGGCGTGGCTTCGCTTCTAAACCTTGATCCTCTTGTCCTTTAGGAGTGACTGGCAAACTCTTTTTCCGCTTTGCATTAAGGGATTCATGTTCATTCCCCTCACTTGATTCACTAAGAGACAATTTCCTCTTCTTATTAAAAGATTCAACATTATTTCTCTGACTTGTGTTTAAACTGTTAACTGGGCGATCTTTGGATGTATTAGATCTACCATGTATTAGTTCCTAGCCAAGAAAGCGTTCAAATATAAAAGATGTTAAAATCTAATAGTGCAATAAAAAGTAAAGGAAAGCATGAATATCAAAACAAAAGCTGCTGTACATAAAAATTCATATTATACCTTATTGCCTCGGGTAGTTTTTTCTGCCTGGTTCCCTAATAATGGCATACTTTCCTTTCCACCAGCTACAATGTTAATAATAAGATTGTCTTCATCTGACGGTGGATCTGACATAATTTCATCAACTGGAATATCAATGATTTCGGCTGAACTGTTTCTTTCATCTGTCAACTTACCCCTGTCTGGCACAGCCTTCGAATGACTCTCTTTCTCAAATAATTTTTTCATAACTGATTCCATAATGCTAAGCTCTTCCTTCTTTATCCCGCCATCAGCTGTTTCACGATCAAAAGTTGTTTCTTTTTCCCGGTAAAACGAATCACAGTGTTCTTCACAATCGCAAAAATGAATCGGAAGAGGGGGTACTTCAATGCGCTGGAAACTGTACTTGTGCTTTCCAGTTCCACCAAATGGCAAAGATTTCATCTAGAACAAGATGCAACAGGTGGTCAACATAACATATGTGCACTGTAGATTGGAATTAATTATTTGTGAGCATAACAGTATCGACAAATATGTGTGGCAGTGTGGGTATAACATCCGAGAGGATTATTATATATTAAATAATATCAGCTAATCACAAATAATTAATTCCAATCTACAGTGGCCGAAATCCAGTTTAAGGAGCTTTCCAGCACTTAAGGATTCACTTCTTGAAACAAAATTTACTTTTTTCACATGTCAAGAGTTAGGGAGTTTAATTATGTTCTAGAACTTATTTCTTGCCACAATTCATTTGTCACACTTGTTAAATATTCCCAGGTGTAGTGAGCTTTCTGCTGCTAACTCACCCTGAAAAATCACCAGTCATGGAGTGCAAGTGCTATAGATTGGTGTGCAAGACATTGTCAGGAATTGGAACGCACTATCACAAAATTGAATTTCTACTAGCACTAAAAGCAGAAGAACACGTCACATAAGGCCTACCTACACAAATGACATAATAGATTTACGGTTTTACCTTGCTTAATTTTGGAAAGAATATCCGAATATTTGGCTTTTCTAAAGCTTGGAATTTTTTCGGCTTCTCCAGAGAAGGCTTGCTGTCAGATATATCATCACTACTTGGTGCAGTCTTAGTAAGTTTGGCATCGTCATCCCATTCACGTTTTAAGCGAAGAAGATAGTGCTCTTTTGCTTTCTCAAGTTTCAACCTTCCTCCTTTCCACATACACCCATTATACTGTACATTTACAAAATTCGATTAGGAGCATGTCAACAATCAGAATCAGCAGGTTCACATTTTAAACATTGTCCTCGAACAAACTCATATATAAATCATGCCAAAAAAAAAAAAACTTGGTTGGTTTCCCAAGGAATCAATTTTTATGTAAGATCACAAAAATAAAGAAAGACACCATAACATATACCTTTTACAAACAAATACTATGGATTGTATACATTACATAATTTAATTCTCTTACATCAAATTAACAAATATTTCGATGAGGTACAATCTTCATTAATTGAACCTACTTCACATCTTATACTAAAATGTGTCAAATTCAAATATTGGGCACACTGAGATCACTAAACCAACTGTCTAATCCTTCAGGTAAATACCTTGTAACTTCTCTACTCAAACTTTGAAAGCTGTAGCTTAATAAATACAAAGTTATTAGATTTTTGCTCAATGCTCAGATAATTAGTTCAGTATTCAAATATATAAGCAAGATGTTTAAAAGGGTTCCATCGACTGAGCTTAATTTTATACTCAAATCATTTTCTTCCGTTCTTGAGTTATACATTAACACACAGACAAGTTCTATAAATACCCTACAAACTACGAACCTATTACAGTTGTCCAATTTCTTGAATTAAATAGTTCAATATATAGTCACAAACTCACGATAGCAAAGACACCAAACTTTTTCGAATACAATCCTATTTATGTACATGATCCATGAAAATTTATCATATTTCAATAACATTCTATCTATCTATCAAGACACACACACATACATATGGAGAGAGGGAGAGAGAGAGGGGGGGGGAGAGAGAGGGGGGGGGGAGAGAGAGAGAGAGAGAGGGGGGAGGGAGAGAGAGAGAGAGAGAGAGAGAGAGAGACCGTGCTGAAGAGCTTGGGGAGAGACTTTTCACTAGAAGGTATAAAATCAAGGTAAGCAAAACTACGGCCTTTGGTGCGATATACATCCACACTATCAACACGACCTAATCCTGAAAATGTATTACGAATTTCATCTTCGGTTACATTTTTGCCCAATCCGCCCATGTATATCCTCGTTTTCGGTGCCGTTTCTTCATCTTCTTCTACCTTCTCCATTTTTCCCCTCTGTATTCTTCTTCCGCAGCTGAACCCTAGATACTACTTGCAGTGTGTCCTGAAAATGTAGCAACCAAACGCGGCCTTGTTTAGATTTTGCATTTTGAGATGTACCTGATTGGCCCAATAATATGGGCTTTTAAGTTTCAAGCCCATATACTAAGAGTCTCGGAGCACTGAGAATTAAGCCCAAAGGGTATGGCAACAATTATTAAAAGGCTCCCGCCTCCCAATTTCTGGCAATTATACGTTACCATATATAGAAAGAATAGCCAACAACATGTTGGTGCAGTGGTTGAAAGGAGGTCAGGGGTGCAGTGGTTGAAAAGAGGTCAGGGGTTCGACTACTGCGTGTGCGTGAGTTTCCTAGTTTGTATTAGGTTTCCTCTCTGTATTTGTAATTCTGTACTAGGCCGGGGGTCCTTCGGAAACAGCCTCCCTATTGTATAGGGGTATGGTCTGCGTACATCTACCCTCCTCAGACACTACTTTGAGAATATATCGAAAGAATAGGTATTATGAAAAGATGAGCCCTCCTAAGGATAGCCAGAAATAAGAGTTAGCGGGATTAACTCAATGATAGAATGCAAATTTTTTATAAAAATGAATATATTAATTTAAAACTATAATTATCAAGAACAAAATTAATTACCTATATAATTTGATGGGATAAAATTTATATTTATTACTATAAAAGTAATTTTTTAGTGGGGTCAAATTTGAATTTTTTCACTATAAATATATTTATAAAAATTTTATACATGAAAACAAGTATATATATTACTTGAATAAGAGAATAAAATGTAGAGAATAATATTGAGAGTCTAAAACCTCATCCACAAAAATGGGAAGGGTACAATGATTGCTCTGAATACAACCTTGAGGTACTGTCTATAAATACTCTAAGATAAATGACAAGATAGGTGACATCACATTTTATTCTGTCTCACATGATATCACATGACAATAACGAACCTAACGTTCTAATAAGACAACACACACATGACAGCACACAATAAGGCATAAAAGAAATAACTTAAATAGAAAATACTCTCTTATTTCCTCAACACTCCCCCTCAAGCCACAGAGGAGTTGCTGGACGAGGCTGTGAGCTTGTGAAGATGATTGTTGTGCAGATTAACTGGTAATTATTTTGTGAAGATATCAGCAACTTGATGCTGGGAGGACACATGAGCAGTTGTGATGTTGCCAGCCTTAATCTGATCACGGACATAATGACAATCCAGTTCCACATGTTTGGTCCTCTCATGCAATACAGGATTGGCTGCTATTGCCAAAGCTGGCTTGTTGTCGCAGTTTAAAACAGTGGGAGGAATGTCTTTCAAACCAAGATCTCTCAGCAATGCATATAACCATGTGACTTCACATGTCGTAAGAGCCATGGCCCTGTACTCAGCTTCTGCTGAGGAACGCGAGACAACTGACTGTTTCTTCGATTTTCATGAAATAGGAGAATTGCCCAAGAATATACAATAGCCTGTTGTGAACCTACGTGACACTGGACAAGATGCCCAGTCACTGTCACAGTACACAGTCAAATGAGCTGCTGAATCAGAAGCCAACAAAATACCTTGAGAGATAGTTCCAGATAGGTAGCGTAGCAATCTGTAGGCAGCTTGTAGATGCACAGTTGTAGGCTTATTAGTGTATTGAGATAACAACTGAACACTGAAACAGATATCAGGCCTCGTTATAGTGAGGTATATTAACTGTCCAAGCAGCCTTTGGTACACGAGGGGGTTAGGCAAAGGATCCCCCACATCTGGTGTCAATTTCACATGAGTGTCTAGAGGCAACTGCAGAGGACGAGCATTTAACAAAATGTGTTCCTTTAGAATGTCAACTACATATTTTCTGCATATTTTTGTGTTGCATATTTAACTGCATATTTGCTTCGATATTTTTTGGGATTGCTAATTTCCAATCCCAAAAAATATCGAAGTTGTCCTAGATCCTTCATTTGAAAAGTCTGTGCCAAGAGAGATTTGAGATTATTTATCGAATCCAAGCAACTACCACATAAAAGCAGGTCATCAACATACACCAATATTAAAGTGATAGATGTAGAAGTATGTTTGCTAAACAAACTATAATCGGTTTTGGACTGTGTATAACCCATTTCAAGTAATCTGGAGGACAGCTTTACAAACCAAAGTCGAGAAGCTTGACGTAATCCATAGAGTGACTTCCTTAGTTTACAAACGATTGAGGTAGGAACCTTTGGTAACTCCATATTGACAGAAATACGAGCTCCCAAACCACTGTAGCCCTTGGGTAGTTTCATGTACACCGTTTCATACAATTCGCCATGAAGAAAGGCGTTTGAAACATCCATCTGATGCGTGTGCCAATTCTGTATTGCAGCCACTCCAAGAATAGTACAAACAGTAGTAAGTTTTGCCACGGGAGCAAAAGTTTCAAAGAAATCAACTCCTTGTGTTTGATGACAACCCAAGATGACTAATCTAGCTTTGTACTTGTCCACTTCACCATTGAGCTTATATTTTGTTCTGTAAACCCACTTCGAGCCTATAGCACATTTTCCTTGAGGAAGATTCACTATATCCCAAGTCTCATTCATTTCCAATGCTTCTAGTTCTTCATTCATAGCATGTACCCAGTTAGAGTTGGTCACAGCCGAAGCAAAAGATGTGGGATCTTGAGTGGCAATAACATTTGCAAGGAAACAATTAAATGGTTGATCAATGGATGTAACAACAAGGTTTGAAATGGATGGGACCTGTTTACCAGCCTTATCAGTGACAAAGTTTTCTAGCCATTGTGGTTTGGTGTGAGGTCTAGTAGAACGTCTTACAGCAACAAGTGAAGCAGGTGGCAAGTCAAATGAGACATCATTGGAAACAGATTCAGATGTGTCATTAGAAACAGGGCTAAAAGTAGGTGAAATAGTTGAGATTTGGGTTTGTGAAGTAGGTGACTGTAACAAAGTAGATTCTGCCTCCATATCATAAATATCATCAAATGATGTTGAATTTTGTAGAGGCATAGAAGGAGGCAGTGGCTGCATAAAGTTCTTTGTACAATCTGGATGAAAGGGGTAGATAGATTCTCGAAATAAGACATCTCTTGAGATAAATTCCTGCTTTGTTAAAAGATTGACCAATCTATATCCTTTTTGTCCAGGGGGTAACCAACAAATAAACAAGGCATACCTCTATGCTCAAATTTGTCAGTAGGCTGAGAAGGATTGTAAGCAAATGCCAGACATCCGAATACTCTCAAATTGTCGTATTGAGGCATTTCTTTAAACAAAATCTCATGAGGAGTTTTATTACTCAGAACAGGAGTATGCATTTTGTTGATCAAGTGCACAACAGTCATAACACAAGCCCCCCAAAAACTTAGTGGCAATCCATCATGAAACCGTAGAGCTCTAGCCACCTCTAAAATGTGACGGTGTTTACGCTCAACACGAGCATTTTGCTGAGGTCGATACGGACAAGAAGTCTGATGCAAAATACCATTCTCAGAGAAAAATTGCTTACAAGAGCTAGATGTGAATTCCAGGGTATTATCAGAATGAATATATTTCACTGTCTTGCCAAAATGATTGAACACATATTTGACAAATGACTTCAGGTCATTCAAAGCATCTGATTTGAGTGGCAACAAATAGATCCAAGTGTGTCGAGAAAAATCATCAAGAATGGTGAGAAAATATCTGTATTTAGACTTATAAGGGACTTTATATGGTCCCCAAATGTCAATGTGCAAGAGTTCAAAAAGAGTGGAAGCATGTGACAAGCTAGGAGAAAAAGGCTGTTTAGTGATTTTAGACATGGGACAAGAAACACATACTATTGTAGACTCAGACGAACGAAGGTTTAAACAAGAAATTTGCTTAATAATATGCACTGGAGCGTGGCCCAGCCTATGATGCCACAATGCAATGTCACTGTCAGCATTTGGCATCACATTGCTGTCAACAGTCAAGCACATGGAAGTCATAGGTTTAGCACGATTGACATAATAGAGGCCATTTTTAGCTATACCAACAGCATGAACACACTTGGAAGTCTTATCAGCAATCACACAATGAGAAGTATGAAATTGAACATCACAATTGTTATCCTTAATAAGACGTTGCACAGAAAGCAAGTTGTGCTTAAAAGTGGGCACACACAATACATCTTTAATTGTTAAAGTTGGAGTAAAAGGAACCTGACCTTTTTGAGTAATTATAACTCCATCTCCAGTTGGTAAGTTTATGCTGTTGGAGCCACCCAATGCAACATTGTTGACAAGATAAGAAACACATGGAGTCATGTGATCGGAAGCGCCAGAGTCAACTATCCATTCATTCGAGATTCCTGAGACATTGAAGCAAGAAATCATGCCAGAAAAATGGAAGTCAATTTCCTCATATGTGTCCGACTGCTTTGGAGGAGAATTAACCAACTGGGGCATCAATTTTGCAAGCTGCTCAAGTTGTTGTGGAGTGAAACCATGAGAAGCATCTGTAGTTTGAGCATTTGCAGCAAATCTTTGAGCAGATGGCTTCGAACCAGACCATCTATTAGCATTAGACCCAAAATTCTTTTGAAATCCACTTCCTCCTTGAGCATTTCCTTGTGCAACACCAGCTCCCTTCATTGACTTAGGATGCCAACGAGGATAGCCAATTACTTTCCAGCATCTGTCCGAATTATGACCTCTTTTCTTCCACATACAGTGCACATTTTCTCAGTCGCATTGTTGCTATACATTGCCATCATTTCTCCCCCTTGATTGGAATGGAGTAAGGCACGTTGGGCATCTTCTTGTTCAAGAGCAGAACACGCAGCCTCAACAGTGGGCAAAGGAATTCTCAACAACAATTGACTACGTTGTGAGTTGTACTGCTCATCAAGGCCATTCAAAAATTGAAATAAACGAGATTCTTCTCTCTGTAAATCTATAGCTTCCAACAATTTCACCACATCTGCTTCAGAACTAGTCACAGAGGGGAGTATATTCATCATATCAAGTTCTTCCCAGATCGATTTCATAGACGTAAAATACTCTGAGATTGTGGACGAGTTTTGTTTCAATTCATACACATCTCGACACAACTTGTATTTACGACTACCATTTGTTAATGAAAAACGTTTCTCAAGATCTTGCCAAATGTCTTGAGCCTTAGTCATATACATCACCGAACGTTTAGTAGTTGGTGAGACATTATTTGTTATCCAGGCTATCACCATATTATTAAACACTTCCCACATCTCAGCCTTAGCAAGATCATCAGTGGGTAAAGGAACAGTACCTGTAATGAAGCCCAGTTTTCGTTTGGAAGAAATATTGATCTCCATTGAACGTTTCCAGCTCCTATAATCAGACGATCCTTGCAACTTGTCCACCTGAATCGATGTTGCGTTGTCTGATGGATGAAGGAATAAAGGAGTCATCATCTCCTGGTAAGTCAATCTACCAGCCATTAACAAATCAACTCTCGAAACGAACACACAACGATGATCGAGATTTAGATTTAAAATGTATTCCCTATGCACTAAGCTCTGATACCATGAAAACAAGTATATATATTACTTGAATAAGAGAATAAAATGCAGAGAATAATATTGAGAGTCTAAAACCTCATCCACAAGAATGGGAAGGGTACAATGATTGCTCTGAATACAACCTTGAGGTGCTGTCTATAAATACTCTAAGATAAATGACAAGATAGGTGACATCACATTTTATTCTGTCTCACATGACGATAACGAACCTAACGTTCTAATAAGATAGCACACACATGACAGCACACAACAAGGCATAAAAGAAATAACTTAAATAGAAAACACTCTCTTATTTCCTCAACAATACATACAAAAATGTCATTTTTTAAAATTTTTGTGGGGTTGGTTGCATCCGCTAGCAATATATTGGCTACGCCCCTACCTATATTTATATTAAAAAAATTATTATATGCATATCGTGAAAATTGTTACAATGCATATTTATCTAGAATATGCTGTTTAAATTTTGTAAGGACTTTTTCGATACAGGACAAGTTCCAAGGGAAATTAATCGTACGCTTGTGTGTCTGATCCCGAAGGTTAAACAGCCGAAGCAGATGACTGACTTTCGACCAATATCACTGTGCAATGTCTTGATGCGGATCTTATCAAAGGTTATGGCAAATCGCCTAAAATCGTGTCTCAGTTCGATTGTTTCGGATAGGCAGAGTGCATTTATTGAAGGGAGGTTGTTAACGGATAATGCATTGATTGCCTTTGAAATCAATCATTATATTCGAAGAAGAACGCACGGAATAAACGGTGTGGCTGGGTTGAAAATAGATGTATCTAAAGCATATGATAGATTGGAATGGAAGTTTATTGAGAGTATGTTAGGAAGGTTTGGCTTCCATACAACTTGGATTGCCAGGATCATGGCATGCGTAAATACTGTATCATATAGCTTTTTACATCACGGAGAAGTTTTTGGAGATGTAAATCCACAACGGGGGATTAGACAAGGAGATCCCATTTCTCCCTATCTATATATTTTGTGTGCGGAGGGCTTGAGTGCTATTATTCGAAGATTTGAGGACACAGGATTACTTCACGGATGTAAGGTTGCGAGGGGAGCCCCTAGTATATCACACCTTTTGTTTGCAGATGATGCCTATTTTTTCTTTAGAGCATCGAGGACAGAGGCTATGGCTATGAAAAGCATTCTTCAGAGGTATGAGAGGTTGTCAGGTCAGGTAGTAAGTTATGACAAATCAAGCATAATATTTAGCCCAAATACAAGGCAGGAAGATAGAACACTGGTATGTGATAGTCTTGCGGTCAGAGAAATTGACAAACCTGGTAAATATCTTGGAATGCCAATGTGTGTGGGTAAGAATAAAGTTGAGGTCTTTGGGTTCTTAAGTGATAGGCTAAGGGGAAAGCTGCAAGGATGGAATAATAAGGAGTTATCAAAAGGTGGGAAGCTCACATTACTAAAATCTGCAGCACAAGCTATCCCTAATTTCTGGATGACCTTGTTTCTGATTCCAGTGAATTTGTGCGATGGGATGGAGAAGCAGATGAATGCTTTTTGGTGGGGACGTGGTTCAAGTGGGAAGGGGATAAAATGGAAGGCTTGGGATAAGTTATGTGTGCACAAAGGAAGTGGTGGATTGGGTGTTCGTGATCTTCAAAATTTTAATATTGCCATGCTCGCCAAACAAGGGTGGAGACTTTTGAATCAAACGAATCCTTTGGTTTCTGCCGTTATGGAGGCAAGATACTACCCAGGTGCGAGTTTTTTAAATGCTGAGTTAGGAACGAATCCTAGCTTCGTGTGGCGTAGTATTATGAAGGCGAAGGATGTTGTGAAAGCAGGGGCTAGGAAAAAGATTGGTAATGGGTTGAGTACAAACGTGTGGTCTGTGCAATGGTTGCCTGATAGAGAAAATGGATTCTTAACCACACCTATGCCAATACAACTGCATGACATCACAGTTCGAGGTCTCATGAATATGTCCGGTAATACATGGGACTTGGATATTATTCGGGATATTTGTAATGACAGGGATGGGGAATTAATTAAGCGAATTCCAATTCCATCTATGAGTAGAGAGGATTCATGGTTTTGGCTACTTGATGAAAATGGCCAGTTCACGGTAAGGAGTTGCTACAGATTGTTACAAGGGGAACACCATAATGCTCACACACTGTTTTGGAATCGATTGTGGTCGCTGAAACTTCCAGGAAAGGTGAGTAATTTTCTCTGGAGAGTGTGTGCAGGGTGCTTACCGACTGTACATGCTCTAGCTATGAAACAGGTCAGTGTGGATGCGAGATGCCCTTGGTGTTACAATGACCTGGAGAGTGAAATACATGCTCTATTCTTGTGTGACTTTGCTAAAACAGTTTGGTCAGGTACGGGGCTAAGTCAATTTATTAATGTGTCTGCAAATGATACGGTGTTCACAGTGCTCCGTAATGCTTTTGCAATGTGCACGAAGGAACAATGTGTATTGATTGGTATGCTTAGCTGGAGTATTTGGAATAGGCGTAATAAGTGGGTGTGGGAGAAAGCTAACGGCTCAGTTTTTGGCGTTAGAGCTGCAGCGACTAACCTGTTGCATGATTGGCAGGAAGCCCAGGTAAGTGTGCAGTGCGGGAATTCTCGGGTTGAGATAGCTGCTAGAATTTGGAATAAACCACCAGTGGGGTGGGTGAAAGTGAATGTGGACGCTGCTGTGTTTCAAGATGGTAGTATTGGCATTGGGTATGTGCTTCGGGACGCCCAAGGAAAATTTCAGAGCGCGAGGTGCAGGAGAATTGAGGGAGCATGGCAACCAAGAGAGGCGGAGACTATAGGGTTGAGAGAAGCTTTGACTTGGATTAAGGAGTTAAATCTTAGCCATTGTATTCTTGAGACGGACTCAAAACCGTTGGCTAATGCTTGTAATGGTAAGCCAGGGAAAGCATATTTTGGGACAATTGTGTTGGATTGTGTCCAAATCTTAAAGCACATTGATCACGTGCTAGTTGAATTTGTATATCGGTCTGCGAACAGTGTGACGCATTTGTTAGCCCAAGCTACACATTCTATGTCAGACTTAGGGGAGTGGCATGTCACCCCGCCTGATTTTATTTATCATGTTCTTGTGTCTGATAGTATTTAGTCTATGCAACTACGAATCATTCAAAAAAAAAGGTATATTACTATGTATCAAAACAAATCGTGCAGACAGTATAATTGTGGGACATTTATTTATTATTTGGGAGGCATGCAGCAAAACAAAACTGTGCTCATAAGTACCTAATAAGCAAAATTTCAATTTTATTTACATCAATTCACTTCTTCGAATTTCAAACGTGGAATTGAGAATTCAAAGATGAGAACAAAATGCCCGTTTGGCAAATCTTAAAATGAACTTATAAGTTACTTATTTCGAAAATTTTTTGTATTTATATACTTTTTTTTAGAAAAAAATGTGTATAAGAAGTTTAATATTCGTTATCTTGCAAAAATAAGTTACTTATTTAAAAAAAAATATACATATTTCCTAACTTTTTTCCAAATTAAATAATTTATTTTTGATAAATAAGATTTTTCAAATAGACCATGTTTTAGGGCCCATTTGATAACACCTGAACCATGCTGAAATAGCTGAACCATTCACAAGTTCAGATTGTTTGTTAAACTTGGGTTATTTTCTGGACGACAAAAATCACCGGGTCAGATCATTTGTCAAATTATCTAATCTACTGGACGACACTAAAAATATTCTGAATGGTACTGTCACAAATTTGATGCTGGATGGTTCATTAACGGTACTCTATCAATAAATGCATATGTAGTATTAAAATAATCTACTACTTTGTTTGCCTATTTAATGCATTTACATTTCTTCTTTAATATATTTACACTTTATTAAGTTCGTCACAATTATGCTATATGCATGCGTTCATTTTTTTCAAATTACTATAAAAATAGTATAAAAATAGAAATAAACGGGTAAATTATATTAATTTTATAAAATTAAACTAGAAGCATCTCACAATAAATGTTTTATTATATATTATGTGCATTTCAAAAATATATGCCCATAAATTTAATATTGATTTTGACAAATTTTATAATTTATTATTTGTTGAAAATATGAAAATTAATCATTCAGATCACTCAAATAATATATTCATCCAGATCATCCAAATTTATTAATCACTATTACTAATCATCCAGATAACTAATCATCCAGAAATACTAATCATCCAGATCACTAATCATCCAGAATTACTAATGATTCAGAAAATTTCATTCAAATTTAACAGATGACCCCTTAATTAGATTTTCCGCACCCGGTAAACAAAGTAAACAACTAAAGAAAGATGCTAAACCATGACAACCAAATAATATTTGCACAAGAAGAATGCAGATGTATTGTAGAGGTAAGTAAAACCTCGTTGAGATTAATCTATGCTATCTATACTATTATATAACAAGTAAATAAGGGTATAATTTAATTGTTTGATTCAACTTGGTTCAACCATCTAAAAGAATAACAATTCATTAGATATTTAATAAATAGATAACCGTTAGATCTAATAATAAAGAATATTTTATATTTAAATCCCTGTTCTAAAGATCAAAGGTTTGAATCTCGTCAACAACAAATTTACATTAAGATTTTATATTATTAGTTCTAATCAATACATATCATTTAATAAATAACTATTATTATTACTAATAATTTTATTAATTAATATTACAAAGTTAAATTATATCCATAATAAATTATTATATTCTATTTTATTTAATCATATAATTTTAAAAGTATTTAAAAGTAACCCCTGCTTAATTTGCACGGGCTATAAGCTAGTATTTGATAAATAAATAACCTTTATAAGTTAACAATTTTTTACGGTTTCAATTTGGATCAGTTCAAAAAATGATCAATTTCGATATGATAATACGATAATATTTTTTTTGCAAAAATCCTATATAAATATATGGTCCTAATAATATTATAAATTAATAAGTCCTTTATAATCATAAAAATATATTATCCTTTTGTAAAATATGATTCTAAGGATCTTAAAATTTGAATGTATCATACTCATCCTTAATCCTTTTTTGTTATATTCAAAAGTTTGAATGCGGTGTTTCCGTAAAGCATTAAAAAGTTATTAATCAGTGTTTTTGATGTCTTCAGTGCTTCTTTACATACAAAAGATTCCAAAAAATGTTGTTTTATCATTGATATCATCTAAATATACATGAATCTTTATTTTAAATCTTTCAAATACTCATTGTATTTGTTGAACAATGTATATTGAATTACTTGAATGAAGTATAAAACATAAATTGTATAATTCATTCTATTTAAATATATATATTGGAAAATAATTTTCTTGGATGTCAAAAATTCTCTATAAATTAATAATTATTAATTATTAATTTTTCGATTAATTAATACCTTTCTAAATTAATAAAATTCTCTGGTCCCGACTATATTAATTTATAGAGGTTTTACTGTATGTACCAAGTGCAATTAGAATTAAAAAAAAAAATCCTTTTGATCTTTGATATAATTATAATATTTTATAGGGAAAAAATATTTATCGTGATTTGAAATATCAATAATAGCTTAGCATTCAAATAACACTAGAAAAAAAATTAATAAATAACATTACAGCAAGTCCAATACAAATTGCAAAATGACTATATGTATTCATTGTTATAATTTGATATTAAAAAGTAATGTTTTGAGCTAAAATGGAATGCATTTTCCAACCAATTATTTTCAAATTTACCTACGTTTTATCTCTCTTTTTTAAAAAATTTCATTTAAAATATATTATCATGCATTTCATATATAATTATTTAATGATATAAGTAGATATAAAAATTCATTATTATTTTCAAATTTAGAACCAAATATGTGTGCGCTAATTTGTTCTTACAACCAATATGCATGGTCTCGATCAAGTACACCAAGTAAGAACCGAAAAAGTGATAATCTTTAAAACTCTTTTCCCTCTCCTTTGTTTTTTTCTTTTTCTTTTCAGCCTGTCGATTACGTTTGTATGCAAAAGTGGGGCTTCAGCCTATCTGTAAACGAGTTGCTTATAATTGAATTGAGCTGTACACACAATGTATGGTTACTATACTCCACTTTTGTTTTCTCGTTTATTATGCGTAGACAAATTTCGAACGTAGGTAATTCTTAATCCGCAAAAATAAATTCGATAGTAAATCTTCGATATGCAGAAATTATATTAATTTCGACCGTTCATTATTTAATCGACATACAAATAATGTTGTGAAAAGCGCAAATCGGACATAAGCGGAAAGACCATCGCTTAAGCGGTAAAGCGGACGCTTAAGCAGTTTTAAAAGCGGATCACTAAATGAACGGTAAATAAATAAATAAATATATATAATTATATGCATGTGTGTGTATATATATAATCATATATAATTATATAACATTATGCAATCTTGTACCAATTATAATGACATAAATATTAAAATAAATAATATTGTAATAATAAAGGCAATTACAAAATTATATCTAAATAAAAATTTAATTTTTTAAAATTAGTCCGCTTAATCCCGCTTAATTCCGTTTAAACCCGCTTAAATCCGCATAAATCCGCACGAAACGCTTAAAAATTTGATTATATACTAATCGAGGCGTTTAAGACCCGCTTCCGCTTAAAAAAAAACTTAGCTTACTCAGTTATAATACCACTCAAAGTGGTGTCTGAGGAGGGTAGCTGTACGCAGACCATGCCCCTATACAATAGGGAGGCTGTTTCCGAAGAACCCCCGGCCAAATACAAATACAAATACAAAGAAAGGAAACTAATACAAACTAAACTCACACACACCCAGGGATCGAATCCTTGACCTCCTACAAAGGAGGTCAAGCTTAATGCCCTTTTTAGAATACTGCTTACGAAAAGATTAGGTACGATGAAAGTCCACACATAACACATGTAATGTATGTACTCATAAAATTCTGTTCTAAAAAGCGGCCTAAGCGGCCGCCTAGGCGGTTTTGAAAGCCTAACCGCTTCAATTAGTACAAAATTGGAGAATTAAGCGTTTTTCAGGGGATTAAGCGGGTTTAGGCGGGATTAAGCGGATTTATGGGGAATTAAGCGGGGTTAAGTGGGTTTGGCCAAATGTTGATCCTTTAATTATTTTTTTAAATTTTTTCTTTACATATTTTTCAAATTTCATATTATAAATTAATATATATAATAAACATATATAATTAAAATAATTAAAATAAATATGTATATATTCACAATCCGCTTAATGACCCGCTTAAAATTCTGTCTAGACGTTCGCTTAACCGCTTAAGCATTAAAAGGTCCTCCTACCGCTTAAAACCGCTTACCACTTTTTAGAACCCTGCTCGTAAATAAACCGAAATAGGTAACTTATGGGTGGTAACAGAATGATAGCTAGAGTCGAGTCCATAGTCCACAGAAGATGTCTTGTTAATTGACACAACCATGATTGTACCAAAATTACAGAGGCAGACAGACATGGTATTTACATAATTGTACCAAAAGCCAGAATGAAAGGAAAGGTTAGTGGACACCAGCACGCCTTGTTCAACAACAAAAACGCGTCTCCATTCTTTAATCTTCATTCTCCAAAGTTAGTTTATTTCAATCTTTTTTACTTAATAAACTCAAAAAAACCAAACTGTGCGCATTAATTTTAAGTCGCATGGACTCTCTTGTTCAACTTTCGAATGTAAGGTCGAGAATTCAAGTTCCAGCTACTCGACGAAAGTCGAAAGCAAAACGTGTGATAATATTTTTACCATACACATTTCCGCAGGTAATTTCCAAAAGGTAGTAGAAGTAAGCACCTGGAAAACAATTAAACAGCTAAGGAAAGATACTAAAACATGACAACCATATGATATTTGCAGCAAGAATATATAATGCAGATATATTCTATGTATGTAACAAGTGCCATTGTTTTCTTTTCTCTCTCTCACATTGGTGGAAGTCGGCTAGATAGATGTAATGCTTACAAGAAGAATCGATTCTTGAATTGAAAAGGTCTGCACATATCGTGCAGACAGTATAATTGTGGGACTGGGACACGTATATTATTTGGGAAGCATGCAGCAAAACAACAAAAACATCTTACCCCTCCATGTATTTATGAAATTTACATTTGCCCCTTTTAATATTTTTCACTTGCAAGTTACCACTGACATCTACTCCCTCCGAGTCATCATCTTTTTGGTCCTCGAATAATGTCATGTCCTAGCTGGAAAACACAACGATAAGCGTCTACATTTCGTTATTGATACGGGAGTTTTGTACATTGATACGTGACACCGACGGAAAGAGTACTGGACACTATTATGCTATGCATGTTGTGGGGCGCTAACCCAAGATTTGGATTGTGTTATTCTTTACATGAGAAAAGTGTATCAGAAGAAAAAATGGGTACCACGAAAAATGAGAAACAGAGACTTGAGGTCACGTCTATTTTTAGCAAAAGTTAGGAAGAAGTCAAATTAAGTTCTTTTTAACAACATATGTATGTTTAGTCAGACATCATAGGATGGTTAATTGATGTAATTTCATAATCACAAATTAAGCCCTGCATCAACTCCATTTCTTTCTCTCTTGCAACGTGCTGGCTTGTCAAACAACTGGTATTAAACATGGAAAACTTAAATAAATCACTTTACGAGTCCACTTGTTTACATGTAAATACACATTTTATACTAGTTCTTCGTGTGTAATGACGGTGCCTGACTACTAATCTAAACTAATCAGATGACAAACAGAATCAGTTGTCCCAAGATTTTTAAATCATACTCATAATTTTAATGTCGTAACGAGTGTATGATAAATCACGAGTTCGATTTCATCTTCGAATAATAATTTATAGTAACGCGCAACGGTGTGTTATATGTTTATAACTATATATACAAACTTCAAGACATTGATGTGTGGACAGTTGTGCACTAATACCCATTCTTCTCATTCAAAAAACCAGCAGGGTAAAGCAAAGCAAAGCATAAACTGTAGACACCCACCCACATTATTAGCAGTGTGCTGCTACACAGCTATTACTACTATATACTTATAACTACTGCCATTTTTCAGATTCAATTATTTTAAAATACTATTCTTTTCTGAATGCTTTGATATACTTCTTCTTCTTCTTCCCTAGAAATGCCTCCACCTCCTTGGCTTAGATCTTTGTTTCTTACCCTCATTCTATCCACCATACTATTTCAGATCTGTTCTGTAACAGCCCAAGAAGATAATGATGATGATGATGATGATACTAATGGTGCTAAAGATCTTGTAAATAAGCTCCAGTTTGAAAATCCAAGAATCAGGCAAGCCTACATTGCACTTCAAGCTTGGAAATCAGCTATTTTTTCTGACCCTTTTAACTTCACAGCAAACTGGAATGGTCCAAATGTTTGTTCTTATGGCGGTGTGTTCTGCACCGCTTCCTTATCGAATCCTTCTATTCGAGTGGTAGCCAGCATTGATCTGAACCATGCAGATATTGCAGGCTTCCTGCCTAGTAAGCTCGGTCTTTTGACTGAGCTTGCGGTTTTCCACATCAACTCTAACCGATTTTGTGGTACTGTACCCAAGTCTTTCAACAAGTTGAAGCTTCTTTTTGAGCTTGATCTCAGTAATAATCGCTTTGTTGGGGGCTTCCCGAAGGTTGTGTTGTCTTTGCCTTCGCTTAAGTTTCTAGACCTTCGATTCAATGAGTTTGAGGGGTCTGTTCCGACGAAGCTTTTTGATAGGCCTCTGGATGCTATTTTCTTGAATGACAACAGGTTCCAATTTGGAATACCAGAGAATCTTGGTAATTCTCCGGTTTCCGTTTTGGTTTTTGCAAACAATAATTTGGGAGGATGTATTCCGGGCAGCATTGGCAAGATGGGAAAAACTTTGAATGAAATTATATTGTTGAATGACAATCTTACAGGGTGTTTGCCTAATGAGATTGGAATGTTGACGAAGTTGACAGTGTTTGATGTTAGCTTTAATCATCTCCAGGGTTCACTGCCACTGACAATTGGAAGCATGACCAGTGTTGAACAATTAGATGTGGCACACAATAGTTTTACCGGAGTGATTCCGGCTGCTATTTGTCAACTGCCCAGCCTTCAAAATTTCACTTACTCATTCAATTACTTCACAGGGGCAGCACCTGTTTGTGTTGCACCAGGAGCAAATGTGGTGGTTGATGGGATCCAAAATTGCATTCCTGGAATCACGAACCAACGCTCACCTACAGAATGCCTTTCTGATGCTGCGAAGCCAATCGATTGTACCAAATCAAAATGCAGCAACAGAGGCAGTAGCGGCGGAGGCGGAACCACTCCCGGAAGTGGCGGATCGCCTCCAGCTAAATCTCCATCATCACCGCCAAGCAGTGGAAATAGTCCAGGTTCACCACCAAAGCCATCCAACCCTACTACACCACCACCTCCTTCATCAAGGTCCTCGGGTTCTAGTAGATCACATCCGCCACCACCTTCACATGGTTCTCCTACTCCGAGTCCCTCACGCAAGCCTCATCATAAAACGCCACCGCCTCCACCACATGTAACTACTCCCAGTCCTCTTTCACCACCAGTTCAACCCACACCATCTCCAGAATCTCCACCTGCCCACCATAACCCCTCACCTTCTCCACCATCAAACTACCATTCTGCACCACCACCACCACCTTCTCATAAAGTGTCACCAGGTAGACATCATGCTCCACCAAAAACACCTACTTATTACTATCAATCACCACCACCTCCGCCACCACCAACACCTAAATACCATTACCAGTCACCACCACCACCTCCTTCTCATAGAGAGTCACCAGGAAGCACTCATGCACCACCGCCGCCTACTCATCATCATCAATCATCACCACCACCACCAGTCAAAATCAAACCGCCTCCTTACCACTATACATCACCACCGCCCCCACCACCTGTCGAGATTAAACCACCTCCTTATTACTACGCATCACCACCCCCTCCACCAGTTGAGACTAAACCACCTCCCTACCACTACATATCACCGCCCCCGCCACCAGTCGAGAACAAACCACCTCCTTACCACTATACATCACCACCCCCACCACCAGTCGAGAACAAACCACCTCCTTATCACTATACATCACCACCCCCTCCACCTGTCGAGACTAAACCACCTCCTTACCACTACACATCCCCACCCCCACCACCAGTTGAAATTAAACCACCTCCTTACCACTACACATCACCGCCCCCACCACCTATCGAGACTAAACCACCCCCTTACCACTACACATCCCCACCCCCTCCACCTGTCGAAACTAAACCACCCCCTTACCACTATACATCCCCGCCCCCTCCACCTGTCGAGACTAAACCACCACCTTATCACTACACTTCACCTCCCCCACCACCAGCCAAGATCAAACCACCTCCGTACCACTACACATCACCTCCCCCACCACCAGCCGAGATCAAACCACCTCCGTACCACTACACATCACCTCCTCCACCACCAGCCGAGATCAAACCACCTCCTTACCACTACACATCACCTCCCCCACCACCTACAGAGATTACACCGCCTCCTTATCACTATACATCACCACCCCCACCACCTCCAACTCACAAGCCTTCACCATCTCCACCACACACACCTCAACACTCAACCCCTCCTCCATCAACACCTAGCTGTAAAGATGCACCGCCTCCGCCCCCACCTCCACCTCCACCTCCATGTGAACAATCAACACCTTCACCGCCACCTACGCACCATTCACCACCTCATCAGCATTCACCACCATCACCATCACCACCACCTCAGCATCTACCACACCCATGGCATCAGCCACCACAATCATCACCCCCTCACCATTCCCATTCACCGCCGCCACCACACTTCGAGAACACACCCTTTCCACCAATAACAGGAGTCTCCTATGCATCCCCACCTCCCCCTGTAATACCTTACTACTAATTTAAAGTTTGTCTTTTACAACACATCTTGCTGAATATGCATGCAAAGGGATGATGCAGATACAGCATTAATCCACAATTCTTTCGCCGCAATCAAATTAAAATCCGAAGACAAGAAAATCATGGGGTTACTTCCCCAATTAGCATGGATGGATCACATTTTGTAATAATTTTCATTTATTTTATTGATGCTTTAGCCTGAATTTAAGCAAAGCAGTAATATTATACTACTTAACTCTGCCATTTTTGATTGCCTCCCTCTCCCTATTGTGTACATTTTTATTCTGTATTCTTGTAACTCCCGATATGGCGATATTTATTTTTTCATGTCATCCTACTAAGTGTTTGTGTGTAATTTCACGAACTTCATATAACTATATATAATTGATCTATATTATCTCCGTCATCATAATAATCAGGATTTTACAGGTGAAAGAAACAGAACATTGACTATTTCTCATATATTTTTTCGAACACACAACAGAAAACCTCATGATATGTGCACAGCAAAAAAAACAGTGACTGAACTTCTATGCAGTTTGTGCACAAAAAGCCACAACATATCCTTTGAACCTAGTCACATTGATTGAAGATTATTGCAAACAAAAACTAGAGATATCTTCAACTAACTGTCAGAACATATGTACGAAACAAATTTAAGATTTCACAGTAAACCAAGTCGAACACAGTACGAAACAGAAAAAAAAAAGTCCACAATTAGAAGGAAAATTAACACATCACAAAGTGATTGACTGTATTACATTTTCATTTTGTAAAAACAGAATAAATAGACAGACTTGCTCTAACACGATTAACGCTGCTTCAAACTATAGATAGATCAAGTATAATACCCAGACCAGACCTCGGTTTTGTCGTGTTCGTCTAAATAGGGATCATCCAAAACGGATCACTATGCACGATATATCATCTTTACTCTTTCTTGCCAATGCTTCTGAAGTTAAACGCTTTGCTGCTGCTTGAGGATCTTTAATGGACTTCACCATATCAACTGTTTCTTGGTTGCTCATCACCTGACAAAGAAATTTTACCAAATATATATCTCCACATTTATACTTTCCACCCATCACAATGCCCCTCTTTTCAGCTTATGCAACCCATTTAAATATAGAAAAGAATTATAAGGTTTGTTGAGTCTACCATTATCCTCAAATTAATAGCCAGTAGTAAATTAATAGCAGGACACCTATGAACTCAGAAGAATAACACCTTTGGACTACAACTATGCTCTAACTATCTGAGAATAATAAAGCAAGCTCTCGTTAGCAACTTACCTTCCATAAGCCATCACTTGCCAATATAACAAATTCTATAGTTGAGTTGATAGGTATATGTCGTATGTCAGGTTCTGAACTTAAATGTGCTTTAAGGCTTTGGTCTCCAAAGGCGCGTGCAACTGCAAGTTGTCCGTTAACTCGAGGTACATCACCTAAAACAAAGACAATAATTTACGTTAGGAGCAGTTGCTTGAAGTACAATCACTTTACTGCACTACAGATACATTAGATGTAAGCGGCTAGGCAGTGCTTATTATAATTTTCATGCAAAAAGAAACCCAATAGCAAATATGATTACCAGGAAGATTAGTTACAAAACCACCCTGCTTTTCAATCCTTCTTCTCTCGGTATGTGGTTCATGGTCTACAGTAAGTTGATTAGCTGAGCCTTTCTCACATAAAACAGCCCTCGAATCGCCAACATTTGCCACCCATAGATCTTTGCGATCGATTACAATTGCTGTAACTGCCGTTGAGCCACCAGGCCCTAGTTGCATAGAGTTCTCGAGAATAAATTTATCAGTAGAACGATAGGCATTCTTTATCGCCATTTCAGGGTTATTCCAGAAATTTGGCTGTAGCAGACAACCAAAACAATCAACTGAATATTGTATAATGAAGAAAATATGAGGCAAAGATGTACAAACCGGATGCGCAAATTTCAAATTGTATGCAAGTAGTTGGAAGTTTTGTTAGCAATAATCTGGACAAATGCATCCTTCTTCCTTATTTTTCTGATAAGGCATGTGTAATCCTTAAAATAACTCTGATATTGCATCCCCAATACAGCGATAAAAAGTGAGGCTATACAGATGTAAAAAGGAATTACACTAGTGCTTTTGTCAGATTTAAACAGAACAACGAAGGTCAAATTCTAAAGCACCAGAACATGATTTCACTTGGAAACATCATACTCTCCTTTAACAATTATTTGTTAGTTATATTCTTTATTGGTCATCCATGAAATTTCTTCCTCCTAGTCAACATGAATAGAAACTCCCCAGCTCATTACGGCTTAATTTTGACCCATGTAATATATAACAAAAGCATAGTCGCATCACAGTCAAAATATTACAGCTCTTCACCAAAGATAAATATTGTAAATTGAAATGAGTACAAGCCTTATAGTGTGTACAGGTGCGCCTAAGAGTCTAATAGGAAGGTTTGAGTGTGCATTAGATCAAAAAAGATCGAACTCATTAATTAAAAGATTTGTCGTATTTGAAACCTCTCAACTAGCAACATGGTATAGAAGACCAATCTTTCTTGGCATCAAATCCCGTCTTCTTATAAAATCTTCTGTTAACTTTTAAGTTAGCATACAATCACAAGCACAATTACATGATTTCCACGTAACCTCATCAACAATCTAAAGTGCATATAATTCTTCTTTACATTTCATCTCCATCTAAGTTATTACAAAAAACAAATCACACACAGTAACTACTACACTTCTAAGCAACTCCCATTGACATATTGAAATGCATATAAACTACTTTGCAACTTATCTCCGAAACTCTGCTGGGACACTGGACATTTATTTTTCAAACTGCGACCACTCTTTAATATTATCTTTAAGCACCTTAACATCTTCAAATCACAAGCCCTGGGACAAAATTCTAGGATTCCAACCAGCACTACCATAACAATGTTGTCTTCAATTAATGCTATACTCGAACTCCGTCTCATATTATTGAATGGGCGTCCCAGACTTAATCACCACAGAAATAAACAATATAGCTAGGTAATCTCATTATGTTACTTCTTAATCTAATTGTATAATAGCTGACGTAATACTCAACTAACTTTTTCTTTTGATAATGCACGATATGACAAGATCAAAACCATTAACCAATTCCATGATTAAAGAATTTATCCGTTTTCATCATTTTGTTTTCACTACAAGATCAGGATATACTGGATCCACCAACGATCTACAGTATATGCTAAAAATGAAGGAAAGACCTATAAAGGCTACCAACTTGTGTTCCTCCCTACATTTGATTTTAATGATGTAATTCTAACCCAAAGCATGACGACAATTAAAAGCCTAAATACTTGAAACTCGAGTCATGAAAAAAGTATCAAGTAAAAAAATGTTGAGAAAGGATCCTGCCAACTTCTAATTTCAATGCTCTCACTCGACCTTTATACATTTTGACTCCATCACTTGCCATTCACAATTTGTGCCTCACAACATTACTCAATGTACCTCCTGGTGCTTTGAAGACTTAATGCATTACGTTCCTATTCATTCCTAGTAGGGTTTCCAATATGTTGTTTGCATTCTGGCAGTCTAAGTGTGTTGACTTATTCAAGAGATAATTTGACATATCAATGTGTTTCCCCTGCAAAAACCCAGACTGCTCCCTTCGCCTGGGGTCTCACACTGTTACTTGAAACCCAGACCTTAAACAACGTACCATCTCTATGTTACTTATATATATAAACCTATTTTGTTCTGGATTCAAGCTTTAATAATTGGTTCCTAAAACTATAGAGTGAATATAAGACAGATATGTCCAGGTGGTTGTGTTTAGTCCTAAACTTTCCAATTAGTGACATGTATAAAGATGATCGAATACGTAAAACTATTGAAGGCATGTAATACAGAAATACACTTGTTCATATTAATATTTGAGAAAACTACTATCTTCCAAAATTGTGCACCAAATCACAGCTTAGCAGATAGCATGAGTATAAAATCAAATCAAAAAGTTTACTTAGGTCCATAATCACGAAGAAAGATACTTATCGAACATGTGATATATTACCTCTTTAATTATGTTATCAAAAAGATTATCCTTCAAATAACTAGGAACTCGGTCCCCAAGGTGGCCATCAAATATAGCAAATAATCCTAGCATGTGATTCTTCTTGTATCTATATTCAGCAACATGATAATCTTCCATGTCATGACCAGATTTCCCTTCTACTAAGTGGAACCCATGAGCCACTTTGTTACCAGATGACTTGCTTTTCCCTTTTCCGGTGTCCGGCGAGGATGGCTCCAGACAAACAGCCCTCTGTAACATAGTCAGACATCAATTTTTACTTCATGAATGCCAAAAATTCTGCATTACATGTTGAGTGATAACCAAGCTTTTGAACACCTTTCTTAACCAACCTTTTAAAAACCTTTCTTTCAAACCTACTTCACCGGTACAGGAGGAATACAAGTCTATTTAAATTTGCTATTTTTTCTTAATAAAGTTTTCTTTTAGAAATCTCTAGGTAGCCTGCTTTTTTACTTTTTAGTTTCTAAGAGATTGTAGTTCTCTCACCAAACATACTAATACCTTTTTTTTTGACAAATAATAAAACCTTTTTAAAAATTAACTAGATAATAATTTTTTGGCTAAACAAATCAAATTCTCGCGTACGTCAATTTATATCTAGTTTGGATAAATGCACCTAAAATTGTGTAAATATGAGCTCATCGGTTGGTTGGTCATCACTTTGGTCAGTTACCTAGAGTAGTAGTCTTTGGATCTGCGCCTTTCGTGTGAATCAATATCAATATTAACTTAACACTTCACTATGAACAAAATTAAAACTAGAATGAAAAACATACTTGGCAAACACAAAATGAAAAACTAGAAAGAATCAAGATCTTAGAAAATAATAAGCTAGGGAGGAAAGATGCCCGTTAATTATCATTAAAACTAATGAAATACTAGGATAATCAACATCTTAGTTTTCCCACTAGCTTTTAAATTTAAGGTATGAAATCATTTAAGATTTGTTTTTTTCCTCAAATATGTTCATTAATTCTAGTTTTAATTTTGTTCACGTGAAATATTAAGTTTATATTAACTTACACAAAAGAGAACGACCCTAACATTATCCAAAATGTACCCTTTTAGAAGCACATGCGAAATATACCAAAATGTGGCTGAACAGTGAGCAGAAAAATTCAAAATAATTCTGTTGTACTTTTTCGAACTATCTAAACATTAGAAGTAGGTGAACTTCTTGGATAGTTCAACAACACCACCACGTTTTAAATTTATAAAAAGGTTCTAGTATGCTGGTGTGATAACTACGATATCTTAGAAACTGAAACATAGACTGCTTAAAGCAAAAAACAACAATTAAATTTCGAAAAATTCAACTATAATTCCTAAACTAAGTCAAATGATATCAAGAAAATCCTAAACTAGAAAACAAGATTTTTCTATCAATTATAACAACTATCATGATGATCAAAGATGTGTGCAACAAGACCACTAAAGAACTTGCAGAATCAGTGAGTTGAACAAACAATACAAACCCACATAAAAAAACTGTTTCCCTAATCACAACATAATAATTTCAAGACAAGAAGTATATAGAATATCAAACCTTGATCTTCGTAAAGAAACTACACTTGTCCTTCTTCTTCTTCTCCATAGATATCTAATTCTACTACTTCTTCACCACTTCAAACATGAAAAAGATTATGACCCTTTATTATAATCTTGTTTCTTGACCCTAAAAAAGCAAGATTTTTGCAAATTATAACCAAAAAATCAAAAAAGAAATGAAAAGATGATGACCCTTTTTCAAAATTTATATAAGAAAGAACCTATTTATCAGTGTGTATACGTATGTAGGCAGTAGTCTGAAATTCAAGTCTTCTTAGATGAAGGGATGATGGGCCGTTTACTTTCTGGCGGTTTAAGGATTAATTGTCCCCCCTCTCTCGCTCTCTCTCTCTCTCTCTCTCTCTCTCCCCTCTTTGTCTTTTTGGAATTTTTAATTACTATATAAAAATTTATAAATATTATTTCTGGACCAAATATCAGTTCAATACGAAATATGTAGTTTAGTTTCCTGAAAATATCATTTATTTTTAATTTTAAATATAATTTAGAAACTAATAAGTAGTGTCTTTTTTAAAAAAATATATATTTTGAATTTTTTAAATAAAACTTGGAATCTGCAAGAATCAAACTCTAGAAAGTTAAGAGAAAAACATTTTACCACTAAATTTTTTCATATGGTTCATCATTCGTTTATTTTAACGGGTTCAATGGATATTTATTCAATCATGTGGTAATTATAATAAAAATAGTAATTTTTATCAAAAAAATTAAATAATAATTTTAAATTTTTAATAATGTTTATATGATTTTTTATATAGACTAATGTAAGTACAAAGTATTCTTTTTGTAAAACCAAGTCAATTGTATTCTTTGTTCCAAGTCAAATGTTAAGTCGCAAAAAAAATTCTTCCTCTGGCCCAAAATATTATTCTCTTTGATTTTAACGTATTTTAAGATAAATAAAAAAAATATAAATTCGTATATTATTTTTCGAATTTTCTTTTATTGAATTGAAATTTTATATTTAAATTTTTATTTAAAAATATTAATTTAAAAAGGGAAATTCTCAATGGTACACCTGTAGAATTGGCTTTTCTCGATGGTACACAAAATAGTTTTGGCTTCTCAGTGGTACACCTGTAATATTAATATGTTCCAAGCAATGTCACTCTCGTCAAAAATCGTTAGTCAAACGTCATGTAATAACGGTCAGACACATTAAAATAATATTATAATTATATTTTTAAAAAAGAACGAAAAGTCGGGTTATTAGTGTTAAACCCGTTTTTACTAGTTCTAAGTGAGGGTTAGGTTAAATAAAGAGAAAAAGGGGAGTTGGTAGGTCATGTAGGAACAGAAGGAGAGAAGAAGGAGAAGACCAAAAAGGCAAAAGGGCAAACACTGTTAAGTGTACAAAATGTAATTGTTATATGGCCATAATGCAAGAACATGCAAGGGAGGATTGACAGTGAAGAAAATGAGGGCAAATGGTGAACCTGTCATGGTTCGTAATCCACAAGTGAGGGACCAATCAAATGCTGCAAAAGCAGGAAAGGCAGCAGCAAAGGCAACAGCAAATGCATCACAAGCTTCTGAAATCAATTTCTCACAGTTTGCTGCTTCTCAATCTCAGTCCCAAGTCACAATGTGCTATATAATGGTACAATGATATGAAATTGTTGTCACAATTGGTATTGTTTTGGTATGAAATTGTAGCAACAATTGGTATTTTTTTGGTATGATGTTGTTACCACAATATCAGTACATTTGATGTTTATGGATGATTTTGTATTAGACTGATTATCTATATATTACTCGTATGACATTGTTATTAGTTCTCATTTGGCTGTTATTTTTGTTATTTCTGGTTGTTTATATGGTCATTATTGCCTTAATAAACGTTTGTCTAACGTTTGGTAACGGAAGTGGCATTTCCGGGAACGTGTTAATACTACAAGTGTACCACTGAGAAGCCAAAACTATTTTGCGTACCATCGAGAAAAGCCAATTCTACAGGTGTACCATTGAGAATTTCCCATTTTAAATTTTTGGGACGGATACAAGCAAACAGTAGGTACAAATTATATCCTTACATATAATAAGCATAAGAGGGATCTTATCCATAATTTTGGTTTGGTCACTGTACCGCCAAAATAATCTCAACCGTCGAATATAATATTTTTAAAAATGGACGATCAAGATTATATCATATTAAAAAGAAAAATATAATCTAAAAAGGATTATTAAAAAGGTTGTATTAGAATTGAATTTTAAAAAGAAGTTATAATCTGAAAAGGATATAAAAGATTGTATTAGAACTGAATTTTATTTATTTATTATTAATATTAAAAAGGTTAATATTTACTATTTAGGCTCTATCTGAAGATACAGAAATCAGATTTAGATGATTTCACAGTCCACGCGAAACTCATAATTATTAATATTAAAAAGGTTCATATTTATTATTTATGCTCTATCTCGATATACAGAAATCATATTTGGATGATTTTACAGTCCACGCGAAACTTATAAAATTATCTTTAATTTAGTGATGATTTAACAATTATTATCCAAATGAAAACACTCAGAATCTCAAGAGAAAATATAATTACGAATTTTTACATTAATCCTATTTAGTATAGAATACCTACATTAATAATTCTATTCAATATAGAAAACCTAATTATATATAACTTAAATCATTGAAAAACACTTTTTCGTATTTCAATATAAATACACTTTTTAGTTTACATGTTAAAATATTAAAAAAAAATATGCTAGATCCAACGTTTTTATCTATTTATTTTAAGATCTAACAGTTCTTATTTATTTTATCGTACTGAGGATCAGACTACCAACTACACTTATTATTAAAACTGTATTTGGTTGTTAGTACAACTATCTTCAAATAATAAGAAGGTTATTTTGATAATCAAAACAAAATATAAGTAGATTTCTTAAACAGAATAGAATTTTCAATATAAAAAATCATCAATTTCATCTCTCTTTTGTTTATTGGTAGTTTTAATCGGAGAAAATTGTTAAATCATTACTAAATTAAAGATTATTTTGTTAATTTCACGTAGTCTGTAAAATCATCCAAATCAAGTTTTAAGAATTCAAGATAAAACAAATAATAAATTGAACGTGTAAAATTTATACATATATATATATATATATATATATTAATTTCATAACAACAATTTGATATGTAAACTAATAATAAAAAAAATATAATAAATATTAGAAAAAGAGCCGTGCGTTACACGGGTTATAAGCAAGTTGTATATAACAAGAGTGAAAGGGCAAGCAGAGATGTTCATGGATTCGGAAACCCGATCAAATCGACCCAACCCAACCTTATTTTTGGCCGATCAAGTTGCTTAAAATTTTTTTGATATTTAATTGGATTAAAAAAATTTCAAACTGAATTAAATGGGTCGAATATGGATTCATGTTTTTTCGATCAGCCAAACCAACACGAATAAATTACAAGTCTTGTTCGATAATTTTAATATATATTTATAGAGGAAAGTTCTATGGAGTACTTTTTTAATTGGAGTACTTGGAGTACATATACGTTCTGCATTCAAAATATTTTAAAATTTATTATTTTGCAAACCTTGTTATATGAATATCATATGATAATCTTGAAAATCATATATCATCTTGAAATCCTTTATGTTTTGCAATCATAACATATATGTTTTGCAACCCAAATGTGTTTCGCAGAACAATTCGTTTTGCAATATTTTGTTAGCAAAACATACAAAATTTTCAAGATTTTCAATGAAATAGTGATATTCATGTAATAAGCTTTGCAAAATAACAAAGCTTGCAAAATTTTGAATGCAAAATGTATATGTACTCCAAGTACTCCAATTAAATGAGTACTCCATAGAACTTTACCCCAGAGTTTGGCTCTATGGAGTACTAATAATTTGGAGTACTTGGAGTACTCTTAGATGACCTAAAAACAAAGTACAAACTGCAAAGCAAAGTACAACTGCAGGACAAACATACATGCAGCATTAAAGGCAAAACCAAAACCATCTTCGACAAAAGTCAAGTTAATAATGCAGAATACAGACTATAACAATTTATATTAACAACCAGGCAAGAACATTCAAAGTATGCATACTACAAATCGCATTATTCTTCTACGCCTGTGATACGTGCATAACATACGTGCATAGCTCATAAAACAACAAAACCGTAAGTCCTTAAAAAAAGTAACCACCAGCCATCCGATAAAAAAAATAGAATTATCTCTGGTATACATATAATTACAAAACTACCCTTATCATTTAAATCATAAACAAAAAAAAATGGACCATTGGATTATAAAAAAAAGGAACGGTTGAGATCTAGTACTCCAATACTCCAATCTAAAGTGTACTCCATAGAACTTTCTTCTATATACTAATATTTTCAAAATATTTTATATTGTAATAAGTTACGTTATTGAAAATCCTAAGCCATGTAACTAATCTAAATTTTTTCTTGCTCTTCCATGCACGATTCCAGCCTCCAAAATTTAACATCATTATATTTTTCTGCATTTATATTTAACGTCAATTTTCTGTATTAGAAACTTGCATTTATAATTTAAATGTGTTCAGATAGTGATATTTGTTAGTGGTTGAATGATTACTTACATTTAATTGTACTGTAACGAAGAACGAGGTGATGTGCAAGTGCTCACGTCGCAACGTCAAAACGTAGGTTGGAAAAAAATAAATCTCTTTCTTTCGTAGTACTTATTTTCATATATTTCTTTTATTCGATTTGAACTTATGATTTATGTTTTTTTAAACATTGTGTTTGAACAATGAAACTATTAATATAGTTTAAGTTTTTGATAGCTACTAAAATTTACGCACTGACTTCTAGATTGTAACTTCTCAAATTTTACTAATTTTCTTTTAAAATGGTGAATGATATATATCTACGTATTTTTTTTATATTTTAAAAAATAAATGGAGTAATGGATATCCGAAATCCGATCCGTTTATCCATTAAACTAAATGGATTGGATATGAATCGACCTCTAAAATATCCGAGGTACGATCCGATCCGATCCGAATCCTATAGAACTAAATGGATATGAATATGGATTTTCATCGATCCGAACCCAACCCGTTGACAGGCCTAAACAGACCATATAGTTGCTGACTAAGTGATTAGTGCAAGTGGTTATGTAAGACATAGCTAAGTCCAGGATATATTCTGTTGAAACTACTGCAAAATTTGGCATTAACCGACTCTGAATAATATTAATATTCATGTTTTCTCAATCCAGTGGCTTATTCGGGCATTGTTTAATATGTGAAATAAGTCAAATAACCGATAAAATGTCTTCAAAACCATATTCTTGTTCTCAAGGGACCTTTAGAGTTGGCAGAGCTAAGAGATTTTTGCCAAACACACCACCTATCCACGCAAAACATGAACAAACTACAATTTAATGTCTCATCATGCTAGTAATTGTTTGAGAAAATGACCAAAATAATCATTTTTGAAACAAAGTTGCCCAAAATACTAAAAAGGGGGAAGTGTGGCCCTTTTTACTGACTAAACACGGGGGTTCGTCTTCCGTATCTTCATGTAACACGGAACACAGTGTTCCGTATCTTCATCCAGTTAAATTACACCCATAACCGTAACTCAATTAGGTTTCACAAATACACCCAATTAGATTTTACAGATACATATGCCCAATTAGATTTCAGCGACGGTTCCAGGCAAACCTAACAAGAAAATCACCATCGCTGCAACTTAATCTCAGAGGTATGCGTTAATCTCTATATTTTGTTTGTTAATTAGGGGTTTTAGATGTGTTATTGTACCAACGATTCCTTTTTATTGGATGGGACACCGTGATACACTTAATACGAAACAAGGATAACCGTAACAGGGTCTAATACGGCACACAGACAATGATTCCTTTGTTATTTGCTCAATCTGGATTGTCTAAGATTGTATTTCACAGTAAGGATTGTATAATAATCTCACCTTTATGGATTCTGTTTATTGTCGTTAATTACATTTGAAGCAAAGAAAGGCTCCAGGGCTGAGACTTGCACATACTCTATTAGTACTATAAGTCTACTTGCAAGTTGTAATGTGTTAGGTATTAAGCTGAAATGAGTAATTATATTGGATGCCAATATCACATTTACATGCCATAGAGACTGTAAAATCTAAAAGGATAACCCTTTTGACAATTATGTTTGACATATGAGATTGGCACCAAGTTATATATACATAAAAAGTGTTTGTTTGACAAAATGTCGAAATGCAACGTGCAAGTTACTGAATGTCCTGACCCTAACGTGTTGAATACAAAAAAGTAGAAATTTGTCTTCACTCTAGAGTCTTTTTAGTCCTTCAAATCTAGGGGGCACAAATGGAGCAAACAATAGCATGTTTGCTATTGATGTTTTAGCATCAATAGCAAATCTATACTGTTTTGACACATTTCTTACTAAAACAGAATCAATAGCATCAATAGCATCAATATACATTGATTTTCAAATCTATGCAAATCAATAGCATCAATAGTAAGAAATGGGGCATTTCTTACTGTTTTGACACAAAAACAGTTAAATGGATAGATATGAAGCAAATCTATACGAATAACGAGGAGCAACCTGTTTTGCAATGTGTCGCAGAATACGACAATTTTTTAATTGCCAAGCCTTTCTTTTCGGAAGAGCTTGTTGTATATGAGTTGGATGCAGATGGTTTCCCACATTTTCATCAGAATCTAGACGGGCTTGAGGAGATGTTTGCTGACTCCCGCATCTTAAGTTCCTCCAATGCCTTTATCATCCCATTTGATGATGATGCAGACAAATTTTGCTTCATCTGTTGTGGCCAGGGTCGCACGACCCCCTGGACTTACATGTATGGGGGCCTTGACTAAAAAGACTACTTAGTTTTAATCCATTTTTAGTTTTGATGCTCCATTTGTGTTTGCTATTGATGCTATTGATACAAAAAAGTAGAAATTTGTCTTCACTCTATAGGATCTTAGTAATTTAGTTTATCCTGTTAAGTTAATGGTTTTAAGTATGCATTTTGGAGGGGGGCACCTTTGGTCTAATATCCTGTTTTTTGTGGTCTTATATGGTCAGCATGTGTACAAAAAGTGAGAGAATTATAAGCTGTAATAGCGTTACTGAACTTGGAACAACAACTTTACTACTTACACTTCAACAAAATAATAATGTGTCATTTTTTTATTCGTATACTAATGTGTGTTTTTTTTTTCATTTTCAGATTATGGCGCAACATAATGATAAATTGTCTATGGACCCTCGCCCTCGGGATCCTTCTGTCTTGCATTTACAGGGTACTCATAGGTCAGAGGCTGTGTGGGAGGCTGGTGGTGGTGACAATATGAAATCCCGAGTTCGCAATCCTAACATTTTCAGCCTCCCTTCTTTACATCCGAGGATGGTTCCCCTTCTTGAGGATTTGAAATTTGATGGAGTTTCTAGGTTGGCAAGCATACAGATAGATTGGGGTTTGATCACTGCTCTTATAGAGAGATGGAGATCCGAGACCCATACTTTTCACTTTCCGGTCGGGGAGTGCATGATATCATTACAGGATGTGTCTGTTCTTCTTGGGTTGTGTATTGATGGGCCTGCAGTTACTGGTTATACTGCGGTTACAGGTGGATGGGACAGTTATGTTGGAGATGTCTTTGGTGTACGGCCGGGGGAGAAGGGTGAGAAGGGTAAGAAGATTAAGAAGGGTGAGAGTTCTGCATTGGATGATGATAGCAGATTTGGATTGATTGGTGGTAGATTGAAATTTACTTGGTTGAATTCTGTTTTTGGTTCCCTTCGAGATGATGCTTCTGATGTTGAGCTTACGCGTTATACACAGTCCTACGTGTTGCAGCTGATTGGCGGGATCTTATTGACCGATCATTCTGGGGGTCAGGTTCATTGTATGTACCTTCCTCTTCTCTTGGATTTTGCTAAATGTGGGAAACTATCTTGGGGTTCTGCTGTTCTTGCATACCTTTACATGGAATTATGCAAGGCATCTCGTAAAGATACAGAGGAGGCAGCCGGATGTCTTTTATTATTGCAGTTGTGGGCTTGGAGTAGATTACCTTCCTTGGCTCCTGTTCCTCGTGATCCAGTTTTAGATAACTCACGTATTTGGGGTGATCGTCCAGGGCCACATGGTTTGAGGTAAAAATGTTCAATTTTACCACATTTATTGACATATTGAATGATATTTTCGGCATTCAAACTATATAGTAGTTTATTAATTCCTTTGAATTAATTCTAATGCCCTTTTTATGTTTTCATGTATTATATAGGTGGTGTGCTCATCTTTCCTTCCTTGACAGTGGTTCACATTCAGTTTCCACCTACCGAGTTCAGTTAGATGTTCTTGCCGATTCTCACTTTTTATGGCAGCCATACACCGATGAGATTCTTGCCGTACTATCAGAGCAGTGTAGAGAAGGCAAAGAGATTTGGTGTTACAAGGGGCCTCTTATATGTTTTTGTTTCGTGGAGCCACATCATCCCGACAGATGCCTGCGCCAGTTTGGGATTATACAGGATATACCATCTTCTGCTAGTTATTGTCCTGAACTTCATAAGATTAACTTGAAGGGTAAGGCAGACTTGGACTGGACTTGGATGCATCGTGATCATATAGCTCTTTGGGATGATAGGAAGAAGCATGTTTTTGTTGGAGATGTCGGTGTGGGTGTATCTGAGGGTTACCCCAAGTGGTATTCATCTATTACTCATCGGTATCTGACTCGCATTGGTGGTGGCCATTCTTATACGGTAATCACAAATAAGCTCATCCTTACTTGTGTTGCTATATATTTGTTTTGATTTCATATGCTACACCTGACAGATGTATGTTAACAACTCAGTCTTGATTTCATAGACTACTTAATAGCCACAATACAGTAAGCTAAACAAACAGAGAGAGCCAGAGAGGGAGAGACTGTACATTGTAAGATATATTACTAACTCGGATTATTATTAGCAGATAATGGAGGAAAGAATTTGGTAAATGTGCCAAAACCTTAAATGTCGCAACTTAGACATGAAAGAAGATATTACTATACTGTATAAAGAACTTCTTTGTGCAAAGCAGTAGCCAAGATCTATATAGAAGAACCCGTATAATGAATAGAGGGAGTATCAATATATATTTTTGTCCTGCACCATAACTTCTTGAGTTCTTTCACCATCCCGATGTCACCAGACACTAAAGCCACCATTACTTAATTATATCCATGCGATTCTCCATCTGAATCATTCCAGGATGAGACTATGATGCGAAATGATATATACGCCACAAATGGTGTATCGTACACACAAAAAAAAAAAAGATTAAAATGTATTATATGAGAAATTCTATTGCAAGATAAACAGTAATTACAGGATATTAGAAAGACCTGGTTTCACTCCAAACTCACGGCTTGATTACAATAATTCTGATGCCCTCCACCCTTTACATTTCATCCCACTCATTCTTAAAAAAGTTCCAGACTAAACGTAATCAAAAGAAATCAAACAGAAAATAGAAAGGCCAACCAAATCCCATTTATGATACTTAAATCTTCTATATATCTCCCTCAAATTCCTCTTACTGTTTTCGAGATGTTGTAGCATACATGTGTCGATCTATCAGTTTGTTTTTTCGGGTTTTGGATATGCTTGTACAAGTAGTTGATAGTCTCATTCCCCTGTTCCCATTCTCCTCTTCGAAAAACAATCTATACTTCCCCACAATCAACTTAATATTGTTAGCCTTTTCAAGTGGTTTTTGGTGTGTTATCAGTTAAAGCCGAATGCCTCAGATGAATGGAGTCTGTGTAACTACTAGCTTTCACAGTTCTCCATCTCTGGGTAGAGTTCCTGTTTCCCGGAACTAAGATAATTGGCACAGCCTCACAGGTTGCAAGCCTAATTAAGGTTAGTATACTAGAAAATGTCTTAAAACCAAGTACTGACTGGCCAAACTAGTACCAAAGCAAACGTGATTCTTTCCTTCAGGTTGCTCTATCTTCTTCTTATTGTCTCCCTGCGCTTTTCTCTTCTTGATTTGAGTAGAAGCAGTGATATGTGAAGTAGATTTGAAGGAGTGGGAAGAAAGAGACTTATTTACCTAAAGCCTCAATACTATACGGCATAGAGAGGAAAATGAGATAGCCAAGTCACATCTATCACAACTTCCAGTCACCTCTAACCAAATATTTACTTATGCGTTATAGGGTGTTTGCTATGTGTTTAAAACTACAAAATGCAATCAGCCATAATGCTTCCAAGTATATGTCTGGATTATAAAGAACTTCTTTGTGCAAAGCAGTAGCCAAGATCTATATAGAAGAACCCGTATAATGACTGATACCTATCATTAGAATCACAAGGATTCAGGACAGCTCACTTTGCATATTTCAGTAGTTCAACTCCTCCATCGTACTTGTAATTATAATTATATTTGTTTTGCCATGTATTACTCTATTTGTGCAATCTAATGATACAAATTGTTTTGTTTATGCAGTTGGATTTATTGGATCACCTAGATTTATTACACAAGGAAGCGAGATTTGGAGACTTACCAGCTATTACGGCTCATGCTAGACAGGTGCTGCAAGAGAAGTTTGCATCCGGATACTTTCAAGATTTCCCCGTTGAAGACCGGCGTGCCAAGGAAGTTGAGATAAAACAAAAGAGAAAACGAGGTGGCCGCGGGGTCAAAGCTCCACGCTTGCTAGGACCACGGGTTGGTGTTGATTTAGATGATGATGCCGAAGGTGGCGATAGGCCTAGTGATGAACCACCACTGTCATATCCAACATTCCACCTATTTACACAATCTCCAAACGTGTTTCCTGATTATGTAACAAGACAACAACAGCTACCACAACTGGATCAGCAGCAGCCACTAGAGCAGGAAGAGCAGCAGCACCAGGTTTGTTGTTATACTTTTCCTACATGTGTCATCTGCATATAGGTATAAAAGTTGAAGATTTGATGTACTTGAACATGATTTCAAGTAGTTTACTGGTTACATCTGCATAAATTTTGATTTATCTGATTCGGACTAGCATCATATATATAGATTTAAATTTGTCACTGACACTTACATCACATTATCCTACTTGCGCATATCGTGATGAAAACTTTAGGAGCAGCAGCCACCAGAGCAGGAGCAGCAGCCACCAGAGCAGTCCTCACAGCCACAGGTGCCACCTGTAGAGCATGACCATCCTATGAGGTTACGAGCTCGTAAGCCTTACGCCTATCAGTTCAAGAGGCGCCCTTCGTGAGTTTTTAAATCTTTTATTTGCATTATCTTGAGCATCGATCCCTTTAGTTGTTTGTAATTTTTATTCTTTATTTTGTTTAGGCAGAAGAAGTAAATTGATTGGCAATATTATGGATTTTGAATGACAATTAAATAGGTGAGTTATGTTGCGTTAATAATTTATATGGTTGTAATAGACAAGTTATTTTCGTATAAGACGGCCCCGCCAGGGGCACTAATATCAATGAAATTCTAATATATATGCAGGCACAGGGAGATGTCATTTCTGGAGGCGTCCTTCATTTCAATGCTCAACGTGAAGGGGTCCTTCATTTTGATATTAGTGTTAAAGGCAGTTCAATTATGTAAAAGAATTTTTATGTAGAAGAATTTTTATGTAGAAGACTTTGTAATATTAGTTTACAATATTTGAAATTTGTATGGGTCTTTCATTTCAATATTTGTAATTTTTTGTTGTTGTGCATTATTTCTCATTTTTTTCCCTGTTAAATTTTACAGTTGGTGTCATTTGGGTGTGAGTACAGGTAGTGAGTACAGTTAACAATTTGCCACCTCATTCTGGCCAGTGTCACGGTGATCAGTCCACAGTATCAGACCCTGTCGCGGTTATCCGTGTACCGTATTAGAGCCGGTCACGGAAGTCCGTATTCCGTATTAACGGTATCACGGTGTTATATTCACCGTATTATATATAATACGGTAAACCAGAAACCGTATTGGAGGTGTCACGGAGTACAGTGTGCCGTATTCAAAGGAATCCTGAATTTACTTACCTATGCAGTAAGCAATAACAATTTAAGCAGGACACATCTCCCGTAGGTGGATAAAAGACTCATATTAATAAGATCCAGAAATTTAATAACAATAACAACAAGCAATAACAATTTAAATAAGTTTAAGATCCAGAAAACAAATAACAATATGTTTACAACCATCATACTCATTACAAATCTAATGCGTCAATAATGGATTAATACATTCAAATAACACTTGAAATCAATCTACGGAGCACTAGAAGAAGGTCCTTTGCCTTTTGATCCTTGATAATCCATTGCGTTCTTGTATCTTGTGGACTTTCGTCGGCCAACTTTTTTTGGAATATCATCAACATCAAAGATCACTGTTGGAAACCCAAGTAATGGAGGCCATTCATTTTTGCTTGGTATTGGCTCAAAGTGACCCTCATAGACTCTCCTTGCTTTCTCTAGCTTATACCACTCACTTACAAGGCTTGTGTGGTGCAATCCTACACTAGCACAACAAGCAAGAACATGCGAACATGGAATGTGATACGTTTGCCACTTGTTACATGTGCAAATTTGTTCCCGTACACGAACAACATGTTTATTCCCCCCCTTCTGACCATGCTTCTTTGTTATCACCTCAAACACCCAACTGTTGCGGTCAACACTTGTCACCTGATGTCCACTTGCGCGTTCTTTCCATTTGTTCAAAATTTTATTGGCATGCTTGGTAAACTCGTTACCATCAACAGATTGCTTTTTTATCTCTTCACGACGTTGCTCAAAGTAGCTAACCACCTTATAATATAAGGCCTTCACCATTGCTGTGACCGGGAGTCTTCTTGAGCTTTTGATGGCATTGTTCCAACTCTCGGCCATATTTGTTGTCATGATACCAAATCTCTTGCCTCCATCACAAGCTAAAGCTGATTGTTGGGGGTTTATCTCACTAAACCACTCATCTGCTCCAGGAATAGCTCCCAACAAAGCATTCCAATGCAAATTGAATTTGGACTCTGTCAATTGGCTACACATTGCAACCACTCTTTCCTTCGAATTAGCCTTCTTGAACTGACTAGCAAAATTCGCAGCTAGGTGTCTAACACAAAACAGGTGATAGCCGTATGGTTCACACCACCCGATGTCAGGATTTTTCATAGCAGACATGATTCCTGCATGTCTATCAGAAATCACACAAACTCCATTTCGCTGCAAGGCAACCATCTTTCTCAATCTCTCCATGAACCATGTCCAGCTTGCTACATTCTCTGCTTCAACAATTGCAAATGCAACTGGAAGAAGGTGGTTGAAGCCATCAACTGCTGTGGCAGTAAGTAATACTCCTCCGTACTTGCCATACAAATGTGTTCCATCAATCTGGAGTACTGGAATGCAATTTACAAAGGCATGTACGCAAGGCTTGAATGTCCAAAAGACTCGCTTGAATCTTACCACCTATTTTCAAATTACACAATATTAAAACGACATAAGTTACATAATTGAAATCTTTTTTTAGGCCCCGCCAGGGGCACTAAAATCAATGCATGTCAAAATATATTACAGTTTCAACAAATTGCATACCTGAGGTAAAGGCCCTCCTAGATCATGCTCTTTGAAATACCAGCTGACTGCACCAATGCCCATACTTTGTAGCACATTCATCAATAGTGACAGCTCCTGGTATGATTGCTCCCAAGAACCATAAATCTTCATAGTTGCAATTTTTTTCCCGTCTCTAACCTTTTTCCTTGTTGGTACATACCCAGCTTCCTTGGTAATTGCAGCAACTAACACCTTCTCTGAGACATTAGGATCCGCAGCTAATAGGTCAATGATGATATCTGCAATGTGTGAAGCATCCAAATTGGGATGATCTTGTGAGATAGAATGATTGATACATGTATGCGGACCTTTAATCTCCATGATTTCAAAAAAGTTATGTGACTTTCTCTTTCTGGCCCTCAATTTCCACTCACAACCTTCACTATTTTGTTGGCAAACCACATCCCAAGTCAATGGATCAGATTTCAACACCTTTATCATTTGATGATTGGAAATATGAACCTTCTTTATTAAATTTATCAACTGCTCTTTCGACTCAAACAACATTCCTTTAGCTAGCTCTGCCGGATTACCAAGTTCAGTAGCTTTTTGCATACCATAGTCTAAATCTGAAGCAATCATTGAAGAGCCGTCGAAAGACCTATAGTAAGGTATATCATCATCCGTTAACTCGGTGTTTCCTCTTGACCCCCTTGAACTAGTGCTAGAAACACAATCAACACCCCATTGAACACTTTTTGTTCCTCTCGACCCTTCACTACTAGCACCACCCATGAACCAAGTCCTACTTGAACTACCACTCGAAATAGAATCAATACCGCCTTGGACACTTTTTGAACCATGATTGCTTGAGGTATTTTCACCAACATTCGAGTATCTAAACATATCACCTGAACTTGTGCTCATACCAATTGGGACTTTTTCAATGTAAAGTTCCACACGAGGTTTACTTTCGGAATCATCCACCGATTCAAACATATACTCTACATCATCATCATCAACAATCAAAACAACACCATACTTATTTGTACTAGGATTCTTAAACCTACGAAAAATCTTTAACTTAAACGATTCCGGATTTATAGCTAGCTTTCGATACAAAACATTCAGAATTTCTACATATTTCAAATTAAAGTGCAATTTGACAAAAGCAACCACATCTCTATCATATGTACTTCCAATTGCAGCATCATATATAATGTTCCCATCAATATATAACCATCCCCAAACATAATCTGAAGCCATTAAACTAGGGTTTCAAATAGAGAACATTACCTTGATATTTGGGAGAGACTTGATTGGCAATTGGCAGTGGCTGTTCGGGTCTGTGAGTTCGTATACATATACCATACACGCTACACGTAACACCGTGTTACACGAATACACGCGACACGAGACTCCGTGTCGAGAGCTAATACGGATTATAGTATTCCGTAATACCTCCTATTACGGTTTATTGTACAGCGTATTCTCTTAAAACGGTTGACGAACATCCGTATCATGTCCTATTGCGGATTACGGTGTTCCGTATTACCCTCCAATACGTAGCAAAGCTGTTAACTTTTGAAATTGCATTACAAAAACACTAGATCAATATAATTTTCAACGGTACACATAAATTCAATAAGGGCAAATTGTATTGATTCTCTTTGATCAATTTGAACAATATGATTTTCATACCTATTACAAAAATATTGAACTGCCCTAATTACATTGTTAATTGAAATTACACCCAATTGCTCTAGATAATTCATTACATGAAATTTAAATCTGCACATAAAACCTTCTGTTGATGGCGTCAAAGTCGTCCAGATTGTGAATGTTAACCAACATTTATGTATTGAAAGTTGTCTTCTAAGGTTATTGTTGAAACGTATTTGGATTTTAATAATATCCAAATTCTGAAGATATGGCCGTTGTAGATGTTCCAACATGACAAAGTATAGGGGGTTTGGAACCGTCTCTACGTAAGTTCCAGTGATGCACTGTATATACGTCAATTCCTCCCCAGTTCTTTCATCCATTTTGAGCACCTGAACCCAACTGCTGTGAATGATTGGATTTGAAGACAAATACAAACAAGTGGACAGTCTGGATATAAAACTAAGTGTATCACGGTGGACAGAATTCCGTATCAGTAGTTGTCGCGGAGGACGGTACTCCGTATTATCGTAATACGGTGGACGGTACTCCGTATTATCGTAATACGGTGGACGGTCCTCCGTATTACCTGAATACGGTACACGAAACTCCGTGACCAGTCGGTATTTAGGGCCAAATATTTGGAAATCAGTATTTTGGGCAAACAGTATTTAATTTTGATTATTTTGGGCCTTCACCCTAATTGTTTAGCCAAAAGAAACTATTATTCAGTCAAGATACACATCATACTTAACAAAATTCCACACTGAAACAACTTCAACAATTTAATTACAAGCCAAAAGAAACCATTATTCAGTCAAGATACACATCATACTTAACAAAATTCCACACCGAAACAACTTCAACAATTTAATTACAAGCCAAAAGAAACCATAAACATCATAATTAACAAATGTTCCACACCAAAAGCAGCTTCAATAATCTAAACAGAAACCCTGTTACTGATGATAGCATCTGGTTCCTTATCGGTATACCTCAGCTCGCCCAAGCGATTAACCTTGTTTACATTTAAAAAAAAAAAATAGGTCATTGTACACGCAATATAAATGCATACTATTTATATAATATAGGGAGAAGAGTATCTAAAACACACAATATAGAACTTTTATGTGAAGTGCGGCTAATAGAGTTGAGTACTCTTAATGGAGTATTAATTAGAGTACTTTATGTCCTACAATATTCCCCATATTGCAGAACATGTAGTGCTCCAATTAATACTTTGTGCCTACTGTAACAACTAATGATTTGTTTCGCTAGAACTCGTTCTTTGGACGCCAATCAGTAATAATGATTTGGATGCAAATCACTACTTACAATCACACAAATCGGCAGTGATGTGCATTCAAATCACTAGCCGCTACTGATGTGCATTCATTTATATCACTGGTTTCCACATATCAAAATATCTCAGTTCTCAACGGAGGGGGTCTCTAGTCTACCTGACATATATGGAGTTTATAAATTAATGAAATAAAGAAAGTGAATTCAAATATTTGTGCAAACTTACATTAACTATACTAGTAACCCACAACGCACAGCCGTTTGCTAGGATAGCCTTAAGTTCAACCTTGTCCATATAGATGGATAAATGGAAGAAACTTCGATAAGCGCATATAGCGACCACGGGCCAAAGCGTACGGGTCACAGCGTAAGATACTTCTTCAGCAGCATATGATGCCAAGAACGAAGCAAAAGAAGTAACCAATACCACGTAAGGCAGGCCAAACCCATCCTGACCCAGAAGCTCTTGTGCCACGATTGTTATGGCCACGTAAAAGGCAATATGGTTCATAAAGCTATAGGAATGACATCTGGATATAAATCTAGTTACTGCCCCTTTTGGAGGCAACACTTCTGTAACAAACATCACGAGAGCAGCAAGAAACAGTATAAGGTACAGATCCATAGCCCGAATATCTGTTTTTGATTTTGAGAAGAGATCACAAGTCCCCTTAAAGAGAAAAAAAAGGGTACACGGTGCTGATAGATGAAACGCTGAGAAGAAAAGTATTCGTAGCATCTTGGGTGACACCTAGAAAAAGGAGAAGAAAATTAGAAGATAGCAAAATTAAAGAAAGAACAGCATCTGAAAAATTAACACAAATAGTCAAATATTACAAAAAAATTCAAGTAGAAAGGTTAAAAATAGGATTCAACTGATTTGTAAGAATAAATTGCAGGGGAAAAAGAAAACGTTGGGATAAATTTTTTGTTGCAAGGATTAATTGAACACCATATCGCGCGGCGTTTCTTGGTTCTCCACTTGTCCTCTCTCAATTAAACCCATCTTATAACTAACTTAAAGGCGGAAGCAAAAATGTAAATAAACCCCCAAAAACTATTACAATTTGTGGTGCAGTCTGTCTATATAAGCAGCTAAGTTGATTGGTACCTGAATAACCATTTAAAGCTTCTTCTTTTTTTCAGAATAAAAGTTTTACCATTCAAATCTAAACTTGACCAAATTACATTACATTATACTTTACACCTTTTAACCCTTAAAGTTTAATATGTTGTACCTTTTAGCCCCTGAGGTACCGGGAAAAGTCCAATTGACCCTTATACCGTTACAGATTTAAAAAAAAAAATGTAACGGACCACATGTAATGTCTATTTTGCCCATCCGATATTTACCGTTACAAATTTTTAAAAATTTGTACCGGTATAAGGGTCAATTTAACCTTTTCGGATACCCTATGGGCTAAAAGGTACGTTTTGAAACATGGATGGCTGATAAGTATTCCGTAGTAAACTTTAAGGATTAAAAGGCCATTAAGTCAGAATAAATTGCAGGGGAAAAAGAAAACGCTGGGATAATTTTTTTGTTGCAAGGATTAATTGAACACCATATCGCGTGGCGTTTCTTGGTTCTCCACTTGTCCTCTCTCAATTAAACCCCTCTTGTAACTAACTTAAAGGCGGAAAATCAACAGCAAAAATGTAAATAAACCCCCAAAAACTATTACAATTTGTGGTGCATATATGCAGCTAAGTTGATTGGTACCTGAATAACCATTTAAAGCTTCTTCGTTTTTTCAGAATAAAAGTTTTACCATTCAAATCTAAACTTGACCAAATCGACGGTGTATTAAACTGTTCTGTATCATCAACATACATGAGGCGAAGAAGACTTATCTATGCAAAAGAAATTAAAAAAATTTACGACAAAAGTACAAGAACCCAAAACGAAAAAGGAGATCTAAAGCCACATACATATTCAGAAGAAAATCTAAGCCAAAGAATAAGAAACACACCTGTTGAAGATTGATAATCATGAAGAAACGGTTGTTAATCCTGTATATATCCATGAGTAAACGGCGGACAGTTCCGTACGTATCCATTTGCGCTGGGAATTCTAAAAAGCTGCAAAGGTATTCTTGGGTTAGATTGCGAATAGGACCTTTTAACTTGGCCCCTCCCATCCTAAATATATATATAGTACGGAGTAATATCTTATAATCATCATTGCATTTGATTTTTATCCTACTTCAAAAAAAAAATCTATCTTCTCCTACTGTATGTCTGTACCCGGCTACTACTACTATACTATATGGCCATTGTTCCATGGAGAACCATCTTACGTGGAGAACGTGGAGAATCACTTAAAATACGTTATAATTGCTTTATATATAAGGGCCCCGCAGGGGCATCTTCACAAAAAAAGTCTTATAATTCTATACTCTATCTATTTATAAAAAAAATTACAAAAATTTTTTTTAAAAAAAAATTTCAAAAAATGATGACGTGGCAACATTTTTTTAAAAGTTTTTTTAAATTTTTTTTTTGATGAATGGATAGAGGGTAGAATTATAAGACTTTTATGTGAAGGGGCCCCGCCAGGGGCCTTATATAAAGGACTATTTTAATGCATTTTAAGTGGTTCTCCACGGTTCTCCACGTAAGATGGTTCTCCCTAGAGTGGGACTCATACTATTATAAGCAAAACATGTTATATTTGGTTTGGTACTCTTTTTTTTGTCACTCTTTTTTAGTACTCTTTTTTTTTGTCGCTCTTTGGTTTGGTTAAATCTCTATTATTAATAAAATTAAAAAAAAACACACATAGCCTAAATAATATGTATTAATATTAATATGCACCACATACACAAATATAATAATTCAAAATATAACTATAATAATTCAAAATATAAGCAAAACAGGGTATATTTGGTTTGGTACTCTTTTTTTTGTCACTCTTTTTTTGTACTCTTTTTTTGGTCACTCTTTGGTTTGGTTAAATCTCTATTATTAATAAAATTAAAAAAAACACACATAGCCTAAATAATATGTATTAATATTAATATGCACCACATACACAAATATAATAATTCAAAATACAACTATAATAATTCAAAATATAAGCAAAACAGGGTATATTTGGTTTGGTACTCTTTTTTTGTCACTCTTTTTTTGTACTCTTTTTTTTTTGTCACTCTTTGGTTTGGTTAAATCTCTATCATTAATAAAATTAAAAAAAAAACACACATAGCCTAAATAATATGTATTAATATTAATATGCACCGCATACACAAATATAATAATTCAAAATACAACAATAATAATTCAAAATAAATAATTTTAATAATATTTATATACATGGGATTATAAAGTTATAAATTATTTTATTAATAAAAATATATATACAACTTAAAACTTTAATAATAAAATATAATTAAAAAATAAATCCTTAAGAAAATGGGATTAAGTGTTGTAAAAAGCGGAAAGCGGTTCTAAGCGGTGGGATGACCACTCTCTCTTTTTCAGTGTTGTAAAAAGCGGAAAGCGGTTCTAAGCGGTGGGAGGACCTTTTAGCGTCTAGGCGGATTAGGCGGGCGCCTAGGCGGATTTCTAAGCGGGACGTTAAGCGGATTGTGAATATATACATATATATTTTTTAATTATTTAATTATATATTTAGAGGTTATGAATTATACAAGTTTAAATTTTAATACATATATTCATTTATAATATGAAATTTGAAAAATAATTAAAGAAAAAATAAATAAATAAATAAAAATATTTAAAAAAAAATATATTTTTAAGGTTCAAAATTTGGTCAACCCGCCTAATTCCGGTCAAACCCGCTTAATTCCGCTTAATCCCCGCTTAATTACAAAAAACGCTTAAAAGTCCGATTAGTAGAAAATCGAGTCGGTTAGCCCGTTTTTTCCGCCTAGGCGGCTGCCTAGGCAGCCGCTTAGCCCGCTTTTTAGAACAGAGTTTTTTTAAGATCTTTTTTGGAATTTTTAATTACTATATAAATATTATACTATAAATATATTATAGATAAAACATATTAGAAGGAGAACAATAGAAAGAGAACAATCCATCTTATTTGAGAAAGAGTTAAGTCTACAAGTAAGAACATGGAGCCTTTATATAGGCTATCTATAAGTGAGTTATAAGGATTCAAAAGGCCAAAGGACATATGTTATAGGAAGTAGAAAGTCAAGAGACCCTCTTCTAGAATATACTTGGACATTCATATTACAACACTCCCCCTTGGATGTCCAATTTTCAATAATCGTGCCTCGTTAAAACCTTTCTAGGAAAAAACCCTTTGGGAAAAAAATCCTAGTAAAGGAAAAAGAGTACATCGATTTTGAAAAATTTATTTGAGGTCTCTGAGCCGACGCATCCCGATCTTGTGTACCAATTTTTCATAAGTTGTTGGCGGCAATGACTTTGTGAGTAGATCTGCAAGATTTTCACTTGAACGAATCTGTTGAACTTCAATCTCTCCATTTTCTTGAAGATCATGTGTGAAGAAAATTTTTGGTGATATGTGCTTAGTTTTGTCACCCTTGATATAGCCTTCCTTTAATTGTTGAATGCATGCAGTGTTATCTTCAAACATTACTGTTGGGGTTGTCCTATCATGATACATGCCACATGACTCCCGAATGTGCTGAATTATTGACCTTAACCAGACACATTCTCGGCTAGCTTCATGAATTGCTAGAATTTCTGCGTGATTAGAAGAAGTAGCAGCCAAGGATTGTTTCACTGAGCGCCATGAGATGGCCGTATCTCCATAAGTAAACAAATAACTTGTTTGTGATCGAGCTTTATCCGGATCAGATAAATAACCTGCATCTGCATAGCCAGTTAAAACTGCTTTGGATTTGTTAGAATAAAATAAGCCCATATCAGTTGTACCTCGAAGATACCGAAAGATATGTTTTACTCCAGACCAATGTCTTTGAGTTGGAGCAGAACTATGTCTTGCTAATAAATTCACTGAAAATGATATATCGGGCCTTGTATTATTAGCAAGATACATCAATGCACCGATAGCATTAAGATAAGGTACTTCAGGACCAAGAATTTCTTCATTTTTCTCTCTAGGTCGAAAGATATCCTTCTCTTTATCTAGTGATCGAACAACCATTGGAGAACTAAATGGATGTGATTTATCCATGTAAAAACGTTTTAAGACTTTCTCTGTATATGCTGACTGATGTACAAAAACTCCATCTCGTAGATGCTCTATTTGTAGCCCAAGGCAAATCTTCGTTTTCCCAAGATCTTTCATTTCAAACTCTGCTTTGAGATAATCCACTGTTTTCTGAAGCTCTTCGGGAGTTCCAATAATATTTATGTCATCAACATACACAGCAACTATAGCAAATGAAGATCTTATTTTCTTTATAAAAACACATGGACAAATAAGGTCATTCTTGTATTGTTCCCTTAATAAATATTCACTTAATCTTTTATACCACATTCGACCAGACTGTTTTAATCCATATATGGATCTTTGCAATTTAATCGAATAAAGATGGCGAGAATGTGATCTAAATGCTTCAGGCATTTGAAATCCTTCAGGGATCCTCATATATATATCTTTCTCAAGGGAACCATACAAATATGCTGTCACGACATCCATCAATCGCATTTCTAACTTTTCAATGACTGACAGGCTAATAAGATAACGAAAAGTTGTAGCATCCATCACAGGGGAATAAGTTTCCTCATAATCAATGCCTGGTCTTTGTGAAAAACCTTGAGCAACCAAACGTGCTTTGTATCTTACAGCTTCATTTTTATCATTTCTTTTTCTTACAAATACCCATTTATAACCAACTGGTTTAGTCCCTTCAGGGGTTTGGACTATAGGTCCAAAAACATTATGCTTATTAAGTGAGCTCAATTTTTTTTCAATTTCTTCTTTCCATTGTGGCCAATCTTTTCTACGTCGACATTCATCGATGGATTTTGGTTCAAGATCTTCGGGATCCATCATTATATCAAGCGCTACATTATACGCGAAATAGTCGTCAATGGCAATATCATTTCCGTTCCATCTTTTTCCCGTGATAACATAATTTATTGAGATCTCTTCAATGTCAACATTTTCAGGTACCTGTTCCTCTTCAGGAGTATCGTCTATCACATCACGGGTCTATTCTGAAGTCTCTTCTGGAGATTTCATTTCCTCTACTTGGGCATCTTGAGTGTTTGCTCCTTTTCTTTTTCGAGGATTTTTATCTTTAGAACCAATTGGTCTACCCCTCTTTAAGCGAGGTTTTGACTCATTTGCCTTGACAATTTGTCCTTCGGGGACTTGTATTTTTGCAGGAGCATTAACAGCTGGAATATGTGACTTTGTTACTCTATTAATGTCGGTGAATGCATCAGGCAGCTGATTTGCTATACCTTGTAGATGAATTATTTTTTGTACTTCTAAGTCACACTGACTTGTACGAGGATCAAAATTATTCAATGAAGATGCATTCCATGAAATTTCTCTTTCCAGCTGCTTATTTTCTCCCCCTGATTTTGGGAATATCTTATTTTCTCCCCCTAATTTTGGGAAAATATTTTCATCAAAATGACAGTCTGCAAATCTTGCAGTGAATAGATCGCCTGTCATTGGTTCTAGATATTTAATTATTGAAGGGGATTCAAAACCAACGTATATTCCCAATTTCCTTTGGGGACCCATCTTTGTACGTTGTGGCGGAGCAATTGGGACATATACCGCACACCCAAAGGTTCTAAGATGAGAAATGTCAGGTTCTCTTCCAGAGACCAATTGTAAGGGAGAAAATTTGTGATAACTTGTAGGTCTGATGCGTACAAGTGCTGCTGCATGTAAAATAGCATGCCCCCAAACTGTAAGAGGGAGATTTGTTTTCATAATCAATGGTCTAGCAATTTGTTGGAGTCGTTTAATAAATGATTCTGCTAGACCATTTTGTGTATGAACATGAGCTACAGGATGTTCAACACGTATACCAATTGATGCACAGAACTCATTAAAAGCTTTTGATGTGAATTCTCCAGCATTATCTAACCGGATTGTTCCAATATTATAATCCGGAAATTGTGCTCTTAATCGTATTATTTGCGCAAGTAATCTCGCAAATGCCAAATTTCGAGATGATAATAAGCACACATGTGACCATCTTATCGATGCATCGATCAATACCATAAAATATTTAAATGGTCCACATGAAGGGTGTATGGGCCCACATATATCACCCTGTATTCTTTCCAAAAATTTAGGAGATTCCATTCCAACTTTTGTTATAGAGGGCTTGATAATTAATTTTCCTTGAGAGCAAGCAGCACAAGAGAATTCATTAAATTGAAAAATCTTCTGGTTTCTCAATTGATGCCCATGTGAATTCTCAATTATTTTTCGCATCATGATTGACCCAGGATGTCCCAACCGGTCATGCCAAATAATAAAATTACTTTTGTCAGTGAACTTCTGGTTTACTGTGGCATTAACCTCAACATTTCGGATATCAGTATAGTATAATCCAGAAGCAAAAGCTGGTAATTTTTCTTTAACAATTTTGTTACCCGGAACAATGCTTGTGATGTAAAGAAACTCTCTGTTGTCTCCATTCATTGTCTCAATATGATATCCATTTTTGCGGATATCTTTAAAACTTAATAAATTTCTTTGTGATTTTGGTGAGAACAATGCATCATTTATAATAAATTGCGTTCCTTCGGGTAATAATACAGTAGCTCTTCCGGAGCCTTCAATCATTTTTATACTTCCAGAAATTGTGCAAACATTGCCTTCATGTTTGTTTAAAGAGATGAAATATTTTTCATTTTTAAGGATAGTGTGAGTAGTTGCGCTATCTACCAGACAAATATCTTCCTCTTTAGTTATATATCCAATGCGAGAATGAGAAATGTCCATATTGCTTCAATAATAGATAAATATATAATTAGTAATAATTATATTCATCATAAAGACATACAATCAGAATGAGTTTCATAAAGATAAGAAACAAGTAAGGGAAACGAGTATATTAATTATCATTTGGAGTAGTGGTGCCATCATGAGTCTCATAAAAATCAGCCGCATCCAAATATGTCATTTTAAGGAGATTGTCTGCATGTCCTTTATCTTCAACCACCAAATTTATTTCAACATTCTTGCTTTTATCCTTCAGGGATGCTTGATAAAGATCAGCCAAGTGTTTTGGCGTACGACAGGTACGCGACCAGTGCCCTTTCATTCCACATCGGTAACATGCACTTTCGATTGTCCCTTTTCTTTTCTCCTTGTCAATATTTTTCTCTAACTTCTGGTTGGGATTTGGCTTGAAAATAGGGTGTTTCTGGATTTGAGTTCCACGACCTCGTATTCCACAACCACGTCCACGTCCACGATTACCACTTCGTCCATGCCCACCACCTCGTCCACGCCCATAATTGTATATTGCCGCATTCGCTTCAGGGAAAGGGCTAGATCCAGTTGGGCAAGACTCATGATTCTTCATCAAAAGCTTATTATTTTGTTCAGCAACAAGAAGACAAGAAATCAAATCGGAATATTTTGTAAAACCTTTTTCACGATATTGTTGCTGGAGGAGTACATCTGAGGCATGAAAAGTTGAGTAAGTTTTTTCTAACATATCCGCATCAGTGATATTTTCTCCGCATAGTTTTAATTGAGATGTTATTTTGAAAAGTGCGGAGTTGTATTCACTAACGGTTTTAAAATCTTGTAGCCTCAAATGCATCCAATCATAACGAGCTTTTGGAAGAATCACGGTTTTTTGGTGATCATATCGATCTTTTAAATTTTTCCATAATTCGAGTGGATCTTTCACAGTAAGATATTCACTTTTAAGTGCTTCATGAAGGTGGCGGCGGAGAAAAATCATAGCTTTTGCACGGTTTGACTCGGATTCTTTATTTCCCTCTTTAATCGTATTTCCAAGATCTTGTGCAGCCAAATGAATTTCGATATCCAGTATCCAAGACAAGTAATTCTTTCCCGTAATATCAAAAGCCTCAAATTCAAGTTTTGTAAAATTCGACATTTTATAAACTATAAAATTATAAAGGTGTTAGTATGTCATAATAGTGATGCATTCATATTACATGTAAAAATGCAATTAAAAAATCTGCAAATATACTTTAAATTTGAAAACAATATGTAAAACCCACTTGTACGGTAAACATAGCATGAACACTATTGTTCACACACGTTGTGTAGTCTAAAAAAATGATGATGCAATTTAATCATTTTTTCATGGAAGATGCCTACATGAAGTATTAAACCTCGCTGATCAGATCAAGTTAAGATAATAAACTAGGTGATATTAGATCCAATCACTGACAGTTTAATCAAATTGTCTTAAGCAAAAAGTTTCACCCCTACCCAGACTAAACCAGTAAACCCTACAGAGTTCTTTACTATAAACACATGTATGTGCACAAAAATTTAAGAATTCTAGGGAAATCACAAAAAAAAAATTAACAGTACAATGATGTGCCTAAACTCTACCTAAAAAAAAAATATGAATTACTCCCTTAACAGAATGTTATAGCAAAGTATATTTAACGCACAAAAACAGTATTTTAAGAAATATATGTTCATTTAGAAGTTACTAATTTCCACTGCAACATCAATATATTCATAAAAACTATTGCATGTGCAACTTGCAATATATATAGCTTTACAAAGCAAACTTAAAACATAATCAGACAAACACTTACCGAAGATATGCTAAAATATTCTTTAAGATATGATATGAAAATTAAGTCAGCAATGCATATACTCACCAAATTAAAAGGAGTCTTTATCGAGAATATTACTATTTCTCCACACCAAAAATATTGATCACCGTATGCAAAATTGAGAATGATTTGCAATCGTGCTGATAACGTATTATACTATAAATATATTATAGATAAAACATATTAGAAGGAGAACAATAGAAAGAGAACAATCCATCTTATTTGAGAAAGAGTTAAGTCTACAAGTAAGAACATGGAGCCTTTATATAGGCTATCTATAAGTGAGTTACAAGGATTCAAAAGGCCAAAGGACATAGGTTATAGGAACTAGAAAGTCAAGAGACCCTCTTCTAGAAAATACTTGGACATTTATATTACAACAATAAAAACTATTAAAGTAAATATTATTTCTGGACCAAGTATCAGTTCAATACGAAATATGTAGTTTAGTTTCCTGAATATATCATTTATTTTTAATTTTGAATATAGTTTAGAAACTAATAAGTAGTGTCTATTTTTTAAATAAAATTAAATTTTTCAATAAAACTTGGAATCAGAAAGAATAAAACTCAAACCGGAACGACAAGAGAAAACCATTTTACCACTAGATTGTTTCATATTGTTCATCATTCGTTTATTTATAATAAAAAAGTAATTTTTATCAAAAAAAATTGAGAAATTTAAAATAATTTATGATAAACAGTAGTTTTTAATACGTTAATAAGAATTTTATTATATATTCTATATATAATTGGCATAAAGTTAAGAAAAAGAGTTGTAATAGCATAAAATCTACACACAATTAATAAACAAGAATAAAATAGCAAAAAATTATAATTAAAAATAAGTCCTAAATTCATTCTAAACAAGTAATCAAAGTATACCATCAACATTTCAATTCAGAAAATAGTTTAAAAAAAAACAATTTACATATAATTACAAAACAAAAAAAAGGCTTTTAAGAAAATATATGGTAAAACAAGATATTAAAAAATAACCAAAAAATAAATCATAATTAGAAATGACTCCAAAATTCAACAAAATATAATCTACAAAACAAATGCTAATTCAAAAAATTTAATACCACGCATATTTCCAAAAAAGTTAAAAAAATACCTTTAAAAACTATAAAAACACTATAACAAAAGCTCTAAAATTTTTAAGAAACCATTAAATTACATAATCAAAAAGAGAAAAAAAAAATGTTACACGAATATAGTACCCACATGTTTCAAATATATCATATGTAATCTAATAAAATTAAAAAAAACAAAATAAATTATGAAATATTAAAAAATATGTTAGCCTAAATTTTGAAATATAAATTATATAAAAACCATTTACAATAAAAAAAATATAGGTATACTACAAATCATATAACATATGTATTATTGGGTGATGTAAGAACCCTGATTTTTGTAATATTTTTAAGAATATAATATCATATGATATTGTGAATTTGGGACCTTTTGAGTCACCCATGTTGTTTAATGGAAATGATTATCTGAGAAATTTATGTTGTTACATTCACTGTGTAAGAAAAAAGGAAGATTGTTAAGGCAAGAGGCCTACTGCTATTAAGATTTATAAAAACTTGGGATTTGGGAATTATTAGAGTATTAAAGGATTTTAAGAGGCTATGACAAGAAGTTATGGAGATTTAGGGAATTTACCCAATTAAGTACTTAAGGAATTACAAAGGAAATCTCTACGCGACAAAATATTATTACGAGGAGAGATACGATATGAATTAAGGATTAAGTGACAACCATTGGTGGAGGAATAATAATACAAGGAAAGAAATTACATGCAAGTGTCATGTAACTAGCTAGTTAGGAAAAGAAACTAGAAAAGCATAAAGTAGAAGTGAATAGTGACATGTGTGATGGGTGTCACACCCTAGGAGACAAGGAAGCATGGTGCATGCCTAGGCTACTACCTAGAGTGACATCTTGTGACTACATTATACATACATACATACACACTCAATAATTCATTACCTCTCATCATTCCAAACACTAACAAAACACAACACTCTCCCTCCCTCTCCCATGGAGCTCTCGGCCGAGCCAAAGAAGGAGGAAGAAGAAGAATTTCTTCTTCAACTTCCCCTCACTCACAAATCCAAGCAAAAATATTAGGGCTCCCTTGCATCATTATAGAGGTATGGTATTAATTTCAACCCCATCCATCCATTAGATCTTGAGTTATAAATTGTTGAAGATTGGATGAAAATTTACCAAAGTTGTTCATCTATTAGATCTTGAAGGTTTAAGGTTTGTAAGGGCTCATCCAAGTGTTCTTAGAGGATATAAAGCTCACCCAAGGCCCCTAGCTACTCAAGAAGGTATAAAAACTCTCACCACTCTTAGTCATGAAGTGTTTATGGTTTATATTGTTAGATCTAAAGGTTTTAGTGCATATCTTGGTTATAAAAGTTATGGATGATGTAAATCTTGAGGATATATGTTGTTGGTGTGATTTTAAAGCTTGTACTTAGAGTATGTAACCCCATGTATGTTGTAGAGATGAGCCTTGATGATTTTAATGGTAGATATGATGTATAAGTTGAGTTCTTGAAAGATTAAACAAAGAAGTATGCTGAGTAAAAAGTCTGGGAGTATGTACTGCCTTGCAGTGGACTTTTGAACCCCTTAAACTTGTCTCCCGAAGGTCTAATACATATGGCTAGAAAGGTATTTGAATTTAGTTTCCAGAAATATAAAGTTCATAACTAGGTGATGTATAGATTTTGAGTTATGACCAGAAGAGTGATGAGTGGTTCTGAAATCCGGACTGCACTGTATGGTCTGTTTGTGAACTGTCTTTGGACCCCCAAACTTTCTGCAAACATTGTGAAAAATTGAGGTTAGCTAGGTCTTACAGTAAGGAAGGCTACCCAAAAAGAATCTGATTAAAACTCGAATTTTTCAATTTTATAAAAATGTTAGAGCGAGGTGTGCGCAAGTGAAAAACCACTTAGGGGATTAGTTTAAATTAGTTTTAAGAATATTCACTTGAGTTTCGAGTTCGAGGAATAGATTTGAGTCGAATGGGTAACGAAAGTGATAATGTGACGACATGGTCATATGAGAGGGTTAGTGGTCACAAGTGGAGTCGTTAAGTTGGTTTTACGATTTTTAAAACCTTATGATTAAGTAGCGTTGTTAAGGCACTAACGTGCGAATATTGATTATGTATAGATTTCCATTCCACTCCGCAAGCCGACCACCCCAACCGCACCAAGGCAAGTTTACTTTTCAAAACTCCTATATATAGTTTTCCACTGTTGTGTTTGTAGACTCTATACGTGTTATGTTCTATGTTTTGACAAGACTTTATGTCGAGATTGAGATATATATAAATGTGTTTATACCCTTGAACTTAGAATGAAAAATGTTCTTCGGGCAACGACTCTAGCAATAGAGGTCGTAGCAGTCCAAATATACTATTGACCGGGGAGCGGTATATTATTGTGATTAAATTGCGAAAACCCGAAGAAGCGTTCGGGAAGTGTAGTATACTTAAGTAATTATTATTTATACGATTATTAAAAATACTCGAAAATATTTATCTTGGATTAGAAGATTAATTTAATTAATTAATTAATTTATTAATTCTTATTAAATCCTAAATTACTATTCATTAATTATTTATTATTTTTAAATAAAACTAATCCAAGATACGTCCATCGCTTTTAAACTCGAACTCTTTCGAACTTAAAATGTTTTCGAAAACCCCCGGTCAGGTTTTACTCCCTTGCACGTTTTTCAAGAATTATCGGTCGACTGATGTCGGACCTCAACTACTCGATTTTCAATCAAAACAAGTTTTGAAAGAAAAAGAAAAAGGGGACTCTGGCAGGTGTGGGAATCGTTGACGAACGATTCCCGGGATGTGTAAGCGGCCGTGAGCCAGGCGGTCCATCAATTATTATTCCGGCCCAGGTGTTGCCGAAGGATGATTACGGATGTAGTTTTCATCGAGGGTGATTACGGATGTAGTTTTCACCCGAGGATAGTTACGGATGTAGTTTCTATCCTTCTACCGGTAGAGAAGACCCGCGGATTATTGGACTTGGATGTGGCGACTGATCATCGTCAATCCCTGTCAGGTTTTTATGTTTTCTTCAAGTCCCATCCTCCACGTTGGAAAAATACTCAAACACTGCTTCTTGGGCCTAAGTGCCAAGTTGCCGATAGTGTGATTTTTGATAAGAAAAATATTGACATCGTGCAGTATCTAGAACTACAAGATTTTCTATAAAGATTGGCACGTGTTAGTGCACTCTTGCAATTATTTCAAATAATGAAATGTTTTTGAATGAGAAACCTTCTAAGCTAATGGAAGGAAAGTGGTTTTGCAATAACGTATTCCCTATGCAGTATGTTAACCGTAGAGTGATTTGCCGAAAATGATATACTCATATGTATATATTTCCTAACTTGAGATATATTGAAATGGGAACCTTATAGAGGATTCATATTTTATTCTTAAAGCTCCTTATTGAGTATAAATGTTTTATTCAAACGCGGACATATATATTGTCGAATTATGTTTTGAAATCTGAGATATATACCCATACAGTTGGGAACGTTTTCGAAATAAACTACATTATTATTTTTCAAAATGGAGAACTTGCTGAGCATTATGTAGCTCATTCTTGCTTTATAAAAACTTTTCAGAAAAAGAAGAATTTGGTCAGTTAACTCCGTACCAGCAGAAGTGGAGTAGAAGATTTATCCCGAGATGACTTAGTTCCGGATAAATACTACAGAGTAAGTCTGATAGGTTTTTAACTGTAATAGTAAGACTCGTCTTCAAGTGTAGTTATATAAGTGGAAGTGCGTAAGATTCTGGATTGTACAGATGCATTGTAATATTTAGTGTTACTTTTGATTATCGTTTCTGAGGCTCTAACTTGTATGTGCGTAAGATTGAGGTCTGGATGGATGTATTGTTGAGTTGTAAAGTTAATACAGGTATGATATGGTTGGATGGTGATGTGACGACCTGAATCTTTGACCTCGGATTTGGGGGCGTCACAGAAATGGTATCAGAGCGATAAGTTACAGTACTCAGAAACAAGAGTGTTGAGAGTTAAGTCTAAGTAGGAGAATGACATTAGAGATCGTAGTAAACTTACTATCGGATTACCGGAAGAGGTACCGGTGAGTAGAATGGACTGGAGTGTTTACTGGAGGTACTATACTAGTGATGAATAGAGGTTTGAGAGTCGTACATGATCTATCATAGGTAATGATATAGGAAGCAGAGCGAAATCTCAAGAGCAGCTGAGATAGAGGCGATATTGCCAATATGATTGGATGACTTGGCTGGCATAAATTTTGTTGCCCATAGTCCTCCACAGTTTAGAAGGCGGCATCTTAAGAATTAAGAAGTTTAGACATCACTACATAAGTAAGGGTACTTAGTACTTGGAATAATGAAAGTCTTTTACTATGGCTATAAGATCCGATTTTCGATAAGTAACGGGTTTACCTGAAAGGTGGTTACTATGCCGTTGTGGATTTCATTACTCTTGATGGCGAATTTTACATGTGTTATACGAGAATGTTATCATAGACGAGCGTGCTAGATAATTCCACGCATGATTTGGACGCTAGAGCATGGTAGTTCAACTTAGAGAACAAGCAAGTAGAATTAACAAAGGGACTCTAGTGAAGTTGAATATGGTTGCAACGAGCAATACAGTGATCTCAGAGTCTACCAAAAGAAGAGACCAGTGAGTCTATAGTGGAATTCTTGATAGAAATTTTAGCAGAGACTACGCATATATACTTGTAAACCTATATATTGTTGGTAACATATGTTCACGTGCACACACACCGCCACTGAACCTATGGACTGCATTGAGATCCCTGAGAGATCTCTTTGATCTGTTCCCAGGGGGAACTGGCCACTTGTGATTCATGTCGGAGGCATGTAGTAGGACCCTATGGACTTAGCAGGTGTGTCTGGAATGATGTGAAGCACGATCTTCAAGATAAAGCACTGAAATGACCGATATATTCACGAGACCCTAACTCGATGAGTGACCTTATGATGATGATTGAGAGACACACTGGTGTACATCTTATATTACAAAGACGAAGAGATGGAATTATCCTCATAATGGTGATAATGAGACGCATGAATAGTCATCGACTTACTTTGGTAATTACTGGCCGGTGCACTACTTCATTTAATTTATGCTTGAACCAGGTTATCTCGATTAGTATAGCAAGTAACCCTTCTTGCTTTTTACTTCAAACGGGTGGAGTAACAACCGGTGACATACTTTCTCTAAATCGGGACTCATCCAAAGTATCTTATTTGACCCCCGAGCATTCTATTCGAAGTATATAATTATCTTGTTCTGCTCAGGGCTATTTACACTTTCTTTAAATTATCCAAGGAATGTTCCACGAATACTTCCTTAATTATTCGACGAATATTACTTAACGAATATTGATGTTTGATTGCTTCTTTCATACTTGCACTCTTCAGTCGAGCTCATAAATATTTAACAAATTACTGAGGACATGGATGATCTAATGTCCAGACATCCTTCATGAATTCTTTTCTTCTATTCAAGATGAGATTGTACATCGTACATTGAAATCATAGTAAGGATATCATTTTGATATTGGTATTCTGAATTTAATTCTACTGTAGGATCTGATAAAACATGTGTACGGAGGCACCCTTGGGTGGACCGTTTCACTGGTAGGTAATGTTTGATGAGAGGTTATCGATTGTTCCGATACTTAGAACATTCTCTTCAGATTTTATAGTTTTCTTTTTCAAACTTAATAACTTCTTATTTCCATTCGTTGTCCGAGTAGCCTAAAGTTTCTTCAGTGGCTACGATGTTGAAATTCCGTTCTAGCCAATTGAAACTGGCTAGTCGATATGTCAATATGAATGACTAGTTGATTGTTCTAACTAGTCAAAATTGTAATGTTGTGAAGAACACCTAGCTAATTGTCCTAGCTAGTGGTGATGTCTCAAACAAGTGAACTAGCAAATTTTGTCTAGCTAGTTGCTAGTGTTTCTTGAAAAGGACTAGTTATTGTTTCACTGGTCCAACTCCCAATTTAATTCATTCAGCAATTCCTCAATGCATTTTGCATGTGGTAAAGTATGATAATGAAAGTTTTGACGAATAACTTGATTGAGACCTAGTGAGGTCGCCCACTCAACTTGAATTCTACCCATCTTCGTATCAGACTTTATGTCACTTGAATATTCTGTTCTTTCATTCATATAATGAAGATTCATTTGAAGCCATAGATTACTTGAATGATAAACTGCTTCATTTTTATTGTCATAGAGTAGAATTGCTTTCGATCGGTTGACCTTTATCAATGGGACTTTTCAGATCCTCTATTTTTCAAGAGGAAAAGTATTCACCAGATGTAAGAATCGTATAAAGACCGTCTTTATGACTTTTGTATCCAACAATCATTGCCCTCATGCAACATTCTCTATGATATCACATTATAAAATTTTCAGGACATGAAGGAATAAACCTTGTTGTATTCTTTCTGTCCATCCTTACATCTACGAAAATTGAGACTCCTAGTATTTGGAACCATCAACATTCTTGGAACATCCAATGTGGAATTCTTATTGAAATTATCTATTGGACCTTGTTATTTTGAAACCATTCCTTTCAAAAGTCATTACTCTAAGGTGAACGGGAGGTACAATTGTGAACCGTTGCACCAATATGAGATCAAAAACCAAATGTTGTAATTGTGCAGCCAGAGCGTGATGCCGAGTAATTATTTAAAGTAGGAATAACATGTCGGGGCATAACACAAGACCTTTAATATTAGTGTGAGGAAAGTTATAGGAAATGATGAGGTGGTTGGGAGTACGTTCCTACCAACCGTTGTCAGGATGTTATAGTAATGAATTCTGGAGTTACCAAGCCTTTTCCTGATCCAAGAAATTCAAATCGATTACGATGTAAGACATATCCTTAGAGGAAACTAACATGGAAGTGAGATGGACAAGAAAGGAAGAAATATCGTGGCAAGAATGTGAAGCTTTACATAGCTTAAAGGGATTGATGCTCATACAGAGACATAAAGTTTAAAAGACCCCTAATAGCAAATGGATGCATGGATATATCCCAATGATCCTTCGAGATTACCACTTAATCAAGTTTATTGGGAATCGCAGCAGCATGCAGGCCTCAGGCTGATTGGCGCCAGTTGTGAAAGAGGATGAGCGTATGACATCTTACATATACCATCGAGAATCGATACCACTAACCGGAGATGTAGGAATTGTTGACCAGTTAAAACGCGTAGTTGTTTTTCAAAGATAAGGTTGAAAAGTGGGTTTCACCAACTCAAGATCGACCTCTGTACTGTGCCAAAGTTGGCATTTCACACTAATATAAACGTTATAGAATTATGGTAGTATCGTTTGAGTGGATTAATCAGTCAGAAGCCTTTATGGATTAATGAACAAAGTTTTGGAATGAAATGATATATTAGCAACAACCTCGTTGTTAGCTATACTTGATGATAAAAAGGGGACTTTGAGAGTCACGATGATGCATCTTTTAAGAGTTTAAGAGGTGTGCTGATGCAGTAGAAAGGGGATGATAGCCTATACTTCTAAACAACATAAAGGTTACGAGATAGGATATACTAACCGTGAGTCGGGGATTAGTCATGATAGCGTTCACGCATAAAACTGAGACGTTAACCTTATGGGAAAAATTTGAATTTTTTTTTCTTTTTTTTTTTCACAAGTGCCTTAAGTATATCTTCATATTAGAACTAAACATAAGAAAGAGAAGGTGACGAAATGGTGCAAGGAGTATAATGAAGAAATTTGTTATTACCCAAGAAAGGCCAGTGTGGTGGCCGATACTTATAGAAGGGATTATTCGAAATTGGAATTCAGTCAGTATTGACCAAGAAAATAGAGTATATACAATAAAGAATAATGTTAGAGGAAAATGACAAAATTATGGGGAAGGACAAAGATGTATAGAGAATTAAGAGAATTTTTGGCAAACAGGTATGAAGAATGGCATTGGCAAACTATTAAGTACAAACACGACATGTCGAAAGCAGAATGATAGAGATCTAGTGGATCAATTCCGCCTGTAGAAAATCTTGAACGTGGACAGAATTATAATGAATTTCATAAGTAGGTCGCCGAAGACCGAGCCAAGAGATGGCCCTATTTGATTTATAATTGTTGAACCAAGTGATTTACCTACGAGCGACTTTCTATTTAGAAGATTATCGATTTATATACGGAAGAGATGGTGGTGCAATATAAAACTTCTGCAGCGATTACGTCAGATAAAGACTTAAGGTTAAACTTCGAATATTGAAGGTGCTTTCAAGTATATTTAACAAAGAGATTGAGCGTATGTACTAATTTGACCTGTGGCTAACGGACAGGGAAGAAGAATTATCCAGACGATCAAATTTATATTTAGTGTCGTGCCTTAGATTTCACGGGGCAGTCGAGAATAAAAACTTATCCATGAAATGAATGTTGTTATCACGATCGTCACCATGCGAACGTAAGGACGTCTCTTGTAAAGCGTACTGCGAAAGAAGAAGTTTCACTTTTCTTACGTTACGAAGAAGTCAATGGACGAGGGATATAGTAGCTGAACTGGTTCGACGTATACCGAAGACTATACAGTATAAATAGCAAGTGGTAACGGTTGACGGGAGGCAACACATGCGTGCTAATTAAGCCAAGGAATACGAGGAATACCGTGCGTATTGACATTGTCTCAGATTATGAAACACGACCACAAAGTATTCACGGGCCAACGATACAAGGACTCAACACGGATACTATGAACAAGGTAGAAGAGGAACGTATAAGTAGTGGGATCGAAATTTTCATTCATAGAACAACCGATAAGGAATACAGGTCGAGGAGAGCATGCGTTGAGAAACAACATTAAAGCGTTGGTGAGACCATCATATAGTCATCATAATAATGGAAATCTTTCTCCTGTTCCATGAATCCAATTTTCATTTCATCCGGGAAAAGCCATTTTTTTCTCAACAATGTCTTTGTCATTTGATCCAGTAGCGTTCCGTTAGATAGGAAGAGATTTGATAAATACTGATAACTCTTGGATAGAGTAATAGAACGGAGAGATACATTCGATAATGAACTAGTGGTTCTAAACCATCTATGGCGATTAAAGGGTTGAACAAAAGGGTTGAAGTGTCAACCTGAGAGTTGGAAAGGGTAAATTTGGAATTGTATCCACAACTATTTTCCTTATGTTCTTAAGATAGAATCCTTTTAAGGCGAGAAGACTACAATAATCCTAATTTTCGTGAATATTCGAAACCTAGATGAATAGTAATTTTATGCGTGGATGGGAAATTTTTGCAATCACAATATGTACGAATTATTAATTGAAGATTTCGAATTGATATTACGTCTTTACGGTGCAGACGAGTGTATGTAAAAGTCATTAGTTTTTTTTTTACGAAACTCATCATTTCGAATGGTTAAATTTTATGAGATATCAAAGGAGTATGAGGTGGGAGACTTCGTGATACTAAAGGAATCTCCCTGGAAAGGATTGATGCGGTTTGTTAAGAAAGGGAAGCTAAGTCTGAGGTTTATTGGACCTTTTTAGATTTTGAGGCATATTGGGAAATTAGCCTGCGAGTTAGCCTTGCCCCAAGCTTGCAGCAAATTCATAATGTGTTTCATATGTCTACGACCCTACCACACCGACTATCAGCATGTGATAGAGTACAACCAAGTGGACCTATGACCCGACTTGACCTATGTGGAGCAACCCGTGGAAATCATGGATAGAGAGAACAAGTGCTGAGGAACAAGGTTTTCAAACTAATAAGGAATTGTGAGAAAATCAAGATGTGGAAGAATCCACCTGGAAGTCGAAAGAGTGAAACAAAGAAGGAGGAGTAACCCCAGTGATTCCTAAACTGATTCCGGGACGGAATCCTTTTAAGGAGGGGAGGCTGTAAGAACCCTGATTTTTGTAATATTTTTAAGAATATAATATCATATGATATTGTGAATTTGGGACCTTTTGAGTCACCCATGTTGTTTAATGGAAATGATTATCTGAGAAATTTATGTTGTTACATTCACTGTGTAAGAAAAAGGGAAGATTGTTAAGGCAAGAGGCCTACTGCTATTAAGATTTATAAAAACTTGGGATTTGGGAATTATTAGAGTATTAAAGGATTTTAAGAGGCTATGACAAGAAGTTATGGAGATTTAGGGAATTTACCCAATTAAGTACTTAAGGAATTACAAAGGAAATCTCTACGCGACAAAATATTATTACGAGGAGATTAATTTTGATACGATATGAATTAAGGATTAAGTGACAACCATTGGTGGAGGAATAATAATACAAGGAAAGAAATTACATGCAAGTGTCATGTAACTAGCTAGTTAGGAAAAGAAACTAGAAAAGCATAAAGTAGAAGTGAATAGTGACATGTGTGATGGGTGTCACACCCTAGGAGACAAGGAAGCATGGTGCATGCCTAGGCTACTACCTAGAGTGACATCTTGTGACTACATTATACATACATACATACACACTCAATAATTCATTACCTCTCATCATTCCAAACACTAACAAAACACAACACTCTCCCTCCCTCTCCCTTGGAGCTCTCGGCCGAGCCAAAGAAGGAGGAAGAAGAAGAATTTCTTCTTCAACTTCCCCTCACTCACAAATCCAAGCAAAAATACTAGGGCTCCCTTGCATCATTATAGAGGTATGGTATTAATTTCAACCCCATCCATCCATTAGATCTTGAGTTATAAATTGTTGAAGATTGGATGAAAATTTACCAAAGTTGTTCATCTATTAGATCTTGAAGGTTTAAGGTTTGTAAGGGCTCATCCAAGTGTTCTTAGAGGATATAAAGCTCACCCAAGGCCCCTAGCTACTCAAGAAGGTATAAAAACTCTCACCACTCTTAGTCATGAAGTGTTTATGGTTTATATTGTTAGATCTAAAGGTTTTAGTGCATATCTTGGTTATAAAAGTTATGGATGATGTAAATCTTGAGGATATATGTTGTTGGTGTGATTTTAAAGCTTGTACTTAGAGTATGTAACCCTATGTATGTTGTAGAGATGAGCCTTGATGATTTTAATGGTAGATATGATGTATAAGTTGAGTTCTTGAAAGATTAAACAAAGAAGTATGCTGAGTAAAAAGTCTGGGAGTATGTACTGCCTTGCAATGGACTTTTGAACCCCTTAAACTTGTCTCCCGAAGGTCTAATACATATGGCTAGAAAGGTATTTGAATTTAGTTTCCAGAAATATAAAGTTCATAACTAGGTGATGTATAGATTTTGAGTTATGACCAGAAGAGTGAGGAGTGGTTCTGAAATCCGGACTGCACTGTATGGTCTGTTTGTGAACTGTCTTTGGACCCCCAAACTTTCTGCAAACATTGTGAAAAATTGAGGTTAGCTAGGTCTTACAGTAAGGAAGGCTACCCAAAAAGAATCTGATTAAAACTCGAATTTTTCAATTTTATAAAAATGTTAGAGCGAGGTGTGCGCAAGTGAAAAACCACTTAGGGGATTAGTTTAAAGTAGTTTTAAGAATATTCACTTGAGTTTCGAGTTCGAGGAATAGATTTGAGTCGAATGGGTAACGAAAGTGATAATGTGACGACATGGTCATATGAGAGGGTTAGTGGTCACAAGTGGAGTCGTTAAGTTGGTTTTACGATTTTTAAAACCTTATGATTAAGTAGCGTTGTTAAGGCACTAACGTGCGAATATTGATTATGTATAGATTTCCATTCCACTCCGCAAGCCGACCACCCCAACCGCACCAAGGCAAGTTTACTTTTCAAAACTCCTATATATAGTTTTCCACTGTTGTGTTTGTAGACTCTATACGTGTTATGTTCTATGTTTTGACAAGACTTTATGTCGAGATTGAGATATATATAAATGTGTTTATACCCTTGAACTTAGAATGAAAAATGTTCTTCGGGCAACGACTCTAGCAATAGAGGTCGTAGCAGTCCAAATATACTATTGACCGGGGAGCGGTATATTATTGTGATTAAATTGCGAAAACCCGAAGAAGCGTTCGGGAAGTGTAGTATACTTAAGTAATTATTATTTATACGATTATTAAAAATACTCGAAAATATTTATCTTGGATTAGAAGATTAATTTAATTAATTAATTAATTTATTAATTCTTATTAAATCCTAAATTACTATTCATTAATTATTTATTATTTTTAAATAAAACTAATCCAAGATACGTCCATCGCTTTTAAACTCGAACTCTTTCGAACTTAAAATGTTTTCGAAAACCCCCGGTCAGGTTTTACTCCCTTGCACGTTTTTCAAGAATTATCGGTCGACTGATGTCGGACCTCAACTACTCGATTTTCAATCAAAACAAGTTTTGAAAGAAAAAGGGGACTCTGGCAGGTGTGGGAATCGTTGACGAACGATTCCCGGGATGTGTAAGCGGCCGTGAGCCAGGCGGTCCATCAATTATTATTCCGGCCCAGGTGTTGCCGAAGGATGATTATGGATGTAGTTTTCATCGAGGGTGATTACGGATGTAGTTTTCACCCGAGGATAGTTACGGATGTAGTTTCTATCCTTCTACCGGTAGAGAAGACCCGCGGATTATTGGACTTGGATGTGGCGACTGATCATCGTCAATCCCTGTCAGGTTTTTATGTTTTCTTCAAGTCCCATCCTCCACGTTGGAAAAATACTCAAACACTGCTTCTTGGGCCTAAGTGCCAAGTTGCCGATAGTGTGATTTTTGATAAGAAAAATATTGACATCGTGCAGTATCTAGAACTGCAAGATTTTCTATAAAGATTGGCACGTGTTAGTGCACTCTTGCAATTATTTCAAACAATGAAATGTTTTTGAATGAGAAACCTTCTAAGCTAATGGAAGAAAAGTGGTTTTGCAATAACGTATTCCCTATGCAGTATGTTAACCGTAGAGTGATTTGCCGAAAATGATATACTCATATGTATATATTTCCTAACTTGAGATATATTGAAATGGGAACCTTATAGAGGATTCATATTTTATTCTTAAAGCTCCTTAGTGAGTGTAAATGTTTTATTCAAACGCGGACATATATATTGTATATTGTCGAATTATGTTTTGAAATCTGAGATATATACCCATACAGTTGGGAACGTTTTCGAAATAAACTACATTATTATTTTTCAAAATGGAGAACTTGCTGAGCATTATGTAGCTCATTCTTGCTTTATAAAAACTTTTCAGAAAAAGAAGAATTTGGTCAGTTAACTCCGTACCAGCAGAAGAGGAGTAGAAGATTTATCCCGAGATGACTTAGTTCCGGATAAATACTACAGAGTAAGTCTGATAGGTTTTCAACTGTAATAGTAAGACTCGTCTTCAAGTGCAGTTATATAAGTGGAAGTGCGTAAGATTCTGGATTGTACAGATGAATTGTAATATTTAGTGTTACTTTTGATTATCGTTTCTGAGGCTCTAACTTGTATGTGCGTAAGATTGAGGTCTGGATGGATGTATTGTTGAGTTGTAAAGTTAATACAGGTATGATATGGTTGGATGGTGATGTGACGACCTGAATCTTTGACCTCGGATTTGGGGGCGTCACAGGTGAGATACCAAACTATCCACCAAAAAATTCCAACAGCCCGAAATACCCACAGGCGGATTGTTCCGCCCTAAATAACCACGCACCACGCATTTTCCAGCGGCGTATACTGTATACGCATGATTCACATGCGTGTATTTTGTAAATTGAATTTCCTCAAAAAGCTGCGTATTCGAGTTACGCATTTGTATATTGCGTATAAGGTAATACGCATTTTCAAGATGCGTATTCAGCTACTGTTCATCGTCTCTGTCAATCGACGCTGAAGATGACGGGAATGGCGATTTTGAGGGAAAAACTTCGGCAACATCGTTCAGAATCATAGAGGCATTTTCCATTAACATATTATATGCCAATCTACTCGTAATTCGATTCTCTACAATCCTATATCAACAATTTTTAATTTCTAATGCCGGATTTTGAGAAAAACCAACTAACCCTAAATTCAATTTTCATGTCCGACCAATTACTTCAAACTACTTTACAAGCCCCTGCGGGGCTAGATCGAGAAAACAAGTTTGGGGGAAATACTCAGCAAGATGCAATCGTCCTTTTGATATACTTAGGAAGGACGGAGGTTGAGAAACGAGAGAGAGACGAGAGAGACGAGAGAGGCGGAAGTCGTCGGTGAAGCGAGAGAGAGCGAGAGAGAGGAGAAAGCCTGAGAATGACGTGGCTAACATCATCACGCATCTCTCAGATGCGTGACCTGTGATACGCATTCCAGGGATACGTATCACAGACCACGCATCTGAGAGATACGTACTCTGTGGGTAAAAAAGGTGGACTCTCCCGCATATGGGTATTTCGGGCAGCTTCCACAGAAATGTTGTGTAGTTTGGGCAATTTCTCTGTATTATTATCATTAAAAGTAAAAATAAACTATTTAAAATGATATAAAACTAATTTTACAGGGGAAAAAATTATCATAAAAATGTACTATAAAATCTATACTATACTATTATAAGCGAAATAGAGTATAAATGGTTGGTTGGTTTTGGTTAATACTTTCCAAAAAAATCATTATTACTTTCCTAAAATAAAAAGAACCCAAACAATTTTAAATGCATTTAAAAAATAATAAAAATAATAAAATAAGCCTGTAACCCGATAGAAGCAAAATACAAACACGTGTATCCAGCTAAAACAATCCTGCATACTACCTAATACTCTACTACCTAGACTCTACAATAAACAATAAAAATTTCACAGGATTACAAATTAATATTAAATTCTATTTTAGACAAATATTACATTAATGATTATTATATTTGAATATGATAATATCTAAAAAATTTGAATGTACATATATACGATACTTCCATTGATTTTTTATAAAAAGTCATAATGAAAAGTTGAATAAAATTTAGATAACTGATTATTATAGAATGAAACCGGTGTTAAGTAATACAATATCTACAAGCTTATAGTCCGTGCAAAGCACGAGTTATTTTTAAATATTTTTTAAATTATATGATTAAACAAAATATAGTATAATAGTTTATTATGGATGTAATTTAACTTTGTAATATTAATTAATAAAATTATTAGTAGTAATAATAATTATTTAATAACTAACATGTATTGTGTAGAACTAATAGTATAAAATCTTAATGTAAATTTGTTATCCCCGGGATTCGAACCTTGGATCTTTAGAGGAGATGTTTAAATATGTGGGCCTGTAAGGGTTCTAATCAGGGTATAATTGAAAAAGTTTGTATTATTTTTAATTAATTGTATGTAATTTAATTTATTTTAGAAGCTACTAATACTTTTTTGGAAGTTTTCAGCCAACTAACTAACTAACCAAATAGACCCTATTTGCTTATAATAGTATAGTATAGATCGCACAAGCTTCTTCCCATGATTCTTTCTTATACGATTTTAGGTTACACTAAATATTTTTTTAAAAATATCTATTGAATTATTAAGATATTTAACAATAAATTTAAAAATAACGTTAAATTATTAATATTTATTTACGTCATAAAATTAAGTATGAAACGTATGTATATTTAAAATTAATAATAAAATTTATTAAAATAAATTAAATTTCTTATTAAATCAAATAATTAATATATTAATTAATGATAATAATATATGGTAGCCCGTGCTTTGCACGGGTTATAGGCTAGTATTAATAAAGCACATAGCACGGCTATAAAGGCTAGTATAGAGTAATGTAAGTATGTCATTGTACAGCCATCACCTCCAACCAAGGCACTGTTAGCGTAAGTACAATGTTCTCTCTTTTTAAAACCAAGTCAAATGTATTCTTTGTTCCAAGTCAAATGTTAACTCGTATCCTTCTTCCTCCCTCTCTTCCAATATACTAATAAATTTTAACTTATTTTTATATGAATAAAAAACACACTTTCACATATTATTTTACAATTTTTTTAGAGAAAATGATCAAAATACCTCAAAATGGGATACCCAAGGCCCGAAATACAGTTTTTCGGAAGGTGTGGCCCTATCTACCCATGGGATGTGCCGTTCGGTGTGGCGCATCCGAGAGTACTGTTCATCGTCAGAAATGAACTTGCCAGAATTTTGAGAGGTGTGATGGCCGACGACTTCGACGAAAAAGGACAGATCTGCGTTCACCATCATTTCATCATCTACCGGCCTCCAAATTATCACCACAGGACATACGAGTTGTCTACTTCCTCATCCCCATGTCTGTTTATTCCCTCCGGCCCTGCAGGGGCATGGACCAGCTTTAACGGAAAAACAAATCGGAAAGTAGGTTGAATTAGGGATTTCCAATCCGGCGATTAAAACGTAATAAAATTGGTATGTATGTGTAGAGAATCGAAATACGATTCTATTGATATATATAACGTGCTGGGAAAGTTCGTGATGTGGATGAACGAAGAGAAACAATATTCATGCCGGAATCGCCATTATAGGGAGCTCTTGAGACGACGACGCTGCTGTGAGATACGTCGTTCCAACATGCGTATCTCGACTTACTGTTCACTTCCCCCAGCAGCGTGACAATGTGACACAGCTCCCCCAGCAGCGTGACAATGTGACACGGCGTGTCTGAAGATGCTCCACCACCAGTAACGTGTCCCGTGGGTATTTAGGGCCACGCTGACTGGCGGTGGGTATTTTGGTTATGTGTATTTAATTTGTGGGTATTCTGGGCCATCACCCATTTTTTTTATTGAAATGAAATTTTATAATTTAAACTTTTATTTAAAAAAAATAATACACCAAATTATTATTTTTATGCACCTTAAATATATTTTGGAATGGGACGGAGAGAGTACATTCTACGACAAGCAAATAGCAGGTACAAATTGTCACAATTGCAAGCGGCATGAATTTAAACCGGAAGAAGCGTGTGTATACACTATATCCCTCGATTACCGCAATAAACATCGACTCGTACACATCAGTACTCCAATTACAATTACAAGGAACTTGCACTTAGTTGCAAACATGTGGCAAGGTAACACATTAGAATATTACATTACAAGACAAGTATAACATAGAGATTACATAGAACAAGCAAGGTGACCCCTGGAAATGGACCAACAAATGATAACTCTGAATTTCGACTGGGTACTTCCTCGCCAACTCCTGTCTCAGAAGTGGTGTAGCTGTGGTAGGGTATCTGCAAAACAACACCGGAGGTGGGGTTTGGCCCCGAGGTGCCTCCGGCGTGAGAATAAGAGTTGGCTTTGGAAGATAATAGTCAAGTAGAGTATCACAAAGTAATAAATGTGTGTAGGTGTGTAATAATGTCTAACCCCTAAACCCTATTTTCTTGGGGTATTTATAGCCCTAGGGTTTAGGGGTGGGTTACCTTTACTCCTGACCATTGGATTCGGGGGACAGGTTGCTGAATTCCCGAGATGGAGGACACGTGTCCCTATTTGTGGGGACCGTAGACTTGAGTGTGCCAGTGTTGCTGTGGACATGACTTGACACATGTTATTCATTGGCTTTTAGTGTCGGTCAGCGCCAGGTGTGGGAATGTCGGCTAAGCTGGACTGCCACTTGCGCTGAGTGTCATCAATTTGGGGTCCCCTAGTCTGGGGAGGGGACCACGCCACGTAGCGGTGGCTCCGGGCCCGGGCCCACTAGTCGGGCTAGGCTGCTCTTATTCTAATGGGCTAGATTGTTTGTGGTTTTGGGCCTAATTGGGCCTGGGTTATTTCTAGCCTATCATTTGCCCCTCACTCCCTCATGCGGATTCTCCGGATGGGGGAGTAGTAGGAATATTTAGCTTTATTGTCTTGAAAACGGATTTTTGCTTTTGGTTGCCCCCCAGGCCCGGGGTGCGTGCTGAAGTGCTCATCCCCGGGGCTAGAAGTGATGTGTTGTCTTCACAAGTCCAAATTTTCATGACTTTGGGTAACTTAGAAGAGGAAATTTGTTTTTGGTTGCCCCCCCAGGCCCGGGGTGTATGCTGAGAGGCGCATCCCCGAGGCTAAGGGTGATGTGTTATCTTTACAAGTCCAAAGTTTCATGACTTTGGGTAACTTAGAAGAAAATTTTTGGCTTTTGGTTGCCCCCCAGGCCCGGGGTGTATGCTGAGAGACGCATCCCCGGGGCTAGGAGTGATTTGGCTGGTTCGCATATATATGTATATATGTTATGTAAAAGTTTTTTTTTTTGTTGAAGAGATTTTCATCGGTTTAGTGGGAGCCAGCTATCACGCACTCTCTCCGGGTTTTCGAGATATTGGGCTGGTATTGAGCCGCCATGTGTCATGGCGTTTGCACTTCTGGGTCGCCTATAAATTGTGGTTGTCCTCCCCTCATATTTGTCTTTTACAAATTCTTGATTTGCTATCGTTATAATGTTTCTCTGAAGACGCAGACTCCGGGCTAGTGGCACTTCGGATTTTTCTTGTTTCTCCTTTCCTTCGGCTTCCTAATCTCTTTGTAAGTCTCCTTACCCCGACCTCTTCTTTTTGTTTAATTTTGTTGTGTCTGTTCTCCGGGGTTGTAGTACTCCTGTGTAGTTTTCCCTTTTATAATTCCTTACTCTCGCTTTCATACTGTGTTGGGTAGCCCGGGGTAGTTTCCTTTTTATGTTTAGAAAAACCCGTGTGACTGCTAGGCGAGTATTAGTTCCTCTCTCCGACCCCAGTGGCTCGTCTGCCAGTGTTGGTTCTTCGGATAGTAGTCTTGACTTAATAGACTTAGATTGGTGTATAATGGGTAAGAAGAAGAGCAGCCTCCCCGTGCTTACCAAGATTGCGACCAAGGATATGGGTCCGGGGTTTAGCCTTAGTGAGCCAAACGGTAGTTGGGGCTACTCCAAGTACTACTTTGTTAGGAAGGACCCGGGGATCCCCCAAGCCTACTTTTTTAGGGATCTTAGTATGGAGTTCTCCCAGAACCCGGACGTGGCGCTGATGACTAAGTATAACGAGGCCTTCTTGGATTCTAAGTTCAGAAATAAACCTGGCTCCTGGATGGATGTCGCTCCATTTAGGGCTCAGTATATAGAGGAGCCGGTTCAGTGGGATAAAATTTTCCGGGCCACATTCCACTTGGATGATGATGTGGAATGGAGGTGGCAGGAGCCCGGAGAGAAAATTTACCATAGACCTGAGGGAGGTTGGGTCGGAGTTTGGTTGGATCACCTGAGGTCGGGGTATGGGCCTAGGTGTCATCAGTTCGTTAAGTCCTTGTGCTTGTTTGAATAAGGGCTTCCCATTACCCAACTGACCCCAAATGCAGTGAAGTGGATCTCCTATTTCTTGGGGTGTTGTGAGGTCGTCGGGGTGTTACCCACTTTCAAACTTTTCACCATACTTTTCAATTGGTGCGCTCCAACAACGTGCCGCTGTACGTGTTTAGGTTCCGGGGTAAGGCATGTGGGTACCCCTCTTCTACCTCCAAGCCTCTTGGAATGCTTCCTTCCTTGAAGGGCTGGAACGGTGAGTTTGTCTTTCTCCGGGGCGTTGATATCCGGTTCATGCCCACCTTTAAGGAGGCTCCCTTGGCCATGCACTTTGAAGTATACGACCTTCAGGATGCGGCGATGGACTAGATTCACGCCTTCTGCCGGGGTCTTAGGAGGCAAGTGACTAGGGATGACCTCATGAGTCATGAGTACCTTTCCGGGATAGGATGTAAGTTCAGGTTGTATTTAGCTTGCTTTTAATTTCCATGCGACTATTTTCTTTGTCCCGGACTAACGTTCTCTTATCGTTTTTTAGGTCTCCCCGGTTATAAGCCAGAGTTTGAATAGTTTGTCGAGATGAGCAAGGCGAACAAAGCTTTGGCTACTGCTCTCCGAAACATCGGGCATGTTCGCGACAACACTAAGGCCCCCGGGGAGACCAGCGGTTCGCAGGCCAATCCGGAGGGGGGGTCCGAGAACAGGGAGGTGACCCCGGAGCTTGTGAACCTGGAGGCCGGGGTTGAGGAGTCCGGGCTGAAACCGAGGAAAAGGTCGAGGGTATCTACTGTTCAGGCCGAGAAGTTCGGGAACATGCAGTCCGACTGCGAGATTGTGGTTGAGCAACCAGCCGACGGTAGCTCGAGGAGGGCTAACTTCGGGCCCCATGAGCCCGCTCCTGTATCCCCGGAGGAGAGGAACTTCATCGGGTTTCTTGCCGATCTCCCTAGCAAGGTGGAGTGGGAGGAGATGGGTAAAGCTTCGGCCATCTCGCAATTCCAGGTTATGATGGCGGTCTATGGCCAGGTATATACTTCTCCGGGCTCCTTTTATGTTGCTTGTTTAATTCTTGTTTTCTTAATCTTTGTTTTGGTTTTGGCAGCTCGGGGGTCCGGATGGCTGGGATCGCTGCTGCTGCATGCTGGGAGTTGGAAACGATTAAGGAAGCCCGGGATGTTTTGAGCTCGGTGACCGAGAAGAGGAAGGAGATGGAGAAGGAGGCAGAAGCTGCGAGGATGGAGCTTGCCGATCTTAGGAAGTCGGTTGAAGTCCGGGTAAATAAGTTCAAAGATGCGACGAAGACCCTTGCTGAGGAAATAGATGCCGCCAAGACTAAGCTCAAGGAGTACAAAGAGGAGGTGCACAAACTTCGGGGTGAGCTGAAGGCCAAGAAGTCCGAGGAAGAGGTGATTGCCGAGTTCCGGAAGTCGGATACTTACGATGAAGATCTGGCCACTATAGCTTCAAAGAAAGTCCACCGCTGTTGGGTGGTTGATGAGAAGATGTGTAAGACCAACTCCGGAACTGCCACCTGGGAGAACTTCATCACGGCTTACATGGATGCCGAGGATGCTCTAGTTCGGGGTGAGGGCGAACCTACTCCTTATGCTGCTCCAAACATTTCTCCTCCTCCTGAAGTTTGATTACTGAGACTGGCTGCATCCAGAGTCCGGGCTGTGCCCGTGTAATTTTTAATCATTCAGCATATCTTAAAATTTTTAAACCTTTGTAACCTTCTGAATTCTGCGTCATAACTTTAAGCTGTTGTAACTGTGTTAACTGTCATGTGTTTCGGGCTGTTGGTCAGCCCGGCCTGCTTATTTATTTTATGTAATTCATCTTTATGTAACTTTAGCTTGGTGTGCTTTGTCTTGCCCCCACTCCCTTATACGGGCAGCCCGGATAGGGGAGTTGGTCAGATAGTTTTCGAAGTAAGAATTTTTTAAGTTTATGTAGCTCCGGGCCAAAGTATTCACCTTTTGGCCCGGGACTCAGCCATACTTAGAAAGTATGCGAACTATCCAAGTAGGATTTTATTCTGGTTATTGAACTCCGGGCCAAGGTATTCACCCTTTGGTCCGGGATTCAGCCCTACTTGGAAAGTATGCAAACTATCCAAGTAGGAATTTATTGTGGTTGTTTAGCCCCGGGCCAAGGTATTCACCTTGTGACCCGGGATTCAGCCATACTTGGAAAGTATGCAAACTTTCCAAGTAGGAATTTGTATTGGTTGTTTAGATCTGGGCCAAGGTATTCACCTTGTGACCCGGGATTCAGCCATACTTGGAAAGTATGCAAACTTTCCAAGTAGGAATTTGTATTGGTTGTTTAGCTCCGGGCCAAGGTATTCACCTTGTGACCCGGGATTTGGCCATACTTGGAAAGTATGTCACAAGGGATTTGGCCATACTTGGAAAGTATGCAAACTTTCCAAGTAGGAATTTGTATTGTAAAGGAAACATTAGAAAGACAAGTTTTTGATAAGGAATCATGCTGCTTTTCATTAATAGCTTTGAACGATTACAAGCATCTTTGTATTCCTATTACAAAATAGTTGTTGCTTTAGCTGAAGTCCTTGGATCTACTGATAGTACTTTCTGAGCCTGAGGCCGTGCCAAGTGTTGGGGACCTCGGATCCGTCCATGTGATTGAGCTTGTAGGTTCCGGGGCGGAGTACTTCTTTGACTTGGTAGAGACCTTCCCACTTAGGCATGCCAGTATTTGTGGGGTCCGATGCCTCCGTGTCCCAGAGTACTAGGTCGCCGACTTAGAAATTCTTTACCCTTGATTTCTTTCCGAAGTACTCTCTTGTTTTTTCTTTGTATTTCTCCATTCTTTCCACTGCTTTGTCCCTGACCACATCTACTAGCTCGAGATTTGCTCGCAACCCTTCTTCGTTTGTAATCTCATCAAAATTAATCACATTGTGGGAAGGGGAGCCCACCTCAATTGGTAACAGGGCTTCGGTCCCATAAGCTAGATTGAATGGAGTTTCTCCCATTCCGGACCTCGGGCTTGTTCGGTATGCCCATAGCACATTCGGTAGCTCTTCGGGCCACTTGTTCTTGCTTTCTTGCAGCCTTTTTTCAATTCCCCTTAGTAGAATCATGTTTGTGACTTCAACTTACCCGTTGCCCTGAGGATAGGCTACTGATGACTTTTTGTGCTTTATGCCCCTCTCTTTCAATTAGTTCTCGAAGCCTGAGCCGATGAATTGGGGTCCGTTATCTGAAACCAGGACTCTGGGTAGTCCGAACCGCATTAATATGTTGTCCATAAACTTGATGCAATCTTGCTGATTTATGGTCCTCATTGCCTTTGCTTCAGCCCACTTAGCCATGTAGTCAATAGCTACTAGGAGGTACCTCAGATCTCCTTTAGCTTGGGGGAAGGGTCCCACTATGTCGATGCCCCATACAGCAAAGGGTATTTGGAGAGAGGACTGATCGAGGAGGGTAAGACCGGGCTTTACCTTGGCACGCTGCTGAATAGCTGGCAGTTTCTACATTTTTTGACAAATTCTACCGCATCTGAGTTGATGGTTGGCCAGTAGTAACCTTGCTTTATGATTTTGTAGGCAAGTGCTTTTGCGGACATGTGATCTCCACAAATTCCTTCATGTACCTTTGTCAGACAGTAATTGGCGTCCTCTGGGCCTACACACTTCAGTACTGGGGATGAGAAAGTTCGGCGGTAAATTCGGTTATCTTCAATGAAGTATTTTGCTGCCTTGTTCTTCAACCTCCTAGCTTCATTCTTGTCCCCGGGCAGCTCCCCTTTCTCCAGATAGAGGAGGAAAGGGGTCATCCAGTTTCGGCTGTCATCAATTTCCATCACTTCTTCCAGATCAATAGCCGGTTTCTCAAGCTCTTCAAAGTAGACTGAGCTATCTAGCTCGGCTGAGTTTTGAACTAGTCTGGAGAGCTCATCCGCTTCTGAGTTTTCTTCTCTGTTAATCTGGCTGATTTGGTGTTCTGGGATGGTGGCTAAGTAGCTTTTGACCAGGGCTTGGTATTGGGCCAATTTGGGATCTTTGGCAACGTACTCCCCTTTTGTTTGCCAAATTACAATTTGGGAGTCACTATAGATGCTCAGGCTTTGGATTTTCAGAGTTCGGGTTAGCCTTAGCCCGACAAGGAGAGCTTCATATTCGGCCTGGTTGTTGGTCGCTTGAAATTTGAAAGCTATTGCCTGCCTGATCTGGAAACCATCCGGGCTCTTCATAATTAATCCTGCCCCGGATCTATCAACTGTTGAGGACCCATCTACGTGGAGGTTCCATGAATTTGAGTTTTTGTTCGGGGTTGCTGCATACTCGGCTACAATGGGAGAATGCGGTGGTTCGGGGAAGGAGCATTCCACAATGAAATCTACCAAAGCTTGTGCCTTGATGGCCGTCCGAGGTATGAAGGTCAGGTGGAATTGGCTTAGCTCGATTGCCCAGTTTATCAATCTCCCGAATGCATCCGACTTGTGGATTATCTGTCTTAACGGCTGATCTGTTACCACTTTGATCTCTCTTCCCTGGAAATAGTGTCTAAGTTTTCTTGAGGCTGTAACAAAGGCGAAGGCAAACTTTTCCAGGTTGGGGTATCGAGTCTCTGCATTTTTTAGAACCTGGCTGATGTAGTATACTGGCTATTGGTTTCCCTTGGTTTCCCGGACTAAGGCTGCTACCACAGCCAAAGGCCCAGCGGAGAGGTATAGATGTAGGGGCTCACTGGGCTCGGGCTTGGTCAGCAAGGGCGGTGACGAGAGATATTCTTTGATTGTGTCTAGGGCTTTTTGGCACTCCGGGTTCCAGACTATCTCTCTTTTGTTGCTTGCTCCTTTGAGCAGGTTGAAGAAGGGCAAACATTTTTCTTCCAACTTGGAGATGAACCTTCTCAAGGCCGCCAACGATCCGGCTAGTTTTTGGATGTCTTTCTGGGTCCGGGGTGGCTGCATGTCCATGATTGCTTTTATCTTTTCAGGGTTTGCTTCAATTCCCCTTTGGCTAATCATGAAGCCTAAGAACTTCCCCGCCCCTACTCCGAAGGTGCATTTTTCCGGGTTCAGCTTCATTTGGTTTTTTCTTAAATTCTCGAAACATTCCCGCAGATCCAGGATGTGTTCTTCAATGGTCTTAGGTTTGGCGATGATGTCGTCAACATAGGATTCCAAGTTCCGGCCTATTTGATCTTGGAAGACTTCTATCATTGCTCTCTGGTATGTAGCTCCAGCATTCCAGAGCCTGAAGGGCATGAACTTGTAAGCATATACCGCTTTGTGGGTGATAAAGGCCGTTTTGGCTATGTCTGCGGGATTCATTTTGATTTGGTTGTATCCGGAGAAGGCATCCATGAAGCTTAGCATTACGTGGCCTGAGGTAGCATCAATGAGTTGGTCTATGCTGGGTAGTGGGTATGGATCCTTGGGGCAAGCCTCGTTGAGGTCGGTGTAGTCAACACACATCCTCCACTTTCTGTTGGGTTTCTTCACCAGAACCACATTAGCTAACCACTCTGGGTACTTGATTTCACATATTATGTCTGCCTTGAGGAGTTTTTCTACTTCCTCATCTATGGCCTTTTTCCTTTCCGGGGCAATGTTTCTTCTCTTTTGTTTCACTGGTTTCCTTCTGGGTCAACATCCAAGCTGTGCATGGCTAGAGATTCTTGGAGTCCGGGCATATCACCCGGGCTCCAGGCAAATACATCTGCATATTCCCGGAGTAATGATACAAGGTCTTCTTTGAAGGCCGCTTCTAGCCCCGCCCCAATCTTGATTTTTCTTTCGGAATCTCCGGGTATTAGCTCAATTGTTTCCGTTTCTACTGCGGGCTCAACTTTGGCTTGATCTTTCATGGTGGATGATTTTTGAACCCGGGCCTGGGAGTTTGAGGCCAGGTACTCCCGGGCTGTGGCAGTACTTGCTTCTTGGGTAGGGGCCTCAGCGTTCTCGATGTTCTAAACCTCTTTCCCGGGGCTCTTATAAGTTGAGTTCTTGTGTTTCTTTCTGCTTTGGTTCTTGTGGTAAGAGGAGGCTTTGCGTTTGTTCTCTGGATCAGTTTCAACCATAACTAAGGCTTGACCATAGCATCGGCTTGCTGTTTCAGTATCACCTTTCACTTCTCCTACCCCGGTGGCTGTCGGAAACTTGAATTTGAGGTGCGGGGTTGAGATCACAGCTCGGAGCTTGGCTAGGGCTGGGCACCCTAAAATCACATTGTAGGAAGAGGGACTGTTGATCACATAGAATTTAACCATATGAGTTATTTGCTTCGGGGTGGTGCCGAACTGGACAGGCAAGTAGAGGGTTCCTTGAATGGGGACCAAGTTGTGGCCGAAGCCGTATAGCGGGTCTTCCCTACATTCGTTCATTTTGACACTCCCGAGCTGCATCCTGTCCATGGTATGTTTAAACAGTATGTTGACTGAAGAGCCATTGTCAACAAGGATCCTTTTTACTTCGATTTCAGCGATATCCAAGCTCACAACCAGGGCTTCGTTGTGGTTGGGATCTATTCCCTCAAAGTCGGCATTGTAGAATGATATGACTTGCTCCGGGGCAGATTCCACCATCATTATCTCATCTCCGGAGTCCGGGCTCCTTGGGGGAGAATGGGAGCCACCCAACACTACGTGTACCACATTTTTAGTTTTCTGCGTCCCGAATCCTTGTCCCCTCTCAGCTGTCCACCGGGCTACATATTGGTTCATGTTCCCCTTCTTGATTTGTTCCTCGATGAAGAATTTGAGAGAGACACAGTTCTTAGTGTTGTGCCCATGAGTTGCGTGGTAGTCACAGTGCTTGTGTTTGGGCCTATCTTTCGGAGCTGTTACCATGGGTTTAGGTGGGTAATAAAAGGGTTTGTCCTGGACTTTTTTCAGTATTTCGGCTCGGGGCCGGTTCAGGGGTGTCCACTCGAGCTCGGGGCATGGCCCGGATTTCTCTGGCCTCGGGGGCCTGGCATCAGACTTGGGCTTGGAAAAGTGGCTTCTGTCCGGGATGGCTAATTGAGAGCTGGGGATGTAGTTGCTCTGTTTGTTAGGCTTGAATTTTTTTTCTGGTTGGTACTCACTTCTGGAGCGGTCATCTTTGTTTCTGCCTGAGGAGGTACCCTGCCTGGTCATCCTCATGGCCTGTAAGATATCTGTTTCTTTGATGAATTTGGCAGCCATGGCATAGGCTGCGGCCAGGCTCTGGGGTTCTTTGTGCACGAGCTCTAGTACGTAGCGCTCATTATGCTCCGGGTCCAGGTTTTTCCGGAATATGCTCAAAGCTTCTCTCTCATCTAGGTTTGTGACTTTGTTTATGGCCTCTTGGAATCATTTCATGAAGGCGGAGAGGGCTTCGTTGTCGTGCTGCCTGATTGTCTCGAGGTGACACATGTGGTACTTCGGGGTTTTGTTAGCTCGGAACCTCCGGTGAAAGGCTTCTCTGAACTCTTTCCAACTATGTATGCTCCGGGATGGGATCCGGCTGAACCACCTCTGGGCTGCTCCCTTCAATGTGGAGGCAAAGAACCTACATTTTGTTAGGTCATTGTAGAAGTATATCAGGGCTATTTGTTCGAAGTAGTTAAGGTGTTCCTCTGGGTCTTCCAGCCAATCGAAGGAATCAAAGTTGTAATGCTTAAGGTTCTTTTGTCTGTGTATGGCTTCAAGGGAGTAGCTGAAAGGGGTGAGTGTGTCCTGGACCTCAAATCCAGAGTCGCTATTGACCTTTCGCTGTAGTTCATGGATCATTTGCAATAGGTTGTTTGGGTGCTCTTCATCGTCCGAGATGACCTCCGGGCTGACCTCTTTGTGAGTTCTTTTGGATCTGGACTTTCTTATCCTTTCCTCCTCTTCTTGGAGCCTTCTCTGGACTCTAAGTTCCAACTTGGCCTGTTGTGACAGCCCCAAATCCGGGGTCATACATCTGGGCCATCAAGGACCAATCTCCATTCAATATCAATATCTCTTGGGTCTTTTTTTTTCTATAACAATTAATACTTATGCAGTTGACCTCGCAATAATAAACACACACACATACACACCAGTCATATGCTCAGAGAACAACATTCACCATAATAGAAGTTTAAAATTTAACAGTTATTACAACCCAGAATCATCCTTAAATACATTGTTGAATAACACTTCGACATGAAGCGTTCCAACAGTCACAAGTTTATTACATTCTTACACACTTAATTATACATAAGCTCCCAGAACCCGTCTGCCACTACGCTACCTCGGGAATCGATGCTAGCGCACTCTTAGAAGGTTGCCTTCCCCCTACCCTCTTGCGGGGCGTTCTGCGTAGAATCGGCATACCTAGCTGTATATAGATAAGTAGCAAGAGTGAGCTAAAATAGCTCAGCAAGATAATTTCTATCAACTAACAACAAAGGAAAATAATCATCATATATATTTTTTAATAAACAATTTTTCAGATATTATGGAAGGAAACTTTATTTCCGTTCAGGACATATACTTTTCAATTATCTTTGTACGAAAAGAAATATATAATATTATAGCCTCAGTCTCACTTCTATTATCATGTAATAACTGGAAACCGATTATAGACTTTGAGAAAAATGACATTCCTATTTAATAATACATCATCCACTTCCTATTATAAGAAAAGAAAGGTACAACAATATAATATCAATTGCTCCTCTATATTCAGGTAATAATTCACACTTCCCCTCCACATATTATCTCAAGATAGCATAGAAATTTGAACTATATCTTTCATTATAATCTTTCCATTTCCTTCTTTGCACAAAAATTTTATACCATAATATAAAATCAGTTTCTCTTCATCTGTAACAGTAATTCCATCTTTTCATATCATTTTTCTGTTTTCAGTATAAAAATCTGAAAACCATTTTCCAATTCTTTCCTTTAAAGAAAACGTTGGGGATTTTCACTGTTGCCAAATACGTGAGGCACGATGATCAGTCGTCCTCCGTACCCGTCCCTTTTACTACCGGTAGACGGAGATAGGTTCTCCACCATCCTCCAGGAGGAAGGTCCACCACTACATCCTCCCTCGGCACTCTTGGGCTGGAATAAATATTGGATGCTGGACGGTGCCACTACCATACAGCCTCTTACGCTTACTGTTGCGATCCCCCTTTTTCAAATCATTTTTCCATTATCAAATACCATTTCACATCTTCCATTTTTCCTTTCACATTTCCATTCACATATATCATTTCCATTTCCATTTATCATCACCTTTAAAAATATGTATGTCATAATACTTTGATTATGACTCAGACATCTCTTCTGTATTCAATGAAATCAAATACGCTCTTATATACATAAACTATTCCATCTATTTTAAAAGTATTAAATAATAATCAATAATATTTATTAAATCACAAATATTTAAAGATTATCTTAACATAATATCATAAACCATATAACCTTAGATAACAACTGATACCATTCTCTTTCATATCTCTTTATACCATAAAGCATATTAGCTCCATTCATATTCATATCCAAATCCAAAATCCATATCCATAATCCATACCCATAATCCATATTAAATAATCTCAACAAACAGGGAATACATCCCTAACCATATAATAATATAGGATTTATATATTATCTAGCAAAACCACTTTTCTTTAAACATAAACAGTTTATCAAAATAAGGATAAAAGAAATCTTGCTCCCTTTAATCCATATCCATACTCATATTCATATACATCTCCCTTTAATTTCCAAAATCATGAAAACAAATTCTTAATAATATAATAATAATAGAATCACATATCTATTCCATGAAATCATTTTTCTTTGAAGATAAATAATTTTTCAAAGTAAAGATAGAAGACATCTTGCCTCGATCTCGGTAAGTCGGAAGTATAGCTCGCGGCTCTCCCGAAGTTTCTATAAACACGAAAAAGATCATTATCAGAACATATTCCACTTAACCACCTACGCTCATATAATAATACTCTTATAATGTCCCATTACTATTTCCATAGGTCTCGAGGACTTAACCATTCTTATTCCCGATTAAAGTTTTTAACGATTTACATTCTTTCCTTAACAACCACTCTCGACTGTAAAAATCCTCATAATTCATAAATTCCGAAATTTGACACAAGGTCAGTTGCTAAGGGTTCTCTGATCACCCCATTATAACATCCCAAAGTTTCATAATTTTTAAAAATGTCTAAGTAGGTTGATCATAGCCTCAAAGTTAACAAAATTACATTTTCTCGATTTCCGAACGTCTTTCACTAAAACTGACTTTTCTCCTAAACCGTACGTCAGATTTTAACGTACTTTATATCAAAACGATCTACGAACTATGCTCTATCATACCATGGTCACTTAGCACTCTGGACAGTAAGGTACCGTACGGACTAGTGTCCCAAAAACAGGGCAGTGTGTGATTCTAACGAAAAACGGACATTATAACTGTTGTACTTTCATACTTTCCATATTTTAACCTTTCCAAAATCATCATTCCACACTCATTCTAAACCCTACACCATGTGGGCTTCATCCCAACCATGGTTACAAGTCTACAACACAAATCTCATATCGAATCCAACCATTTATAACACAAAATCATTTTAAACTTAACATTTATATCATCTAACTACTAACCAACTCAATATTCACCATAAATACAAGGGGCAAGAGCATTTATACCTCTTTGAAACTTGAATAACACCTAGTAAGCCTTGGGTTATGCTTAAACCACCTTATAATAGCTTGAATCAACTAAAGAAGCCATGAAAGCAAAGTTAATTCTAAGATTTCACTATTCATTTACCATTCATCAGCTGGAAGATTCGCAAAAACGAAGGCCTTACCTACGTTTTCTGGAGGAGGCTTCTAAATGAAAGTTGTAGAGCATCTCACCACGTTTCCAAAAAGCTAAAGAACACGAAATTCGGCTGAGAAACGAAGGAGTTATGGCTGTTTTTCTGGACTGCTACTGTTTTTGGCCGAATTGGATGAAAGTGAAAGGGGAGAGATTTCTTTTTGCTTCTCTTAATCTTATCTATCTCATCTTATCATAATTCTCAAGTATTCTAGAGTTTAGTAGAAAATCCCATGGTTAAATGACTAATTTGCCCTTAAATTTGTGTTAGTGGAAGATGATGTCATTAGTGATGTCATTGAGGAGTATTTAGCAAGCTAGGGTTATTAACCTCAAGTAATTACTAATAACCTTTGTAAATATTAATGTGGTAAATATCCTTATTATTTACTAACCTTGGTTACTTGGTTTCCATACTCGTCTAATTGTGGTTCGTTTCAAATATATCTCATTATCCAGTGGTTTTGAAATCGTTTAAAAAAAATCCAAATTCCCTTAGCATTCTCTTAACTTAAAAATCCCTTGGTTTAACTTAAATTCACTAATTCCTCAATATATGATTCTTTTAATATTTCTATGTTCCTTAATATCCAATATATAGAAGCTCGTTCGAACTCAAAATTCTCAAAAATCCATATTTAGGAATTTCTGAAATCCATCGTCATTTCGAGTCACTTAATTTCAATGTACAACACTAATATGGTTTCTGTTTATTCATTTTCCGTTTCCATTATGGAGTACCTATATACCATTTCTCTAAATCCTCGAAATTTACTATTCATGTGATCACTGTAGTTTTGCTAAAGTTAGGGTTATTACATCCTTCCCCCCTTAAAAGGATTCCGTCCCGGAATCACGTCGGAAATGTCCATAGATACCTTTTCATCTACACCTTATAACTTCTATACCACTTTCTCCATCCTTTTTCCTTCATAATATCTCTATCTTGTTTGCACAGAATAGACCAACATAAACTTGCTTGTCATTCATCAACATTCCTCTTTTGGTTATGGGTATCGGCCACCACATTGGCCTCCCCTGAATGGTAGTGTATCTCACTATGGTTTATCTGTATTTTGATCTCTATCATGACATAAAAGATGAACACTTCGATCTTATTATATCCTATCTCTGTAAAATCCTCCAGAAATCTGACTAGAATAAAATTTCTTGAAACAATTGTAAGAAAATACTATCTATAATATATATTTCCTGTCCGTATCTAATCAAGTTTGCTCTTTTCCCAAAATACTTTATTCTTCGTTGCATAGAATTTCATGGCCCCTAACAGATACTGATTTTCCTTATCTAGATTGTCAACCTACCTACATCATTCATTGACCAAGTTGTTTCCTAACCAACCATTTATACTTACAAGAGTTAAAAGAAAATGTTCACCTGCATCTGTATCCGGCTTTTTCAATGCTTCCCCTAAGGTCATATTGTACACTCTGGCACTAGGTTTATTTGAAGCAGTCATACTTTGTCCCGGCGCAAATGACCACCAGAACGGAAATCTCTAGCCATGTGTCCTAATTTCCCACACTGGTAACACTTGACATCATTCCTAGGGTTCGCATCAACGGTTGGACACCTGTCAGAGTAGTGCCCCTTCTGTCCACATTTATAACAAGTTACTCCCAATAGTCTACACGCTCCTGTATGCTTTCTACCACATGTATTGCACTCTGGTAATGGTGGTCTTGATTGGTTTGACTGAAATGTTCCTGAGGACTTCCCACCCTGATTCACAGTCTCACTAACAACCTTGTTACTCCCTGACCTTCCCACAAATGGAGATTTTTGTCCTTTACCAAGCTTGCTAAAGTAACTCCCTTCACTTGAACTTCCTTTCTGACCCTCAAATCTCCTTTTCTTATTCTCGCGACCTATTTGAGTCTGTTCACTCTCAGCTTCTATAATGGATGCATTTTGAACTACCACAGCATAATCAGTTAACTCAAACGGTGCCACTCTCGTCCGTAGCCATGGTTTCAATCCTTGTTGGAACCTTTTTGCTCGTTGTTCCTCAGTACGCACAAATTCGGGAACAAACCTCGACAGTTCTGTAAATTTAGTTTCATACTCAGCCACTGATAGATTATCCTGCTTTAATTCCAGAAATTTCATCTCCATTTGGTTTTCCAAATACCTAGGGGAGTACTTTTCTAAGAACACCCTAGTAAAACGCTCCCAGGTTATCACTCCCGCTCCTTCTAGGTTCTTCTTAGCTTCCCACCAATAATTTGCCTCTCCCTTTAAGAGATAGGCTGCAAAGATTGTTTTCTGATCTTCCTCTACCCTCAATATCTCAAAAGCTTTTTCCATCTCTTTTAACCAGGCTCGGGCTACTACTGGGTTAACAGTTCCCTCAAACTCTGGGGGTTTTAATGACTTAAAAGCACGAAAGGAGTTAGCTGCCTGATTGGGAAGAACAGGTGGTTGTTGAGGATTCTGTGGATTAACTAAATTCTGCCTCAATAGTTCCATAAATTGGTTAAAGGGATTACCACCCTGATTTCCTTGTTGTTCAGTTGATTCATCTTCCTCTTCCTCATGATTTTGTTCATTATGAGCATTTTCATTCTGTCTATTTCGACTTCCTTCATCTCTCTCATTTTCCCTTGCATTCGTTCTATTGTTACGCTTAGGCGGCATGATTCTGTATATATCAATATTCTTCATTAATCACCCAAATTTAGGATATAATATACATCATTTCTATATACACATTCTCCTATACACAATTATATCACTAGCTAACTCATTTATATGCCATAATATTCTCAATTCAACTTTAGCAAATAAGCGTATCACCTTTAGCACGATAACCTTTTCATTTAAGTCAATCACCTTATATACATCAATATTCTTGAATCTCAACATTTAATATCGAAATACGATAGAATTTAGACAGAATACACAAACTTCATTAATTATCTCACTTCCTTTGTTTATCCTTATTCTGACTTTTTCCTCAAAATACACCTTACTCTCAATAGTAAGTCTCATTTATACCTTAAAATTCCTCATATTCTTTTATCTCACTAATCCTCAATTATACCCCTTTTTTCTCACGAAATTCCTTCCTCTTTTATATCGAAACGCTTCTAGCTCTAATTATCTCTTATTGAAATTTCCCTTGAAATCTCGAGTTTCCTCGTATAATCACGTATACTCTAAACCTTGCTTCCATTATCCCATCCATTACTAAAATCTTCTATATTCGAAACAATTGATAGAATTCAAGAAACTTTGATTTGAAACGGACCCAGAAACAAGCAAGTGTCCCGCCACAATTTATAAGATTAAGAGTTTTAAATAGCTCTTATTTGAAACAAAAGAATATTTTGGGAAATCAATATGATGGAAGAACCCGTACGTAACACAAGTGAGGGCGTCCCCTCCGACTTTCAATCACACAGACAGATCGTCCTTGTGTATACATATAGGATTGTTCCTCTTAGTTGGAATAAGAAGTATAAAGAAAATATTTAATCAGGATGATAAATACCGTTTTCCAAAAATAATCTTAGGGAAATATTTTGACTAAAATAGATAAAATACAATTTTGAAACACATTCCAAAGGTACCAAAAAGTTTTGAAAAGATACAGGCCCCTTTTTGAATAAGAGATGATAGATCACCCTGGGATTACTCACGAGGTTATCTAACGTACACTTCCTGATACATCAACTATTCCCTTTCTCATATCGATCCTGTGTGCTACATAAACTTAACACTTTTGGCATAATAACCTTTATTAGCAATAATCTATAAAATTATAATCATGACTTAGAATAAACGCTTCGTTCGATAAACCCCCCTTGAACTCGATGTGAGTTCACAATTTATATTATTACTGATATATTTATTATTATCACTCTTGTTCCTGAGCATTATGACTCTAAGCTCTGATACCAAACTGTGACAGCCCCAAATCCGGGGTCATACATCTGGGCCATCAAGGACCAATCTCCATTCAATATCAATATCTCTTGGGTCTTTTTTTTCTATAACAATTAATACTTATGCAGTTGACCTCGCAATAATAAACACACACACATACACACCAGTCATATGCTCAGAGAACAACATTCACCATAATAGAAGTTTAAAATTTAACAGTTATTACAACCCAGAATCATCCTTAAATACATTGTTGAATAACACTTCGACATGAAGCGTTCCAACAGTCACAAGTTTATTACATTCTTACACACTTAATTATACATAAGCTCCCAGAACCCGTCTGCCACTACGCTACCTCGGGAATCGATGCTAGCGCACTCTTAGATGGTCGCCTTCCCCCTACCCTCTTGCGGGACGTTCTGCGTAGAATCGGCATACCTAGTTGTATATAGATAAGTAGCAAGAGTGAGTTAAAATAGCTCAGCAAGATAATTTCTATCAACTAACAACAAAGGAAAATAATCATCATATATATTTTTTAATAAACAATTTTTCAGATATTATGGAAGGAAACTTTATTTCCGTTCAGGACATATACTTTTCAATTATCTTTGTACGAAAAGAAATATATAATATTATAGCCTCAGTCTCACTTCTAATATCATGTAATAACTGGAAACCAATTATAGACTTTGAGAAAAATGACATTCCTATTTAATAATACATCATCCACTTCCTATTATAAGAAAAGAAAGGTACAACAATATAATATCAATTGCTCCTCTATATTCAGGTAATAATTCACACTTCCCCTCCACATATTATCTCAAGATAACATAGAAATTTGAACTATATCTTTCATTATAATCCTTCAATTTCCTTCTTTGCACAAAAATTTTATACCATAATATAAAATCAGTTTCTCTTCATCTGTAACAGTAATTCCATCTTTTCATATCATTTTTCTGTTTTCAGTATAAAAATCTGAAAACCATTTTCCAATTCTTTCCTTTAAAGAAAACGTTGGGGATTTTCACTGTTGCAAAATACGTGAGGCACGATGATCAGTCGTCCTCCGTACCCGTCCCTTTTACTACCGGTAGACGGAGATAGGTTCTCCACCATCCCCCAGGAGGAAGGTCCACCACTACATCCTCCCTCGGCACTCTTGGGCCGGAATAAATATTGGATGATGGACGGTGCCACTACCATACAGCCTCTTACGCTTACTGTTGCGATCCCCCTTTTTCAAATCATTTTCCCATTATCAAATACCATTTCACATCTTCCATTTTTCCTTTCACATTTCCATTCACATATATCATTTCCATTTCCATTTATCATCACCTTTAAAAATATGTATGTCATAATACTTTGATTATGACTCAGACATCTCTTCTGTATTCAATGAAATCAAATACGCACTTATATACATAAACTATTCCATCTATTTTAAAAGTATTAAATAATAATCAATAATATTTATTAAATCACAAATATTTAAAGATTATCTTAACATAATATCATAAACCATATAACCATAGATAACAACTGATACCATTCTCTTTCATATCTCTTTATACCATAAAGCATATTAGCTCCATTCATATTCATATCCAAATCCAAAATCCATATCCATAATCCATACCCATAATCCATATTAAATAATCTCAACAAACAGGGAATACATCCCTAACCATATAATGATATAGGATTTATATATTATCTAGCAAAACCACTTTTCTTTAAACATAAACAGTTTATCAAAATAAGGATAAAAGAAATCTTACTCCCTTTAATCCATATCCATACTCATATTCATATACATCTCCCTTTAATTTCCAAAATCATGAAAACAAATTCTTAACAATATAATAATAATAGAATCACATATCTATTCCATGAAATCATTTTTCTTTGAAGATAAATAATTTTTCAAAGCAAAGATAGAAGACATCTTGCCTCGATCTCGGTAAGTCGGAAGTATAGCTCGCGGCTCTCCCGAAGTTTCTATAAACACGAAAAAGATCATTATCAGAACATATTCCACTTAACCACCTACGCTCATATAATAACACTCTTATAATGTCCCATTACTATTTCCATAGGTCTCGAGGACTTAACCATTCTTATTCCCGATTAAAGTTTTTAACGATTTACATTCTTTCCTTAACAACCACTCTCGACTGTAAAAATCCTCATAATTCATAAATTCCGAAATTTGACACAAGGTCAGTTGCTAAGGGTTCTCTGATCACCCCATTATAACATCCCAAAGTTTCATAATTTTTAAAAATGTCTAGGTAGGTTGATCATAGCCTCAAAGTTAACAAAATTACATTTTTTCGATTTCCGAACGCCTTTCACTAAAACTGACTTTTCTCCTAAACCGTACGTCAGATTTTAACGTACTTTATATCAAAACGATCTACGAACTATGCTCTATCATACCATGGTCACTTAGCACTCTGGACAGTAAGGTACCGTACGGCCTGGTGTCCCAAAAACAGGGCAGTGTGTGATTCTAACGAAAAAACGGACATTATAACTGTTGTACTTTCATACTTTCCATATTTTAACCATTCCAAAATCATCATTCCACACTCATTCTAAACCCTACACCATGTGGGATTCATCCCAACCATGGTTACAAGTCCACAACACAAATCTCATATCAAATCCAACCATTTATAACACAAAATCATTTTAAACTTAACATTTATATCATCTAACTACTAACCAACTCAATATTCACCATAAATACAAGGGGCAAGAGAATTTATACCTCTTTGAAACTTGAATAACACCTAGTAAGCCTTGGGTTATGCTTAAACCACCTTATAATAGCTTGAATCAACTAAAGAAGCCATGAAAACAAAGTTAATTCTAAGATTTCACTATTCATTTACCATTCATCAGCTGGAAGATTCGCAAAAACGAAGGCCTTACCTACGTTTTCTGGAGGAGGCTTCTAAATTAAAGTTGTAGAGCATCTCACCACGTTTCCAAAAAGCTAAAGAACACGAAATTCGGCTGAGAAACGAAGGAGTTATGGCTGTTTTTCTGGACTGATACTGTTTTTGGCCGAATTGGATGAAAGTGAAAGGGGAGAGATTTCTTGTTGCTTCTCCTAATCTTATCTATCTCATCTTATCATAATTCTCAAGTATTCTAGAGTTTAGTAGAAAATCCCATGGTTAAATGACTAATTTGCCCTTAAATTTGTGTTAGTGGAAGATGATGTCATTAGTGATGTCATTGAGGAGTATTTAGCAAGCTAGGGTTATTAACCTCAAGTAATTACTAATAACCTTTGTAAATATTAATGTGGTAAATATCCTTATTATTTACTAACCTTGGTTACTTGGTTTCCATACTCGTCTAATTGTGGTTCGTTTCAAATATATCTCATTATCCAGTGGTTTTGAAATCGTTTAAAAAAAATCCAAATTCCCTTAGCATTCTCTTAACTTAAAAATCCCTTGGTTTAACTTAAATTCACTAATTCCTCAATATATGATTCCTTTAATATTTCTATGTTCCTTAATATCCAATATATAGAAGCTCGTTCGAACTCAAAATCCTCAAAAATCCATATTTAGGAATTTCTGAAATCCATCGTCATTTCGAGTCACTTAATTTCAATGTACAACACTAATATGGTTTCTGTTTATTCATTTTCCGTTTCCATTATGGAGTACCTATATACCATTTCTCTAAATCCTCGAAATTTACTATTCATGTGATCACTGTAGTTTTGCTAAAGTTAGGGTTATTACACCTGTTCCTCCTGCCTTATCCTTTCCCGGAGCCTTTCCATTTTCTTGAGTTTATCGGTCCAGTCATCCCTGACTAAGCTTTGGGCGTTGTGGTCTTTCTTAGCTGCTTTGCCTTGGTTTCCGAGGCAGGCAAAGACCGAAGCTCAGGATTGGTGGGAGTTCGCTGACCCTTCGGAGTTCTCCGCTTGTTCGAGCTCAGGTATTGGAGGGGGACGACTTTGGTAGGCTCGGATTGCTTCGGCCAGCTCCTCCAGGGTCAGGTTTTCCATTTGCGCGGAGTCAAGAGGCATATCTGTATATTTATATCGGTTCACCTCAACGGTGACTCGGGCGTCATTGGGGCCGATCCCGAGCCTCTCCTGGACCGGGATCTGGTTAGGCGGGACTTGCTCCGGGATAGGGACTAGGGGCTCTTCTCTAGTGGCACTGAGTGCTTGGCGTTGGGTGGACTTGCTTGGTCGAGGCATGGTTGCTGGTTTAAGCTGATTTGAGGGATTCGGGTTTGTTTAGCTTGGCTGTTCGGTTTGGGGTCGGAGGTTCCGCCCCTCCTTCTAGCGCCAATGATAACTCTGAATCTCGACCGGGTACTTCCTCGCCAACTCCTGTCTCAGAAGTGGTGTAGCTGTGGTAGGGTATCTGCAAAACAACACCGGAGGGGGGGTTTAGCCCCGAGGTCCCTCCGGCGTGAGAATAAGAGTTGGCTTTGGAAGATAATAGTCAAGCAAAGTATCACAAAGTAATAAATGTGTGTAGGTGTGTAATAATGTCTAACCCCTAAACACTATTTTCTAGGGGTATTTATAGCCCTAGGGCCTAGGGTTAGGGGTGGGTTACCTTTACTCCTGACCGTTGGATTCGGGGGACAGGCTGCTGAATTCCCGGGATGGAAGACACGTGTCCCTATTTGTGGGGACCATTGACTTGAGTGTGCCAGTGTTGCTGTGGACATGATTTGACACATGTTATTCATTGGCCTTTAGTGTCGGTCAGCACCAGGTGTGGGAATGTCGGCTGAGCTGGACTACCACGTGCGCTGAGTGTCATCAATCTGGGGTCCCCTAATTTGGGGAGGGGACCACGCTACGTAGCGGTGGCTCCGGGCCTAGGTCCACTAGCCTGGGCTAGGCTGCTCTTATTTCATGGGCTAAATTAAATTTTTCAATAAAACTTGGAATAAGAAAGAATCAAACTCAAACCGGAACGACAAGAGAAAACCATTTTACCACTAGACTGTTTCATATTGTTCATTATTCGTTTATTTATAATAAAAATAGTAATGTTTGTCAAAAAAAATTGAGAAATTTAAAATAATTTTTGATAAACTGTACTTTTTAATACGTTTGTAAGAATTTTTATTATATATTCTCTATATAATTGGCATAAGAAGGTTTACAAGGTTGTCGTTTGGTCATCATGACTAATGCAGTAAATTCAAGTTAAGAAAAAGAGTTATAATAGCATAAAATCTACACACAATTAATAAACAAGAATAAAATAGCAAAAAATCATAATTAAAAATAAGTCATAAATTCATTCAAAACAAGTAATCAAAGTATACCATCAACATTTCAATTCAGAAAATAGTTTTTAAAAAAAAACAATTTACATATAATTACAAAACAAAAAAAAGGCTTTTAAGAAAATATATGGTGAAACAAGATATTAAAAAATAACCAAAAAATATATCATAATTGGGAATGACTCCAAAATTCAACAAAATATAATCTACAAAGCAAATGTTAATTCAAAAAATTTAATACCACACATATTTCCAAAAAAGTTAAAAAAATAAAACTATAAAAAACACTATAACAAAAGATCTAAAATTTTTAAGAAACCATTAAATTACATAATCAAAAAGAGAAAAAAAAAATGTTACACGAATATAGTACCCACATGTTTCAAATATATCATATGTAATCTAATAAAATAAAAAAAACAAAATAAATTATGAAATATTAAAAAATATGTTAGCCTAAATTTTGAAATATAAATTATATAAAAACCATTTACAATAAAAAATATAGGTATTCTACAAATCATATAACATATGTATTATTATCATTAAAATTAAAAATAAAAAATAAAAAATGATATAAAACTAATTTTACAGGTGAAAAAATTAGGGCTCTTTTCATAAATAAATAGAAAAAAGCAAATTTTTGCACATTTACTTTTGTTAAGAATAGTTTTTTTTTGCAATTTTACTAACTAAGTTTCAAAATTGCAAAAATACTAACCCTAACCCTCCCCCCTTCTTTCTGTGAAGTGCTGACTGTACTTTTTTTTTTAAGGTGGAGGCTATTTTGGTGGATTTGTGTTTCCTGGCAAATGAATGCAACCACATTCAACTAAATTTGCAACTGAATGCAACCACATGCAACTAAATTTCTGATTTCAGGTTACATTTGTCAGTTGTCATTTTCGAGCTCATTTTTGAACTATATATATATATATATATATATATATATATATATATATATATATATATATATATATAAGGTGGGTGATATTTTGGTGGATTTAGGTTCCATGGCCCCGCAGGGGCATATTCAACTAAATTTGCAACTGAATGCAACCACATGCAACTAAATTTCTGATTTCAGGTTTCATTTGTCAGTTGTCATTTTCGACCTCATTTTTGAACTATATATATATATATATATATATATATATATATATATATATAATGTGGGTGATATTTTGGTGGATTTAGGTTCCATGGCCCCGCAGGGGCATATTCAACTAAATTTGCAACTGAATGCAACCACATGCAACTAAATTTCTGATTTCAGGTTCCATTTGTCAGTTGTCATTTTCGACCTCATTTTTGGACTATATATATATATATATATATATATATATATATATATATATATGGGGCTACTCCAATACAAACCTCCTTAAAATACAAACCTACAAACCAAGCATAATCTAATATTTCAAGGTAATCTAATGACCAAACTAGGGGTACCCCAATACAAAAAACGCTTAAAATACTTGGCTCTATTCAACAAAATAAATAAATAAATCACTGTTCACGTGATGACGTGGCAGTGGATTTCACTGGTTAACGGTGCTTCGCACCTTCTTGTACGGCGCTTCGCGCCTTTATCATTCTAAAGTTGTAAGGAATGGCAATCAATGGTAAAGGAAATAGACGATTGAAGGGTGTGTCGAGAGCCTTCGACCCTCATGACTACCTAACTCATCCGTTTACTGTCTTAAATGCTTCGCATTTCCACGGCAAGATTTTTTTTTTGTTGGATAGAGCCAATTATTTTAAACATTATTTGTGAAGGTACCCTTGGCGGTAACCTTAAAATAGATGAAATATAATTAATTTAGTGTTGGTTTGTAGGTTTGTATTTTAAAAGTGGTTTGTATTTGAGCACTTGCCTATATATATATGCCTTTGCTCCATACAGAACACTCTTATATAACAAACAATAAAGAACACCTTAGATCTATTAGATCCTTTGGCCCCGCCAGGGGCACCCAATACAAAAAATTGTTATTTTTTTACCCTCTATCAAGCCAGCAAAAAAAAAATTTAAAAGTTTACTGTTCATGATGACGCCATCATCATGAACAGTAACTTTTTTTTTCTTTTCTTTCTTTTTTTTAGATGATGGATGGATAGAAGGTAAAAAAATAAGAACTTTTTGTATTGGGTGGCCCCGCCAGGGGCATTGGATCTATTAGATCTAAGGTGTTCTTTATTGTTTGTTATATAAGATGTTTGTTATGGAGTCCAACCCATATATATATATATATTGTTACGCTAGATTTTTGGCATGTCTAATTTTCTCCCAAATTTCCTAATATTTACTAATTATTAATTCAGATTAATAATTATAACTTAACGCCTAAGTTTTATCCTCTCCCTGAAACGAGGAAAGAATCCATCTCAATCAATCAATAACGGAAAATATCTCCAAACGATATTCTTCAAATCAGGAAGATATCACAACGATAAGATTAAATCAGATAAAATCAGTAATTACCCAGATTAATGAAGTTTATCCCCAAAGTCTCTAAGGGATAGACACAAATCAATTTCACAGAACTGCGTTGGCTTGATCCTTATAAATATAAGGTACGCAGGCATCTTGGAAAAGGATCCGATACACGAGACAAATCGAGACACCTCTCAAGTCCAGCCCCAAACATCCAAAATCCCAAATCCCCCTATTTTCATAATTCGTTATTCCAGCAACCTCCGAAATCTGTTATCACCAAATTCCTCCGTTAACAATTGGCGCTAGAAGGAGGGGAATATTTTTGATTGTGGAGGACAATCGAATCATACAACACGCACATACGGGGGTTAATATGGGATCTTACACGACTTTAATGGAGGAACAAAAGGGTGGATGGGGGCTTTGTTTTAAATTCATATAATTCGAACATAGTGAAGCAACAGAAGACCAGATGATAAAATCAAAACAAAATACACATGTCCATGGAATTTGTCAAGGGACCCATAATGGTTGACCAGGAAGAAGACAAGCATGTGGGAGCTAGCATGGTGTTAAAAAGCTTGAAGTTGTTAGAAAATTAAAAACCAGTGCAGGAGGCTTGGAAATTCCAAAAGAGGAGCAAGGCAAGTAAAAAAAATACTACAAAAGGAAGAGGAAAAATTTGGCTAATCTCGAGCTATTCATAAAAATCGAGATAAGTATTCCTGATTTTATTTTAATTTTGTGCAATTACATACATATTTTATACCATGCAAATTATACTTTTTACTAAATTCATATGAAACTATATTTCGTGCTTGTTTAAATTTTTATATTTTTTATTTCTCACAAATTTTATTATTAATATTTGTGTATATAGTCGCTAATATGGGATAAAAGTAAGCCCTAAAGAAATCATTAATGTTGCATTAATTAGACCTAGCCAGGTCCAAAGATAAAGCCCATTTATGAGGCCCAAAACCTTAACTGAATATTAATTTCGTAATTAATATTATGGGCTAATTAACAACTTGCAAATAAGAGTCAAACAAGGACCTTATCTCTTCAAGGAGTAGCCTCCAAGGCACACAGTCATACAAGGAAACAGACTCCTACAAGGTAGGAGTCTAGAACCTTCCTCAAGGCTGACTTGCCCACCAAGTCACCTAACCCTACTACGATTCTAAGGCTTCTCAGCCTATATAAAATCCTGACCCCTCATCCTCATAACACAACGTTTTTGGGCAGAGCTCAATACGTCACTTACGTTTTAGGCTTAATCCTCAAATAAGGACATAGAAGCCACTGCGTCCTAGGTGAGCCCTCGCCGCCATAGCCCCGAGGGTACCATCACCTAGAACTACGTTGGCTTGATTCTCTAGCAATACAGAGATACGTAGGCATCTTGTGAAGGCAGATTCAGCCACGAACACGAGAGCAGTCATTAAAGCACGAAGCTTACACACCCTAGCACTAATTACGCACAAACCCTAGCCGCAATTAAATAACCTAGTTTTTATTCCACAACATTTGGCGCCGTCTGTGGGAAGACAACATCAACCATGATGAATACACGGAGAACACCGGTGACTATATGCGCCACCACTAGCACTTCTGTTAGTTCTATGCCCGTGACTACGGAACAAGGGTCTGTACCCCTTAAACAAATACCCAGGTTTCGGGTTCTTAACCCCAAGGACGAATCTCCAAAAATACTGAAACACATGTCAAGGGATCGCAGCCCATAGGGATGAATCCCCAAGGCCAGGAGATGAATCCATTTCAATGGTTGTTTCCCTTTTGGGATATGGCCTACCCCATCAAGCACAGACTCTCACCACTGTGACTCTCGCAAGAACGAATATAGCCTACGGGCTACCCATCTACCCCTCAAACATGGGAGGCATTAGAGGAAATGGTCATGCATATCGAGGGCACAAGCCATATAAACACCCATGCATCACAGGCTTAGGCCCTTTCTATGAAGGATGGTACAAAAATTATTATAAACCCTATACCGAGGATTCATCATCTAAGGATGATCGAGATCGAGATCGAGCCCCGAGGAAGAGGCATGTAGACAAGGAACCCGCTGTTGGGCGTATTCGAGAAACTTCGGGCAGAGTGCCAAGAACGACTTAAGATAAGGTTAAGGCTCATAAAGCCGAGATCCAAAAGATGGAACAAGACTTGGAGAAGGAACAACATAGGTACAATTGCCCTCATACATTAATTATAGGAGAGATTCCCTTTGTCAATTTGGAGAGGCCTTCAAATATGCATAGAAGGACTGGGGTCCCAAGGATAGAGATCCTTATGGCTAAGTCCAATGATTTGATTCAACTATGAGGTCAGGAGGTTAACGCTAGCACCGCTGTGCCACCAACCACTGGACAAGGGGCGATACCCCAAGGAGAAGGTTCGCAAATCCCTCCTATTTAGCCCTAAGAGACGAATCTTCAGGGGACATGAACTCAAACTCGAGGGTCACTGCCTTCAATGGTGAACCCTCAGGAACAATGAGCGAACTCCCTTCATATGGTGATTGCCCCTCTAGGTGGTCGCCCGCTATCCCATGGAGCCCAGATCTCAGCTACTGCGCTCCCCTTGAATAATAATCCTATGGTTGGACTACCTAACTACCCCCACTTCATGCTCATGAGCCATATGACCCCCTTATGTGGGAGGCTCTCGGCACAACCAAAGGTTTAGAGATTACTCCGGACCTTGCTCTGATTCTTCCTCTGAAGAAAGAAATCGAGATGAAGCCCCGAGGAGGCGCCGAGCAAGCCGAGAACCCCATAGGCATTCTCAAGGAATCCACGATTGACCCTCAACCACTGCCCTGGAAAGAATCCAAACCTTTGAGGCTGAGATTCAAAGGTTGAAAGAAGACATCGCAAGAGAGCAGCAGAGGCAAGGATGCCCACAGACAAGGGAGAATATCCATGTGGTGAATTTGGATGAAACCCCGAGGAGGGATAGGAGGACAGAGGTCCCTCTAACTGAAGCACCAAGGATGGCTGCCCCTAGGCCAAGGGCTGCAGACCTGGTGTTACCCGGAAAAATCTAACAATCCTATACCCCTGTTTACTGAGGAGGTGATAAGAACTCACATCTCAAGAAAGTTTAAGATGCCTATCATTAAGGCTTTTAAGATGGAACGGGTGATCCCGCAAACCATATGAGAACATTCTCGAACGCACTGTTATTGCAGCCTGCTATTGACGCTCTCAAGTGTAGGGCGTTCCCTCAAACCCTGTCGGGTATGGCTCAAAGGTGGTATAGCCGTTTGCCTCTAAATTCAATTGGATCTTTCAAGGAGCTGAGCGCTGCTTTCGTCAGCCGATTCATTAGTGGGAGAGCTCATGAGAAGAGCTCTGCTTCTCTTATGAACATAGTGCAAGGGAAGAGTGAAAACTTGAGAGATTACATCAAGAGATTCACCAAGGAGACATTGGGTATCTCCGATCTAGAGAACAAGATAGCCATGGTGGCCTTACAGCATAGAACGACCTACGTTTATCTTAAGAAGTCGTTAGCCAAGCATCCCCCAGAGGACATGGCTGAGCTCCAACAAAGGGTTGATAAGTATATTAAAGCTGAGGATAGCATGAAGAAAGAAGCCACAGTAGGTGGAGGACGAGGTAACAATGATTCCAAGAAGCGAAAGCAAGACCAGGACTATGGTGATCAGGAGTATGATGCTAGGGACAAGTATCCCTGAACTAGCGAGGACTCCGACTCTGTCCCTAAGAAGAGCCAAGGACCCAGGTTCACTGAGTATCCAAGGCCCAGAACACCAATGAAGGAGTCATGATTTTTTTAAAACCTATATTGTTGATGATTTATCATCTAATAAAGATAACAATCTCAGATAGAGAACCAAGCAAGGAGCTCGAATGAGGGTCAGGGCCTTCTCAGCCCCGTGGATCCAAAGGATTGGCTCCCAAGACTTCAGGAGGGAGGATACTCGCTCATGAAACGCATATTCAAAAATTGAAGAAAAACTTGGAGATACAACAGGCTAGGCAACCCCCAAGGGCTAGGATCCCCTATTTTATTGACGCTAGTGATACCCCTAGGAGGAGAAGAGTTGATTCACAAAGGGCTGATCCCGATGGCTCGATGCCTCTAAGAGATCATGACGATCCAATCTCGTCCTTCACTAACGAGACAATGAATGCTCATATCTCAAGGAAATTCAAGACACCCACTACCGAGGTGTGTGATGGGGTAGGAGATCCCACTAATCATGTGAGGACATCCTCCAATGCACTACTAATTTTAACCCGTGATAGACGCAATCAAGTATAGGGCGTTCCCTCAAACCCTGGGGGGCATGACACAACGACGGTATATTCGGTTGCCCCCGAACTCAATCGGCTCCTTTAAAGGACTAAGAAGGGCATTTACGCCCCGTACATTGATGAAAAGTTCAGGAGAAATGTTTTACATCCCCATGAATGTGGAACAAGGAAGGAATGAATCCTTGAGGGATTACATGAATCGAATCACCAAGGAAGCCTTGAAGGTCCCAAACCTAGATCATAGAGTAGCTATCAAGGTAGAGGAAAGTGTAAGGGAAGTCTCAACCCCTGCTGGAGGCAATAAAGGTAATAACAAGAAGCGAAGGTGGATGTTAAGGATAGGTGTCCTCGAATAAGTAAAGACTCTGACTCTACCTGGAAGAAGAAAAACCAAGGACCGAGGTTTACCAGCTATGCACGTTTGAATACTCCCAACACCCAAGTCCTGATGGACATTGAGACACACAAGGATCTCTAATGGCCGAAGCCATTAAGGGCTGATCCCGGAAAGAGAAACAAGAATCAATATGGTCAATTCCATAAGCCATTGGGGAATAACATTCACGATTGTAGACAGCTGAAACACAAGATCAAGTTTCTGATCCGAAGAACCAGGTGGTATAAGTTCACCAAGGATGGCCAATAGGGTAACCTAAGGCAGGATTATGAAGTAGAAGATTATAAAAGGAAGGATGGAGATCAAGATCGCAATCCATAGCCCCGGGGGGCCGGTGATAAACACGATTTTTGAAGGCCCAACAGTGGTCGAGAATACAAGGAGCTTACATTCGAGAAGCTATGCACATTATAGGAGAAGCTCTATAACGAGAAAAAACCAAAATGGCATTTATCATTGATGATTCTGACTTGGAAGGGGTGAAGTGCCTCCATGATGGCCCGTTGATCGTAACACCTGTGATAGGCAAATCGTAAGTGAAGGAGTCTTGATAGACAATGGAGCATCAGTGGATATCTCGTTTCATGATGCATTCTCGAAGATGGGATACAACGATTCTCAATTGACCCCCACCAACGTGCCCGTCTATGGGTTCGATAGAGTTGAATCAAGAGTTAAAAAACTATTCAGCTATCCATGATGGTAGGACGAGAGCCTAGGGAGGCCACTCATATGTCGAACCTTTTGCTGGTTAAAGCAACTTCCGCTTACAATGTTATCCTTGGGAGGACAGGCTTGCTTGCCTTTAAGGCGGTTGCCTCAAGATAAGATCTGATGATTAAATTTCCTACATGAAATGGAGTTGATGAAGAGAAGGAGATCAAACAATAACAAAGAGTTGTTACCCAGCCACGTTGAGGCCAGGTGGAGTTGGGGGGCAGGACCTCCCGATTGCAGACATGGATGTCCAAGAAGTTGATAAACGAAGATGAAAGCCCGTTGAGGACTTGGTCCCTTTTCCCTTAGTTCCTGAAGAACCTGAAAGTTACCCACGTAGGGCATTGCTGAGTGAACCTTTGAAGGGAAAATTGTGTGTGTTCCTACATGAGAATGGTGTTGTGTTTGCCTGTAACTATTGGATAAGAGTCCAAGGAGGCCACTCAGATGTTGAACTTACTGGTAATCATGGCAGCTTCAACGTACAACGCTATCCTCGGAAGGACTAGACTTCATGCATTCAAGGCTGTTGCCTCAACTTATCATATGAAGATCATGTTCCCAACTAGTAATGGTGTTGGAGAACATAAATGTGATCAAAAGATGGCACGAAGCTGTTATGTAGCCGCGTTAAGGCCTGACGGAGTCGGGGGGGGGGGGCAGGTCCTTCCGATTGAAGACAGGGATGTCCGCAGTGATAAGGAACACCAAGAAGGGCCAACAGCGGACATCACACATAAGCCTCAGACAACCATTAAGGCTAAGGCGTCAACTGACTTCGTGGTAGATAGTACCTCGAAAAAAAAAAGAGTAAGTTTTAGAACAAAAATGACGAGCCTATATCTGACCAGAGCTCTATTTTGATGGAGCATCAAAAACTAATATCAAGATGTGCAGGCTTAGTCTTGCGAAGCCCCGAAGGGTCGAGAGTTAGGTTACAGCACAACCAAATAAGTGTTTAAAGTCTATAAAGGACCTTGGATGTAAGATAAGATGAGCAATTAAGCCTCATGTGGCCACTTAAGCCATGAAAGGCTAACAATAAACCTTGAATCCCAACCGAGGATCAGGAAATCCAAGGGCATCCTTGATCAAGGCAAAGGAGTCCAAGAAAACCGGGAAGCTACAAGGAAGCTGCGTCCATACTTTCAGTCATACAAGATTGAAGTCCTGACGGACCAGCAGTTGAGAAATATTTTGCACAGCCCGAAGGCTGATCAAGTGGGCAATTGAACTAGGAGAATTCGATGTTAAGTACAAGCCTAGGATGGCCATCAAAGCTCAGGCTCTAGCTGACTTCGTGGTTGAATATACCATTGACAACCAAAAGGTCGGGGGCAAGAGGTGAAAGGCAGAGTGTGTAAACTTGTAATACTATAACTAATGTAACTCAATTAAAGGAAAAGATACTTAACCAGAAGACAATCAAGAACAAGAAGTCACAAGAAATCAACACTATATGAAGACAAGGTAATTGATACAATTGAACATGTTAACTATGATCAAGCCAAGAAGAAATCATTGAGAGAAGTTCAAGTCAAAGTTGTTCATGCCTCAGTGATTTGAGAAATCGAGAATAAAGATCATAACTATCAGTATCAACAAGACCAATTGATTTCAAGTGAACAAGAAGGAAATCAAACATTGGAAAGCCAAGTTACTAAGTGAATATGGTAATTTATTCGAGAAGCAGAAACACTATCAAGACTAGTCACTTATGAACCAGACCAGTGCATCAAGTGTCAGGACATTGATAGCAAGTTTATGCCAGTAATAAAGATCCATGTTCAAGAGCTTGTTGAGGAATAAAGAAGACATGAAGATATCACAAGTTCAAGATGTGCATTGAAGTTTCAAGTTGAAGAACAGAAAATATTCTAAGTACTAAATATTCTAGATGACCAAGTAGAATATTTCTAAGTAGAAGTTCTACTTAGAAATTCGAGATGGCTAAGTAGAAGTTCTACTTAGAGTGCAGCTTCAACATGACACATGGCATCTTCTGATTGGCAGATTTCCAAGCTTTCAAGATAAGGCAAGATTTATGTGGACATCATTGGGCCATGTATATCTTAGTCTTTGAAGACTACAGGACATAGATTACATGTAGTATAAATAGAAGTACTTGTGTGATGTTTATTTTTAGAGAGCTATAATTGAGAAAACACAAGAAAAAGAGAGAGAGTACATTCACAGAGCTTAGAATCATTCACTTATCTCTGAACTTCTGTTATACTTTGTAATGAATGTTGTAGCAACCATTTCAAGTTATATATAAGAAATATATTCCTTGAATCTGCGTGTTCATTTATTGCATCGTATTTATTGCTTCTCATATTCGAAAAGTTGTATTCACCCCCCCTCTACAACACATTTGGACCTAACAATTGGTATCAGAGCGGATGTTTAACATACAAAACATAGATCCTTGTGTTTGGTAGAAGAATCGTGAGTTTTCATTTTCTAGATCTACTTTTCTAAAATTCTAGAAAAGTGAGCTTTAATTCGTTTCTAGTGAAAACTCATCCGGAAAAATTATTTAAATACTCCAGGTGTGATTATTTGGCTTGGGTGTATTTTAATTAATTTTTGTGAATTAATCTGGGTTCGTTGATATTTGGTGTTCTTGAGTGTTCATCATCTGTTCTTATCAAAGAAGACAACCCAACAAATTTTTGATCTCCTTTTTCAAACAGATAAATAGTAAAAGAATAAAAAGGTGTTTTTGAACTTTTGTGGTGATATATTATTCCTTGGCCGAAAGCAAAACAAAACATACTCAGTACCTAGCAAGTGGGTTAGGTGCTTTCGGTGAGTAAAGTATCAAAAGTCAAAAACGTGTTAAAGAGATAATATTGTTTATTCAATATTAAAGAAATCTGCAGAAAATTTATTCTAAGGACAAAAGTTCTACATAGAATTTCTACTTGAGATTTTCTACATAGAATTTCGACTTGGACAATTTCTACTTGGTGAAGTTCGACTTGAGCAAAATTTCTACTTAGAGAAATTTCGACTTAGGCAAAAGTTCTACATAGATATTCTACATAGCCTAGTCTTGGGTACTTAGAAACTTTTAGTGACCAGATTTGAAATGGCTCCTAAAAATTCTTTCAAGATCCCAATGTTCAACCGAGATCACTATGAAGAATGGGTTTTCAGAATGAGACTCTACTTAGAGACAATTAACCCTGAATATCTGGAAGTCCTTGAAAAGGGTAAATTTGTTCCAATGAAAGCTATTCCTGAGCGTACGGAAGGAGAGGAGGTTATACCTGCTCGGTCTGAGCCTAAAAAGGCAGCGGACTTTACGGATGCTGACAAGGAGCAAATAGCTTATGATACTTCTGTAAGACAAACCTTGATGGAATCCCTTGATCATGAGATGTTCAACATAGTCAAAGGTTTGAATACAGCAAAGAAGATTTGGGACAAGATAGAAGTTGTCATGAAAGGATCTGCAGAGGTTAGAAGTAACAAGACACTTATACTCAAGATGGAGTATGATACCTTTAGAATAAGAAAAGGAGAAGGCATAACAGACGTCTATCTAAGATTCAGTCAATTGGTATTGGATTTGAATCTGAGAGGTGTAACTCTCCCCATGGTTGAGACCAATACGAGATATCTGAGGAACCAGCCAAAGAGCATTGAACATAGGGTCTACGCAGTAAGAGAAACCAGAGATTTGCATACAACTTCTCTGGAAGAATATTATGGAATATTAAAGACCTATGAGCTGGAAACACTTCAAGATCAAGCATGGGACAATGATTCAAAAGGAAAAGAAATTGCATCAGGATTAGTTGCTGATGAGGAAGAGTCTAAGAAGGCAATGGTTGCAGAAAAGTCTAAATCATCACATGCATCACATCAAGTTGATAATGATGATGAGTGCACATCTAACAGTGATGATGACTACTACACCCAAGAAGAGCTGGACAACATGGACGATAGTGTCGTGGCATACATGGCGAGGAAGTTCAGCAACATGAGATTCAGAAAGAGCAACCGACCTCAGAGAAATTCCTCATCTTACTATCGGGCTGCTAAGGGTGGTAGTAGTTCGTCAGGCTTCAGAGGTAAAGGCAAAAGTACCAGCTACAAATCTCCTTTGGATTTCAAAATGAAGTTCAAATGCTATAACTGTGGTGAAGCTGGACACTTTGCTTCGGACTGCAAAAAAGCCTAAACAGACTTATCCAAAAGAGTCATTTGAAGCCCTCAAAAGCAAGTATGAATCGCTGGTGAAGGAAAAACATGGAAAAAGAGCTTTATTAGTAACAGAAGGAAGAGATTGGGATGATTCAGATGAGGAAGATGTTACTCATGTAGCAAACTTTGCCCTCATGGCTGAGACATCAGAGGAACCAGAGGTACCAGTTCTAACCCTTAAAGTAGAAATGTCCATTGATGATTATAAGGAACAGAACGGGGCTCTTAGCGAAGAGATCTATATGTTGTGCAAAAGCCTAGACACTTCTCAAAAGGAACAGAAAACACTTGTCGCCAAAAGCAGAATGCTTGAGGCAAAAGTGGAAGAGTTAGAGGCTGCTTGCACTGTAGATACTTCCCTAAGAGATTTTATTAAATCTTTGGAACACAAGCTCATCCTTAAGGGAGAAATAGAAGCATGTCTTAGGGACAAACTAGCTGAGTTAGAAACTAAATGTGAAGCTTACAAACTAGCTGTTAGTAAAGTGTATGTAGATAATGACACATTTAAGAAGATAACTGGAGTAGGTATAGGACTTGATTATTCTGATATTTCTAAGAAAGAAGGCAAGAGAATTATCGACCCTAGTTCCAGTGACCCTAAAAAGGAAATTCCTAGCATTCTTAAATCTGCTGTCAAACCTATCTTCAAACACCTTGTTCCTCAATTAGAAGAAGAGACTGAATTAATAGCTAGATATGAGATTGAGATGGAAGATCGCCAGGAAGCACAATCTATAACTCCTATCAAACAAGTTAAAATCAATTTCCCTAGAGATAAATCTAGACCAGGAATAGGAGCTAAGGCTGTTAAACAACAAGGGAAGAAAGGCATAAAAGAGGTTAAGGCTGAACGGATAAAGAAAGCATGTTATCACTGCAAATCTACTGAACATCTTTCTTATGCATGTAAAGCTATCATAAATGTTCCTGCTGCACATGCCATGCCTGCCACACATACAATGAATAATCCGCATCAGAATCATGCACAGTGTGGTCAACCTAATTGTATGCCATGCACTTTTAACATCATGCAAACTTTTGTGAATTTAATGAATGCATCTAGCCAGTCATGCTCAAATACTGCTGCTAGTTCAAGCATCAAAAAGAAGCATGTGAGAGCCAAGACTGTCAGTCCTCCTAAAGTTAGGAGTGACAAACCTTCTCCTAAGACTGAAAAATCTGTCAAGTCTGAGAAAGGAAAGGAGAAAGTCGCAAGCTCTAATAATGTTACGAAAAGTGCATCTACTGTTGTTAAATCTGTTGATTATCGATCTTATCGAAAAGCCGGGCCCAATCAAAGTTGGGTTCCGAAGAATGTCTAACCAATCTGTCATTGCAGGGCGTTAAGCAGAATAGAAATAAAGTTATATGGGTGCTAGACAGTGGAGCATCGAGGCATATGACTGGAAACAAGTCCCTGCTTACAGAGTTGGTTATGAAAGCTGGCCCTTATGTTACCTTTGGAGATGACGGCATAGGTGTGACAAAGGGATATGGCAAACTGAAAACTGGTAATGTCATCATTGAAGATATTTCCTATGTTGAGGGATTAAAGCACAATTTGTTGAGTATCAGTCAATTCTGTGACAAAGGTTACGAAATTGTCTTCAACAAGAAAGGTGTATCAATCACTCACATCAAGGAAGGCTCATTGGCTTTGAGAGGAGTTCGAAAGGCAGATCTTTTTGTTGCGGACATGGATTCAGCAAATCAGAATGAGGTCACCTGTTTCTACAGCAAAGCCTCGGATAATGAAAGCTGGTTATGGCACAAAAAGCTATCTCACTTAAACTTCAAAACGATGAATGCTCTCGCAAGACGAGAATTGGTGAGAGATCTACCTCAAATGGAGTTTGCTCCGAAAGGACTCTGTGAAGCTTGTGAAATGGGAAAGTCGAAGCGAGCATCGCATAAAAGCAAAGAAATTTCTAGTATTACTGAGCCTCTGCAACTTCTTCATATGGATTTGTTTGGCCCAGTGAATGTCCTATCTTTGTCTAGGAAAAGATATGCATTGGTAATCGTGGATGACTTCTCCAAGTATACATGGGTATTGTTCGCAATGACGAAAGACGAAGTACCTTTCCTAATCATTGATCACATCACTCAAATTGAGAATGTTTCAACACTTACTGTGAAGACGATTAGATCAGACAATGGCACTGAATTCAAAAACGCAGTGCTGAATGACTTCTGTGTATCTAAGGGAATACGTCGTCAGTATTCAGCCCCGAGAACTCCACAACAAAATGGAGTAGTTGAAAGGAAGAATAGAACATTGGTTGAAGCAGCAAGAACTTTGTTGTATGATTCGAAACTTCCTCTGTACTTCTGGGCAGAAGCAGTTAGTACCGTGTGTTACACTCAAAATCGATCCTTGATCATAAAAGATAAAGAAAAGACACCATGTGAGCTAATGAACAGCAGAAGACCAACAATCAAATACTTTCATGTCTTTGGAGCAAAATGCTATGTACTTATAGATGATGAAAATCTAGGCAAGTTTGCAGCAAAAGCTCGTGAAGGAATCTTTGTTGGTTACTCCACAGATGTGGTAGCAGCTTATAGGGTGTTCTTGGTAAATGATCGAAAAGTGACTGAAAGCTACAACGTCAGATTCGACGATACCAAACTCTCATCAATTTCAAGAGATTCTAGTGAACCTGAGTCCCTAAAATTTCAGAATCTGGACTTAGAAGAACTTGAAGATGAACCTGAGTTGGTTGTCCCATTAAATGTTCCAAGTGTACGTGAAGAACCTGAGTCTAGTGGACAATCTAATTCTACAAGATCAGAAAAGAATTCTTCAGTACGAACCGACAACAACTCAGGGGGAGTAAATAGCAGCTCAAGGACTACTGTTCAAGGCTCGAGTCAAGTTAACTCTAGTTCTGTAGGAGCTGGCACTAACTCAGGGGGAGTTAGTGAAAATAATCAAAGTAGTCAGCACCACAACTCAGAAAGTCAAGCTGAATCATCAAGACAATTTCCAAGAGAACGGGTATGGAATAGAGACCATCCGTTTGAATTAATTATTGGTGATCCAGATGCCGGTGTGTCTACTAGAAGAACTGCAAGAGCTGACCTGGTTAATATTTGCTTATATTCTGGGTTCTTATCCAAGCTTGAACCTAAAAAAATAGAAGAAGCTCTTGGTGATGCTGATTGGGTGATTGCAATGCAAGAGGAACTCAATCAGTTTGAAAGGCAGAAAGTTTGGAAACTGGTACCCCGACCAAAGAACAAATCAGTAATTGGAGCTAGGTGGGTATTCAGAAATAAAATGGATGAAAACGGACTTGTAACACGAAACAAGGCTCGTTTGGTTGCAAAAGGTTATTCTCAGCGAGAAGGAATTGATTATGATGAGACCTATGCACCGGTTGCAAGACTTGAGGCAGTCAGGATGTTCTTGGCATTTGTAGCACATAAGAACTTCAAGGTTTTTCAGATGGATGTGAAAAGTGCCTTTCTGAACGGAGAGTTAGAAGAAGAAGTGTATCTGGAACAGCCGCCTGGCTTCATTGATCCAGAACTTGTAGATTTTGTGTATCTTCTCTTCAAATCTGTCTATGGCCTCAGGCAATCCCCAAGGTGTTGGTATGAAACCCTATCCCTATTCTTAATTGAAAGTGGTTTTACTAGGGGAGTAATTGACAAAACATTGTTCTATAAAAATGTGAAGAATGATTTAATACTTGTTCAAGTCTATGTGGACGATATTATCTTCGGGTCATCTAATGAGCGCTTGTGCGAGAAATTTGCTAAGCTAATGCAAGAGAAATACGAAATGAGCATGATGGGAGAGCTGTCCTTCTTCCTTGGATTACAGATCAGTCAGAGAAAAGATGGTATCTTTATCTGTCAATCCAAGTACGTCAGAGATTTACTCAAGAAGTACAGTCTAGAAGATGCATCAGCGGCTAAGACTCCCATGGCAACAGCCACGAAGCTTGATGAAGACAAATCAGGTAAACCAGTTGACATCACAAGCTATCGAGGTATGATTGGCTCACTTCTCTATTTTACTGCAAATAGACCCGATATAATGTTCGCGACTTGTTTATGTGCAAGATTCCAAGCGGATCCTAGAGAATCACATCTCATAGCCGTCAAAAGAATTTTTAGGTATCTCAAGGGCACACCAAATCTAGGGATTTGGTACCCAAGAGATACAGGTTTTAATCTAATTGGCTATACGGATTCAGACTATGCAGGTTGCAGGATTGATAGGAAAAGCACATCTGGTGCTTGTCAATTTCTTGGCAGAAGATTGGTGTCCTGGCAAAGTAAAAAGCAACATACAGTATCTACTTCTACTGCTGAAGCTGAGTACATTGCTGCTGGAAGCTGTGTAGCTCAAATACTGTGGATGAGGAACCAATTGAAGGATTATGGCATGGAGCACAAGAAAATTCCAATTATGTGTGACAACACAAGTGCCATTGCCATAACCAACAATCCTGTAGATCACTCAAGAACCAAGCACATTGACATCAGGTATCACTTCATAAGAGAACATGTTGAGGAGGGGACTGTTGAACTACATTTTGTGCCCACAATGCAACAAATTGCAGATATATTCACCAAACCTCTTGATGAAGTAACATTCAATAGATTGGTTGGTGAATTGGGAATGCTTAACACAAGTTAGTAAAGCTTTCTATCTGTAAAATCCATGTTTATGTTTGTATATGCAAGCTACTTAATCATTATGTGCTTAGACTTTAAAATGCCTAATTAATGATTGTTATAGGTTGCATATAGTGTCATTTTACATGAATTCATTGTGTTTTAAGTGTCTTTTATAGCACAAATCTTTGAATTTATGCTTGTTAGATTGCATGATCATAGGGGGAGTTAAATTCATAATATTCTAAATTTTGCATGATTTTTAGATGAATTTACCTGTGTTTTTCATGTAATTAGAGGCCTTAGAATTATCAAGGAATGTTTTAATTATGTCATATATTAAAATCCTTGAATTGATATTTATATTAATTTGGCAATATTAAGTGTTGAGTTTTTTCAAAGAGAATTGTCAAATTATTCTAAGTATCTTCAAAATTTCGAGTTAGTCACTATCTCGAAACTCATCTTGAAATTCTACTTGAATTTCGATTTGAGCTTCCAGAGTGAAGTTTTGAAAATTCTAAGTCTGGGAAGAATTTCGAGTTAGTCTCTATCTCGAAATTCATCTCGAAATTCGACTTAGAGTTCGAATTCGAGTTACCAGAGTGCCTATTTCTATCTTCAAAATATTCGAGATAAGTTCTATCTCGAACTTTATCTCGAAGGTTGAGATAAGGTTCTATTTTTGGGGATATTTTGAAAAGAACTGAGAGAATAACTTCGAGTTAGTCTCTATCTCGAAACTCAACTCGAATTTTGACTTGATGTTCGAGATAGAGTTCTCAGTTGGTTAAGGGGATTTTTCGAGTTAACTCCTAACTCGAAACTTATCTAGAATTTCTACTTGAATTTCGAGATAGGTTTCCCTAGTACTATTTGTGGTTTTTGCTGCTTAAGTGGTAATTGTTCGAATTAGCATGTGTTTTTCGAGTTAACATCTATCTCGAACTTCATCTCGAAGTTCGACTTAATAAGTTCGAGATAGAGTTCGACTTAAGTGTTCCCTGTATGTACTTAATGTTTTTCACTCTTTTTAACAGGGGCATTTCTGTCATTTCACATTCATGCCTATATATACATCTCTAACTCGATCCATTCATTCACTTTTACCTATTTCAGTTTTACAGCAGCCTCCATATACATACAGGCGATTTCGACTTACAAACCACTGTTCGTGATTTTTGTGATTAAACTCGTACAGATCACGAATTACTGCCCAATTTTAGACAGCTATTATCTGTGTGTGGTCATTAATCTGTGTGTTTGTGTGTTTGTGCAACTGTTCACTTTCTCTATTCTCGATAATATACACACGCATATACACACGATTTTACTGGTGTATACACAGTTGGTTTCACTGCTATACACACACGAATATACATCTCCTTGGGCTTGTAACATTCGCCTCTAATTGTTTACAGTTAATATCCCGTAGTTTAATTTGTTCGAGTAACTGTTGGTTTTCTCGATTAATTAAAAGGGCTTTAACTTTGTGTGTTCTTTAATTATTTGTTTTTCGAAAAAAAAAAAAAATATCACATTCTAAAGGAAAAACATTTAATTAAAATGGCTCATCAATTTTCACTTGCCAAAAATAATTTTTATAACATCTCTACGGAAATTGGTGATCAACTCCCCCGCTTTAAGTTTTGGGTACGATTTCTAAATTTGTACTCCAAGGCTAGCGTAGCTTTTACTGCTAAACCTACACTAGTACATGATGCTTTACAGCAATTATGGACTAGTGCGGTTACTTTTGGGAGCAAATCTACCCCCTATGGTTTCAGGTTTACCTTAGCGGGTCAGGAATATGAGGTGACTGAAGAAATTGTCAACAGGGTTCTGGGATTCCCGATAAAAGATGCTTATGATCCAGAACCTACAGCTGCAGACCGCCTCAGATTCTTTGAAGAAATAGGATGTTATCCTCCGACTGGCCAGATCACTGGAAACATCCAAAAACAATACTTTCATGTGGAATGGAATTACTTTTTCGAGGCTATCACAGGATGTTTTCGAGCACGAGAAAGCGATTTCCATCAAATTCCCATTCCCATGCAAATCTTTGGAATTGCCCTAGCAAGAGAACTGGATATAAATTATGGACGCATAGTTCTCTCTGAGATAGTGGCTGTAATGGGATCTCCTGCAAGCAGAGACCTCAACATAACAGATGTTGTCTGCTGGTTTCCTCGGTTCCTACAAATGCTGATTAATGATTTAATACCGAAGGATGCTCTTGCTATTAGACAGAGTTTTGCCAGAAGTCAAACATCTGCACCACTAGGGATGGGCACTAAGTCACTTTCAACAATTGCTAATCAGAATAAACATCGCGAAAAACCGATGTCAATTCCTGATACCTTACAAACGTGGCTTACATATGATGGAGGAGTTACCACTTTGGCGGAATCATCGCAAGTTTCATCATATGCTCAGAATCGGTCTGCTCATGCTGAGGCATTTGAAGAGATTCCTGATGAGCAAAGCGATGACGAACAAGGTAATGAATCAGGTAATCTTTCCCTGCATACTACTCATTCCTCTTCCTATGTATCTGATTCCCAGACCCAAGAGACTGCTAGCCCGCAGGATCTATCCCAGGGTGAGAGCTATATTTCTAATTCTCTGTCACCCCTGTTACCGGAATCCAGAAAGCCAGCACATGTAGCTTTAGGATATGATGAGGAGAGTGACCCCGAAGAGCAGCCTCTTACTCGAAAGAAAGCCAAATTTTCTCATGCTGCTACTTCTAAACCTCAGTCAAACCCTAGTGTGTCACACGCAACCACTCCACCTCACGAGAGTGGTTCTCCCCTTGAACAATCTGCACATAGGGATTTTGGTGAGGATGATGTACCTTTTGAAGATACTGTTGCTTCAAAAGGACATGAAGTTTTAAAACCTTCAGCCGTACCTTCACCGGTACGTACTGATGCTGCAAAGAGGATCGGTTCTGATGTTGTACAAGAACACTTTGCAGCCTCTCAGCCTGAGATTCCAACTCAGGAACCAACAGAAATTGATCCCATAACTGCCAATTATATTGCTTATTCAGTTTCTGCAGGTACTGCTTCATATTTTGGATCACTGATTGAAGACATACACGAGCGTGAGACAGGGAGTGTGTGTGAGAGGTTAGGGAGAGAGGGACCTTCATTTTTAAGGCCCGAAACTGAGCGCCAAATACTAACAGAACGAGTATTAGAGCGAGGTCACCTAAACCAAACACCGTCCCTTAACATTGAAAATCTTGATACACGTATGACTTCTATGGAACATCAAATGAAGCAGTTCGGGCAGACGATGAGGCAGTTAGGGATTAACATTGGCAACAATCAAAGGGCTCTTGATGACTACGCAGCACGAATGGCAAGTCAAGCTACAGCGTTTGATGCTTTGACAAACAAGGTCGATGACTTGGGCCATGCTGGTGGTGTCTTGGGAAGCACTCTGAATGAGAGGATGGGAGCAATGGAGACTACAATGCATACAATGGCTGTGGAGATCAGTAGAATGATGTTCGCAATCAGGAGTTTTGTGCCCCCTGAGTGTTTCGAGCCGCAACAACCTCCCCCCGATGCTGGTGTAGGTGGTGATAGTGGAGCGGGAGCCTCTGGTTCTGGTTTTAGAGGTTCTTATGCAACTGGTGGATCTGAAGACCAAGGTGGAGTTCAGGATAACTCACCTAAGGGGGAGAGTGGAAAGGAGACGAGACAGCAGGGAGTTCAAATCGAAGAAATTCAAGAACAAGCTGATCTTGTCAAAGAAAAAGAAATCTAGCCGGTTATTGATGAAGAGGCTCAGAGGAAGAGAAAGGGTAAGGCAATAATGGTTGAGCAAGATGAACCATTCGTTGACCTGAGTCATCAAGAAAAAGTACAGGAGGTACTTGATTCAGATTCTGATATGGAAGACGTACCTTTAGCACATGCAATAAAAAGATCTTTGAAGGAACAAGGTGGAGGTGCTGGGATGTCTTTCGGAATGCCTGAAGAAGTTCCTATTGATGAGGAAACCCTTAAGTCTCAACAGTTAGCCTTGGAACAAGCTGAGTTCTCTAAAATGAAGATGATGCAAGAACGTGCTGCGTTTATAGAAAAGAAAGTGGAGCTACAAGGGAAGCAGTACGATTATGAGCTTGCAAGGCTAGCTGATCCTCAAGTTGATCTGGACAATAGAAGGATAGGGCAGAAGTGGGATGAAGCAAGGAAGATATTAATGGGACCATGTGCAAAAGGAGTTCATAACAAGGAGGCAGATGATCTGTTCTACAACCTAAATTTGCAGAATCCAATGACTGCGGAGTACATAAGTGCATTGAAGAGATTAATTTCTAAAGTCAGGGTTGGATACAATGCAACGCTTAAGGAGTGGCAGGTTATTTTGTCTTTGGTAGAAGGAGTCCCAATGTCTTTCCTATATGTGGATGACCAATTCATAACGAGAAGATCTGCGTCAGAGTTGTTCTTGCTAGCAACAAAAATTCAATACTCTCAATCTGAGAAGCTAAGCATTCTGTATAGGGATCAGTTAATGCAGCTAGCAGAGGACAAGGGTCCAGAATTCTCAGCATATCCTAATGTTGTCCGGATGGTAGTTGACAAGAAAATGAAGAGGGTTAGCATGGAGGAAAAGGATTTAATGGAACTTTCAGTGGAATCTCTTAAAGCTGTCTGTAGACAAATGATGAGTAAGGGGTTCGCTTCTGAGCTTAAAGAAAAATCAGTGAAGATCATTGAAAGAGTCATATTCAAGAAGAGCAATGAGGTGTGGAAGTGTGATATCATTGCTCCAAACCCTCTCGATAACGTGAAGATTGAGCCGGAGCTAATAGAAAAGAAGTGGAATATTCTTCAAGCAATGAAGAATGTAGATGAAGCTCTGACTCTTCCTTCTGGAGCACTGGAACAAGGAGAGATAAGGGAGACAGTTGGCGTTCCAGGAAGAGATAGTGTATACTGGATACACGCTTTTGTTGATGATACAGCTGATGCCTTAGTATTCATAGATGCAGACCAGAATCAAACACTCTTGCATATGAGTAGAAAATGGCTGCTACAGACTCAAGATGCTGCATTTCTGGAGAGAGTATTATATGTGTTCAAATGGGGCGAAGTGGAAGATAAGTATGTGGAAGAAAAGCAGAGACTCATGAGTTACCTGTCTGAAGTAGTAGTGGAAAAGAAGCGAATGGAGAAAGATGCGGCTAGTGTCCACAATACTAACCGTGTCAAGGGCTATCCCAAAATGATCTATTGTCAGTTTAAAGCTGATAAAGCACATTGGAAACCTCAGCTTATAATGAAGAACTTTGAGGACATTCCAAAGATCAGGACTACTCAGGAGGTGAACAAACTCAGAAGGCTTTTCAAACATCCTTACCCAGAGCCCAAGAATCCTCTAGAAATGGAAGCTGTAAGTCTGTTGAATGCTAGGTGGGAGCAGCTTCACGATCCAGTGTACAAGAAAGAACAGCAGCAGAAGGAGAAGCGCAGAAGGCAGAAAGAAGAGAAAGACCAAGCTGCTGAAGCTAGGAAGAGGAAACGGAATTAGGGTTAAAGGTCAGAGTGGTGTGAACTTGAAGTTTGAAAAACTTCATGTCTTTCGGTTGCTTTAACTCACTTGAGGAAAATTCACCTTAGAGTGAATCCAATAAGGTGATATAAGTTTGACTAAAAGATATGAAATAATCCAGGTGATAGGAATCATTCAAATGATCTTTAATTCGAGGTTCGAATTCTGTTTCTAGTTTAAGTTCTTTGTATTGTTTTCAAGTACTTTTCAATTGTATATTATTCAAGACTGTAATGTTAATTATCTTTTCTCGTCTCATTGTTTAGTTGAGTTATCCTTCATTAATTTGAATGTCATTGTTAGACAATCAAATAGGGGGAGATTGAAAGGCAGAGTGTGTAAACTTGTAATACTATAACTAATGTAACTCAATTAAAGGAAAAGATACTTAACCAGAAGACAATCAAGAACAAGAAGTCACAAGAAATCAACACTATATGAAGACAAGGTAATTGATACAATTGAACATGTTAACTATGATCAAGCCAAGAAGAAATCATTGAGAGAAGTTCAAGTCAAAGTTGTTCATGCCTCAGTGATTCGAGAAATCGAGAATAAAGATCATAACTATCAGTATCAACAAGACCAATTGATTTCAAGTGAACAAGAAGGAAAGCAAACATTGGAAAGCCAAGTTACTAAGTGAATATGGTAATTTATTCGAGAAGCAGAAACACTATCAAGACTAGTCACTTATGAACCAGACCAGTGCATCAAGTGTCAGGACATTGATAGCAAGTTTATGCCAGTAATAAAGATCCATGTTCAAGAGCTTGTTGAAGAATAAAGAAGACATGAAGATATCACAAGTTCAAGATGTGCATTGAAGTTTCAAGTTGAAGACCAGAAAATATTCTAAGTACTAAATATTCTAGATGACCAAGTAGAATATTTCTAAGTAGAAGTTCTACTTAGAAATTCGAGATGGCTAAGTAGAAATTCTCAAGTAGAAGTTCTACTTAGAGTGCAGCTTCAACATGACACATGGCATCTTCTGATTGGCAGATTTCCAAGTTTTCAAGATAAGGCAAGATTTATGTGGACATCATTGGGCCACGTATATCTTAGTCTTTGAAGACTACAGGACATAGATTACATGTAGTATAAATAGAAGTACTTGTGTGATGTTTATTTTTAGAGAGATATAATTGAGAAAACACAAGAAAAAGAGAGAGAGTACATTCACAGAGCTTAGAATCATTCACTTCTCTCTGAACTTCTGTTATACTTTGTAATGAATGTTGTAGCAACCATTTCAAGTTATATATAAGAAATATATTCCTTGAATCTGCGTGTTCATTTATTGCATCGTATTTATTGCTTCTCATATTCGAAAAGTTGTATTCACCCCCCCTCTACAACACATTTGGACCTAACAAGAGGTAATAGACCAGGAAGGTCAGCAAGGTGAGAAGCCCCTGGAAGATAAGAAAAAGTATTGGATGCTCTATTTTGATGGAGCATCAAAAACAAAAACCGGTGGTGCAAGTTTAGTTCTGCAAAGCCCCGGTGGGTTCGCACCCGAGTATGCCTTGAAGTTGGACTTCCGAACAACCTACAATGAGGCAGAGTATGAAGTTCTGATAGCCGGCCTTGGATTGACAAGAGCCCTGAGGGTCAAGAACCTAAAAGCCTATGGAGACTCAAAGCTGGTAGTCTCACAAGTAAATGAAGAGTTTGAGGCTAGAAAAGAATATGTTCAAATATTGAAGGATACTTCCAGGTCCTGAAGACCCCACCATCAATTCGAAATTGGTAGCACCAGTTGATGTAAGCTGAAGGATAGACCCTAAAGCTTATCTTGAGACTGGTTGGCCCCCTGATAATGCCTTGAAGGTACAGAAACTGTTAATGAGAGTGTTGAGATAAGAGGTCCTTTACAATTCCACACTTGAGGTCTTGAACTTCAAATCTCAAAATTCAAGCCTTGATGGCCAACAAGGTTATCTGCCTCCAAACGAACCTGACAAGAGGCATCAGGCTACCTAAAACCTAGTCAAGGTTCTACAAGTATAAGAAGAAGGTTGGAAACCTAGAAGTAAGATAGAGGATTGGCAACCAGCCAAGGCACACCAGACGTAAAGTTGAGTGCTTAGTGGCAAGTGAACTTCTTGAGCGATCAACCGAGAAGCAAGACCTCCACTATATGAAGCAAGGGGGCAAGAACTAAGGGACTCCATTATTTCTACATTTTAGAACGAGAGTTAAAGGTTGAATGTTTGATAACCAACACCGAACGCGTTCTCCTTTTTTAAATTAAGAACAACAAGTAGTAAAAACTATGAAAGCCACGGTGCCAAACAAGGTTTCCAAGAACTCTAGCTTGACTCCAATGCAAAGAATTTGGGCTCAAAAACAAGGAACTCAGGAACTTAAGAAATTTCATTCGATGTAACCGAGGCCACAAGGTCGAGGCACCTCAAGGAAGCCTCGAGGCCGAGTAGCCCCAACCGAAGTCCCTCGTGAAGGGCAACGGCCGAGCTCGTCCGACCGAGCACCTCCCGAAAGGCCATAGTCCGAAGTCACACAGTCGAAGACACCTGAAAGCCATTAAGAGGCCCTTATTTTGACCAAAATTCTGGTCGAGACGACCAAGAATCCTAGTCGAAAAATCATTCGGCCAAGCGAAAAATTGCTCCTTATTTCGACCAAGATCCTGGTCGAAATGACCAGGAATCCTGATCGAAAATCCTTTCGACCAAGAATCTAGGAAGCCCTTTATTTCGATCAGAATCCTGATCGAAAATCCTGACCTAAGGGTCAGCATTTCTGATCGAAAATCCTGACCTAAGGGTTGGCATTCATGATCGAAAATCCAGACCTAAGGGTCAGCACCCCTGATCAAAATCCTGTCCTAAGGGTCAGGATTCCTGATCGAAAATCCGTTCGACCAAGCCAAAAGTTGGCCCTTATTTTTGACCAAGATCCTGGTCGAAACGACCAGGAATCCTGATCGAAAATCCTTTCGACCAAGAAGCTGGGAAGCCCCTTATTTCGATCAGAATCCTGATCGAAAATCCTGACCTAAGGATCAGCATTCCTGATCGCAAATCCTGACCTAAAGGTCATCATTTCTAATCCAAAACCCTGACCTAAGGGTCAGCATTCATGATCGAAAATCCAGACCTAAGGGTCAGCACCCCTGATCGAAAATCCTGTCCTAAGGGTCAGGATTCCTGATCGAAAATCCGTTCGACCAAGCCAAAAGTTGGCCCTTATTTCGACCAAGATCCTGGTCAAAACGACCAGGAATCCTGATCGAAAATCCTTTCGACCAAGAAGCTGGGAAGCCCCTTATTTCGATCAGAATCCTGATCGAAAATCCTGACCTAAGGATCAGCATTCCTGATCGCAAATCCTGACCTAAGGGTCAGCATTTCTAATCCAAAACCCTGACCTAAGGGTCAGCATTCCTGATCGCAAATCCTGACCTAAGGGTCAGCATTCCTGATCGAAAAACTTGGTACAAAAAAAAGGGTATATAATTGTTAACTCGAATAACTTGTAGAAGGGGGGGGGGGGTTGAATACAAGTTATATAATCATGTCTGATTTTTGCTTGATTATATGAACAAGAATAAACGAATGAATCAAACTCTGTTTGTATTAATAAGATCAAATACAAACTCTACCAAAGGTGTACAAATACCTTTAGCAGCTGCTGACAATACAAATCTCTCTCTATTTGTTTCGAACTCACGAATACAAACCTTATACAGAGCTACGCACACGAACTCACAACACACGTTCTGAAAATGCACCCTAGAAGGGGGTTGAATAGGTGTAAATGGCTAACTATATTCAACTAAGTCCGATTTTAAAAATTAACAGAAACAGCTTACTGATTTCGTTTTATGCAGAGACAGATGGTAAGCTGAATGCAAACAGTAAGCAAAATACAAGCAGAAAATAAAGAGCAGAAAATAAAGAACACAGAGACTTTTAGCCAGGTTCGACCCCTAACCCCTATGGTCTACGTCCTGGTCCCTTACCAACCCGGTAAGAGAATATATTATTGATCAACGAAATAAACCAATTACAAGATACAATAATATATCTCCCTTAATTCCCAGCTGCTGACAAATGGCTTGCTGAACACCTGTTTCTGAACCTGCTCTCTAAGCTATACTTCCCAAGTATACTTCTCTAGCAACGTTCACCAAACCCTTGTTCCTTAGCCAATATGCCCAGCAACTCAACCTTACCAATCCTGCTGACAAATAGCTTGCTGTTTGCTGTGCTGAACCAACTCTCTAAGCAATACTTCCAAAGTATCCTTCTCTAGTCTAGTTCAACCCACCCAAACCTGTAAGCCAAACTTGTACAGCAACTATTCAATACAAATTGAACAATACAATGTTTGAATCAATACAACTCAACCTAATGAACTCTCTAAGATATAGCACGTATATGATATATTAAGAGCTCGAGAGAATCGAAAGGATATAGCAATGCAAAACTGAGTTGTGTATTCTTTGTGTGCTTCTCTGATTGATTAAAAACGAATTAAGCACAAGAGCAACCTTATAAAGATTCACAACCAACGTTCTAAAATCAATCAATCAATTTCAAACGTTTAGAAATCAATTTCTAACGTTCAATTGGTTAGAGAGATTTTGCAACGTTCTTGTGACCGTTTTGACAGAAGGTTTGGAAGAGATAAATCGTAGAAAACATAACCCTTCTGTTTGTATAGATAGAAAACGTGTATAGGAGATTTTGAAGAAAGAAAATCTTTTAAATAAGGAAACTCCTATAAGTTGAATGATTTGTTTTTAAAGAAAGATATTTAAAAAGATTTGAGCTCTAGAATATATTGTATACGTATTATATAATAAAGATTCCTTACAATATATTCCCTGAAATAAATCCATGAGAATTTGTCTTGATCTTTATCTTCAAGAATTCTGGCAGTTTCGAATGGCTTGCTGTTTGAGTCTGCCAGTTGTGAAAATCTGCTGTTTGAGTCTGTCAGTGTGAAATGGCTTGCTGAACTGTCTCTGTTGTATCACCAAATGGTTTGCTGTTTGTATATTCTCTGTAAACAATCAGTACCCTGCAAAACCAAGTTAGTACATCCATAACACAATGTTTTATATCAAACTACAAGCAAATAGCTTGCTGAAAGTGATCATCAAAACCATAGGAGTATCAATCTCCCCCTTTTTGATGATTACACAATATTTAGGAGAAAATAAAAACTCCCCCTAAATCCCTGCATATTAGTACATTTTGATATAAAACAGATTCAAGATAAACAAGCATAATAATCATATCTAAATCGAATATCTTGACCAAACGGTTCTCCTAAATTTCTCCCCCTTAATCCATCAAAATTCAACAAAAAGAATATTAGACCAGGTCTGGAAAAATCATAGAGAAATAAATTTAAAAAATTAAATCATGGTAATGGCATATAAACTGTTACCCATTCTGTGCTTGTCAGCTTGCTGACTACACAGTACACATGCCAAGTTCCATTCGAATAGCTGCAAATCTTTCTTCAGCCAATGGCTTTGTGAAGATATCTGCTAGTTGAACTTCAGTTGATACAAATACCAATTCAATCTTCCCTTTTGTTGCATTATCTCTTAAGAAATGGTGACGAACGTCAATATGCTTCGTTCTTGAGTGATTGACAGGATTCTTTGAGATATTTATAGCACTCGTGTTGTCACAAAATATTGGAATTTTGCCACACTTGATATTGAAATCCCTTAGAGTCTGAATCATCCATAAAATTTGAGAGCAACAGCTACCAGCTGCTAGATACTCCCCTTCAGCCGTTGATAGAGCCACAGAAGCTTGCTTTTTGCTTTGCCATGAAACCAAGCTTTGTCCAAGGAATGTACAAACACCACTTGTACTCTTTCTATCAGTTTGAGACCCTGCATAATCTGCATCACTCTATACCTTTTGACATCCACATCCTTACCATTCTCATCTGCAAACAGCTTGCTGTTTTGAGTCATAGGAGTTGTTTTTGCTTTGACATCTTCATAACCAAATCTTTTGAGCAGATTCTTTGTATACTTTGATTGATGCACATAAATACCATCATTGGTTTGCTTGATTTGAAGACCCAAGAAATAGTTGAGTTCTCCCATCATGCTCATGTCGAATTCATTGTACATGCACTTAGAAAACCACTCACACATAGATTCATTTGTAGCACCAAATACAATATCATCCACATATATTTGTACAACAAGAATATCTTTACCATTTTGCTTTGTAAATAATGTGGGATCGATATTACCTCGAATGAATCCATTTTTGAGAAGAAACTTACTAAGCCTCTCATACCACGCTCTAGGGGCCTGCCTTAAACCATATAATGCCTTCTTGAGCTTGTAAACATAGTCATGAAACTTCTCATGTTCGAATCCAGGAGGCTGTTTGACATAGACTTCCTCATCCAGCACGCCATTTAGAAATGCACTCTTTACGTCCATTTGATATAACTTGAATTTCTTGTAGCATGCATAAGCAAGAAGCATTCTGATTGATTCTAAACGAGCTACAGGTGCATATGTTTCTTCAAAATCAATTCCTTCTTGTTGATTATAGCCTTGAGCCACGAGCCTTGCCTTATTTCGAGTAACTGTTCCAAATTCATCCACTTTGTTTTTGAACACCCATTTGGTTCCTATGATAGAAGCATCTTCTGGTGGTTTTACAAGTTCCCAAACATCACATCTCTCGAATTGGTTGAGTTCCTCTTGCATTGCCATGATCCAATTTTCATCTTCTAATGCTTCTTTGATATTTTTGGGTTCTTCTTGAGCTAAAAAGGCAGCATAAGCACAAAAGTTTGCTTTTCCTCTCCTTGTTGTGATTCCATCTGAGATATCTCCAATAACAAGTTCTGGAGGATGATTCTTTACTGTCCTTGTAGCCTTTGGTAGAGAATGTTGAGCAATTTCTTCATGTGAAGTGATTCTGACCACTTCAGCTTGCTGATTTGCAGTTCCAGCTTGCTGTTTTCCATTCTCAGTAGTATTTTTGGCTTGCTGATTTCCAGTTTCAGCAGAATTGTTGGCTTGCTGATTTCCAGCAACTTGATGTTGTATATTATCAATTTCACCTGCAAATTCTTCCTCGTCTCTTGGCAGATCATTGTTAGGTTCTTGAAAAGTAACATCAATAGATTCTTCAACTATATGTTTATTTAAATTATAAACTCTATATGCTCTACTAGTTAAAGAATAGCCAAGAAAAATAGCTTCATAAGATTTAGCATCGAATTTACCATCATTATCAATCGTCTTGAGCACAAAACACTTTGAGCCAAAGATTTTGAAGTAACCAATGTTTGGCTTCTTTTTCCTCAACAATTCATATGGAGTTTTGTTCAAGATAGGCCTGATTATGACTCTGTTCAACAAATAGCACGCTGTATTCACTGCTTCTGCCCAAAAACTTCTAGGCAGCTTGCTTTCTTGCAAAAGTGTCCTTGCTGTTTCTTGTAGTGACCTGTTCTTCCTTTCTACCACTCCATTCTGTGCTGTCAGCTTGCTGTTTTGGTTCTGTCAAGTTCAAATCAGCTTGCTGCTTTGGTTCTGGCGAGCTGAACAGATAGATAGCTTTAAATCTTTGCCTTTCCATATCATCAACCAAGTTACCTGAGAGTATACTTATACATAGCAAACACATATATATGCATATGATACATCAAGTGATTCAATCATATAATGGTAAGCTAAATATAGTAAAACTAGTACAAGATAAGCAATCAGCTTGCTGTATATAACATCAAAATCCACTAGGGTAACAATCTCCCCCTTTTTGATGATTATATACCAATATGTGATTGAGCTAAAAGCTCCCCCTTAATCATTGATCAATACTTCCTGCAAAACAAGATTAGATAGATAAAAATGAAGTATTAAGATACAACCTTTGTATTCATCATCAAAACATCACGGTAACAATCTCCCCCTTTTTGATGATGACATACTTGAATACATCGGAGAGACTATGTTGCTCCCCCTAAAACAATGCTCCCCCTGATTAGCATAATATCTCATCATATAATCAGGTTAGCACAATTCATCATATGCAATAAGATATAAATACGAATCATCCCTGCATGAAACATTAGTTGATAAATCCAACATATAACATTATATCCTCATGTATTCATGTTCTTCTCCCCCTATGACATCATCAGAAAAGGGTCAAGAAGATAAGCATATAAGAATAAAACATGTGGTAAAGCATTTAACAAGCACGAGGCTAGTTATAATTATAAAGTTGAATAAATCAAACCAGCATGCTGAAAACACATTTCCAGGATATTCATCGATAACAATTGTTCTTCTGGACTGGAAAATAGCTTGCTGATTAGACAATATACATTCCAACTGATCATAGTAGTATTCTTCTTTCTTGTTTCCTGCATAATACAATACATATACATATATTTTGTTCCATCTATGTACTAGAGGAATCTCGTTAGTACCACAAAAATAATATAATCAAATTCAAAGAAATGTACGAGGACAAATAACATACTTACTACTTGAGTACCCAAATCTTATTGGATCCACCATGGTTTGTTGATAGGACATAAAGAACATATAGATCAGATTTCTTGATCCACTGTTGTATCACTTTTGGTGCTTGATTTGTAGTCCTTTGTGTTCTGCCAGACTGATAATGGTAAGCTGTTTGTCTTCTGTCATTTGTTTTCTGGTATGCTGACTGTTGTCTGACTGATCCATTCTGGTAAGCTGTTTGTCTTCTGCTATTTGCATTCTGGTATGCTGTTTGTCTCCTGTCTGGTCCATTCTGGTAAGCTGTTTTCTTCTTATGATATACTTGAACCACACAATTCTTTTCCAGATGACCTTTTCCACCACATTTGTTGCATGTCTTCCAAGGCATAGCATAATTGTAGGGAATGCCATTCCTTCCATCATATTTGAGCACCTTATCTTTCTTGTTGAAATTCATGCCAACTCCTTCTCTGACTAAGGGGACCTTTGCCTTCTTCATCATTGTCTTTAAAGTGTCTTCACCTTGAACAAAAGTTTCCATGCCCTTCTTGAGATCTTTAACTTCTGTTTCTAGGAAAGTGATCACTTCAGCTTGCTGTTTGATGAGTTCAGCTTGCTGGACTCTCTTTTCAGCAGTTTTTGAGGATTCGGCTTGACTAGATTCCTTCATTTTGTATGATTCCAATGCTTTAGCTTTAGTTTTGACATCAGACCTTAGCTCTTTGATTTCTTCAGTCAAGGTCTTGTTTCTCTTCTCAAGTAACTTGACATTTGCCTCTAAGTGTCTGTTCTTAGTATTCAGTTCCTTGATCTCTGTAGCTTTACTGAATGAAGTTGAATCCCATTCTTCCATTTTTGGCAACAGATCTTTTACCATTTTGGATAAATAGCCGTTCTTATCAATCAGCTTGCTGATTTCAGCCTTTAGTGCCAAATGTTCCTCAATGGTTACACTTTTTGATTCCTGCATTGTTAGTGATTCCATAATAATATTTTCAGAAGATTTCCAGGAGTGAAAAGAGTTTACCTCACTAGAATCTGATTCTGAATCAGACACATCACTATTTTCAAGAACTTCTTTCGTGTTTCCTATATCATCAATGCCAACAAATGCAGAGTTTATTATCTCTTCACTTGGGACTTCACTAGAAATAGCTTTTTCATCATTCGAAGTCAATTGTGCCTTTGACTTCCTTTTATCTTTCAAATCAGCACGCTGTTTTGTTGTTGTAGCTTTATAATGCATTTTTAAGGTATCCCATATGTCTTTTGCAGTGCTACATGAAGAGACCTTATCAAAATCTGACTCTGAAAGACCACATATTAATGTGTACTTTGCTCTTCCATTATAGCCTGATTTTATCAATTCTGAATCTGAGAGATCATCAACGTCTTTTGGCTTGCCGTCTTTGTCCAGAAAAGTGAAAGGACCCTTTTTAATGACTCTCCATTCAATTGCATCATCTCTGTTGAGAAGCACCTTCATTCTGTGTTTCCAAGCATCATAATTTTCAATCCCATTGAGAAGTGGTGGCATGTCTAAATAGTCTCCTTCTACATAATCGGGTGCCATAGGATCTGTACTTTCCTGTTACAGAAATGTTAGTACACCAATGCTCTGATACCAAATGAAAATGCACCCTAGAAGGGGGTTGAATAGGTGTAAATGGCTAACTATATTCAACTAAGTCCGATTTTAAAAATTAACAGAAACAGCTTACTGATTTCGTTTTATGCAGAGACAGATGGTAAGCTGAATGCAAACAGTAAGCAAAATACAAGCAGAAAATAAAGAGCAGAAAATAAAGAACACAGAGACTTTTAGCCAGGTTCGACCCCTAACCCCTATGGTCTACGTCCTGGTCCCTTACCAACCCGGTAAGAGAATATATTATTGATCAACGAAATAAACCAATTACAAGATACAATAATATATCTCCCTTAATTCCCAGCTGCTGACAAATGGCTTGCTGAACACCTGTTTCTGAACCTGCTCTCTAAGCTATACTTCCCAAGTATACTTCTCTAGCAACGTTCACCAAACCCTTGTTCCTTAGCCAATATGCCCAGCAACTCAACCTTACCAATCCTGCTGACAAATAGCTTGCTGTTTGCTGTGCTGAACCAACTCTCTAAGCAATACTTCCAAAGTATCCTTCTCTAGTCTAGTTCAACCCACCCAAACCTGTAAGCCAAACTTGTACAGCAACTATTCAATACAAATTGAACAATACAATGTTTGAATCAATACAACTCAACCTAATGAACTCTCTAAGATATAGCACGTATATGATATATTAAGAGCTCGAGAGAATCGAAAGGATATAGCAATGCAAAACTGAGTTGTGTATTCTTTGTGTGCTTCTCTGATTGATTAAAAACGAATTAAGCACAAGAGCAACCTTATAAAGATTCACAACCAACGTTCTAAAATCAATCAATCAATTTCAAACGTTTAGAAATCAATTTCTAACGTTCAATTGGTTAGAGAGATTTTGCAACGTTCTTGTGACCGTTTTGACAGAAGGTTTGGAAGAGATAAATCGTAGAAAACATAACCCTTCTGTTTGTATAGATAGAAAACGTGTATAGGAGATTTTGAAGAAAGAAAATCTTTTAAATAAGGAAACTCCTATAAGTTGAATGATTTGTTTTTAAAGAAAGATATTTAAAAAGATTTGAGCTCTAGAATATATTGTATACGTATTATATAATAAAGATTCCTTACAATATATTCCCTGAAATAAATCCATGAGAATTTGTCTTGATCTTTATCTTCAAGAATTCTGGCAGTTTCGAATGGCTTGCTGTTTGAGTCTGCCAGTTGTGAAAATCTGCTGTTTGAGTCTGTCAGTGTGAAATGGCTTGCTGAACTGTCTCTGTTGTATCACCAAATGGTTTGCTGTTTGTATATTCTCTGTAAACAATCAGTACCCTGCAAAACCAAGTTAGTACATCCATAACACAATGTTTTATATCAAACTACAAGCAAATAGCTTGCTGAAAGTGATCATCAAAACCATAGGAGTATCACGTTCGACTCTTTTTACAATGATATAGAGAGAGTATTTATAATGCTACCTATCAACTAATAACAGAAAGATATAATCTATACATGACAATGTTCTGCCTTCTAGTCGATAGTTTCCATCAATAGAAAACTCTTTCCTTCATAATATCTTCTTGCTTGTTCTTCAAACAACGATCCTGTTTTATAGCACTTGCCAGTTTCTGTAGCATCCATAATGACATCATCAGTAACAAGACTGATATCAGGATTTCATCTTGCATCAGTATCTGATCATCATCAGTATTAGACCGTCATCAGGATTTGCCCTTTGTTCCTAACATGTAGTCTCCGATACACTGTTCATTCCTGACTAAATTGTACAGATAACTGTCTTACACATGAATCCTATATAAAGTGCTAAATCCTTTATAAGATCAGGATTACAAGAAGTATAATGTGTAAATTCTATTCTTAACATCACAACTTATGAATTATTCCTAACAATCTCCCCCTATTTATGCTTTAAAAATCTGAAGCATAAATCCAAGTTGTGGATGTCAAAACATATAACAATACAACCAGAATAGAATTTATGAATGTAGAATTATGAATTTAAGTACCTCCTTCTCAGATGTAGACATTTATCTAGTACTTAGAAGAAAGAATTTTAACTATTAATGCTGCTCTTCCTTTACCACTTCCTAGCTGAGATTCACCACAGTCACTCCTGGTTCTTCTTTTTACTTCCCTTTGTCTGCTCTTTATCTCCCCCAGCTTTATCTCTCTCAGTCTGGTGGTGTTGTTGTTGTCTTTGAATTGTCTTTATCTCCCCCTTTTTGACATCAGCAACATTAATTCCAAGAGATTCAGAAACAGAACAAATGAGATTCATAAGAACTGCTTGATTTTCCATAATTTTGACTTGGTTATCTTCAAGTGATTGAAGTCTTGTTTGCATAGCAATTTGAGAATTCTGAATATCTTTCAAAACATCAGAATGAACTTCAATATCGGAAGTGCTTCTAGAATCTTCAGTATCAGAATCAGAAAGAACTGTATCTTCAAGTCTTGTAGAAGAAGTTGCTTGAGTTGTATGATATTCAAGTAATAAAACCTGATTAGAAGTATCAACATCTTCATCTTTCTGATCTGGAACTGAAACATGATCATCATCTCCTTCACCAGTATTCTGTGTACTAACATCTTCAAATCCTGACTCCTCCTTAGAGTGATCAGAGACAGTAGATGTCTCAATTCTAACTGATATTGGAAGTACATAAAAAGGAACACTAGGATCATTAGGAACTTCATCTGGTACATATGTATCAAGAGATTGCTTTATCCTGGCACCTCTTCTGTTAATGATTCCTGCAAGCCTCTCCTTTTGCTTCTGAGCTTTATCTTCTGGCTTTGCATTGTGATGTGCTAGGTCATTTGTAAAATCCGTAATTTATTTTTAATTTTAAAATTAGATATTAGATTTTAAAGTAATTTTTAATTAGATATTTATTTTATTTAGAAAATTCTAGAATTTTAAAGAATAAGATTCGTTATATTTGGAAAGAAGAGTAAGAATATTTTAGTGAATCGATAATATTTTAATTATGTTAATTATGTGTGCTAGAATATTTTATTTTAGGTATTACTTGGAAAGGTTGCAACTTTTATTAGTGGCAAGTTTTAAAATTACATAGATTGTTTTAGGGTTTGTGTGCCTATTTAAGAACACGAGAATAATAAAACTTGTACAGAATCGCCGCACCAGGTCAGAGGTACGATTCCATTTTCGATCTCTTTATTTTTAACGACTATGCGTATTGATGTAATTGTTTGTGTCTCTTAACCCATATTCACTGTTTGTCATGTTCGCAACTAGTCTATGTTTTGATATACATGATCTGCACGTATATATTATTCTCTGTACCCTCTTTGTTCTACTATTGAGTTATAATTTTTGAATGTCAAATTTTCTTTACTATGCGCATACTTGGCCTCCATGTTTAGGTTATTTTAGTTTAAATATTATGTTCATAGTTAATCATGTCTATAGTGAATAATAATTGTTTTCTTTAAGATTAAATTGCTTTTAGAAAGTGTATGTATAATTATTTTGATTTGGATTTCGAACTAATTAAATGCCATGTGTACTTTTTAAATGTGCAAATTATTTATTTTGTATTTACTCGTTAATAGCATACAGAATATTTTATAATTATTTTATACAGTTTGTGGTTAAATTTGTGATCACGTAATTCTTTGCAAAACTGAATAAGTTGCCAGTGGAATAAAAGGAATAACAAATTAAAAAAGGCTAGTCACTGAATTGGTTGGTTTTGTGGTGCACGAGGTTTCATGCATGTACAGTGATGAATGATGATATGTGTTATGTTATGTGTAGTAATTGCATGTTAAAAAGGATGTAAAATGTTACTGACCTTTCTGCAATTGTACATGTTAAACTAGACAGTACGTATGTGTGCCATGATTGGGCTTAGCCCATTTGTTTCCATTTATGATTCTATTACTTAAAGCTTCTGGTCCATTTGTTTTTATTTGATTAATTTGTTTTAGCCTTATACAGTGTGCATGCATTAAAGTATGTATTGAATAAATGATTAACTGTTTCAAATTCTGTTAATAAAAATTATAGGATCAGTTCGTGTGTTGATTATTAATTTTCAGTGTTTGTATCGCATTCGAGGTAAGTAACTATTCGTTGCTCCGTATATATTAATTTGAAACCTACTTTATATTACTTGATTACATTATCTTGAATATTTGTGTTAGTAATTAGATGTTGCTCCGTATAGTTGTAAGTAACTTTATGTTGCTCTGTATTAATCTGAAGCGTGGTTTATGTTGTTTGATTACATATTGTTAGATATTTGTTTTAGTTACGAAAATATGATATTGATATGTGATTGATAAGATAAGAACTTTGTTTTGATTCCCCAGTTTTAGTTGCGTATCGAATCATAGAATCCGGTCACTGGATAGTGTGACATATCGAATCATAGAACTAGTTTACGCACGTTCCGGAACACATAGATACGTAAACTGGCCCCCATCGAACATAGAACCGTGTCACTGGTTTAGTGTGACCGTAATTTAGAACTGTGGGAATAAATTATGATTTTATTGTTTTGATTTTTGTATCGATTTAAAGTTTCGAAAATTTTGTTCTGTTTTTAAAATATTATTTTTGAGCCGTTGGGCGATAGTTACTTGCTGGGCTTCGCAGCTCATTGTTTTAATATGTTTCAGGTTCGGACTTTTGGAAGCTTATTAATATTAAAGATTTGAACTGTGTGGATTTCGTGCTACTTGATTTAGATGCAATTATTGAAAAGACTTATTGGATATTGAATAAAGTTTTGGTACTTTGTTAGATATTGAATATTGGATTTGTGGAGCTGCGTCTCCGTTTTTATGATTTTGAATTATTGAATTTGACCGCTGCTTTGACTTTATGGAATATTTGGTTATTTGAATAAAGAATTCGTTTTATTTTAGTTTGTGATTTAGAATTAATAGTCCGAAAATTCGGGCTGTTACATCATTCTTCTGATACATTTTGATGAATGAATAAGTACCAGCATCCATATCCAAATTTTCAGACCAAGATTCAGGAAAAACCTGATCCCAGAAATCAAATGATGGTTTCCTAATTTTCTCTCCCTCACTATGGAGTTGATCATCCATACCCTCATTCTCACTTTGACTTACTAAAGTCAACACTCTTTCTACCTCACCTTTTGCCTGGTCAGGAACCAGCCGCTCAAATTGTGGATCTAAGTCCATCTTTTCAAGTGTATCACTCAAATTTAGATAAGTGCTCTCATGACCTACAGAAAAATAGGGTTTAGAAGGAGTTTTTATACCTGAACTCACATGGAGAGAGGGTTCCTCATTTGGCATGTGGCTTGAGGTTTTCTCCAAGGAGTGAGCTGCTATAGTCTCTGAACCCTTACAATCATCTTCTTTCCTTTCAGAAACTACAGACTCCAGTATACCACTTTCAGGTTCTTTACTAGACTCTGATGTCTTCAGTAATACTTCATTAGACACCATAGTTAGTACATCACCGTCTTTAAGTGTTGTTTGCTGAGACTCACCCTTAAGGTGGATAGACTCTGACTGAACAAAATTTGTTTGATCTTCAGAAAAATCAACCAAAGTCATTCCTCCCATATCATAGGGTATCTCACTTGCATTCTCAGTCATCACAGAAGTCCTTTCAACATCAGCTATCACAGCTCCTGAGTCATCCAACCTCTGACTAGATGGTTCTTGTGTTGCAGTGACTGTGATCTGATCTTTCCTACTATTCACCACTTGTGCAATAGTAACTTCTGTTGACTGCTTCCCTCTATCTACTTCCTCCAGTTGTTCACCTTGAGCTAAAGCATCTTCAATAATGACATCCTTGTCAAATAAATATGCATGAAGTGATTGAAGTGCAACATGCTTCGAGAGTCCAAATTTCTTGACTAATTGTCTTCTGACAGATACATAAAAATACATCTTCATTAAGTCAAGTCTTTGATGTAGAAGTCCATATTCATTTGGAAATAAAAGTTTTGGTACTCTTTCAACCAGAAAATATAGAACAGGCCTTGACAACTTCACTTTGAGAGAAATTAGCCCCATAGCCAGTCTGTATGATAATGTAGTTTCCCATGAAGAGTCAATATCCAGATCTCTATAGTCATTTGCTGACTTGATTGTAGCTTCATTTGTAGAGACCTGAATGATATTAGTTGGACTAGACTCTGTGTGTGTAGGTGACAATTGAATCTTTCTCCTTATTCTCCTGGTATAGTGAGCAAAAGATTTATCCTGAGAAGACTCAAGAGGTGTAGACACAGAAGTGATCTTGGGATGAGATCTTTGTTCAATAGACACAGTCTTTTGAGAGACAGTATCCAGTAACTGTTTTCCCTTTTTAAGAACTACAGCCTTTTGGGAGACTGCAGCCTGACTATGACTAGGTTTTTCATCTTTTTGTGCTAACAGAGAAAGCTGAATTGCAGCCTTCAATTCTGATCTCTCAGCAAGAGTTATATCATCATCATCTTCACTAGAATTACTACTACTTGACACAACAAATCTTCTCTTCCTTACAACTGATGTCTTTTAAGAAACACCAGAGGTTGGTTTCTTTGAAACAATAGGCTGTGGATCAAAATTTGGTTCTTGAATTGTTTCAGAGACTATAATGTTTTGGGCTACTTGGGTAGACACAGGTAGGTTCTCCTCCAATTGAGATTCCTGAGCCATTTCACCACAAAAGAAAGAGGAATTGTAGAGAGTAGGAAGATGAGTTTTAAGAATTACCTGAAAATGATGTGGATAATGAATTGTAGGTATTTCATCTAGATTCTTTTCATTGTCCTTCTTTGTAATGTCAAAGAAAATTCTCTTTTTCTGTTCATAAGAAGAAACACAATGTTCCCTACCAAATCTAGCTTCAACATCAGGAATAAAATGGTTAATAAACATTTACATAAATCTATGATAATAAACCATTTTCCTGTTTTGATCTCTTAACCCAAGTTTAATACTCATCTGACTTAAGATAATATGACCAATGTTAATTACTCTGTCATAAAGCAAACTATAAGCAATATGTGATGTAACAGAAGTAATTTGCTGAAAAGAACTACATTTACCAGTAAAACATTTAGCAATTTGATCAAAGTAAAAAGACCATTCCTTTCTAAGAAAAGACCTATTCAACTGGCTCATGTTGTCTATAGGTCCACTATAACCTAATTCAGACAACATAGTTCTTATATTATCATCAGATGGTTCACTTGCATAACTATCAGTAACAGGTAAGCAAAGTACTGAATTAACAACAGATTCAGTAATGTCAAATGAATCTTGTCCTAAATGTAGAACAATCTTACCTGATTGACTCTGAGTAGAATCAATTACCTCAGCATTCTCCCAAGCTTGTGAAACAGCTACTTGATTGATTTGTGGAGATGCTGTCAATGCATAACTTAATGGTCCATACGCCAGAAAGTCCATGATTGGATGAAAATCATATGATACTCCTTCCTTGTTGGTGATAGCTGCTACATGATTGTTTGTCATAAAATCAAAGTCACCAAACTTGAAGGCTACTGACTTAGGTAATCTTCTCTGAGCTGCCATTTTTGATCTGAAAAGAACTTGAAAAATTCTTGAAATGGATTAGTGATTTTGAAAACTCAAAAGTGGTTTTTGCTTTAGAGAATGTAAAATTAGAGAAAGCAATTACACGATTAGAATTTCAAAACAAATATATTTCACAAATCATTCAGACCACTATCCCACGTTGACACGTAGATTGACCAGGTGTCAGTCCCTGAAAAATGCGGTTACCTACGATTTTTGGAAAATAAAATCCAAAATTGATTTTCATGAAATAAATCAGGGTATGAATAATCAATACTAATCAGCTTCCTTTTCCTGTTGACCTCTCATCAAAATAATCACAAAATATAATGTGATTTAAAAATATAATAATTCTCAAATCCTGATGGTCACACATGAAATCCTGATCAATATCAGCAGAGACTTAATATGGAGTTTCCATGTGCCATTTTTCTTTTATTTGAAAAAGAAATAAACAATTAATCTGAACAAAAATCAATTGGTTAGATATATTCAATTTTTCTTGAAAACAAGAAATACAGTCATACGCAATAATTAGCATCTGACTTCATTAAAACTTCCAAGTGACTGTTCAGCTTCTCACGTCTTTCTTTAAAAGAAACAGACGCCTTATGCCATTCTCCATAAACCTTTCAATTTCTTTTCTTCTCAACAATGCTCCTCAAACCAAAATTCCATTCAAACCCATTCTTTAGATTTTTCTCAATCGATGAACATCCTGTTCTTGATCACCTCTTTGAAAAGACGACTCTTCTCATCGAACTAATCATGGATGAATTAGTTTCAGATAATATCCAGAGGTTTCTCCTAGAACATCCATATGTTGGATACAATCTTCCCCTAACCTTCTCAAAACTTAAGGATGAAGAATTTGGCCGAGAGTCTGAGGTTGATCTTGATGAGGATGCTATACATTTAAGTTAGCTACTCTCATTCAAGTCGCCCAGACAAGGAATCCAGAAGCAGATGAGGCTGTTCAAATCCCCTGATGGATTTCTTGAGATGCTCCTTGTCCTGTACCTCAGAATTCATATCAATAGACAAGTATAGAATTATCAGTAGAAGTTAGACAAAAAGATGTTTTTCATTTCCATATATGTAAAGCTTTCAATGAATCAAAATACAATTTCTTGTTATCTACTTGTCTTTTGATTACTGAATGATGTATAAATTATCAGTATGCAAATATTAAAACTTGCTGCTATAGACTTAACACATCACAGAATTAGATTACTACACAAAGTAAACGTCAGGATCTGAAACAATTTTCATAATCCTGATACTGACACAATACTGATGACGTCAGCATCCTGATAACAAATCTAATCCTGATGATTATTAACAAGTCTATCATACTGAAATTTATCAAGGCAAAGTGTCATAGCTAAAGCATTTAACAATCAAATATAGATCCTGACAAGAATATCAAGTCTATAAGCTAAGAACAACATACCTTGCTACTTTTGCAGATGTTAAAGATCTAAAAATTTAACATTCCTAACTCACTTACTAGTCTACTGAATGTAGTCTCATCAAGTGGTTTAATTAGAATATCTGCAAGCTGTTTGTCAGTAGGAACAAAATGAAGTTCCACAGTACCATTCTCAATATGTTCTCTAATAAAATGATACCTGACATCAATGTGCTTAGTCCTTGAATGTTGAACTGGATTTTCTGCAATTTTAATAGCACTAGTATTATCACAAAACATAGGAATATTACTAAGTGTCATACCATAATCCATCAACTGATTTCTTATCCAAAGGAGCTGTGCACAACAACTGCCTGCTGCTATGTACTCAGCTTCTGCAGTTGAGGTTGAAACAGATTGTTGCTTCTTGCTTGCCCAAGAAATCAATCTATTTCCCAAGAATTGACATGTACCTGTAGTGCTTTTCCTGTCTATCTTACACCCTGCATAATCAGAGTCTGAATAGCCAATTAGAAAGAAATCAGATTCTCTAGGATACCACAAACCAAGATTTGGAGTTCCTTTGAGATATCTAAAAATTCTCTTCACAGCAATTAAATGAGATTCCTTAGGATCACTTTGGAATCTAGCACATAAATAGGTAGAAAACATTATATCTGGCCTACTTGCAGTTAGATATAACAATGAGCCTATCATGCCTCTATAACTAGTATTATCCACACTCTTCCCTTTGGGATCAGAATCTAGTTTAGTGGCTGTTGCCATGGGTGTTTTTGCAACTGCACAGTCTTGAAAATCAAACCTTCTTAAAAGATCTTTGATATACTTTGACTGATTAATGAAAATACCAGTCTCAGTCTGTTTGACCTGCAAGCCTAAGAAATAATTTAATTCACCCATCATGCTCATCTAATACTTAGACTGCATAAGATTGCTAAACTTAGCACACAACTTTTCATTAGTAGAACCAAAAATAATATCATCAACATAAACTTGAACTAAAAGCAATTCACCTTTTATTTTTCTAAAGAATAGAGTTTTGTCAATTGTACCTCTTGTGAAGCCATTTTCAAGAAGAAATTTAGACAAAGTCTCATACCATGCTCTTGGTGCCTGCTTTAGTCCATAGAGTGCCTTGTCAAGTTTGTAGACATGATTTGGAAACTTTGGATCAACAAAACCAGGTGGCTGTTCCACATACACTTCCTCATCAAGTTTGCCATTTAGAAAAGCACTCTTTACATCCATCTGGTATACTTTGAATTTTGAATGAGCTGCAAATGCAAGAAACATTCTAATTGCTTCCAATCTTGCTACAGGTGCAAAGGTCTCATCATAATCAATGCCTTCTTCCTGAGAATAACCCTTGGCCACCAGTCTTGCTTTGTTTCTTACAATCATACCAGATTCATCTAGCTTGTTTCTGAAAACCCATCTTGCACCAACAATAGATCTATCTTTAGGTCTTGGTACCAGTTTCCATACTTTGTTTCTCTCAAACTCATTTAACTCCTCCTGCATTGCAATTACCCAATCAGGATCCTGTAAGGCTTCTTCAACCTTCTTAGGTTCATTCTTTGAGAGAAATCAACTATACAAGCATTCATTTTGAATTGATCTTCTAGTTCGAACACCACTATTTGGATCACCAATAATCAAATCTTCAGTATGATCCTTTGTCCATTTTCTAACAGGTGGTAGATTAACTCTGCTAGTCTCTCCCCCTAAGTTAGTGGTATCTCTTGTAGAAGAATTCTCTCTACCTTCAAAAACTCTCCTTTGATCAATAGAATCAGTAGATTCCATATTGCTCCTAGTTACTGATCTTTCCTCAGTAGACTCTGAAAGATCAGTTCCTGATGGAATAGACTCTGAAACGTCAATTCCTGATGGAGTAGACTCTGAAAGGCTAGTCTGCTCCTGATGATCACTGTGTTCTCTTTGATTTATTTGCTCCCCCTCAACAGTAGCATTCCTTTGAGAAGCAATAAAAATTCCTTCTGGAGAACCTTCATCATCACTGGAGAGTATCTCAGAATTCTTTAGATTTTCAAATTCCAATTTGTCATAGCTTTCATCAGTTTGCAGAATTCCAAATTTCTTATCATCAAATGCAACATGAATTGATTCCATAACAATGTGAGTTCTGAGATTATAAACTTTGAAGGCCTTAGATGCTGAATATCCTAGAAAAATTGCTTCATCCGATTTGGCTTCAAATTTTCCAAGTTGTTCTGGATGAACTTTTAGGACATAGCATTTGCATCCAAAGATGTGAAAGTATTTCACACTTGGTTTCTTTCCTTTGATCATCTCATAGGGAGTTTTTCCATGACTATTTACCAAGGTACAGTTTTGAGTAAAACATGCAGTGTTAATAGCTTCTGCCCAAAAGTAGGTTGGAAGTTTTGCATCTGCAAGCATGGTTCTTGCTGCCTCTATGAGAGTCCTGTTCTTTCTTTCCACTACACCATTCTGCTGAGGTGTACCAGGTGCAGAAAACTGTTGAGTGATTCCATTGTCTGCACAAAACCCCTCCATTGTAGAATTCTTGAATTCTGTACCATTGTCACTTCTAAGTACTTTAACTTTGTACTCAGAGTTATTCTGAATATTCTTTATAAGTTCAATGATTTGCTGAGAAGCTTCATCCTTCTTGTGTAGAAAGAACACCCATGTGAACCTTGTAAAATCATCCAATATTACTAGAGCATATCTTTTCTTGCTGATAGACATAATGTTTACTGGACCAAACAGATCAAGATGTAGCATGTGAAATGGTTCAGTAATTGAATTTTCAGTCTTGCTCTTGAAAGTGGTTCTTCTTTGTTTTCCAAGCTGACATGCATCACAAAGTCCATCTTGCACAAAATTTGCCTGAGGTAGGCCTCTCACCAGATTGTGCTTAACAAGTTGATTAAGATTTTTAAAATTAAGATGTGAGAGCTTCTTGTGCCAATTCCAGCTTTCATCACTTATTGCTTTGCTGTAGAGACATCTAACAATTCCTTTAGATGTATAACTTAAGCTGGCTTCATATATGTTACCATGTCTTTGACCAGTTAGAACAATGTCTCCATTCTGCATATTCAAGATTTTGCATCCTTCTCTGTCAAAGATTGATTTGTAACCTTTATCACCCAGTTGACTTATGCTTAAAAGAGTATGTTTCAAGCCTTCAACCAGTGCTACATTTTCTATGATGACATTCCCCAAAACAATTGAGCCATATCCCAGAGTTTCTTCTTTGTTGCCATCTCCAAAAGATATTACTGGGCCAGCTTTCCTCTCAAACTTTGTAAGCAGGGACTTCTTTCCAGTCATATGTCCAGAGCATCCACTGTCCAAGATAATTGAATGCTTCTTTCCTGTGCCCTGCAAACAAAAAGTAACTAGTTAGAATTTTTTAGGACCCAACTTTGATTGGATCCTTTCTTACTAGATTTAGAAACAACAGGCTTTGAAGATTTTGCTTTTATTTTACCTATTGCAGAGTCAACCTTAGACTCTAATTTCACAAACTGTTTGTGACTAGGAGTTTCAGATTTCAAAGAATAATAGTCATAATACAGTTCATGATATTCTCTACACATGTAAATGGAATGAAGTAAACTACCACAATGATAACAAGCTTTTTGTGGTTGGTATTGAATTTTCTGAGTCTTGGGGAATCTGGACTCAGTTTTCCAAGAAGGTTTTTGATTGCAGTCTAGGGCCAAATGATTATGATTTCCACACTTATAGCATTTTTTCCTAGGTGCATCAGGTACATTCTTGTAATTATTCTCTTTGTTAATACCTTCTTTTCCATTCCTATTTCTATTGATCTTGCTAGACTCTGAAAGACCATCTAATCGATGTTTCAACTGAGACTTAGACAGAACCCCTATGTTTACATTCTTAGGTTTCTCTAACACTTTCTCATCTGAATTACTATTGTTAATCCTTTTGTGTACAACAGGGGTACCTTTTGAATCAACAAATTTAACATGATTAGGTTCAGAAACAATTTTCTTACCTTCAGATTTAGATGTGTTAGCTTCTATCTTACTATCATCATTGACAATAGCTACTTTTTCTTCTTGTCTAGCCTTATCAAAACCTAAACCATTAACCTTACCACGAATTCCACTTTCAAAGATTTCTATAGTCTTCTTACTGGAATTGTTAATGGTCTTAATCACATCTCTTTCTTCTTCTAGTTCTTTTCTGACATAGTCATAAGCCTCAAGAATAACATTATAATCATGCTTAGCTTTATCAGAACTTAACTTGTATTCTTCCATTTGAATTAACTCATATTCAAGAAAATTATTTCTATCAACTAATTTATCATTCTTAACCTTAAGTTCATCTCTTTCACAAGTAAGAATTCTAAAATTAGTCATAAGATTCTTAAACTCAGCATGGATAGATCTAATTTCATCAGAATTTAAGCTATCAAATGAATCAAGAGAGTGAAGTGATACCTTAACAGATGATGGAGAAATTTTCTTTGGAGATCCAGGTTTGTTTGAACTATTTGCCATCAATGCAATGTTGTCATAATCCAATTCATCTTCAGAATCACTGGAATCAGCCCAATCCTTCTGTGTGACCATAAGTGCATTACCCTTTCCTGACTTCCTAGGCTTCTTATACTCACTAGCAAAGTGTCCAAGCTCGCTGCAGTTAAAGCACTTGATCTTGGCCTTATCAAGCTTGACAATTGTACTTTTGCCTTTGTCACTCTTCTTCTCCTCCTTCTTTTGAAAAGGCCCTTTGATAAATCTTCTCATGTTGAATCTTCCTTTCTTGAAAGCTTTAGCAAACATAGCAAATAGTTCCTGCATCTTAGATTCAGAATCATTGTTGTCAGAGTCCATATCAGTAGTCTCTGACTCAGAACTTTCTTTGCTTTTCTTCTTCCTTGAATTCTTTACAGCAATCTCTTCATGCTGTTCTTCAGGAAGCTTCTTAGCTTCAGATTGAGCAGTAAGTGCAATAGTCTTCATCTTTCCTTCACTCTTGCTCTTCCTCTGCTGCTTGTCAAGTTCATAAGCTCTCAATTTTCCATATACTGCCTCTAATGAAATTTCATCCAGATCATTAGCTTCCTCAATTGCAGATATCTTCTCATTGTAGAAATCTGGCAAAGCTTTCATGAACTTTGTATTCATATCCTCCAAGTCATAATATTTACCATGCATGGCCATCTCATTGATGAGTTTTGTAAACCTATCAAAGGTATCAGTAAGTGACTCACCAGACTTGGATTCAAAGTACTCATACTGTTGTATAAGTAATGTCCTCATATTCTTCCTGACAGGCTTAGTTCCTTCACAGTGAACCTTAAGATTGTCCCATATATCCTTAGCAGTTTTACAAGAGAGAACATAGTTAGTGAGAACAGAATCAAGACTGTTGAATAATATGTTTCTCACTTTAGCATCTTTAAGAACATTCTCCTTGTCCTTATCTGACCATTCAGATTTTGGCTTCTCTGCTGTATGTTCTGGAACAACCACACCATCAACAGTTGCTTGTCCAACGACTTTTGTTGGAACAAAAGGTCCATCTCTGATTCTGTCAAGATAATCAGGATCTGTTGCTTCCAGATGATGCAACATCTTTACTTCCCATAGAGTATATTCGTTTCTCTTGAGCATAGGAATTTTAGTATTCCCATCCTTGTAACCAGACATGATTGCAGATCTTTATGATTATTCGAAATCAACCTGCTCTGATACCAATTGTTAACTCGAATAACTTGTAGAAGGGGGGGGTTGAATACAAGTTATATAATCGTGTCTGATTTTTGCTTGATTATATGAACAAGAATAAACGAATGAATCAAACTCTGTTTGTATTAATAAGATCAAATACAAACTCTACCAAAGGTGTACAAATACCTTTAGCAGCTGCTGACAATACAAATCTCTCTCTGTTTGTTTCGAACTCACGAATACAAACCTTATACAGAGCTACGCACACGAACTCACAACACACGTTCGACTCTTTTTACAATGATATAGAGAGAGTATTTATAATGCTACCTATCAACTAATAACAGAAAGATATAATCTATACATGACAATGTTCTGCCTTCTAGTCGATAGTTTCCATCAATATAAAACTCTTTCCTTCATAATATCTTCTTGCTTGTTCTTCAAACAACGATCCTGTTTTATAGCACTTGCCAGTTTCTGTAGCATCCATAATGACATCATCAGTAACAAGACTGATATCAGGATTTCATCTTGCATCAGTATCTGATCATCATCAGTATTAGACCGTCATCAGGATTTGCCCTTTGTTCCTGACATGTAGTCTCCGATACACTGTTCATTCCTGACTAAATTGTACAGATAACTGTCTTACACATGAATCCTATATAAAGTGCTAAATCCTTTATAAGATCAGGATTACAAGAAGTATAATGTGTAAATTCTATTCTTAACATCACAACTTATGAATTATTCCTAACAATAATGAATTTTTTTTAAGTGCCTAGGGTCATGAATGACCTCAATTCAGGATGAATTTCGAGCCGATGAGGCCAAAAATACGATCTTGAATTACGAAAATATTAGGGCTGAAGACCCCTCTAAAATTACAAAAATTATTGTTATTATTATTATTAAAAATAAAAAAAAATCCGGGTTGGACTTTATTCGAGTGAAATTTTATCCTAGTGGGACACCTCCGATTTGGGAATCGAAATTATCCGAGATTCGGACAAAAGAAATATTATTATTGAATAATAATATTTTCTAAAAAAAAAGAAAAGAAAAAAAGGAGTGCAAAAAAAAAATATTAGTGCGATCATAATTCTGCTCGAATCAACCAGAAATCTTGCTCGACAAATCCTTCGACCAGAAGAAAAATTGGTCCTTACTTCGACCACAAACCTGGTCGAAATCGGCCGGGTTAATAGTTTTGGCAAAAATGCAATTTGGTACCTCAAGTTCTGTACACTTTACAAAAGGAGTACTGTAGTTTACAAACTGATAGAAAGAATATTGGGGTTTATAATTTTACGAAAAGACCCCTGCTGTTTATATTTTTACAGAAAGGTCTCTACACTTCGCATTTTGACGAAAAATACCTGTGGGTACATAAAAATTCCTAAATTATTAGGAAAAATTTAGAAAAATACCCGTGGGTACATAAAAATTCCTAAATTATTAGGGATAATTAAAGAAAATACCTGTGGGTACATAAAAATTCTTAAATTATTAGGAATAATTAAGAAAAATACATGTGGGTACATAAAAATTCCTAAATTACTAGGGATAATTAAGGAAAATATCTGTGGGTACATAAAAATTCCTAAATTTTTAGGAAAAATTAAGGAAAATACCTGTGGGTACATAAAAATTCCTAAATTTTTAGGAATAATTAAGGAAAATACCTGTGGGTACATAAAAATTCTTAAATTTTTAGGAAAAATTAAGGAAAAAACCTGTGGGTACATAAAAATTCCTAAATTTTCAGGAAAAATTAAGGAAAAATACTTGTGGGTACATAAAAATTCCTAAATTATTAGGAAAAATACCGGTGAATACAAGAAAATTCCTAAAATATTAGGAATATTTGAAATAAATACCTGTGGGTACATGGAAATGACCAAGAATCCTAATCGAAATGTCATTCGACCAAGCCATGAAAAAGGCCCTTGTTTCGACCAAGATTCTGGTCGAAACGATCAGGAATCCTGGTCGAAAAACCATTCGACTAGGACATCTGAAATGCCCTTATTTCGACCAAGATCCTGGTCAAAACGACCAGGAATCCTAGTCGAAAATCGCTTCGATCAGAAAAAAAACTTGGACCCTTATTTCGACCAAGATCCTGGTCGAAACGACCAGGAATCCTAGTCGAAAATCTCTTCGAGCAGGAAATTCTGAGGTCCTTATTTCGACCAGGAATCCTGGTCGAAAATCTCGTCGAGCAGGAAATTCTGAGGTCCTTATTTCGACCAGAATTCTGGTCGAATTTCTGGTTGAAAAAATTCAGTTCTGGTCGAAATTTGCCTTGAAAAATTGATTTTTGACAGCAAATTTTCATGGACATGAAATTTTGATACCTGTGGGTACTAGGAAAAATTCTAAAAAATAGGATAAATTTGAAAAAATACAAGGAGTTTTATGAATAATTCCTTGAAAAAGATAAGCAAAAATTCTGTAACTAATGTTATTGGAAAAAAATTGCTTAGCCTCGAATAAGGCACATCGTCATAAACGTGTAGGTCGCTCCACACTTTACATCAAGACGATACTTGTGAAACACTAGTGTACAAACGTAAACCCTGACCCAAGTCTCGAGTAAGGCAGTTAAAAACTTCAAGGAAAACCTGATCAGTTTTTCTAGAAGTTGGGGGGCAAATGATATGGGCTAAAAGTAAGCCCTAAAGAAATCATTAATGTTGCATTAATTAGACCTAGCCAGGTCCAAAGATAAAGCCCATTTATGAGGCCCAAAACCTTAACTGAATATTAATTTCGTAATTAATATTATGGGCTAATTAACAGCTTGCAAATAAGAGTCAAACAAGGACCTTATCTCTTCAAGGAGTAGCCTCCAAGGCACACAGTCATACAAGGAAATATACTCCTACAAGGTAGGAGTCTAGAACCTTCCTCAAGGCTGACTTGCCCACCAAGTCACCTAACTCTACTACGATTCTAAGGCTTCTCAGCCTACATAAAATCCTGACCCCTAATCCTCATAACACAACGTTTTTGGGCAGAGCTCAATACGTCACTTACGTTTTAGGCTTAATCCTCGAATAAGGACATAGAAGCCACTGCGTCCTAGGTGAGCCCTCGCCGCCATAGCCCCGAGGGCACCATCACCTAGAACTACGTTGGCTTGATTCTCTAGCAATACAGAGATACGTAGGCATCTTGTGAAGGCAGATTCAGCCACGAACACGAGAGCAGCCATTAAAGCACGAAGCTCACACACCCTAGCACTAATTATGCACAAACCCTAGCCGCAATTAAATAACATAGTTTTTATTCCACAACAGTCGCATATACAAATATATATTGGACAACTTATTTTCAGATTTGCGGGACGAACAAAAAAAAAATATTACGAGCGAGCAAAAGAAGGAAGAAAAAAAAACAAGAAGAACGCAGGACAGATATTTGATGGAGCCCACGGAAAAACAATGGACACACGACGTCAAGACGTGAAGCTAAACATGCAAGAAACACAACAAAAAAAAATGAGTAAAATATTCATTTGAAAAGATGCAAAGGCGAAAAGAAGAAAAAAATGGTGACCAAAGGCTCACGCGCGTCCTCTGTCAAAGGAGAACAAGGTTTGCTTCAGTGGGACCCGCAGTAATAAGGAAAAAAGACCATTCATAGCCACGCACTTCTCCAGCATAAAAAAATTGGAAACGATCAACAACGCGCACAATCAAAATAGCCAACGGACGCCCCTGAACACGCAAGGCGAGGAAAACAAAAGGCAGTCACGTAAAAAAAACAAAAAAGATAAGTTTTCATTTTTTTCTTAATTTTAAATATTTTCAATTTCATTAATATTTATGTCATGCAAATTATATTTATTATTTAAATATTCATGTGATGTATATTTTATATTTTATATTTTGTGCATGCTTAAAAATTTATATTTTTATTGCACATGAATTATGTCTTAAGTTTTTTATTTTTTGGCATATACTATTGCATCATATATATATATATATGTCACAAAATTAATTTTGGATTTGTGGATTAAATTTGTCAAAAAAGAAGACCCTCCGACATATTATTTTTGAAGGCCCTCTTTCCAGGGGTAATATTTTAGAAGGCTCTTATTTAAAGATTTTATTATTTTAGAAGGCCCTCCTGTGTGGGGGTAATATTTTGGAAAACTCTTAATTGAAGATTTTATTATTTTAGAAGGCCCTCTTTTGTGGGTAATATTTTAGAAGGTCCTCTTTTGTGAGGGTAATATTTTTGGAAGGCTCTTATTCGAAAAGTTGATTATTTTAGAAAACCCTATTTTGATGAAGATAATATTTTGAAAGATGATCTCCTCTAAGGAGAGTCTTAGTAAGAATGAAGATATCTTTGGAAAATCCACCTCCTATGAGGAGGGTATTTCTGATATGGGGAACGACCTCCTTTGAGGAGGGTATCCCGAATTATTAAATCCTTGCAAAAACCGCACTTCCGGGGGGGGATGTCCGTACTTCCGGTGCCTCATCAAGGTACGATCTTCGGAAAATCTACCTCCTGTGAGGAGGGATATTTCTGATATGGGGAACGACTTCCTTTGAGGAGGGTATCCCGAATTATAAAATCCTTGCAAAAACCGTACTTCCGGGGGGATGTCCGTACTTCCGGCGCCTCATCAAGGTACGATCTTCGGAAAATCCACCTCCTGTGAGGAGGGTATTTCTGATATGGGGAACGACCTCCTTTGAGGAGGGTATCCCGAATTTATAAAATTCTGAGGAAAATGACCCCCTTTGAGGGGGATACTCTCTAGAAGACATGGTAGATATGACCTTCTTCGACTGGATGATGATATTGCTCAAAATGCTTTGAATGACTTTATGGAATAATGCTTGGATGGCTCTCAAGGATACGTTCTCTCACACCTACAAAACTTATTATTTACATATCGCATATTGTCTTATTTACATCTACACCCATATTACAAGCACTTTGGTGCTTCATATTATTTACTAATCTTCCTCTCCTAGTGATAAGTGGATTTTTATCCACTTGGATCATTCTATTCGACTTGAATTGGTGTTTTGTATCTCAAGTATTTGTGTGTTTTAATCTATTTTTTTAAGAATTGTGTAGGTAATATTACTAGGTGCAAGTATGGCGTTTTCAATGATTAGACAGTGTCTTTGAGCTTAAAAGAGTAAGGGATGGAAATTGCAAAAGAAATGGAAGAGAATCAGCAAACTAACAGAAAATCAGTCTGCATGAGCAATGGCCAAGCGCGGCCGCGTGGAATTTATACTGAAGAAGGGCGCGGGCGCGCGAGAAAAAGAGAGATTTGCTGATCCGCCAGGGCGCGCGGGATTTGCATTGAAAGGCTGCGCGGGCGCGCGGGCCTCCGACAGAAAGTTCCTGGAAACTGATTTTGAGAAGGAAATTGTCATGAATTCTTTTCCTAATCATTATGGAGTATCATGAACGGCCAGAAACTTCCAGAATCATAATTAAACATGAGAATTGCAATTTTATTCCAATCAAAGATGGAAAATTATCGGAATTCTATTCTAATTCAAAGACGGTAATTGCTTGAACAAGAGGGCACTTGGGACTATAAATACACACCTTGGGGCACATCAAAATAATCACCTACACAATCACCTACACACTTCAATTCGTTCAGAGCACAAGAGAGAGAAGCCAAGGCGAGGATTGTGACGACAAGAAGATCTAGATATAGTTTTCTTGTATTCCTTTGTGGAGGCGTATCTTTTGGATGCTTGTTACTTTCACGGATTTGTTCACTAAACCTTATTCTATTATTGATTTATTCATCTTCTTTATCTTGTTTAATATCATGTTTTCGTCAAATTCCATGATGACGAAAGGTTCGATTATGAACTAATCGTTATCGTGGGATCCTAGTGGATTTATCTATGTAGCTTAGTAGTTTGCATGCCTTAAAGATTTATGTGTGGTGAATTCTTGATATCCTCGTATGGTTAATCTTAATGCTTTTAGATGCGTAGCTAACATCTAAATTGAATTGTTAACCTCTTGCTAAACGAGAGTGGATCTTGAGATTTAGAACTTGCCATGCTAGCATAGGATAGGTTGGTGTTTTGACATCATGATTTGTGGCATCAATAGAGATATTATGCTACCCTATGTGATCTAAGTGGATAACTTGTGCTTCAACCTTTATGTTTTCAAATTCTATAGTGATATAGGGTCTAAACATAATAGGTGCCTATTCATATTCTATCTCTTTTGTGGATGTATGCGTAGATTGGTACTAGTATACCGAGAGGTAACTTTTACTCTTTTCGTGTTATTCGATCAAATATCATAACCATCGCATGTTTTAATTAAAGGCTGCAACTCTAAGTGAAGTAGATAATGAAACTAGGATTCCATGTTTATTCTCATATAAGTAATTCGATTTTTAATTTTTGTTAATTAGTTAATTCTTAGATCTATAATTTACATCTTAGTTTAATTTAGATAATCAAATCCAATTTTGTTATTTTTCTTAGCAGTGAATTAAAACCATACATTGTTGCATAGGCATATTTTCTGAGTAAAACTTAACCAGATCTCTGTGGAACGAACTTTAATTGTATTACTTGTGACTACGTGTGCTTGCGTAATTATAGCATAACAAGTTTTTGGCGCCGCTGCCGGGGATCATCGGTGTTTTTATTTTAGTTTATGTGCTTCTCATCAGTGGTCATTAGCGTTCACTGACTCGGATTCTTACTTAGTTTGTTTGTTTCGTGGTGTTGCAGGTACTTAGGTTTGTATGCAAACACGTTTGCAAGCTCGTTTACAAAAACTGGCAAAAGACGATCTTGTAGAGAATAAAGAGAATAAGGAAGAGGAGGCTGAAACTACAGTAGCAATGGCAGATGCAGCAGCAGCTAAGGCTTTGAAGTAGTATTCTCAGCCGAAACTCAATGACATCCAGTCTAGCATTATTAGGCCAACTATTGCAGCGAACAATTTTGAGATTAAGTCTGGCACAATTCAGATGGTGCAGAATTCAGTTCAGTTTGGGGGTGCTTCTACGGAGGATGCCAACATGCATGTTCGGGACTTTATCGAGATCTGTGATACTTTCAAATGTAATGGTGTGACGGATGATGCTATCAGGTTGAGGCTTTTCCCATTCTCTCTGAGGGATAAGGGTAAGAGCTGGTTGCACTCGTTGCCACCTGGTTCCATTACTACATGGGAAGATCTTGCTCAGAAGTTCCTTACTAAATTCTTCCCTATGGCAAAAACTGCAGCATTAAGGAACCAGTTGACTCAATTCCAACAGCAATCTGGCGAGACCTTGTGTGAGGCTTGGGAACGCTACAAGGAGATGCTACGCAAGTGTCCTCATCATGGCATGCCTGATTGGATGGTTATTAATGGGTTCTACAATGGGTTGGGAGCACAGTCTAGGCCCTTGCTAGATGCAGCATCAGGAGGAGCTCTGTGGGCAAAGAGCTATGATGAAGCTTATGAACTTATAGAGATGATGGCTGCTAATGAATATCAAAATCCAACCCAAAGGCTATCTCAAGGCAAGGCAGCAGGAATTTTGGAAGTAGATACAGCTTCAATGATTACAGCTCAGTTGAAAGCTCTTGCTATGAAGGTGGATGCTCTTGCAAATTATGGAGTTCAGCAGGTGGCTGGTGTTTGTGAGTTATGTGTGGGCGCACATGAGACAAATCAGTGTGCTATCTCTTCTGAATCAGCACAGTTCGTGAGTAATTTCCAGAGACCTGCTGCACCAGTTCCAGCCACTTATCATCCTAATAATCGAAATCATCCCAATTTCAGCTGGAGCAATAATCAAAATACTCAACAATTTTATCAGCAAGCGAAGCCATTCAATCAAGGCTATCAACAGCCTTATGCTCCAAAGGCACCATATCAACCTCCGGGATTTCAGCAGCAACAGCCCCAGGCTCATATGGGGCAATCATCTAATGATAAATCAGATGAGGTGTGGATAGCGATAAAGAACTTACAAGCTGGCCAGAAAGTCTTGGAAACCCAGATAGGACAGATTGCAAGTGCCTTATTTAGTAGGCAACCAGGGACTCTTCCTAGTGATACAGAGACTAATCCAGGCAAGAGGGAAGTTGTCCATGAACAGGTGAAAGCAGTCACTTTGCGATCCGAAAAGGTTACAACCGATACAAAATCAGTAGCGAAGGAAGAAGAAGTTCTAAATCATCAAGTTGAAAAGTCTGCAGTTGAAAAATCTAGCTTGGTGGCTGATCAGCTAGATGGTGAAGTGGAAAAGAGTAAGAAGTCTGTTGTAAAGTCTACTCTGGAGCAATCTTCGAAGAATAATCAGATCTATCCTCCTCCGCCATATCCCGGACGCTTGCAGAAAAGTCAAGAGAAACAGTTTCAGAAATTTATGGATGTCTTCAAGAAACTGTCCATTAACATTCCTTTTGTTGAAGCATTGGAGCAGATGCCGAGATATGCAAAGTTCATGAAGGATATTTTGTCACGAAAGAGAAGGTTGGAAGAATTTGAAACAGTGGCTTTAACAGAGGAGTGCAGTGCGGTGTTGCAACAGAAATTGCCTCCTAAACTTAAGGATCCAGGAAGCTTTACAATTCCATGCACCATTGGGGAGTTGTCTTTTGACAAATGCTTATGTGATTTGGGAGCTAGTATTAATCTCATGCCCTTGTCTGTTTTCAAGCAACTTGGTCTACCGGAGCCGAAACCAACTAACATCTCTTTGCAGTTGGCTGATAGGACGATCACTTATCCGCGGGGTATAGTAGAGGATGTTTTGGTAAAAGTTGATAAGTTCATCTTTCCTGCTGATTTTGTGATCTTGGATTTTGAGGAAGATAAGAAGATTCCCATAATCTTGGGAAGACCGTTCTTGGCTACAGGAAAGACTTTAATTGATGTGAAAAAAGGAGAGCTTACAATGAGGGTGCAAGATCAGAATGTCACCTTTAATGTGTTCAAGGCCATGAAATTTCCGACAGAGGATGAAGAGTGTTTCAGTGTGGAAACGGTTGATACGGGTCAGAGAAAGAAGTTGGATCAATTGTTGAGCAAAAAATCGAATGCGCGTGCTAAAGCATCTTATCAGTGATTCCATTAACAGTTCTTCGGTTCGAGATCTCTCGAATGTCAAGCTTGGAAAACTTCCATCCCATTTGAAGTATGTCCTTCTGAATGATGAGTTGTTAATTTTTGAAGAGGGTCACGATAATGTGTTAAGAAGGTGGAGCATGGATGATGAGGTAGAGGAGTGTTCTTATCAATCAACTGTGCAGCATAAACATCTTAGAGGTGTGAAGAAGAAAAAGAAAAAGTCGGTTGGAGGAAGGGGCAAAGTGAAGTTTGATTTAGAAAAGATGTGGGAAGATAGCAAGAAGGTTGTCAAACAATGGGTGAATGGTCCTTCTGCTAAAGACAAGTCAAATGCGATCTTCGAGCCACCATGATTTGAATCATATTTGTCCGGCTAAATGACGTTAACGACAGCGCTTCGTGGGAGGCAACCCATGTGTTTCGGTATTTTTAGGTATGTTTCCTACTATCCCTTGTATTTACTTCCATTCAATGCGGACATTGAATCTTTTAAGTTTGGGGGTGGTTTGGGGATGAGTATTGTATATGTAGTATTAGTGTCTCATTGTGTTCATGTAGGATATCATGTTTTGCATAGTAGTAGTAATTCATGCATTTATGTTCGTATTATCTAAGTGTGTTTCATATAGGACATTCTGTTATTTTTGTTTGTTTTACTACCATGTGAGTCATATTAGTTGCATTATCATGGCATGTATATTTCATGATCCCTTAGGACGAGCTGATTTTGATTGATAGGTAGATGTTGTTAGGAATAATTCATAAGTTGTGATGTTAAGAATAGAATTTACATATTATATTTCTTGTAAATCCTGATCTTATAAAGGATTTAGCACTTTATATAGGATTTATGTGTAAGACAGTTATCTGTACAGTTTAGTCAGGAATGAACAGTGTATCGGAGACTACATGTCAGGAAAAAAGGGCAAATCCTGATGATGGTCTAATACTGATGATGATCAGATACTGATGCAAGATGAAATCCTGATATCAGTCGTGTTACTGATGATGTCATTATGGATGCTACAGAAACTGGCAAGTGCTATAAAACAGGATCTTTGTTTGAAGAACAAGCAAGAAGATATTATGAAGGAAAGAGTTTTCTATTGATGGAAACTATCGACTAGAAGGCAGAACATTGTCATGTATAGATTATATCTTTCTGTTATTAGTTGATAGGTAGCATTATAAATACTCTCTCTATATCATTGTAAAAAGAGTCGAACGTGTGTTGTGAGTTCGTGTGCGTAGCTCTGTATAAGGTTTGTATTCGAGAGTTCGAAACAAACAGATAGAGATATTTGTATTGTCAGCAGCTGCTAAAGGTATTGTACACCTTTAGTAGAGTTTGTATTTGATCTTATTAACACAAACAGAGTTTGATTCATTCGTTTATTCTTGTTCATATAATCAAGCAAAAATCAGACACGATTATATAACTTGTATTCAACCCCCCCCCCCTTCTACAAGTTATTCGAGTTAACAATTGGTATCAGAGCAGGTTGATTTCGAATAATCATAAAGATATGCAATCATGTCTGGTTACAAGGATGGGAATACTAAAATTCCTATGCTCAAGAGAAACGAATATACTCTATGGGAAGTAAAGATGTTGCATCATCTGGAAGCAACAGATCCTGATTATCTTGACAGAATCAGAGATGGACCTTTTGTTCCAACAAAGGTCGTTGGACAAGCAACTGTTGATGGTGTGGTTGTTCCAGAACATACAGCAGAGAAGCCAAAATCTGAATGGTCAGATAAGGACAAGGAGAATGTTCTTAAAGATGCTAAAGTGAGAAACATATTATTCAACAGTGTAAGAACCCAGATTTTTGGGTAGAATTAAAACTTTTTATTATGTAATAGTATGGGAATGAATAGTGGTTATGACTGCGGTGTAACGAATGTCTATTAAATGAATGGAATGGATTTGAATTCAATTATTTATATGTCATGCAGAATACTTTTGGTTGACAGCATAGATAAGAATGATCTATCTCCTAAGAATATGAGAAGATTACTTCAAGTAAGATTATTCTCGTGTCATCCAAATCAATATCTATTATAAGTCCAGCGGTTCCGTAAAAAGGTTAAGGAACACTCGAGGGTGAACCAGGTTCATTTTCCTAATTATAGGAATTAAATAAAAATAAGTGATGAATAGTGATTTTGGTGGAATTTGGAATATTATTATAATAATGTTATACCCGGTATTCGGAACGGATTTCTGAGTTCGTATTAGTGATCCAGGAGGAAAATAAGTGTATGTAAAAGGTGTCGGATTCAGAAAAAGAGCACTTTTATTTTCTCCGAGATTTCCCTGGACACTGCAAGACTTAAGGAGTTATAAAAGGGAATTAAGGAATTTAAATTCGAGAAGTATTAAGTAAGATGAAGAATAGTATTAGAAATATTAAGAAGGTTTTCGGTAAAACCCTAACTAGAAACGAATGAGTTATTCCCTCGAACGATCAACGAACAAGCAAGGAAATTGAGTAATACCCGGACAAAGGAACGAATAAATAACCAAGAGACAAACAAGTGCAATTGGTGGGAAAAGGAGAAACCCAAGTAACATCCTTATAAGTCAACTACAAGATGAGTGGTGTAATTGCATTCTTGCAAAAATGGAGTTGTTTGTTGTAGTGCCAACACTTGGCCCAATGAGGAAGCAACAAGTGGCACCATTGGATTGCCAACAACACATTAAAAGAGATGCATCCATTATATATGCAAGGGTTATACATGTATTAGCCATAAATCACCAAAACAAAACAAACCACCACCATTTCTCTCCATTTCTTCATAAAAATCTGCCCATTCTTAACTAATTGGAAGTCCAACTTCCAACCATCACTTGTTCTTCAAATTTTTATGGTAAGTACTACATATCATGGTAATGATCTCCTAGAAATTTCAGCTTCAAATTCATCTTTTATCATTTTCAAATAAATCATCAAAGATGATGATGAATAGTGTTCTTCATAAACTAACTTTTATTTCTTGATTTCTTTTGATTATTCAAGCTATACTAAGGCTAGATAAGGGCTAAACAAGGCTTGATAAGTTCATACATACACCAAGGAAGGTATACCACTCTTGAAAACCAAGCTCTTAGTTTAAGTTTTGGTATTTTAGATGAGTTATATGGATTTAATGCATGTTTAGGACCTTAAGATTATGATTGGGATTTATTAAATGTGAAATTAGTTTAGATGAACGGAAAGACATTGCTTGGTCTTAGTTCATGGTTGAATAACATGTATATGTTGTTTGGAGTGGAAACTATGATTATTGGATGGTTTGAAATTTGGAAATCATGTAAACATAGCCGTCGTAATGCCCGATTGTCGTTAGCCTTAAGAAACCGTGATTAGCAGTAGCATGAACACACTGTCCAGTCTCGGATTTTGCCATGAAAGGCTAGATTATGTTATAAGCTTCATTTTGATATAAAGATCGCATGAAACGGACTTACGGTTTAGGAGTTATGATTAAATTCGTAAAAGTGGTTCGGAACCGTAATCAAAAGTTCGTAACCGAAATTGGATCCCTTTAATATTGCGAAATCAGTGGCGAATCTTAATAATTAAATAATAGAGATAAAAAGGAAGGTGTGGGAGAAGACCGCATGTCAAATGGATCGTTTTCCGATTTTATAAAAATGTTCGAATCTAGGTTAAGTACGAAAGTACCCCTAAAAGGTATACTTGGTTATAACTTCGGTAAACCACTTAGAAAACGATCGATAAATATCGAGGTCTAATCTTTCGACTTTAAAACTTATACGATTTAAATACTTACCATATGTAAGTGTAATGTCATGCTTTAGTAGCGAACAAGTATCGGGTAATAAAAGCAATAATAAGAGTGAATTAGAGGGGTATAACGAAACGACTTGAAAACGTGTTTCGATTTAAGTTAAGTTATACTTAACCTTTTGAAAGGTGTTAAGTGATTAATCCCGAATGCCGTGGCTATTTATAGATCATCAGGCTGACCCGGGACACGCTACCACTACCCCTACCCGCACCCGATTTCCAGGCAAGTTTCAAATCCTTTTTATAAGGCTGTTGTTGTGAATATATATATATGCTTTCTGTTATACATATGCCATAGCATGCATGCCTACTTTCAAAGTCAAATTGATATACTTGTTCCTAGAATTTATTGTTGGCTTATAAGCTAGATAGTAATATATCAGTTATAAGCCGGATATCACTGAGACCCTTAAGCAAAGGGCAGATGAATCTCATTCTTTGATTATAGACCGGGAGTCGATATTCCTTGATATATTGATATTATTTTCAGAGGAAAATAATTAAGTAATTATTTCCCATTTATTATCTGGCGAATATTATTGAGATATTCCTTTGAGATTATTTGATAAATATTATTCGGGTTATTCATCAGATATTTAATTATTCGATGAACATTATCTTTAATATTTATCTAAAGTCGATTTAATATTCGAATATTATTTCGAACCCTCAGTTAAGTTATTTACTTAGAGAATATTCATTCTTATTTCTTCGATAAATATTATTTTGAATATTCATTCGAGTTATTTATTTAATGAATATTATTTTAATGTTCATTCGAGCCTTATTTATTTAAATGAATATTATTTCGAATATTCATTCAATCTCTATTTATTTTATAAATATTAGTTGAACATTGATTCGAACTTCAGTTCATCGATAAATATTATTTTGAATATTCCCTTGAGACGATAAATGTTATCTTCGACATTCATTTAAAGTCGATTCAATTATTGAACATAATTTCGAATATTCATTCGATAATCATTTCTTCGATAAATATTATTAAGATTGAATATTCATTATTTATTTAATGAATATTGTCTCAAATATTCAGTCGACAATTATTTCATCAATAAATATCATTTTAAGTTGAATATTCATTATTAATTTAATGAATATTATATCAAATATCCAAGGGGTGTTTATTTCACCAATAAACATTATTATTTTCAAATATCCATTTAAGATTGGATTTATTTAGTGAACATTATTTTAAACATTTATTTGAGTTTATTTAATTAATGAATATTGTCTGGAATATTCATATAAAGAAGAGAGTTATTTAGTAAAGAATTCTAAATATTCATTCGAGGATTACTTACGAGTAATATTATGATTTATTCATATTCCTTAATTAATATTGAGTTAATAAATATTCTTGGAATATTTATTTAAATCCTTTTAAGTTCTTTTATAATGATTCATATTATTCAAAGATTATATGTCACCGTCAGATATGGTGTAAAATATTTTGGAGTAGTTTATGACTATTTTTATCAAGGGGAGGTTTCCAAAACTCTATTTTTATTTAAATCTATCTTAAAGAAGATTTAAATACTCGCTCAACTTCCAAACGTATATAAGGGGACCTCACTTGAGAGATGTTATTTATTGGGCTGCCCGGTCCTATACTTGCTAAAACTATCTTGTCACTCACATCTTGATTCTTTCAAGCATCGATATGAGTCTGTTTGGTTACCTCCTCAACGCTCGAGGGGTAAGAATTGATGGAACAAGTTTATATCCATTGACAAGCATCAGCTTGGGAAATATTGGTGATTTTTCCTTTCCAACTAGATACGACTACTTTGTGGAGTCCTATCAACAAGTAATATACTTGGGGAAAGGGGGAGGAACTTCACGTTTCAAAGTTATGGATGTGAAATGAACTAGGAGATGCGTAAGTGACCCAGTGGCGCCGGTCCAGCAAATGGCCCAACCGTTGGCCGGGGGGTTCCAGAGGGCGGTAGACAAGTAAATCCATCGGTGCTTCCTTCTACATGTAGTAAACAAGAGGTGGGGAGCATAACATGCGACTGATCATCGTGTAAATGCTATGTCTCCTGGCGCGTCAAACTCCAGTATTAGTTCATCTCTCAATGTTGGAAACTTCCTGCAACCTTATCATTATTGGCAGGTTTGAAAAGTGTTTGAATTGGAATTGCAATATTCTTCCTGCAAGTTCCTCTATTATAAAAAGTTGATAATATCTGGCTCATCTTTGACATAGCAGATATTTATTCAAAACAAATATATTTTGAGTTACCTTGTAACTTCATCTCATACCTTATATTGGTACTACATCGTTAATGCATGGCATATGGTTTCAAAGATATTTGGACTGTTATATATGATCACTGTTCAATTATATTTTTGGTGGGCTATTGCTCACCCTTGCTTTATTTATTTATATCACAACAACAGCTAGATCAGATGGCCGCGCAAGGCATGCCCAACATAAGCAGGTGTCAGCCGTCAGAGGATTAACCGATGAGGTCATAGCTACCATTGCTGAGGATGCAGCTTCTGGTAGGCTAGTTGTTAGCATTTGATCCTCTAATGTATTTATATATATGGCATATATCAATGGATGGCAAAGAGCATGTAATTGTAAAATTGTAATTCTTTGGGTTGTAAGAACTCAAACTTGTGATTAATAATATTGACGATTACTCTGATTTCATCTCTAGGACTATAACGGGTGTGTTTATTGTTGTTGTTTTGGGTCACAAGGTTGTAATTTAGATTATGTTGGTTTTGTGGATGGATATTGAGACCGTAACGACCAGATCCCTGACCCCGGATCTGGGGGTGTTACAGAAATGGTATCAGAGAGAGCGTTATATATCCCAGAGATGACGCGATGTTAAAACAATAAATTTATTAAGATAATAAGAACTCTTGCCAAGTTCATAGTCGGACTACTTAATGTAGTATTGACATATAAAACCCTTATGGGAACTATTAAGTATCATGATAGTAACTTAGCTCGTTCTTGTACCGACTAGTAAGGCGACAAACCTTGAGGCATACGAGCAGCAGCATGATGATGCCTGATTATATGCTGACGATCGGATGGTGGATGCGATAGAGTACCCTACTGAGGACCCGGAAGAGGTTCCAGCAGAGGGGGAGAATCCTGTTAGAGACAGGGAAGTTTACCTTGAGGAGATGAGGGCTGCAGCCAGAGAGACTGTAAGAATCTAGATATAGTGCTCAGAGAAGTGAGCGTAAAGAACTGATATATTATGAAGAGAATTAAAGAGGTTTATTGGATCTATAGCTGGACTGCCGGATAAAGTACCAGCAAACAAAACAGATTCGGGGAATTACTTGAGATCTTATATGGGGTTAGATAAGAATCCTTAGAGACTTCCAGATCAGAGGGAAAAGAGTGAGAATGATGCATGATTATCAAAGGCATCAATATATGTCAGGGAGCAGAGTCTCCAGGAGCAGTTGAGATAGAGGCAACAAGTGCCACATTATTTGATAAATGGATTAGTGCGAATCTTATTAATGATAATTCGCCATGAGAAGGTAGATTTCCTAGGTTATAATTTATAAAGTCGATTGAGATTGATGAGGTGGTTTATCCAGTGAGATGTCCATTTTATGAATGGATCAGCCTAGAAAGTAAAGATAATGGAAAGTGATAGCCTGAATTGATAAAGAATATAAGGAAGTAGTAAGTGAGACAATGATCTCAGAACCTACAAGAGGAGAAGACCAGTGAGTCTGTGATAAACTAGTAATAAGGCTATTGTCAGGAACCAAGTATAAGTCTAGTTCAATTCAGTGGAAGGATGGACCAGAAACATTAGAAGCATGTGATTCAAAGGAATATTAAATTTCTTCTGTTCCTTGAATGGATTATGGTAGTTACCTTAAGTTTATTCTGACACTGAATCATAAAGGGATTAGGCAAGGCAAGCAGTGGTTGAGATGTAATTGAGAATACTTTTAGATGCAACCTGAAAGAACAGGTGTAGGCTAAGTTCTCGAAGTAAGAGTTTTGGCAAAATGAAGTCAACTTAATAGGACATATGATCAATAGGGGTAGTGTTGGTCGACCCCACCAAGTTAGAGACAGTTTCAAATGGAGAAAGGCCAACCACACCGGCAAGGGTGAGGAATTTCATAAAATTCACGAGGTATTACCAAAGATCTGCTCAGGACTTTACAAAAAGTGCAGTCCCATAACCCGACTTATTGTAAGGATAAAAGTTTGAATGGACAAGATAAATGGGGGAAAATCTCCCTGGAGTTAAAAAAAAAAAAAAAAAAAAAAACTGGTGATGACCCAGCATTGGCGTTACCTAATGGAAGAAGGAGAATTTTGGAAATTTATTAGGATGCACCTCGTGCAGGTTTAGGTGCTGTGCTGGTGCAGCACGGTAGGGTGATTGCGGATGCATTGGGTCAGCACGGTTCATCAGATTCGGATGGCTGTGGAACGACTAACTCCGACGGTAGTGTTCCTTCTGAAACTAGTTGTTATAACGACCAGTATTCGATAGTGTCAATTATTATGACGAATATGTAACGGGAAGATGTGGCATGTTTTAAATTGAAACTTTTGATTACCCTTCCAGGGGAGGTATTTATTTGGCTTCTTTCCAATGGTTAAACTCCCAACTATATGTCAATCATTTCGTTATTATAACTGTTTCTGGTTTCACCCGCTTGGGTATTCCTAGAAATACTCTTCGGGTATCGAAATGGATCTTCTTAGTATCACCAGTGGGTAGATAGATTGACTGAAATTTCCCTAATCCTGGAAAGGAATTTGAAATTTTTTAGTAAACCTTGTCTTTCTGATTATCGGAATACGTCACTAAAGAAAGTGGAAACTGGAGTGAACCCTACGGATTGGGTAAAGTAGCCGCTATACAGGTGGGTAGACATACCCCGATTATTACAGTTGAATGTAGGGATAAAATTATGAAGTTGAATGTAATTAAGAAACAAGCCGGACGGAGAAATTCTGGGATTGACTTAAATGAAAAGGTTGTTATGCCAGAAGTGTTAAGCTTTTGCGGTACGTGGAATTGATAAGATTAACTGAAAGAATAAAAGTGAAGGAAAGGTGACCGGAGACGGTACCGAGAATTCAAGTGAGACTTATATGGAGTAAAGCTTTGGGAAGATCAAAATGTATCAAAGAAGAAGGCACTATGCCGGCAATCGCTAGAAAAGTAATGCTAGTAGCCAACCCCTAAACTCACATATTTTAGCATGGCCAGATGGGGCCAAGTCACTAAGGATTTTCAAGTGACTGAACCAGCAATGTAAGGACAAAGCGGGGTGCTTCTAATCAAGTGCCAACCGCGAGGGCTTTTGATATAAATGAATTGAGATACATGATGATGGATTTTATATATACCATGGACTTATTAGGATTGAGGATAGTGACCAATGAAGAGTCACGAAGATCATCAAAGATGGTGCAGTATGATGCATAAATGTTATATGAGACTTAGTGTCCTCAAGAGGAGCATTAGGCACTAAGAGATTCACGTTGAACATGACCAATATCTTCCAGAACATCCTTGCTACCATTACCAAGTTCTGCATGAAAGAGTAGATAGACATATGTTGTCTTTTGGAAGGTCATGTAGACCGACATTCGTTGAAAGAAAGGTTAACATTAAGCTACCTATAGATGATTAAGATGAGAATGATTGAAAAGTGACCTTTATTAAGGATATATGATTGGATTTCCAATTACAGGATATAAGTATTCCTTGAAGATAGAATTGAGGATAGAATGTCCATATATTAAGACGAACCCTGGGGGATGCACAAAGGATAACATCACCCCTAATAAAGACATTGTGAAATCAGATGATATAAATGAATCGACCAAAGTATAAAGAACCTGTAAGGATTTGTGGAAAGGAATCTCGAAAAGTACATAGACAGAATTGTTATAAAAATTGATTATTGATGTTCGATATACCTTGTACCCAGAAGATACAGGAGGGATGATGACAATGACCTAAGAAACCCTATAAGGGAAGAGGTAATGTTCTGAACTTTAAAGGGGAAGTTTGATAAGGAATGTATGACATAGTAATAGTAAGGCCAGATGAAGCATGTGTGAAACCATGAGGAAGTATGGATTGAACCAATAAGGTTGAGATTATCCTAAAACGAGAAGGGAGTTAAGTAAGGAAATATCCTAGATATGATGGGGAGTACCTGTAGTAAAGTTCACACCAGAAAGGTGGAAGCAATGACTTTTGGAAAAAGACTGATGGATATTTTTCCTTCAGCAGAATTTCAGGAAGAATACTTTCACCCAACAGTGATGGGAATAAGGTAGAAAAAGTTGAGTTGAATAGATCAAGAAAACATTGATTGCAAGAAATTATTATCAGGAAAGGCCAATGAGGTGGCCGACACTTTAAGTATTGAGGAGTAATTATGAATGCTCATACCAAAGAAACGAAATGGTATTGAGAAGGACTTTGAAGGTCAGAATATGGTGGAGGAATTTACATTCCCTCTAATGATTGGGCAAGAATCAACCATAAGAGTAGTTTAAGTAAAGATTCGATTCCTGATGTCGTCTTAAGCATATTACCTGCGTTAGGAGGTCCTATATTGAGGTAAACCAGGACCTCGTACGAAATTGACTAAGTAAACCGTTAGCTTCCAGTCTTCTACTGAAGATATATGATTGATAATTTCGTCAACTTGGCATAGCTACGATGCTTGAAGCTCTTCTGCAATTTTATCTGCTTCATGTAATATCTACGTCAAGTTCAGGAAGCATTCCCTATGGATAGGGAATATTGATTATTTTGTTTTCTTAAGAGGATCTTGAATTGACAATTATGAACCCCGCATGTTTAGTGATTCAAACACGACGTAAATGATAAGCAATGATGACCCTTCTGAGAAATTAAGTGTTTACGATTGTGGAAATGTCGAATTGAATCTAAGTTAGAGAAATCATCCAGGTCAGTTTCGGGTGGTTTAATTTTGGAGACGACGGGATATTTGTAATAAATAATCCGGATATGATGGTTCATAGAATGATTATAGTAGAAATGAAGACAAGTGACTGATAGAGATGAAAATCAATAAGAGAGTCAGATAGGACTCATGAGAAGCTCCAGTAATAAAGCGAGAAAAGTATGGAATTGACAGTGCAAGGGTATTGACCAAAACAGAAAGTTGGAATTAGGAGCATGAATGACATACAAATTGACTCCTTTTAAGTTTGGAAAATCCGAGGAAATATGGAATAGTTGATTGAGAAATAAAGAGACTCATGGAATGAGAAAGTGAAATCTAGACGGTTGAACAAAGGAAAATTCGACCCCAAACGTGTAACACGTATTGAGTAAAGGTGGCGAGTGTCTCAACACTGAGATGACGATAGAGTTAAACAACAAGAGTAAATAAGAATTAGACAATATGAAGGATGTGATTGATAAAGAAAAGATTGGGAAATAATTATGGAATGTGAAGCAAGGAATGTTATGAATGGAGTGATGAATGGGTTTTCTTAACGAGCTCTCGGAATGACAACCTGATGGTGTTAGAATTATGAATATGAAATGGCCAGTGTCATGGCGTGAAATGTCAGTAATAATAATGTCAAGCGAGAAATCTAAGATTTAACCTGAGAGGTTGAAAGATTTGTGAGGATGAGTGTTGCTAAGATTGAACAAGAACATAGGTCCATAGAATGATGGGTCGAGCAACGAGGATATGTTGACTTGTGAGATTACGATATAGTGGTATTTGATACGATTACGATTATTTTTCTTCTCTGATAAACCTCTATAGTTCAGAGGAAAATTTTAAGTATGATATTTAACGATCATGAAAAATTTCTATAATTCTCTGAAAATCTTTTCTTTTCTCCACTCCTATTTATCTTCTTCTAAATTGAGAAGAAGAACCCTTTAAGGAGGGGAGGTACTACTACGTGACTCTCTGTCTGTGTGATAGAAGTCTAAGTGGAATGCCATTAATTGTTTAATTGCTTGTCAAGTACTAAAGGCTGGCCCCCTTCTGTACTAGCTATGCAATATAACAAATGTTCATTGATCACAGTGATCTCTCGATAAATTTTTCCACCTAAATATATATACGACGAGATTGCGAAGATTAAAGCGATTAGGAATTGCAAAATTTCGAATGAGGTTATCCCCGGACTTCGTAGCGCGTTAGTGATACCGAAGTCACTGCACGTACCAATAAGGTTAATAGTATAAGACCGGACAAGAGCGTATACCGGATAATGTGTCATGCGAAAGTAGCAAAGAATTGGTAGAATGGATAAAGGGTGTATTGTAACACCAGTACGATGTGCTTTAGAAAGATTGGAATGTGTAAGGATCGACCAGAGAATTGGAAAGCGAAATAACCAACAAGTACCAAATTGTCTTCTACCTGATTCCGGGACGGAATCCTTTTAAGGAGGGGAGACTGTAAGAACCCAGATTTTTGGGTAGAATTAAAACTTTTTATTATGTAATAGTATGGGAATGAATAGTGGTTATGACTGCGGTGTAACGAATGTCTATTAAATGAATGGAATGGATTTGAATTCAATTATTTATATGTCATGCAGAATACTTTTGGTTGACAGCATAGATAAGAATGATCTATCTCCTAAGAATATGAGAAGATTACTTCAAGTAAGATTATTCTCGTGTCATCCAAATCAATATCTATTATAAGTCCAGCGGTTCCGTAAAAAGGTTAAGGAACACTCGAGGGTGAACCAGGTTCATTTTCCTAATTATAGGAATTAAATAAAAATAAGTGATGAATAGTGATTTTGGTGGAATTTGGAATATTATTATAATAATGTTATACCCGGTATTCGGAACGGATTTCTGAGTTCGTATTAGTGATCCAGGAGGAAAATAAGTGTATGTAAAAGGTGTCGGATTCAGAAAAAGAGCACTTTTATTTTCTCCGAGATTTCCCTGGACACTGCAAGACTTAAGGAGTTATAAAAGGGAATTAAGGAATTTAAATTCGAGAAGTATTAAGTAAGATGAAGAATAGTATTAGAAATATTAAGAAGGTTTTCGGTAAAACCCTAACTAGAAACGAATGAGTTATTCCCTCGAACGATCAACGAACAAGCAAGGAAATTGAGTAATACCCGGACAAAGGAACGAATAAATAACCAAGAGACAAACAAGTGCAATTGGTGGGAAAAGGAGAAACCCAAGTAACATCCTTATAAGTCAACTACAAGATGAGTGGTGTAATTGCATTCTTGCAAAAATGGAGTTGTTTGTTGTAGTGCCAACACTTGGCCCAATGAGGAAGCAACAAGTGGCACCATTGGATTGCCAACAACACATTAAAAGAGATACATCCATTATATATGCAAGGGTTATACATGTATTAGCCATAAATCACCAAAACAAAACAAACCACCACCATTTCTCTCCATTTCTTCATAAAAATCTGCTCATTCTTAGCTAATTGGAAGTCCAACTTCCAACCATCACTTGTTCTTCAAATTTTTATGGTAAGTACTACATATCATGGTAATGATCTCCTAGAAATTTTAGCTTCAAATTCATCTTTTATCATTTTCAAATAAATCATCAAAGATGATGATGAATAGTGTTCTTCATAAACTAACTTTTATTTCTTGATTTCTTTTGATTATTCAAGCTATACTAAGGCTAGATAAGGGCTAAACAAGGCTTGATAAGTTCATACATACACCAAGGAAGGTATACCACTCTTGAAAACCAAGCTCTTAGTTTAAGTTTTGGTATTTTAGATTAGTTATATGGATTTAATGCATGTTTAGGACCTTAAGATTATGATTGGGATTTATTAAATGTGAAATTAGTTTAGATGAACGGAAAGACATTGCTTTGTCTTAGTTCATGGTTGAATAACATGTATATGTTGTTTGGAGTGGAAACTATGATTATTGGATGGTTTGAAATTTGGAAATCATGTAAACATAGCCGTCGTAATGCCCGATTGTCGTTAGCCTTAAGAAACCGTGATTAGCAGTAGCATGAACACACTGTCCAGTCTCGGATTTTGCCATGAAAGGCTAGATTATGTTATAAGCTTCATTTTGATATAAAGATCGCATGAAACGGACTTACGGTTTAGGAGTTATGATTAAATTCGTAAAAGTGGTTCGGAACCGTAATCAAAAGTTCGTAACCGAAATTGGATCCCTTTAATATTGCGAAATCAGTGGAGAATCTTAATAATTAAATAATAGAGATAAAAAGGAAGGTGTGGGAGAAGACCGCATGTCAAATGGATCGTTTTCCGATTTTATAAAAATGTTCGAATCTAGGTTAAGTACGAAAGTACCCCTAAAAGGTATACTTGGTTATAACTTCGGTAAACCACTTAGAAAACGATCGATAAATATCGAGGTCTAATCTTTCGACTTTAAAACTTATACGATTTAAATACTTACCATATGTAAGTGTAATGTCATGCTTTAGTAGCGAACAAGTATCGGGTAATAAAAGCAATAATAAGAGTGAATTAGAGGGGTATAACGAAACGACTTGAAAACGTGTTTCGATTTAAGTTAAGTTATACTTAACCTTTTGAAAGGTGTTAAGTGATTAATCCCGAATGCCGTGGCTATTTATAGATCATCAGGCTGACCCGGGACACGCTACCACTACCCCTACCCGCACCCGATTTCCAGGCAAGTTTCAAATCCTTTTTATAAGGCTGTTGTTGTGAATATATATATATGCTTTCTGTTATACATATGCCATAGCATGCATGCCTACTTTCAAAGTCAAATTGATATACTTGTTCCTAGAATTTATTGTTGGCTTATAAGCTAGATAGTAATATATCAGTTATAAGCCGGATATCACTGAGACCCTTAAGCAAAGGGCAGATGAATCTCATTCTTTGATTATAGACCGGGAGTCGATATTCCTTGATATATTGATATTATTTTCAGAGGAAAATAATTAAGTAATTATTTCCCATTTATTATCTGGCGAATATTATTGAGATATTCCTTTGAGATTATTTGATAAATATTATTCGGGTTATTCATCAGATATTTAATTATTCGATGAACATTATCTTTAATATTTATCTAAAGTCGATTTAATATTCGAATATTATTTCGAACCCTCAGTTAAGTTATTTACTTAGAGAATATTCATTCTTATTTCTTCGATAAATATTATTTTGAATATTCATTCGAGTTATTTATTTAATGAATATTATTTTAATGTTCATTCGAGCCTTATTTATTTAAATGAATATTATTTCGAATATTCATTCAATCTCTATTTATTTTATAAATATTAGTTGAACATTGATTCGAACTTCAGTTCATCGATAAATATTATTTTGAATATTCCCTTGAGACGATAAATGTTATCTTCGACATTCATTTAAAGTCGATTCAATTATTGAACATAATTTCGAATATTCATTCGATAATCATTTCTTCGATAAATATTATTAAGATTGAATATTCATTATTTATTTAATGAATATTGTCTCAAATATTCAGTCGACAATTATTTCATCAATAAATATCATTTTAAGTTGAATATTCATTATTAATTTAATGAATATTATATCAAATATCCAAGGGGTGTTTATTTCACCAATAAACATTATTATTTTCAAATATCCATTTAAGATTGGATTTATTTAGTGAACATTATTTTAAACATTTATTTGAGTTTATTTAATTAATGAATATTGTCTGGAATATTCATATAAAGAAGAGAGTTATTTAGTAAAGAATTCTAAATATTCATTCGAGGATTACTTACGAGTAATATTATGATTTATTCATATTCCTTAATTAATATTGAGTTAATAAATATTCTTGGAATATTTATTTAAATCCTTTTAAGTTCTTTTATAATGATTCATATTATTCAAAGATTATATGTCACCGTCAGATATGGTGTAAAATATTTTGGAGTAGTTTATGACTATTTTTATCAAGGGGAGGTTTCCAAAACTCTATTTTTATTTAAATCTATCTTAAAGAAGATTTAAATACTCGCTCAACTTCCAAACGTATATAAGGGGACCTCACTTGAGAGATGTTATTTATTGGGCTGCCCGGTCCTATACTTGCTAAAACTATCTTGTCACTCACATCTTGATTCTTTCAAGCATCGATATGAGTCTGTTTGGTTACCTCCTCAACGCTCGAGGGGTAAGAATTGATGGAACAAGTTTATATCCATTAACAAGCATCAGCTTGGGAAATATTGGTGATTTTTCCTTTCCAACTAGATACGACTACTTTGTGGAGTCCTATCAACAAGTAATATACTTGGGGAAAGGGGGAGGAACTTCACGTTTCAAAGTTATGGATGTGAAATGAACTAGGAGATGCGTAAGTGACCCAGTGGCGCCGGTCCAGCAAATGGCCCAACCGTTGGCCGGGGGGTTCCAGAGGGCGGTAGACAAGTAAATCCATCGGTGCTTCCTTCTACATGTAGTAAACAAGAGGTGGGGAGCATAACATGCGACTGATCATCGTGTAAATGCTATGTCTCCTGGCGCGTCAAACTCCAGTATTAGTTCATCTCTCAATGTTGGAAACTTCCTGCAACCTTATCATTATTGGCAGGTTTGAAAAGTGTTTAATTGGAATTGCAATATTCTTCCTGCAAGTTCCTCTATTATAAAAAGTTGATAATATCTGGCTCATCTTTGACATAGCAGATATTTATTCAAAACAAATATATTTTGAGTTACCTTGTAACTTCATCTCATACCTTATATTGGTACTACATCGTTAATGCATGGCATATGGTTTCAAAGATATTTGGACTGTTATATATGATCACTGTTCAATTATATTTTTGGTGGGCTATTGCTCACCCTTGCTTTATTTATTTATATCACAACAACAGCTAGATCAGATGGCCGCGCAAGGCATGCCCAACATAAGCAGGTGTCAGCCGTCAGAGGATTAACCGATGAGGTCATAGCTACCATTGCTGAGGATGCAGCTTCTGGTAGGCTAGTTGTTAGAATTTGATCCTCTAATGTATTTATATATATGGCATATATCAATGGATGGCAAAGAGCATGTAATTGTAAAATTGTAATTCTTTGGGTTGTAAGAACTCAAACTTGTGATTAATAATATTGACAATTACTCTGATTTCATCTCTGGGACTATAACGGGTGTGTTTATTGTTGTTGTTTTGGGTCACAAGGTTGTAATTTAGATTATGTTGGTTTTGTGGATGGATATTGAGACCGTAACGACCAGATCCCTGACCCCGGATCTGGGGGTGTTACAAACAGTCTTGATTCTGTTCTCACTAACTATGTTCTCTCTTGTAAAACTTCTAAGGATATATGGGACAATCTTAAGGTTCACTGTGAAGGAACTAAGCCTGTCAGGAAGAATATGAGGACATTACTTATACAACAGTATGAGTACTTTGAATCCAAGTCTGGTGAGTCACTTACTGATACCTTTGATAGGTTTACAAAACTCATCAATGAGATGGCCATGCATGGTAAATATTATGACTTGGAGGATATGAATACAAAGTTCATGAAAGCTTTGCCTGATTTCTACAATGAGAAGATATCTGCGATTGAGGAAGCTAATGATCTGGATGAGATTTCATTAGAGGCAGTATATGGAAAATTGAGAGCTTATGAACTTGACAAGCAGCAGAAGAAGAGCAGGAGTGAAGGAAAGATGAAGACTATTGCACTTACTGCTCAATCTGAAGCTAAGAAGCTTCCTGAAGAACAGCATGAAGAGATTGCTGTAAAGAATTCAAGGAAGAAGAAAAGCAAAGAAAGTTCTGAGTCAGAGACTACTGATATGGACTCTGACAACAATGATTCTGAATCTGAGATGCAGGAACTCTTTGCTATGTTTGCTAAAGCTTTCAAGAAAGGAAGATTCAACAGGAGAAGATTTAGCAAAGGACCTTTTCAAAAGAAGGAGGAGAAGAAGAGTGACAAAGGCAAAAGTACAATTGTCAAGCTTGATAAGGCCAAGATCAAGTGCTTTAACTGCAGCGAGCTTGGACACTTTGCCAGTGAGTGTAAGAAGCCTAGGAATTCAGGAAAGGGTAATGCACTTATGGTCACACAGAAAGATTGGGCTGATTCCAGTGATTCTGAAGATGAATTGGATTATGACAACATTGCATTGATGGCAAATGGTTCAGACAAACCTGGATCTCCAAAGAAAATTTCTCCATCCTCTGTTAAGGTATCACTTCACTCTCTTGATTCATTTGATAGCTTAAATTCTGATGAAATTAGATCTATCCATGCTGAGTTTAAGAATCTTATGACTAATTTTAGAATTCTTACTTGTGAAAGAGATGAACTTAAGGTTAAGAATGATAAATTAGTTGATAGAAATAATTTTCTTGAATCTGAATTAATTCAAATGGAAGAATACAAGTTAAGTTCTGATAAAGCTAAGCATGACTATAGTGTTATTCTTGAGGCTTATGACTATGTCAGAAAAGAACTAGAGGAAGAGAGAGATGTGATTAAGACCATTAACAATTCCAGTAAAAAGACTATAGAAATCTTTGAAAGTGGAATTCGTGGTAAGGTTAATGGTTTAGGTTTTGATAAGGCTAGACAAGAAGAAAAAGTAGCTATTGTCAATGATGATAGTAAGATAGAAGCTAACACATCTAAATCTGAAGGTAAGAAAATTGTTTCTGAACCTAATCATGTTAAATTTGTTGATTCAAAAGGTACCCCTATTGTACACAAAAGGATTAACAATAATAATTCAGATGAGAAAGTGTTAGAGAAACCTAAGAATGTAAACATAGGGTTTCTGTCTAAGTCTCAGTTGAAACAGAGACTAGATGGTCTTTTAGAGTCTAGCAAGATCAAAAGAAATAGGAATGGAAAAGAAGGTATTAACAAAGAGAATAATTACAAGAATGTACCTGATGCACCTAGGAAAAAGTGCTATAAGTGTGGAAATCATAATCATTTGGCCCTAGACTGCAATCAAAAACCTTCTTGGAAAACTGAGTCCAGATTCCCCAAGACTCAGAAAATTCAATACCAACCATAAAAAGCTTGTTATCATTGTGGTAGTTTACTTCATTCCATTTACATGTGTAGAGAATATCATGAACTGTATTATGACTATTATTCCTTGAAATCTGAAACTCCTAGTCACAAACAGTTTGTGAAATCAGAGTCTAAGGTTGACTCTGCAACAGGTAAAATAAAAGCAAAATCTTCAAAGCCTGTCGTTCCTAAATCTAGTAAGAAAGGATCCAATCAAAGTTGGGTCCTAAAAAATTCTAACTAGTTACTTTTTGTTTGCAGGGCACAGGAAAGAAGCATTCAATTATCTTGGACAGTGGATGCTCTGGACATATGACTGGAAAGAAGTCCCTGCTTACAAAGTTTGAGAGGAAAGCTGGCCCAGTAATATCTTTTGGAGATGGCAACAAAGGAGAAACTCTGGGATATGGCTCAATTGTTTTGGGGAATGTCATCATAGAAAATGTAGCACTGGTTGAAGGCTTGAAACATACTCTTTTAAGCATAAGTCAACTGGGTGATAAAGGTTACAAATCAATCTTTGACAGAGAAGGATGCAAAATCTTGAATATGCAGAATGGAGACATTGTTCTAACTGGTCAAAGACATGGTAACATATATGAAGCTAGCTTAAGTGATACATCTAAAGGAATTGTTAGATGTCTCTACAGCAAAGCAACAAGTGATGAAATCTGGAATTGGCACAAGAAGCTCTCACATCTTAACTTCAAGAAGCTTAATTAACTTGTTAAGCACAATTTGGTGAGAGGCCTACCACAGGCAAATTTTGTGCAAGATGGACTTTGTGATGCATGTCAGCTTGGAAAGCAAAGAAGAACCACTTTCAAGAGCAAGACTGAAAATTCAATTACTGAACCATTTCACATGCTACATCTTGATCTGTTTGGTCCAGTAAACATTATGTCTATCAGCAAGAAAAGATATGCTCTAGTTATGGTGGATGATTTCACAAGGTTCACATGGGTGTTCTTTCTACACAAGAAGGATGAAGCTCCTCAGCAAATCATTGAACTTATCAAGAATATTCAGAATAACTCTGAGTACAAAGTTAAAGTACTTAGAAGTGACAATGGTACAGAATTCAAGAATTCTACAATGGAGGGGTTTTGTGCAGATATTGGAATCACTCAACAGTTTTCTGCACCTGGTACACCTCAGCAGAATGGTGTAGTGGAAAGAAAGAACAGGACTCTCATAGAGGCAGCAAGAACCATGCTTGCAGATGCAAAACTTCCAACCTACTTTTGGGCAGAAGCTATTAACACTGCATGTTTTACTCAAAACTGTACCTTGGTAAATAATCATGGAAAAACTCCCTATAAGGTGATCAAAGGAAAGAAACCAAGTGTGAAATACTTTCACATCTTTGGATGCAAATGCTATGTCCTAAAAGTTCATCCAGAACAACTTGGAAAATTTGAAGCCAAATCGGATGAAGCAATTTTTCTAGGATATTCAGCATCTAAGGCCTTCAAAGTTTATAATCTCAGAACTCACATTGTTATGGAATCAATTCATGTTGCATTTGATGATAAGAAATTTGGAATTCTGCAAACTGATGAAAGCTATGACAAATTGGAATTTGAAAATCTAAAGAATTCTGAGATACTCTCCAGTGATGATGAAGGTTCTCCAGAAGGAATTTCTATTGCTTCTCAAAGGAATGCTACTGTTGAGGGGGAGCAAATAAATCAAAGAGAACACAGTGATCATCAGGAGCAAACTAGCCTTTCAGAGTCTACTCCATCAGGAATTGACGCTTCAGAGTCTATTCCATCAGGAACTGATCTTTCAGAGTCTACTGAGGAAAGATCAGTAACTAGCAGCAATATAGAATCTACTGATTCTATTGATCAAAGGAGAGTTTTTGAAGGTAGAGAGAATTCTTCTACAAGAGATACCACTAACTTAGGGGGAGAGACTAGCAGAGTTAATCTACCACCTGTTAGAAAATGGACAAAGGATCATACTGAAGATTTGATAATTGGTGATCCAAATAGTGGTGTTCGAACTAGAAGATCAATTCAAAATGAATACTCGTATAGTTGCTTTCTCTCAAAGAATGAACCTAAGAAGGTTGAAGAAGCCTTACAGGATCCTGATTGGGTAATTGCAATGCAGGAGGAGTTAAATGAGTTTGAGAGAAACAAAGTATGGAAACTGGTACCAAGACCTAAAGATAGATCTATTGTTGGTGCAAGATGGGTTTTCAGAAACAAGCTAGATGAATCTGGTATGATTGTAAGAAACAAAGCAAGACTGGTGGCCAAGGGTTATTCTCAGGAAGAATGCATTGATTATGATGAGACCTTTGCACCTGTAGCAAGATTGGAAGAAATCAGAATGTTTCTTGCTTTTGCAGCTCATTCAAAATTCAAGGTATACCAGATGGATGTAAAGAGTGCTTTTCTAAATGGCAAACTTGATGAAGAAGTGTATGTGGAACAGCCACCTGGGTTTGTTGATCCAAAGTTTCCAAATCATGTCTACAAACTTGACAAGGCACTCTATGGACTAAAACAAGCACCAAGAGCATGGTATGAGACTTTGTCTAAATTTCTTCTTGAAAATGGCTTCACAAGAGGTACAATTGACAAAACTCTATTCTTTAGAAAAATAAAAGGTGAATTGCTTTTAGTTCAAGTTTATGTTGATGATATTATTTTTGGTTCTACTAATGAAAAGTTGTGTGCTAAGTTTAGCAAGCTTATGCAGTCTAAGTATCAGATGAGCATGATGGGTGAATTAAATTATTTCTTAGGCTTGCAGGTCAAACAGACTGAGACTGGTATTTTCATTAATCAGTCAAAGTATATCAAAGATCTTTTAAGAAGGTTTGACTTTCAAGACTGTGCAGTTGCAAAAACACCCATGGCAACAGCCACTAAACTAGACTCTGATCCTAAAGGGAAGAGTGTGGATAATACTAGTTATAGAGGCATGATAGGCTCATTGTTATATCTAACTGCAAGTAGGCCAGATATAATGTTTTCTACCTGTTTATGTGCTAGATTCCAAAGTGATCCTAAGGAATCTCATTTAATTGCTGTGAAGAGAATTTTTAGATATCTCAAAGGAACTCCAAATCTTGGTTTGTGGTATCCTAGAGAATCTGATTTCTTTCTAATTGGCTATTCAGACTCTGATTATGCAGGGTGTAAGATAGACAGGAAAAGCACTACAGGTACATGTCAATTTCTGGGAAATAGATTGATTTCTTGGGCAAGCAAGAAGCAACAATCTGTTTCAACCTCAACTGCAGAAGCTGAGTACATAGCAGCAGGCAGTTGTTGTACACAGCTCCTTTGGATAAGAAATCAGTTGATGGATTATGGTATGACACTTAGTAATATTCCTATGTTTTGTGATAATACTAGTGCTATTAAAATTGCAGAAAATCCAGTTCAACATTCAAGGACTAAGCACATTGATGTCAGGTATCATTTTATTAGAGAACATATTGAGAATGGTACTATGGAACTTCATTTTGTTCCTACTGACAAACAACTTGCAGATATTCTAACTAAACCACTTGATGAGACTACATTCAGTAGACTAGTAAGTGAGTTAGGAATGTTAAATTTTTAGATCTTTAACATCTCCAAAACTAGCAAGGTATGTTGAACTTAGCTTATAGACTTGATATTCTTGTCAGGATCTATATTTGATTGTTAAATGCTTTAGCTATAACACTTTGCCTTGATAAATTTCAGTATGATAGACTTGTTAATAATCATCAGGATTAGATTTGTTATCAGGATGCTGACGTCATCAGTATTGTGTCAATATCAGGATTATGAAAATTGTTTCAGATCCTGACGTTTACTTTGTGTAGTAATCTAATTCTGTGATGTGTTAAGTCTATAGCAGCAAGTTTTAATATTTGCATACTGATAATTTATACATCATTCAATAATCAAAAGACAAGTAGATAACAAGAAATTGTATTTTCATTAATTGAAAGCATTACATACATGGAAATGAAATACAACATCTTTTTGTCTAACTCTACTGATAATTCTATACTTGTCTATTGATAAGAATTCTGAGGTACAGGACAAGGAGCATCTCAAGAAATTCATCAGGGGATTGAACAGCCTCGTCTACTCTTGGATTCCTTGTCTGGGCGACTTGAATGAGAGCAGCTAACTTAAATGAATAGCATCCTCATCAAGATCAACCTCAGACTCTCGGCCAAATTCTTCATCCTCAAGTTTTGAGGAGGTTAGGGGAAGATTGTATCCAACAGATGGATGTTCTAGGAGAAACCTTTGGATATTATCGAAAACCAATCCATTCATGATTAGTTCGATGAGAAGAGTTGTCTTTTCAAAGAGATGATCAAGAACAGGATGTTCATCGATTGAGAAAAATCTAAAGAATGTGTTTGAATGGAATTTTGGTTTGAGGAGCATTGTTGAGAAGAAAAGAGATTGAAAGGTTTATGGAGAATGGCATAAAGCGTCTGTTTCTTTTAAAGAAAGACGTGAGAAGCTGAACAGTCACTTGGAAGATTTAATGAAGTCAAATGCTAATTATTGTGTGTGACTATATTTCTTGTTTCAAGAAATATTGAATATATTTAACCAATTGATTTTTGTTCAGATTAATTGTTTATTTCTTTTTCAGATAAAAGAAAAATGCCACGTGGAAACTCCATATTAAGTCTCTGATGATATTGATCAGGATTTCATGTGTGACCATCAGGATTTGAGAATTATTATATTTTTAAATCACATTGTATTTTGTGATTATTTTGATGAGAGGTCAACAGGAAAAAGAAGCTGATCAGTATTGATTATTTATACCCTGATTTATTTCATGAAAATCAATTTTGGATTTATTTTCCAAAAATCGTGGGTAACCGCATTTTTCAGGGACTGACACCTGTCAATCTACGTGTCAACGTGGGATAGTGGTCTGAAAGATTTGTGAAATATATTTGTTTTGAAACTCTAATCGTGTAATTGCTTTCTCTAATTTTACATTCTCTAAAGCAAAAACCACTTTTGAGTTTTCAAAATCACTAATCCATTTCAAGAATTTTTCAAGTTCTTTTCAGATCAAAAATGGCAGCTCAGATAAGATTACCTAAGTCAGTAGCCTTCAAGTTTGGTGACTTTGATTTTATGACAAACAATCATGTAGCAGCTATCACCAACAAGGAAAGAGTGTCATCTGATTTTCATCCAATCATGGACTTTCTGGCGTATGGACCATTAAGTTATGCATTGACAGCATCTCTACAAATTAATCAAGCAGCTGTTTCACAAGCTTGGGAGAATGCTGAGGTAATTGATTCTACTCAGAGTCAATCAGGTAAGATTGTTCTACATTTAGGACAAGATTCATTTGACATTACTGAATCTGTTGTTAATTCAGTACTTTGCTTACCTGTTACTGATAGTTATGCAAGTGAACCGTCTGATGATAATATAAGAACTATGTTGTCTGAATTAGGTTATAGTGGACCTCTAGACAACATGAGCCAGTTGAATAGGTCTTTTCTTAGAAAGGAATGGTCTTTTTACTTTGATCAAATTGCTAAATGTTTTACTGGTAAATGTAGTTCTTTTCAGCAAATTACTTCTGTTACATCACATATTGCTTATAGTTTGCTTTATGACAGAGTAATTAACATTGGTCATATTATCTTAAGTCAGATGAGTATTAAACTTGGGTTAAGAGATCAAAACAGGAAAATGGTTTATTATCATAAATTTATGCAAATGTTTATTAGCCATTTTATTCCTGATGTTGAAGCTAGATTTGGTAGGGAACATTGTGTTTCTTCTTATGAACAGCAAAAGAGAATTTTCTCTGACATTACAAAGAAGGACAATGAAAAGAATCTAGATGAAATACCTGTAATTCATTATCCACATCATTTTCAGGTAATTCTTAAAACTCATCTTCCTACTCTCTACAATTCTTTTTTCTTTTGTGGTGAAATGGCTCAGGAATCTCATTTGGAGGAGAACCCACCTGTGTCTACCCAAGTAGCCCAAAACATTATAGTCTCTGAAACAATTCAAGAACCAAATTTTGATCCACAGCCTATTGTTTCAAAGAAACCAACCTCTGGTGTTTCTCAAAAGACATCAGTTGTAAGGAAGAGAAGATTTGTTGTGTCAAGTAGTAGTAATTCTAGTGAAGATGATGATGATTTAACTCTTGCTGAGAGAACAGAATTGAAGGCTGCAATTCAACTTTCTCTGTTAGCACAAAGAGATGAAAAACCTAGCCACAGCCAGGCTGCAGTCTCCCAAAAGGATGTAGTTCTTAAAAAGGGAAAACAGTTACTGGATACTGTCTCTCAAAAGACTGTGTCTATTGAACAAAGATCTCATCCCAAGATCACTTCTGTGTCTACACCTCTTGAGTCTTCTCAGGATAAATCTTTTGCTCACTATACCAGGAGAACAAGGAGAAAGATTCAATTGTCACCTACACACACAGAGTCTAGTCCAACTAATATCATGCAGGTCTCTACAAATGAAGCTACAATCAAGTCAGCAAATGACCATAGAGATCTGGATATTGATTCTTCATGGGAAACTACATTATCATACAGACTGGCTATGGGACTAATTTCTCTCAAAGTGAAGTTGTCAAGGCCTGTTCTAGATTTTTTGGTTGAAAGAGTACCAAAACTTTTATTTCCATATGAATATGGACTTCTACATCAAAGACTTGACTTAATGAAGATGTATTTCTATGTATCTGTCAGAAGACAATTAGTCAAGAAATTTGGACTCACGAAGCATGTTGCACTTCAATCACTTCATGCATATTTATTTGACAAGGATGTCATTATTGAAGATGCTTTAGCTCAAGGTGAACAACTGGAGGAAGTAGATAGAGAGAAGCAGTCAACAGAAGATACTATTGCACCAGTGGTGAATAGTAGGAAAGATCAGATCACAGTCACTGCAACACAAGAACCATCTAGTCAGAGGAAGGATGACTCAGGAGCTGTGATACCTGATGTTGAAAGGACTTCTATGATGATTGAGAATGCAAGTGAGATACCCTATGATATGGGAGGAATGACTTTGGTTGATTTTTCTGAAGATCAAACAAATTTTGTTCAGTCAGAGTCTATCCACCTTGAGGGTGAGTCTCAGCAAACAACACTTAAAGACGGTGATGTACTAACTATGGTGTCTAATGAAGTATTACTGAAGACATCAGAGTCTAGTAAAGAACCTGAAAGTGGCATACTGGAGCCTGTAGTTTCTGAAAGGAAAGAAGATGATTGTAAGGGTTCAGAGACTATAGCAGCTCACTCCTTGGAGAAAACCTCAAGCCACATGCCAAATGAGGAACCCTCTCTCCATGTGAGTTCAGGTATAAAAACTCCTTCTAAACCCTATTTTTCTGTAGGTCATGAGAGCACTTATCTAAATTTGAGTGATACACTTGAAAAGATGGACTTAGATCCACAATTTGAGCGGCTGGCTCCTGACCAGGCAAAAGGTGAGGTAGAAAGAGTGTTGACTTTAGTAAGTCAAAGTGAGAATGAGGGTATGGATGATCAACTCCATAGTGAGGGAGAGAAAATTAGGAAACCATCATTTGATTTCTGGGATCAGGTTTTTCCTGAATCTTGGTCTGAAAATTTGGATATGGATGCTGGTACTTATTCATTCATCAAAATGTATCAGAAGAATGACCTAGCACATCACAATGCAAAGCCAGAAGTTAAAGCTCAGAAGCAAAAGGAGAGGCTTGCAGGAATCATTAACAGAAGAGGTGCCAGGATAAAGCAATCTCTTGATACATATGTACCAGATGAAGTTCCTAATGATCCTAGTGTTCCTTTGTATGTACTTCCAATATCAGCTAGAATTGAGACATCTACAGTCTCTGATCACTCTAAGGAGGAGTCAGGATTTGAAGATGTTAGTACACAGAATACTGGTGAAGGAGATGATGATCATGTTTCGGTTCCAGATCAGAAAGATGAAGATGTTGATACTTCTAATCATGTTTTATTACTTGAATATCATACAACTCAAGCAACTTCTTCTACAAGACTTGAAGATACAGTTCTTTCTGATTCTGATACTGAAGATACTAGAAGCACTTCCAACATTGAAGTTCATTCTGATGTTTTGAAAGATATTCGGAATTCTCAAATTGCTATGCAAACAAGACTTCAATTACTTGAAGATAACCAAGTCACAATTATGGAAAATCAAGCAGTTCTGATGAATCTCATTTGTTCTGTTTCTGAATCTCTTGGAATTAATGTTGCTGATGTCAAAAAGGGGAAGATAAAGACAATTCAAAGACAACAACAACAACACCACCAGACTGAGAGAGATAAAGCTGGGGGTGATAAAGAGCAGACAAAGGGAGGTAAAAAGAAGAACCAGGAGTGACAGTGGTGAATCTCAGCTAGGAAGTGGTAAAGGAAGAGCAGCATTAATAGTTAAAATTCTTTCTTCTAAGTACTAGATAAATGTCTACATCTGGGAAGGAGGTACTTAACTTCATAAATTCTATTCTGGTTGTATTGTTATATGTTTTGACATCCACAACTTGGATTTATGCTTCAGATTTTAAAGCATAAATAGGGGGAGATTGTTAGGAATAATTCATAAGTTGTGATGTTAAGAATAGAATTTATATATTATATTTCTTGTAAATCCTGATCTTATAAAAGATTTAGCACTTTATATAGGATTTATGTGTAAGACAGTTATCTGTACAGTTTAGTCAGGAATGAACAGTGTATCGGAGACTACATGTCAGGAACAAAGGGCAAATCCTGATGATGGTCTAATACTGATGATGATCAGATACTGATGCAAGATGAAATCCTGATATCAGTCGTGTTACTGATGATGTCATTATGGATGCTATAGAAACTGGCAAGTGCTATAAAACAGGATCTTTGTTTGAAGAACAAGCAAGAAGATATTATGAAGGAAAGAGTTTTCTATTGATGGAAACTATCGACTAGAAGGCAGAACATTGTCATGTATAGATTATATCTTTCTGTTATTAGTTGATAGGTAGCATTATAAATACTCTCTCTATATCATTGTAAAAAGAGTCGAACGTGTGTTGTGAGTTCGTGTGCGTAGCTCTGTATAAGGTTTGTATTCGAGAGTTCGAAACAAACAGAGAGAGATATTTGTATTGTCAGCAGCTGCTAAAGATATTGTACACCTTTGGTAGAGTTTGTATTTGATCTTATTAATACAAACAGAGTTTGATTCATTCGTTTATTCTTGTTCATATAATCAAGCAAAAATCAGACACGATTATATAACTTGTATTCAACCCCCCCCCCCCCCCTTCTACAAGTTATTCGAGTTAACAGATGTTGATTTGGGTGTGATGATGATGAGTAGAGGGCTGATTTATAGTTTCTATGAAATTGACTTGCATGTTACAAGAACAAAATCAATTACACAGTCTTTTTGGGGTGCTTTTGGGCTAGGTTGGAGTCATGCCTGTTGGATGTTTTGAGATTTAATCACTTGATTATATTTAGAATTTTCGTTATTCCCTTGATGGCGTAGGAGCACTAAAGTCTAAGTTTGGGGGAAACCATGGATTTCATGCTAGTTGTTAATATTTGTTAAATAATGGCTAGGTGTCAATTGGCTAGTAGCCAGCTCATATTTATATGAGTAGTCTAGGGTTGGAATTGAGAATTCTCATTCCAGATTGCATGAAAAAAAAAAATTAGAAAAAAAAAAGAAAAAAAAAGAGGAAAAAGAAAAAAAAAGAGTCAAAAGTCCAATTGTTAAATGCAGAATTAACCAGAGTGAGCTCTTTAATACTCGAGTAATTAAGTCTGAGGGGACTTAGTCCTAGTAACCTAAAGCCTTGTGGTTTGGGATTGCTGACCTAACACTCGCTACATGGGTATTATTGTATAAGCCTTTTGGGGTCTCATTCATTGCATGGTTAAATAAGCATGCATATTGTTTATGGTATTATGTGTCGTAGTGTGGTAATAAAGCATGAATTCCTGGCTAGCTTGAATGAGGGTGGAGGTGTTCCTAGGTTATGGAGTGTCTACAGTCTATTCTAGTTATAAACCTGTGATTGTCTTGACGAAGAACATGTATGATTTTTGACCTAGTTTTGGGAGTATTCCTGATGAGCATTGCACACACGCACGTTTCTGTTCATGTACTGTTAGTATACGGGGACTTAGTCGAGCTTTGCTTGGATTTGTTGCATTCTTTGAGATATTTGCTTGTTAGTTGGTTTTGGTGAGTTTGAAGGGGATCTTGCATTTTTCATATTAGTTGCATTCATGCATTGCATTGCATTAGGTTAAATGGATTTTGTGGGTACATTCACTATAGGCCCTCACGAGACCTTACTCGTCCACTAGGGCTGCCTAGGGGTTTAAAGGGCTTGTTGCATATGCTAAATGCAACCGTGATCACCTACAGAAGTGGTACTAGTTAGTTGTATATATTTTTGTCTGTTTATGCTTGAGGACAAGCATCGGTTTAAGTTTGGGGGTGTGATAAGTGGATTTTTATCCACTTGGATCATTCTGTTCGACTTGAATTGGTGTTTTGTATCTCAAGTATTTGTGTGTTTTAATCTATTTTTGTGAGAATTTTGTAGGTAATATTACTATGTGCAAGTATGGCGTTTTCAATGATTAGACAGTGTCTTTGAGCTTAAAAGAGTAAGGGATGGAAATTGCAAAAGAAATGGAAGAGAATCAGCAAACTAACAGAAAATCAGTCTGCATGAGCAATGGCCAAGCGCGGTCGCGCGGAATTTATACTGAAGAAGGGCGCGGGCGCGCGAGAAAAAAAGAGATTTGCTGAGCCGCGCAGGCGCGCGGGATTTGCATTGAAAGGCTGCGCGGGCGCGCGGGCCTCCGACAGAAAGTTCCTGGAAACTGATTTTGAGAAGGAAATTGTCATGAATTCTTTTCCTAATCATTATAGAGTATCATGAACGGCCAGAAACTTCCAGAATCATAATTAAACATGGGAATTGCAATTCTATTCCAATCAAAGATGGAAAATTATCGGAATTCTATTCTAATTCAAAGACGGTAATTGATAAGTGGATTTGATATCCACTTGGAACATTCTAAATTGGCTTAAATTGATTGCTTTGGCCTCAAGATTGTGGTAGTTTTGATGTGTTTGTTAATTGTGCAGGGTTGGAATAATGTTGATTAAGATCGTTTGTTCCGTTGCTTTTGGAGTTGGATTCGGGCTTAATAATATAGAATGGAGTCTTGTTATGGTTCACCATGAGGATTCTAAGCATAGAGGATTGAAAACGGAAGAGAATGCAAAAAGAACGGGAGCAAACGGAGCAAAAACGAAGGAGAAAAAGCTGAAAAACGAAGGAGAAAAGAACGTGACCAGATTTGGCCCGAGCAAACTGCGCCAGTTTGGAGCAAAGTGCTCGGCAGTGAGCAGAATTTGTCTGAGCAAACTGCGCCAGTTTGGAGCAAAGTGCTCGGGGACGTGCTGATTTTCCAGTTTTGCCCTTATTCGATCTGAAATTGTATTTTAAGTGTTTTTTGACATAAAAATCGTTTCCGAGTTGTATTTTAGGTATTTTTCTTATTGGGTAAGTGGGAGAAAAAGCCTATATCATCATCCAACCCTTGTAATCATATACAGACGTTACGTATTATAACCTAGGTTTTCAAGAAGAGAAAAAAGGAGAAGGAATTCCTCCAAGCTATTCTTGAACCTTTGTATTCTTCGATTGAGGGGATTTAATTCTAAACCTTATTCTTCTTCTTCTCTATTTTATTTACTTGTTTATTTTAGAGTTATGTTTTCAATAGAACCCATGATGATGATTAGTTCGATCATGAACTAATTCGTTGTCATGGGGGTTTAGTGGATTTATTCATGAATTTTATGTGTTGAATCTTCTCGATGCCTTTAGTGTGATTGATGTGATATCCTATCATGGTTGAATTAATTCGTTATAGGAGAGTAGCTAACTCCTGTAATTGTGTGTTAATTCTTGTTGAAGCGAAAGTGGAAATAAGAGTTTAGAACTTGCCATGTTAGCGTAGGTTTATGCGTGATGATATCATTCGTAATTAGTGTCGTAACTCTAATCGTTTTATGACGACTATGTGATCAATTGAATGCTTGCACCTCAACCATTATGTGTATTTCTTTATAGACATATGAAGACTTGGCATAATCGGGAGACTAAATGATTTCTATCTTTATTGTGGATATTGTTTAGGATGGTATTTGTTTAACGGAAGTTGGCTTATATCAGTTTTGTGTGTTCGGTCAGGTGTTAATAAATCACATGAACAAGGCTAGGGATTTGGAGACTATAGATGGATTGTTTAAGGAAACTAAACTCCCATGTTTTATTTGCATAAGTAATTCGACATAAATCTCAGTTTAAGCAGTAAATAATTAGTTATAATTCTTAGATAAATTTTAGTGATAACAACAATCCACTTATTTATTTGTTTTAGCATCGGAAAATAATCATACATTGGTGAGTGAATTAGCTAGACAAGACAACGAGTCCCTGTAGGAACGAACCTTATTTGCTATCTGTATTACTTGAGATCACGTGCACTTGCGTGTTGAGTTGGTCGTAACAAGTTTTTGGCGCCGCTGCCGGGGACGCGGTTTTATTTTGTTTAGTTTCAATATTTGCCATCAGTGGTCATTTAATTTCGGTGACTAGGACGTTTTCATAAAATTTCTTGTTGGTGAATTTCAGGTACGTGTTGAGAGTTTATGCGTACACGAGCTCGTGCACGTAGAGACGAACTAGCTAGGAGAAGACTTGATTTCGGGTTAGAAGACAATCTTGAAGCAAGGAAAGTTATGGCAAATCAAGAACAAGCAGCGAAGGCTTTGAGTGAATTCTCTCAGCCGAAAGTGGAGGACATTCATACTAGTATTGTTCGCCCAGCTATAGGGTCTAACAATTTCGAGCTAAGGCCAAACATCATTCAGATGATTCAGAACACAGTCCAGTTTGGGGGTAGTCCTGCTGAAGATCCCAATGCTCATATTAGGGACTTTCTTGAGATCTGTGACACCTTCAAATTCAACGGAGTTACAGATGACGCAATCAGATTGAGGCTATTTCCCTTCTCTCTCAAGGATAAAGCCAAGAGTTGGTTACATTCTATGCCATCAGGCTCTATTACAACATGGGCAGACTGTGCTCAAAAGTTCTTGACCAAGTATTTCTCCATGGCGAAGACAGCAGCTTACAGGAATGCCATTTCTCAGTTTGCTCAGCATTCCCAGGAATCTTTGGGAGAAGCTTGGGAGAGGTACAAGGAGATATTGGCACGTTGTCCTCATCATGGAATGCCGGATTGGATGATAATCAGCAATTTCTATAACGGGTTGGGAGTTCAGTCCCGGCCTATGTTAGATGCAGCTTCTGGAGGAGCGCTATGGGCAAAAAGCTATGAGGATGCTTATAATCTGATTGAAATGATGGCGGCCAATGAGTTTCAGAATCCTACTCAACGCTTGCCACCTGCGAAAGTGGCTGGAGTTCTTGACTTGGATGCAGCTACTGCTATTGCTGCCCAACTCAAAGCGTTGACAATGAAGGTAGATTCCCTTTCTAATCTTGGTACTAACCAGGTTGCTATGGTGTGTGAATTGTGTGCAGGGGCACATGACACAAATATGTGTGCTATCTCAGCTGAATCCGCACAATTTGTTGGTAATTTTCAAAGATCTCAGCAACCAGTGCCAAATTTTTATCATCCCAACAATAGGAATCATCCTAACTTCAGTTGGAGCAACAATCAGAATGCTGTGCAACAACCATCTCAGGGTCAGCAGTATAGTTCAAGGCAGTTCAACAATTCGGGTTATCAACAACCCTTTGCCCAAAGGCCACCATACAATCCACCTGGATTTCATCAACAACCATCAGGAAGTTATGTGCATTCGAATGAGAAGTCAGAAATGGAAGAATTGCGAATGATGTACAAGAGTCAAGCAGCATCTCTGAAAACTCTTGAAAATCAAATGGGCCAACTGGCCAATGCTCTTTTGAACAGACCTCAAGGGCAATTACCTAGTGACACGGAAGCAAATCCGGGTAAAAAGGAGGTCAAGGAACAGATTCATGCTGTTACGTTACGTTCTGGAAAGGTTACAGACGATCTGGGAGTCAAAAAGCAGTTTAACGAAGAACTTGAAAATGTTGTGAACAGTGATTTGGGCGCGGGCGCGTCTGAGGGGTCTAACCGGTCTTCTAATTCAGCTCTTCCGGTCATTAAGAAGGCATCAGGTGAGGAAGAAAAGGAGAAGTTAGATGGGAAAATAGGTTCAAAAATTACGGAAGCTAGCAAAGAAGTTTTTCCGCCTCCGCCATTCCCTAAAAGGCTTCAGAAGCAGAAGTTTGATAAGCAATTGGCAAAGTTCTTGGAAGTGTTCAAAAAGTTGCACATAAATCTACCATTTGCTGAAGCCTTGGAACAAATGCCAAGTTATGCCAAGTTCATGAAGGGCATACTTTCGAGGAAATTGAAACTCGAGGATTTAGAGACCGTCGCTTTGACGGAGGAGTGTAGTGCTGTCTTGCAACAAAAGTTGCCACCAAAGTTGAAGGATCCGGGGAGCTTCACCATACCTTGCACTATTGGCAAACAACTTTTCAGCAAGTGCTTATGTGATTTGGGAGCTAGCATTAATTTGATGCCGATGTCTGTTTTTAAGCAACTTGGGTTACCTGATCCGAAACCTGTTAATATGACTTTGCAGTTGGCAGATAGGTCAATCACATATCCTAGGGGTATAGTGGAGGATGTATTGGTGAAGGTGGATAAGCTGATTTTTCCGGTTGATTTTGTTATACTGGACTTTGAGGAGGATAAGAGGATTCCTATCATCTTGGGAAGGCCATTTCTAGCTACGGGCCGAACTCTGATTGATGTGCAAAAAGGAGAGCTTACCATGAGAGTGCATGATCAGAAAGTCACTTTCAATGTGTTCAAGGCGACAAAATATCCGTCAGATTCAGAGGAGTGTTTCAAAGTGGACGTTGTTGATAAGAATGTGAAGAAGGAGATTGAGCAGCTAAGAAAATCAGATCCAGTGGAAAAAGCTTCAAGTGGGATTTCTGGCATTGAGAACGAAGGAAGAAAGGGGCTATTTCAGTTGTTGGATGCAACTCCATGGGAAAGAAGAGTTGACATTCTACATAAGTCTCGTGGGCTAGCTGATTCTAATAATTTTCAGGTGCTTCGTAAGTTGTCAAATGAGGAAGTTTTTGCACTCGGGCTCAAGCCATTACCACCCGAGGAGGGTGACCCTGCTGATGATTGAGGTATTCCTGTGCACTTTCTTTGTTTCTCGCCTTCAATGGGGACATTGAAGAATTTAAGTTTGGGGGTGGGAAGTGAAGATTGTGATTAGTAGTTAGATGCATATAGGACATGTAGTGTAGTATTATCATGCATATTGTTTAAATTGTTCATCATGTATCATGCATATTGTTATATGTGAGTCATGTAGTGGCATTCTAGAGTGCATAACATAATTCATGCATTCATGCATTTTCCATGATCCCTTAGGACGAGCTGATGCTGATTGATAGGTGGATGTTGATTTGGGTGTGATGATGACGAGTAGAGGGCTGATTTATAGTTTCTATGAAATTGACTTGCATGTTACGGGAACAAAATCTATTACACAGTCTCATTGGGGTGCTTTTGGGCTAGGTTGGGGTCATGCCTGTGGGATGTTTTGAGATTTAATCACTTGTTTATATTTAGAATTTTCGTTATTCCCTTTATAGAGTAGGAACATTAAAGTCTAAGTTTGGGGGAAACCAGGAATTTTCATGCTAGTTGTTAATATTTGTCAATAAAGGCTAGGCGTCAAATGGCTAGTAGCCGGCTCATTTTTATATGAGTAGTCTAGGGTTGGAATTGGGAATTCTCGTTCCAGATTGCATACATAAAAAAAAAGAGAAAAAGAAAAAAAATGGAAAAAATAAAAAAAAAATATAAAAGAAAAAAAAAAGAAGAAAAAAAAAGAGTCATAAAAATAATTTAAATGCAAAATTAACCAGAGTGGGCTCTTTAATACTCGAGTTATTAAGTCTGAGGGGACTTAGTCCTAGTGACCTAAGGCTTTATAGTCTGGGATCCTGCTGACCTAACACTCGCTACATGGGTATTATTGTATAAGCCTTTTGGGGTCTCACTCATTGCACGGTTAAATAAGCATGCGTATTGTATATGTAGTGTCGTAGTATAGTAATAAGCATGAGTTTCTGTCTACCTTGGATGAGGGTGGAGGTGTTCCTAGGCTATGGAGTGTCTACAGTCTATTCTAGTTATAAACCTGTGATTGTCTTGACGGAAAGCATGTATGATTTTTGACCTAGTTCTGGGGGTATTTCTGATGAGCATTGCCCACACGCACGTTTCTGTTCATGTATTGTTAGTATACGGGGACTTAGTCGAGCTCTGCTTGGATTTGTTGCATTCGTTGAGATATTTGCTTGTTAGTTGGTTTTGGTGAGTTTGAAGGGGATCTTGCATTTTCATAGTAGTTGCATTCATGCATTGCATTGCATTGGATTTTGTGGGTACATTCACTATAGGCCCTCACGAGACCTTACTCGTCCACTAGGGCTACCTAGGGGTTTAAAGGGCTTGTTGCATATGCTAAATGCAACCGTGATCACCTACGGAAGTGGTACTAATTAGTTAGTTAGTTGTAATTGTATATGCTTGAGGACAAGCATCAGTTTAAGTTTGGGGGTGTGATAAGTGGATTTGATATCCACTTGGAACATTCTAAATTGGCTTAAATTGATTGCTTTGGCCTCAAGATTGTGGTAGTTTTGATGTGTTTGTTAATTGTGCAGGGTTGGAATAATGTTGATTAAGATCGTTTGTTCCGTTGCTTTTGGAGTTGGATTCGGGCTTAATAATATAGAATGGAGTCTTGTTATGGTTCACCATGAGGATTCTAAGCATAGAGGATTGAAAACGGAAGAGAATGCAAAAAGAACGGGAGCAAACGGAGCAAAAACGAAGGAGAAAAAGCTGAAAAACGAAGGAGAAAAGAACGTGACCAGATTTGGCCCGAGCAAACTGCGCCAGTTTGGAGCAAAGTGCTCGGCAGTGAGCAGAATTTGTCTGAGCAAACTGCGCCAGTTTGGAGCAAAGTGCTCGGGGACGTGCTGATTTTCCAGTTTTGCCCTTATTCGATCTGAAATTGTATTTTAAGTGTTTTTTGACATAAAAATCGTTTCCGAGTTGTATTTTAGGTATTTTTCTTATTGGGTAAGTGGGAGAAAAAGCCTATATCATCATCCAACCCTTGTAATCATATACAGACGTTACGTATTATAACCTAGGTTTTCAAGAAGAGAAAAAAGGAGAAGGAATTCCTCCAAGCTATTCTTGAACCTTTGTATTCTTCGATTGAGGGGATTTAATTCTAAACCTTATTCTTCTTCTTCTCTATTTTATTTACTTGTTTATTTTAGAGTTATGTTTTCAATAGAACCCATGATGATGATTAGTTCGATCATGAACTAATTCGTTGTCATGGGGGTTTAGTGGATTTATTCATGAATTTTATGTGTTGAATCTTCTCGATGCCTTTAGTGTGATTGATGTGATATCCTATCATGGTTGAATTAATTCGTTATAGGAGAGTAGCTAACTCCTGTAATTGTGTGTTAATTCTTGTTGAAGCGAAAGTGGAAATAAGAGTTTAGAACTTGCCATGTTAGCGTAGGTTTATGCGTGATGATATCATTCGTAATTAGTGTCGTAACTCTAATCGTTTTATGACGACTATGTGATCAATTGAATGCTTGCACCTCAACCATTATGTGTATTTCTTTATAGACATATGAAGACTTGGCATAATCGGGAGACTAAATGATTTCTATCTTTATTGTGGATATTGTTTAGGATGGTATTTGTTTAACGGAAGTTGGCTTATATCAGTTTTGTGTGTTCGGTCAGGTGTTAATAAATCACATGAACAAGGCTAGGGATTTGGAGACTATAGATGGATTGTTTAAGGAAACTAAACTCCCATGTTTTATTTGCATAAGTAATTCGACATAAATCTCAGTTTAAGCAGTAAATAATTAGTTATAATTCTTAGATAAATTTTAGTGATAACAACAATCCACTTATTTATTTGTTTTAGCATCGGAAAATAATCATACATTGGTGAGTGAATTAGCTAGACAAGACAACGAGTCCCTGTAGGAACGAACCTTATTTGCTATCTGTATTACTTGAGATCACGTGCACTTGCGTGTTGAGTTGGTCGTAACAGTAATTGCTTGGACAAGAGGGCACTTGGGACTATAAATACACACCTTGGGGCACATCAAAATAATCACCTACACAATCACCTACACACTTCAATTCGTTCAGAGCACAAGAGAGAGAAGCCAAGGCGAGGATTGTGACGACAAGAAGATCTAGATATAGTTTTCTTGTATTCCTTTGTGGAGGCGTATCTTTTGGATGCTTGTTACTTTCACGAATTTGTTCACTAAACCTTATTCTATTATTGATTTATCCATCTTCTTTATCTTGTTTAATATCATGTTTTCGTCAAATCCCATGATGACGAAAGGTTCGATTATGAACTAATCGCTATCGTGGGATCCTAGTGGATTTATCTATGTAGCTTAGTAGTTTGCATGCCTTAAAGATTTATGTGTGGTGAATTCTTGATATCCTCGTATGGTTAATCTTAATGCTTTTAGATGTGTAGCTAACATCTAAATTGAATTGTTAATCTCTTGCTAAACGAGAGTGGATCTTGAGATTTAGAACTTGCCATGGTAGCATAGGATAGGTTGGTGTTTTGACATCATGATTTGTGGCATCAATAGAGATATTATGCTACCCTATGTGATCTAAGTGGATAACTTGTGCTTCAACCTTTATGTTTTCAAATTCTATAGAGATATAGGGTCTAAACATAATAGGTGCCTATTCATCTTCTATCTCTTTTGTGGATGTATGCGTAGATTGGTACTAGTATACCGAGAGGTAACTTTTACTCTTTTCGTGTTATTCGATCAAATATCATAACCATCGCATGTTTTAATTAAAGGCTGCAACTCTAAGTGAAGTAGATAATGAAACTAGGATTCCATGTTTATTCTCATATAAGTAATTCGATTTTTAATTTTTGTTAATTAGTTAATTCTTAGATCTATAATTTACATCTTAGTTTAATTTAGATAATCAAATCCAATTTTGTTATTTTTCTTAGCAGTGAATTAAAACCATACATTGTTGCATAGGCATATTTTCTGAGTAAAACTTAACCAGATCTCTGTGGAACGAACTTTAATTGTATTACTTGTGACTACGTGCGCTTGCGTAATTATAGCATAACACCTAGCTATTTCAGTGACTCAGAGAAAATTTGGAAGATCGAAGCATTCTTAGTTCTCCACTGCAGCAAGCTACACTGAAGAACTGGGGGTAGTTGTTACGCTAGATTTTTGGCATGTCTAATTTTCTCCCAAATTTCCTAATATTTACTAATTATTAATTCAGATTAATAATTATAACTTAACGCCTAAGTTTTATCCTCTCCCTGAAACGAGGAAAGAATCCATCTCAATCAATCAATAACAGAAAATATCTCCAAACGATATTCTTCAAATCAGGAAGATATCACAACGATAAGATTTAATCAGATAAAATCAGTAATTACCCAGATTAACGAAGTTTATCCCTAAAGTCTCTAAGGGATCGACACAAGTCAATTTCACAGAACTGCGTTGGCTTGATCTTTATAAATATAAGGTACGCAGACATCTTGGAAAAGGATCCGATACACGAGACACCTCTCAAGTCCAGCTCCAAACATCAAAAATCCCAAATCCCCCTATTTTCATAATTCGTTATTCCAGCAACCTCCGAAATCTGTTATCACCAAATTCCTCCGTTAACATATATATATATATATATATATATATATATATATATATATATATATATAGTCCAAAAATGAGGTCGAAAATGACAACTGACAAATGGAACCTGAAATCAGCAACTGAATGCAACCACATTCAACTCAATTTCTGATTTCAGTTGCATTCAGTTGAATATTGCCCCTGGCGGGGCCTTGCAACCCAAAGCCACCAAAATCACCCTACCTTTTTTTAAAAAAAGAAGTTGAATGTGGTTGCATTCAGTTGAATCAGTTGAATGTCGTTGCATTCAGTTGAATATTGCCCTTGGCGGGGCCTTGCAACCCAAAGCCACCAAAATCACCCTACCTTTTTTTAAAAAAAGAAGTTGAATGTGGTTGCATTCAGTTGAATATTGCCCCTGGCGGGGCCTTGCAACCCAAAGCCACCAAAATCACCCTACCTTTTTTTAAAAAAAAAGAAGTTGAATGTGGTTGCATTCAGTTGAATATTGCCCCTGGCGGGGCCTTGCAACCCAAAGCCACCAAAATCACCCTACCTTTTTTTAAAAAAAAGAAGTTGAATGTGGTTGCATTCAGTTGAATATTGCCCCTGGCGGGGCCTTGCAACCCAAATCCACCAAAATCACCCCAACTTTTAAAAAAAAGTTACATTTGGTTGCATTTAGTTAAATGTGGTTGCATTGAGTTGCAAACCAAAATCCACCAAAATAGCCCCCGTTTAAAAAAAAAAAAAATACACAAGTCGCAGTGGGCTGGGCCTGGGAAGGAGGGAGGGAAGGAGGAAGTGGAACTAGTATTTTTGCAATTTTGAAATTTATTTTAGTAAAATTGCAATTAATTAAAAGAGATGATATTTTTACAAATAGAAACTTTGAACCTAGTATTTTGGTAAATATCCAAAAAATTATAATAAAAATGTACTATAAAATATTAATAAAGCGCATAGCACGGCTATAAAAGCTAGTATAGAGTAATATAATAATGTCAGCCATCACCTCCAATCAAGCACTGCTAGCGTAAGTACAATGTTCTCTAACCAAGTCAAATGTATTCTTTGTTCCAAGTCAAATGTTAACTCATAAAAAATATCCTTCTTCCTCTCTCTCTCCCAAAATACTAATAAATTTTAATTTATTTTTATGTGAATAAAAAACACACTTTCACATATTATTTTACAATTTTTTTATTGAAATGAAATTTTATAATTTAAACTTTTATTTAAAAAAAATAATACACCAAATTATTATTTTTATGCACCTTAAATATATTTTGGAATAGGACGGAGAGAGTACATTCTACGACAAGCAAATAGCAGGTACAAATTGTCACAACAAGAGTGATAGGGCAAGCGGCATGAATTTAAACCGGAAGAAGCGTGTGTATACACTATATCCATCGATTACTGCAATAAACATCGACTCGTACACATCAGTACTCCAATTACGGGGGTGTTTGCCAAATCTGCTGATCGACTTATAAGTTACTTATTTCGGAAAAAATTTCGTATTTACATACTTTTTTTTAGAGAAAAATGTGTATCGGGAATTTAATATTCATTATCTTGCAAAAATAAGTTACTTATTTCTGAAAAAAGTACATATTTCCTAACTTTTTTCCAAAATAAGTAATTTATTTCTGAAAAATAAGATTTCCCAAACGGCCCCATTAACAAGGAACTTGCACTTAGTTGCAAACATGTGGCAAGGTAACACATTAGAATATTACATTACAAGACAAGTATAACATAGAGATTACATACAACAAGCAAGGTGACCCCTGGAAATGGACCAACAAACATTCACAAAATTTACAAAAGACCAAAAACTTGATCATCTGCACCACCAAGTCACCAACACCGACAATACACCTGGAACAAGACCTGAATGTCGGAAATGGAGTATATATGCAATTAATGAAGCCCAAAGACGAAGCCTACTATTGGAGCCTCTATTTGTTACTTGCAACTTGTGCCAGCGGAATGACCTATAAGCCTGCATTGTTCAGGAAATAAAGAAGTGATGACTTGTCCAGCAACCGGAAAAAGTTCGCCGTCAATGCCACACCCATTCTGTGTAGTCTTTCCTGGTTTTATCTTCACGGACTTTACCTGGAATTCAGAGTATAAAACTGAATCATACAACTATGAAGGCGGTGAAGCATCTATCATGTAATTCTGTATTTTAAACAATGTCTGCTACAAATAGGCAACAATCAAAACCAAAACGTGGACATACAATTTATGTTATGATGAGAACATCATATTCCCATTACTAACTTACACACAATGTTGTATTTTTAGTTTGGTATGGGTTACTAGAGCCTTAAGCTACCCCTCTATAGCTAGTTTTTGGGTTGAATCTGTTTGACTGGTACTACGATGAGTCGATGACCATGAGCATAACTATGGCATCAAAATAGTTATGATACGTGGACCACCGTACAGACGGGAGTTATACCTAGAACCTGAACTATTATAACTATCAGGGATAAGGCTGATAGATGTCACCGTCGAATAATGTCCCATGATGGAAATGGCTACCTTGAGCCAGATGACCAGAGACTGCAATAAACATGGACACCAGTAAAAAAGTGAAGTGTCCTGTCAGATTATATTGGCAATTTGGGGTTGGGTAATAAGATCTTGCCTTCTCCCTATAGCTAATAGCGCTTAAGGAAATTGCTCCAATTCATAACATATATAGAGGTCTACAGCAGACTAATCATGTAAAAGAAAAAAATTCCTTTCCATAAAATAATCTGATATGCAAAATTGTAATTATAATCTACATGCAAGAGTAAAAGTATTGAACCCTCAATTAGGGGCTGGAAAGTATCAAGATTACATACTATGATACTAAGAAATCCAACAGATTACTGAATTCCTATCATACCTTGACATATTCGACGTAGGGTAGAGAAAGATGCCTTCCAAATTGCAGAAGCAAGAAAAATCTCAACAGCTTCAAACGTCCACTTCCATGAACCAACAACAAATCCAACGTGTTGTCATCATGTTCAGCCTTAGGAGCCACCACCTGAGAACTCAAACTCTGAACAGTTTTACACGAATGGTTGCAAACCAGGACACCAAGAAATTGGCCTTTCGTGGTAATCCACTTTTCTACAGATCTAGGCACATCACCTTTGCTTATTTCATCTTCTTCGTCTTCTGCTGGACCAGGCAATTCTATAGGATTTTCATCCCAGTGAGGCTCAGTGTCCCACTTTGGTTCAGCATCCCAAACTGGCCCTGGATCAGACATTGTTGATGATATATCCTCTTTATCATTTGCTGCCGTTGTTCCCCAAGTTGACCTAGTGGTGTCATGCGTGGCTGTTAGCCCAGTCCATCCTTTATCGGTTCTCGATTTGGACCTAGTTCTTGGCCAGTTTGGGGTTGATGAAAGTGGTAGGTGAGGATGGCTAACTTCTGGTTCTGCTGTCACGTTACTTTTCCCAGATGATAAGCGTTTTGATTTTGGATCTATACCACGTACGTAATCTGATGGCTCGGTACTACTGCAAGTCGTATCCAAATCAGCACCAGAAATTTGGTTTGGGGTCATTATTGAGTCAATACTTGATAAGCTAGAGGCTCTAGGAATGCCATCTTTGTTGGATTTTTTCATGATATCTGTATAAAGTTCTGACATATCAACTACTTCTCGATCAGCTAATGCTTCTGCATCTCGATCAGTTCTCTCTTTTGATGCTGGAAGGTATTCCACTTCGAATCCATACTTGGGTAAGCATAAAAATTTAAGGACACCAGCTACGAAATACCGTAGAGGGCCAAAGCGTTTCTGATATTTCTCAGAAAGTTCCAAAACTGCAAAACATGAGAAGCCATATGCATATTAACATTAAAGGACCCACTATATTAAGGTTAACTGACATACACGTATAGCTAGCCTTCTCCAAATAATAATATATGGCAACACATATACTCTAGCATAGTAGCACTGGCTGTACAGAGAAAAATTCAAAATAAAATAATCCTTCACTCCTACAATGCAGATGAATCGCTTCTTATAAGACACAAACATTTATTTTGCTTCCTATACCAGCTGACTGATAGAGTGTATTTTACATATATTTTATAGGATTTTATTCCCACATTTACGGTGTTTTTGCGAATAATCGTGTCGATTTAATGAGTTTTATTGGAGTTTGTTGCAGGAAATAAATAATTGCCAAGTTGGAGGAAATCGAGCATTATTTAAAGATTTATGTGATTTTTAGCTCGAAGAATTATTTTGTGAAGATTCGAGATGGAGTGATTAAATTCTGGGTCGTGCTAAGTATTTTTTGGAGCAAAATAAGTGAAATTCCAGGGACTCAGAGGCGCTATAGCGCTAGTTTAAGCGCAGCAGCGCCACCTGAATCACGGCAACAGAAGGAATTCCAGAAGGTCAGAGGCGCTATGGCGCTAGAAGAAGCGCTATTGCGCGAGTGGTTAAGGCGCAACAGCGCGGTACAGCGCCTATTTTGAGCGCTACAGCGCGAGACGTGACTTGGGTGTGCGCAACAGCGCGTGTGTTGGAGCAACAGCGCCTGCTAGCCCCTGTTGTGCGCGAGGATTTTCAGAAAAATTCAGTTTCAGATATTTCCAACTTCTAATATAATTGTAATATATTAGTTTGGGCCTAAATTATTTTGGGTCAACTAAATAAGTCTTTTAACACTATAAAAACTCATCGAGGTTATTATTTTAGGGGGATCGAAAATTTTATTATACAGACAACTTTGTAAACACTTTCTTCGGGAGATTTTTTGGGAGAATATTTATTTTCTTTGAAGATCAAGATTAAAGGTTTTTCTTCTATTCTTATAATGATGTGTTCAATTATTAATTCTTGTTTTGTTAATTCAATTATGAGTGAGTAGATAATTAATCTAGGGTTAAGTAGAACCCTAGTTATGATTGATGTGTGATTTTCCCAATTCCCCCAATTTGATTGTTTAATTGCTCTTGCTTATTGAGTTGTTTAAATTAGCAATTACAAATCAGATGTGATTATGTGTATTGTTTGAACCAATATCTAATTATCAACGAGAGTTGGATTAGATGGTTGTGATTTATCCAGTAAGAACATGAAATTCTCCATGAGAATAGGTAGAATGGATTGTTAGGAATTTAAGGTGCTGTAATTAATGTCTCTAATATGCATGATACCATGAGAATAGGCTTGATTGTATTTTAAGAGAAGCCATTAATACTCGAGAGAGGTTATTGGTATTTATAGGGCGCATCTTTCCTGTTGAGCAGCGTACGATTAATTGGGGCGGGAATTCACAATTACATCAATTCATGCTAGTGGGGACACTTAATTCTGGATGTTTTTAATATTTGATTTAATATAAACACAATTCGCTTTAGCATAAGTTTAGTTTAATAAATTCTCAATATTTATTGTGATACTTGCTTAGTCGAATTAAATCAAAAACAACTAGTGATTGATACGTTTGTCTCTGTGGGATCGACTCTGACTTACCCGACTACATTGTTAGAAGGATTGGTTAGATATTTATTATTTGATAGGCACGCGACAGCCTTGTCAAATTTTTGGCGCCGCTGCCGGGGACAAAGCAGTGTTAGATTAGTTAATTCTGAATTGATTTAGCTAAGTATTTTAGTTGTGTTGTTACGGCTATTATTCCCTTGTTAATTGATCATCGTTTCTAGTTATCTTGTTGCATGCACACTCAAAGTTCAGGTACTGAAAACTTAATTGAAATTGATCCTGAAATTGAAGCTACAGCAAGAAGGCAAGCAGGCAAGCGAAGGAAAAACAAGGATAAGGAAATTATGACTGATACAACAGCTAAAGCTCTCAGGGAGCATGGTATGCCAGATGCTACAGGCGTACTCTCCAGCATTGTCAGACCAGCAGTCACAGCTACACACTTTGAGCTCAAGCCTCAGTTCATCCAATTCATCTCCAATGATTCTTTCGCAGGATTGTCCACTGAAAATCCTGTTGATCATCTTGAGAGTTTTCTTGAAAAGTGTGATACAATAAAGCTGACCAATGTTAGTGATGATGCTATAAAGCTGCGTTTATTTCCATTCTCTCTTCGAGATACAGCAAAGGATTGGTTGAAAGATGAAGGACCAAACACATTCACTACTTGGGATAGTCTTGCGAAGGCTTTTCTACTAAAATGGCGCTAGAAGGAGGGCGCTAGTAGAATTTTCTACTAAAATTCTTCAGTCAGAAGAAGACTTCTAAGCTCCGGAATGAGATCTCTAATTTCCGTCAAGATGATGACGAGTCACTTCATGATGCTTGGAGAAAATTTAAGCGACTTCAGAGACAGTGCCCTCACCATGGAATTCCTGACTGGTTGTTGATCCAAACATTCTATAATGGGTTGACACAAGAGTTCCGAAACTTTGTTGATGCTTCTTCTGGTGGTTCTATTATGAAGAAGAGTACTGAGGATGCGAAAACTTTGTTAGACGAGATAGCGTCTAATGATAATTATCCATACAGTGATCAAAATCATCCTAAAAAAGGTGGTAAGTATGATGTTGATGCTCTAACCATGTTGAATACTACTATGCAGGCTATGGTCAAAAAGATTGAGCAATTGGATTCCAGAAGTTCTTCATCTACTGTTGCTTCATGTGAGATATGTGGTGTTGTTGGACACACCAAACTTGCTTGTCAATACAATCCTTCTGGAATGGCAGTTGAACAGGCTAATGCTCTTTACAATCAGAATCAGAGGCCGCAGTATAATCCTTAGTCCAACACGTACAATCCAGGTTGGAGAGATCATCCAAATTTCTCCTACAGGAACAATCAGGGTCAAGCTCAATCTTCACAAAATAATTTTTCTCAGCCTCCTGGTTTTCAGCAAGCTCAGCCGCAGAAATCCAACTTGGAAAGTCTTATGGAAGGATTTATCTCTACTCAATCAAAGAAGAATGAGCACTTCGATTCAAGCATCAATGAGATAAAGGCTCACAACAAAATGATGGAGAACACGATCACTCAAATTTCTCAACAGTTGAGCCAACTTAATAAATCTTCAGGCCAACTTCCTGGCCAAACTGAGCAACCGTCAAGGGGCCATATCAATGCTGTAACTTTGAGAAGTGGTAAAGAATTGAAGGAGCCGGAATTGAAAGTGAGCAAAAATGTTGTGAATGCTAAGGAAGGTGAAGAGGAGATTGCAACTGAGAAACCGATAGAACCAGAGATCGTGGAAAAAGAAAAGAAAGAATCAGAAGTTGTTCCTCTTAAGCCATATTTGCCACCTGTTCCTTTTCCACAAAGGTTGGCACAAGCAAAGCTAGAGAAGAAGTATGGTAAATTTCTTGAAATTTTGCAGAAGCTACATATCAATATTCCATTCATGGATGCTATCACTGAGATGCCATCTTATGCAAAGTTCTTGAAAGATATTTTGTCAAGGAAGAGAAAAATTGAAGAAAGCTCTACCATCTCATTAACGGCAGAGTGCAGTGCCATCTTGCAAAATGATCTTCCGAAGAAGTTAGCGGACCCAGGTAGCTACTCTATTCCTGTTCAGCTTGGGGATGTCGAAATTAAAAGACCTTTATGTGATCTTGGAGCAAGTGTCAGTTTGATGCCACTATCGATTTGTGAACAGCTTCAGATGGGTGAACTGAAACCCACACGTATCTCTTTACAACTGGCAGACAGAAGTGTGAAATTTCCATTGGGAATTCTTGAAGATGTGCCCCTTAAGGTAGGAAAGTTTTATATTCCGTGTGATTTTGTTGTCATGGAAATGGAAGAAGATGCAAATATTCCTATCATTCTTGGGAGGCCTTTCTTAGCAACAGCTAGAGCTATCATCGACATGAAAAATGGAAGAATTTCTTTTGAGGTAGGCGAAGAGAAGATGGAATTCAAGCTGCAAAGTACAATGGGACATCCTTCTACGGATGAGTTTGTGAATAGGGTGGATGCACTAGAGGAAGTGATCGACATGAAAGCCAAAATTCTTTTATCTGAGGATCCACTTCAAGCTGTTCTTGAGGGTAATGTTGATGAAGAAAATGGAGAGTGTCAGGGTTACGAGAAGCTTTTGGATGCAGCACCTACATATAAGCATGAACATTCTAATGTGCTACAGCATGAGGAAGTTAAGGAGAGTTCCACGCCTCCTAAGGTAGAACTGAAACCATTACCTGCATCTTTGAAATACGTGTTTATGGGCCCTAATGAATCATATCCTATTATTGTTAATTCTGAGCTTGATGACATTCAAATTGAGCAGTTGCTCACGGTCTTGAGAAAATACAAAAATGTTATTGGGTATTCCATTGATGATATTAAGGGCATTAATCCATCATTCTGCATGCATAAGATTATTCTAGAAGATGAGCAAGCTTCTTCTATTGAGCCTCAACGGAGACTCAATCCTAATATGATGGAGGTGGTCAAAAAGGAGGTTTTAAAACTTCTTGATGCAGGTATAATCTATCATATCTCTGACAGCAAGTGGGTTAGTCCTGTGCATGTTGTTCCAAAGAAAGGAGGAATGACCGTTGTGAAGAATGATAAGGGTGAGTTGATCTCTACTAGAACTGTGACAGGGTGGCGAATGTGCATTGATTATCGGAAATTGAATAAGGCCACAAGGAAAGATCATTTTCCTCTCCCTTTTATTGATCAAATGCTTGAAAGGTTGGCGAAACATTCTTACTTCTGCTTCTTAGATGGATATTCAGGCTTCTTCCAGATTCCTATCCATCCAAATGATCAAGAAAAGACGACTTTCACATGTCCCTATGGTACATTTGCATACCGCAGAATGCCGTTTGGTCTATGTTGTGCTCCTCCCACTTTTCAGAGATGTATGATGGCAATTTTCTCAGATTTCATTGAAGACATTATGGAGGTTTTTATGGATGACTTCTCAGTTGGTGGAACTTCTTTTGGGGTATGCTTACATAACTTGGAGAAGGTGCTTCATAGATGTCAAGAAGTTAATCTCATTCTCAATTGGGAAAAATGTCACTTTATGGTACAAGAGGGAGTTGTTCTGGGTCATGTTGTTTCGAAGAGAGGCATTGAAGTTGATAAAGCCAAGGTCGAGGTTGTTGAGCGCTTACCACACCCAACTTCAGTCAAGGGGATTAGAAGTTTTCTGGGTCATGCTGGATTCTATCGCCGTTTCATCAAAGATTTTTCGAAGATTGCTCGACCTCTTACTGAGCTCTTGGGTAAGGAGGTACCTTTTGTGTTCACTGATGCTTGTGTTGAGGCCTTTGAAACGTTAAAGAAAGCTCTTGTCTCTGCTCCAATTATACAACCACCAGATTGGAGTCTACCATTTGAGATCATGTGTGATGCTAGTGATCAAGCTATTGGTGCAGTCCTAGGCCAAAGGAAAGATGGAAAGCTGCATGCTATATACTATACAAGCAAGACCTTGGATGGGGCTCAGATTAATTATGCAACAACGGAGAAAGAATTGCTAGCAGTGGTGTATTCTATGGAAAAATTTCGATCCTATCTCGTTGGTTCGAAAGTTATTGTTCACACGGATCATGCAGCTTTGAGATACTTGATGAGTAAGAAGGATGCTAAACCTCGTCTGATTCGTTGGATTTTGCTTCTCCAAGAATTTGACTTAGAGATTAAAGATAAAAAAGGGGCTGAGAACGTGGTTGCTGATCATCTTTCACGCCTTACTCTAGATGAGGAAGATGGTAAATCTACTCCAATTGATGATTCTTTTCCTGACGATCATCTACTTTCTCTTGCAAGTCTAGAGGTTCCTTGGTATGCTGACATAGCTAATTTCTTAGCTACTGGAACTGTTCCTCATGGTTACTCGTCGCAGCAAAAGAAGAAATTTTTCTATGATGTGAGGAAGCACTTTTGGGATGATCCGTTTCTCTATAAATCTTGTGCAGATGGAGTCATTAGAAGATGTGTTCCATATAATGAGATTTCCTCTATAATCTCACATTGTCACGATTTGCCAAGTGGTAGTCATGCAAGTACTACGAAAACTGCTGCAAAGATTCTTCAGTGCGGTTTTTATTGGCCAACTCTTTTTAAAGATGTCCACCAATATGTTCATTCTTGTGATCGTTGTCAAAGAACTGGAAATATTTCAAGACGCAATGAGATGCCTCTCAATGGCATTCTTGAAGTGGAGCTTTTTGATGTTTGGGGAGTAGATTTCATGGACCATTCCCTCCATCTTTTAAGAACAGGTATATCTTGGTAGCTGTGGATTATGTCTCAAAATGGGTTGAAGCCATTGCATCACCCACTAATGATGCTCGTGTTGTGAGAAAGTTCTTTAAGAAGACGATTTTTCCTAGATTTGGAGTGCCAAGGATTTTGATTAGTGATGGAGGAAAGCATTTTCTCGAAAATCGTTTTGAAGCAATGTTGAAGAAATATGGAGTTTATCATAAGGTGGGACTTTCTTATCATCCCCAAACCAGTGGTCAGGTGGAGATCTCTAACCGTGAAATAAAGAATATCTTGGAGAAGACAGTCGCAAAATCAAGGAAGGATTGGTCTATGAAGCTTGATGATGCACTTTGGGCTTATAGAACTGCGTTTAAGACACCTATTGGGACAACTCCGTATAGATTGGTTTATGGAAAAGCATGTCATCTTCCCGTTGAGTTAGAGCACCGTGCATTTTGGGCTATCAAAGGTCTGAATTTTGATATGTTAGCAGCGGGTGAGAAGAGACTTCTACAACTTAATGAGCTAGATGAGCTTCGTTTTGAGGCTTATGAAAGTTCTAAGCTTTACAAAGAGAAAACAAAGAAGTGGCATGACAAAGGGCTGTTACGAAGAGAATTCAAGGAAGGGGAGTTAGTTCTTCTGTTCAATTCGAGGTTGAGACTTTTTCCTGGAAAATTGCGTTCTAGGTGGTCGGGTCCGTTCAAGGTACAAAAGGTTTTTCCGTATGGTGCTGTTGAATTGATGAATAGCAATGGAGAGTCGTTCAAGGTGAATGGGCAAAGAGTGAAAGCACTATAGAGCTGGTGAACCAATTAATGAGGAGGCGGATATTCAGCTATCTTCTCCTTCTGCTGATTAATTGATGAGTCGGTGTCGGGCTAACGACGTTAAACAAATGCGCTACTTGGGAGGCAACCCATGGATTCTGTATACTGTGGAGGACTGGTGTACTTCATGCTTCGGCATAGGGGAGTATTTCTTTCCTTCTTGTTATTAGTTGATATTCGTAGTATTGTGCCATTGAGGACATTGCCACATTTAAGTGTGGGGATGTGCTTTGTTGTAGTAGCATATTAGTAGTAAAAAAAAAAAAAAAAAAAATTAAAAATGAAAAATACCAAAAATAATTCTAGCCATGCAATTTGATTAGTTGTTGTATTTTGCTTAATACACCCATGCATGCGTAGGAATCTTGTATTTATGGATGCTTTTGTATGAGAAGTGATATGTGATGTTCTTGTGCACACACTTACACTAGCAAGTAGAAACTAGTAGACTTTTTGAATGTGTTAAGTGATTAGAATGACATGAATATGTGCAAGGTAATTTGGTCTATATGCTTTGAGCTCAAGTAGGTGCGTTAGAGAGACTGTTATTTGGGATTGATTATGCTTTGTCACACCAAGCGAGTTTTGAACCTATATGCATATCTTTTGCATGATTATTCGTTTGTTTGAGTGTCCACTTGTCGTTTGCATTGCTAGTACTTGCTTGAGGTCTTTCTTAAGATGCATGACATTAATTGATGATAAGATGATAAAGGCAATAGGATAACCTCATATTTCCTATATTTCCAAACCATTCATACATGATCCATTAGTTAACCCTTTGAGCCTAATCTTATTCTTTCGGTGTCACACCAAGTTACTTGCCATTATCCTTTTTATTCTATTGGCCTTGCATTAAATTTGAACCCAATTGTTAAAGGCTAGTATTGTTCGTAAGGGAGTGATAAGGTGTGTATAAAAGGGGGGTTTTATTGATGATCATAACTTTGGGGGAATATTTGGGGTTTGGTTCATAGCTTGTTAGTCGAAGTTTGAAATCATATTTATGGGATCGTTGTTCTTGCTATTATTTTTGCTCTCTTGAAAAAAAAAAATATAGAAAGAAAAAAAAAAGAAGAAAAATAAATTTGAGAGCATTTTTATCTTTTGTGATCCTACTTTGTTTCGACTAGTCAAGTTGTTTATAAATAAAAGTTCAAGTGTGGGGATGAAAGTATGGGAGTTGTTTGAATTTTATTGTCAGGTACTAGCTTTTGACTTAACCTTCTTTGGCTTTCTTGACATACCCTGTCCCTAGCCCCGTTACAACCTTAACAAAGACCTTTTGATTGTCATTGATGATGTATGTTGCGTTAAAGGTTAGATTGATAACAAGGACGAAGCATGTTTATGATATTGTTGGAGTTGAGTGAAACACTTACCCTTTGTTTTGAGTGAATATTCTTTGTGAGTGAAAGGTGAGTTTTTGCTTTTGGCGTAGGAGATCCCAGATTTTGTCTCAAAGATGTGCTCTTGTGTGCTTAGCATGTTTACCAACCTATTCTTACATTTGACATGAATTTCTATGATTTTATGCATCTTCTTTGAGTAGACTATGTGGATACTTGCACTTTAGACACCAAGGCATTGCATTTTCATTTTGATTCTTAAGCTGATGTGGCATGAGAGGACTTGTATGTGTGGTGTTGTGTTGGCATTAATCTTTTGCATGGTTGGATGAATTTTGTGGGTATATTCACTATAAACCCTCACGAGACCTTACTCGTCCACTAGGGCTACCTAGGGGTTTAAAGGACTTGTTGCATATGTTAAATGCAACCGTGATCACCTACGGAAGTGGTACTAGTTAGTTTAGTGTATTATTTTAGTTTGCACGAGGACGCGCAAAGTGCTAAGTGTGGGGATATTTGATAGAGTGTATTTTACATATATTTTATAGGATTTTATTCCCACATTTACGGTGTTTTTGCGAATAATCGTGTCGATTTAATGAGTTTTATTGGAGTTTGTTGCAGGAAATAAATAATTGCCAAGTTGGAGGAAATCGAGCATTATTTAAAGATTTATGTGATTTTTAGCTCGAAGAATTATTTTGTGAAGATTCGAGATGGAGTGATTAAATTCTGGGTCGTGCTAAGTATTTTTTGGAGCAAAATAAGTGAAATTCCAGGGACTCAGAGGCGCTATAGCGCTAGTTTAAGCGCAGCAGCGCCACCTGAATCACGGCAACAGAAGGAATTCCAGAAGGTCAGAGGCGCTATGGCGCTAGAAGAAGCGCTATTGCGCGAGTGGTTAAGGCGCAACAGCGCGGTACTGAGCGCAACAGCGCGTGTCACGCAGCTAGAAGAGGCGCAACAGCGCCTATTTTGAGCGCTACAGCGCGAGACGTGACTTGGGTGTGCGCAACAGCGCGTGTGTTGGAGCAACAGCGCCTGCTAGCCCCTGTTGTGCGCGAGGATTTTCAGAAAAATTCAGTTTCAGATATTTCCAACTTCTAATATAATTGTAATATATTAGTTTGGGCCTAAATTATTTTGGGTCAACAAATAAGTCTTTTAACACTATAAAAACTCATCGAGGTTATTATTTTAGGGGGATCGAAAATTTTATTATACAGACAACTTTGTAAACACTTTCTTCGGGAGATTTTTGGGGAGAATATTTATTTTCTTTGAAGATCAAGATTAAAGGTTTTTCTTCTATTCTTATAATGATGTGTTCAATTATTAATTCTTGTTTTGTTAATTCAATTATGAGTGAGTAGATAATTAATCTAGGGTTAAGTAGAACCCTAGTTATGATTGATGTGTGATTTTCCCAATTCCCCCAATTTGATTGTTTAATTGCTCTTGCTTATTGAGTTGTTTAAATTAGCAATTACAAATCAGACGTGATTATGTGTGTTGTTTGAACCAATATCTAATTATCAACGAGAGTTGGATTAGATGGTTGTGATTTATCCAGTAAGAACATGAAATTCTCCATGAGAATAGGTAGAATGGATTGTTAGGAATTTAAGGTGCTGTAATTAATGTCTCTAATATGCATGATACCATGAGAATAGGCTTGATTGTATTTTAAGAGAAGCCATTAATACTCGAGAGAGGTTATTGGTATTTATAGGGCGCATCTTTCCTGTTGAGCAGCGTACGATTAATTGGGGCGGGAATTCACAATTACATCAATTCATGCTAGTGGGGACACTTAATTCTGGATGTTTTTAATATTTGATTTAATATAAACACAATTCGCTTTAGCATAAGTTTAGTTTAATAAATTCTCAATATTTATTGTGATACTTGCTTAGCCGAATTAAATCAAAAACAACTAGTGATTGATACGTTTGTCTCTGTGGGATCGACTCTGACTTACCCGACTACATTGTTAGAAGGATTGGTTAGATATTTATTATTTGATAGGCACGCGACAGCCTTGTCACTGACCCATGTTAAAGTACTGCAAATGTGATACAAGTACATATTATATAGTCTTAAATGGCTGAGCTCCAAGAAAATAATAAAATGTAATACGTAAAAGCAGTACATCTCTGAAAAGTGAGAATGTTGCCTGTGGTATAGCTTAAGGACTACAGCGTATAGGCCAGACCAAGAACTATTGAATCATATAAATTAAACATAGCAAAAACAAAAGTAGCCACTAACGAGACCGAGGGAATATATAATCTTGCAATACCATGCCCTTTAAGATAAAATCTCTTACCGTCGCTGACAAATCCAAAGTATGCGACAGTCGTCCCAAAATGAATTGCTCCAGTGTGAACCCATTCCACCGCAAAAACATCTGTTGCGGTTAGACCTCCCTAAGAACAAGAAACAAGTCGAGGTAAAATATTGCTTACTACTATTTCATAGTAGAGACTTAAAATTGAAATTCCAGAAAACCTTTAATCTCTGTTGCACACACTACTAAGGAATACCCAAGGGACATTGGACAAAGGTTGCACTTCATATCCAACTGTTCTTTTGGAAACACTTGATAATGGAGGAAGAAATTTTTTTTAAAAAGTATATATTTTAAATTATTTTTCAGGTAGAATTTACTTTTAAACTACTATCTATTTATATTGAAAGAGAGAAATAGATATTAGGAGTATTCATGTACTGGATTCCATAGCCTATGATACAGGTCAATCAAAGTTCCACTGAACTAGATTTATACCTTCACTATAGCAATTGCAGCAGAAACTGGATCCCTGACTCCAAGAACAGTCCACACTAAAGAATTATCAGAACCAGCAGGGATGATTCCAATTGGAATTGAAATTGCTTCCTTCTGGTTGTCTCTGCTAAGAAGGCCATTTAGAACCTGCACGTGTGATTATCCTTGTTAGATTCTGCAGCAGAAACAGCTCAGTAGAAATATTAACTGATATTGAACAGCAAAACATTAAAAGGAAATTATAATGCAAATCATAGCTTATGATGGTTAAGAAGTGGTCCAGAGTAAGTAGCTACCAAATATGAAGAATAAAATAGAGTAGAATTAAACAAACAAATAACATCAGGATAACATTATAACAAATATTCTACCCAAGCAGCAAAATTCTGAAACTAGCAGCATTGCATCTTCCACACTGCCTTAGTGCCTTTGATTGCTTTAATACAAACTACGGAAAGCCAACCACAAAATAGAGTGAAGATGTCACTAATAACTACAAAACTAAAGAAACAGAAGAGAAATAGTATACGAGATCTCACTACCACTAACCAGTGGTCCACCAAGCATCAGCCTTCATCAGAGCCTTTTCAGATAATTTAACATAAAATACAACAGGATTAAGACAGGGAAGGTGTGTGTGTTTTGTTTTTGATTTTTTGGTGGGGGGAGGGGGTGCTGACTGTCTGGTCTTTCCCAAGCTAAACAAATACCAGCACAGCCAATTACAATTTTTCATGTCTTTTTTTTTTTTGCTAATATTTTTTTCTTGTCTTGGATATTTATACCTCCCGATAATATTTGTATTATTTATTATTTATACCTCTTGTCTTTTATATCATGCTCTTATTATATTTATTCTCTCTCATCTATTACAAAATGCTTTCGTTACTGTATCTTGTACTATTCAAGCCGGGGGATCTTTGTGGAAACAACCTCTCTACTCTAGAGGTAAGGTCTGCATGCATCATACCCTCTACAAGCGGGATACACTGGGTATTTTTTGGTTTGTTGATTAGTATATATACCTTCACACAAGCAATAAAACAATGAACACTGCTACTACTGTATCTCTTCTGAACACCACATACTGATCATGCCTTCTATTACAGATAAACGAACCACATTTTGAGGTCATCATGAGTGATTGAAAATATACTGTCAAAGAAACTTCTATTTGTTACGGCAGACGTTGTATCCCTTACTTGAAATCCTCTAAATTCATAAATATCTCCCTTTTAGGGTGGAAAGTACATCTTTTCGCTAGAGTTTTTAATTCCTATCAATGCGTTACAATATAAAGCTTGTGCGGTAACTGTAACTTGAATTTTGGACCAAGTGAAATAATTGTTAGCACGAGATTCTTAAAGAAAAATAATCTTGTAATATCTAAAACAAAAATCTTTATCTACAGGATTTTCACCAAGTAAGCAATGACTAACCTCGTTAACAATTCCGTCTCCTCCAACACATATAATTCCTGGTGTAGAAGTACAATCCAAAATAAATAGAGAACATACCAATAATAATAACACAAAACTTAATACTAGGAAAATGCAGGACAAATGCAAAGTTAAATACCATCGGGACAAGTATTAAAGTCTATACTTGCTGCAAGGTTTCTAGCATGTCCAGCAGCTGTAGTTTTAACTACCTCCAGCTTAAATCCTGCAAGCTGTAACAGTATCCGGTATAATAATTGAATTAGAAACACAAAGTCAAGGAAAACCTATCAAAGCTAGTTCTCCCATTGTTTAAAGTTCTTTACAAGCTAAAAGAAAAATAACAGGACAGCCACCACACAAAAGATGGCCTATCTTAAAGGATTTTATACTGATAAAAAGATTAAACAGAAAGTACTATCAAGTGTCAGGAAAGATTGATAAGGTCGAAATATACAGCCAAACAGCTAAGTTTATGAATAGGTTCATTAAAACGTTGCTATACCACATTATGACATCTTATTTGGATCAGAAATCAGAATCATACAAACAAATCACATATAAGAAAGCAGCAAAATATCTTTAATAAGCACAAACCAGCACAAAGTTTAAGCTTAACAGACACAAAGTCAGGTTGATTTATATATTGGTATAATCAGATTACGGACACCATGTCACGAAAATTATTATTGTGCTAGCTTATTTATAAATACTACTACCTGACCAGATATCTTAATGTTTACATGAATAATGTATATCCATGATAAATTATCTCATACCAAATGCTTAATACATACCTTAAATATTGGTTCTACTGTTCCATGGAAAACTTTACTTGAACGCCCATGTCCAGACCGTGGATTTAAAATTACAAGCATTGTAGGTGGACTTTTACATTTAATATGTGGTTCAAGAGGAAAATCACTAAATAAAAAATCTGAAGCCTGCTTCTTTGAAGAAACCAAAGGATGGCGCGAACAATTAACAAAACATTGCTGATCTGCAAATCCACTAACCCACTGAACTGCTTCTTCTATTGTGGCAGCCAAGAAGCGAAAATCCTTTCGACTTCTACCAGATTTCTTAAGGCAAGAAAAGCCAAATGAGGTCCTTTTTACAGGGTATGAGTGCACGGTAAAATGTCTAACGCCGAAAGTGTATGATACCTGCCAAAGTAATGAACAAACTATTAAGGACAATTTACAAGTAAAAGGGGTATATGATTCAGGCAGAAAGTGCCACTAGCCAAATAGCTTACCGAAACCACATCTGCAAGCAATAATAGATGTGAACCCCAAACCAGTGCCTTGCTCGTGAGTTTAGCATCAACAGCTTCTTCATTTGTTGTATCAGTTGAGGTATTAGCATCATTGCTTTTATATGTCTTTCTCTTGTCTAGAACAAGCTTTCCGGAGAAAACATTATACCCCAGCAAGTCAGATTTCTCATCTCCAATATCGATTTTATGCTCCTCTCTCTTTGATTTCTTAAGATCATCAATGCTGACACTAATTTCACTGCGCTTTGAAGTCTTCACTTTGCTACGCTTTTCAGGAAAGACAATTGGGGATGAGTGTTGTCCTGTTGCTACTTGAGAACAAAAGCTTAAGCGACGAACTGAATGCTGAGATGTCAGTCTGAAAGAATTACTCTTAAAAAGACTGCCAGTCTTCTGCATACTAAACTTAAAGCAGAGCATGTACTATGTACACAAACACCAGAACCAATGGAGGTGTTGCGTCAGTTATGTGGCAAATGATAAACCATATTCCACAACAAGAGCCAGCATAAGATATAAGCTGCTTGATTCAAAAACACCAAATTCGTCAGTCTACTACTACACCAAAAATTCTTGAAAACAAAAAATTACTAACCATAAATCGTATAATTCCCTACAAGGTGTTGATCAGAATCATGAGAGGCTAATGCTGGGAAAAGGATTAAATGACTTGTAATTTATCATTGTTAATTAGAAACAATAAGGTGTCGTCTCTCTATGTCCATGGAAAAATGTAAATATGTGTGTATCAATGTAAGTACAGTTATGTATGTGCATACCCATCCGTGAATATGTGAACAACATTTGTCTCGGAAAACACAGTTTCTTAAGGGGGCTCAAAAGGAAAAAGTAAGAGCATCCCGCGAACCATAATCTCTTTTATAAATAATAGAGTATCCGATAAAAAGGATTAATAACATTTACACCCCAAATGCGGGGTACACTAAATTCACACTAGTCGTGGAAATTCAATTCTAAACTCAGGCATTTGTATAGTATTGGTTGGCACTCAAGAACCTATTAGTTACTGTTACAGAAGCCTTGTAAACTAATTTTTCGAAAACACAAACCACTACTACATTCTCAGAATAACAATCTCCATTATAATCCAAACAGTAAGAAACAAATTAAATAACAGTAACTAGAAAAAACATTTCACAACAATTAAGCACAGTACAAAATCAATCAGCACAAATACACAAAGATCCAATACATACTCAAAATTTACATATTAAACGGTAAAAATATAAAAAAAAATGACGTGATTTTTTTTATACCTGAAATTAGTGATATTTTAAGTGAAGATTGTGTCCGTGGAAACAGTGATGAGTGAAATTAGCGGCGCATCCCACTGATTATATACGCCATTGATGTGTAGTGAGAGAGGGGTTTGTAGAAGAAGATGAAGAAGAAGAAGAAAATAGTTGTAGTAATAATTAGTTAAATTTTTGAAATGGGTTAGGAAAATGTAGATATTATTTTATTTGAGAAAATGAAACCAATTTATATATGGATGTGTGGTGGTAGTTATTTATAGCGCTAAATTTTACTCATTGCTTGAGGAGGGTAATTTTGGTATTTTAATATGTTTTGTCTGTCTAGTATTATTTGATAGTATTTGATTAGCGGCAGCTTAACACCAAAGTTATCTAATTACGATGGGAATAGAATGTACCATGTCTCTCATTATTTTGGATCGTTCTTTAATAATCATTGTTAAGAGTATATTTAATGGGGTCCGGATCCTTTGTTTCCCGCTCTTTTTAATATAAAAAAAAGTGCCCCCGAAAGGCACTTTTTTGTATTAAAAAGAACAGTAGGACATAGAGGAAAGGGACAGAAGATCTCAACCCTCTTCAATGTTATGTAAATTGATTATATAAAATTATAAAATGATGGTTATGTAAAATTTGTTAAATCTCTACATGTATTCTAACGAAATTATGTAAAATGAATGATTATAATTTAAAATACAAAAGATTGATGATGTGCGCAATTTACAACTTACGTAAAAAATTTAGATATAATGAGAAAAAAGATTGGCTAAATATTTACTTAGGGCTGTAATTCGAGTCGGGTAGCTCGCGAGCTCGCCCGGCTCGAACTCGTTTAACAGGCTCGGCTCGAGCTCGTTAACGAACCGAGCTCGAACACAAAACCGGATTCGTTTAACTAAATGAGTCGGCTCGATTCGACTCGTGAAAATAAACGAGTCGAGTTCGGGCAGAAAATTAGGCTCGTTTAAGTGTAATTTACACGAGCTTGCTTGCCCGACTCGTTTAAATAAGTTCGTTAACTAAACGAGCCGGCTTGGCTCGACTCATGAAATTAAACGAGCCGAGTTCGGACAGAAAATTAGGTTTGTTTAGTTAAACGAGCTGATTCGGTTCGTAAAAAAAAAAATTTGACCCGAATTAATATCCGGCTTGAACTTACCCGGCTTGACTCGAATTACAACCCTATATTTACTCAAGGGTGAGACATGGTTGGAGAAAAAAAAATACATGATATATAAAAGAGAAGTCATATTAGCTTTTTAGTTGAGGACAATCATGTAATAGAGATGTTGTAAGAATATCTCCGATGGTTATATGTATAACGGTTGGCGAAAAAAATTTAAATTAAAAAATAATTAATTTTTTACATAAAGGTAGCACGTAAAACTCCTATGGATATAGTTATAATGAAAGTTGTGTATATTTATACTAAGAATTAAATTGGTTCAACAAATATTATCAATCAAATATGATTGTCTATAATTTTTGCTGACAACAATTATATATTGAAATATTTTTTTTACATAATCTCTATTTCATGTCATCTAAGAGCATCTCCAATGGTATTAGCTAAATTGGTTGGCTAAAATGATATAAAATATTGATTATGTAAAATTTACTGAACCTGTAAGGCATTGTGTTCCGACGGTATTGGCTATAATGATTGGTTATTTTTTAAAAATAGTATGTTAATATTATTTCAAGTTGTTATAAATAGAATATATTATTTTATTATGGTAATAGATGATGTGTAATCTTTTTACAGGTCTCTAGCCGTTCGACAAATATAGCCAACCTCGTGGGATTGGCTAAATATTTAGACAACAGGAACGTGTGGTTGGAGCGAAGAATTTTTTACATATTCTCTATAACTTTTATTTATGGTATCATTTATTCAAATTTACCTAAGAGTTTTAAAGGGTTGGAAATGCCCTAAAAGCATCTCCAATGGGGAAAAACCCTTATCTAAAAGTCTAGGTGGACTATCTTAAATAAAAATTATAGAGATTGTGTAAAAAAAATTGCACTCCAACGGTACAAACACCTTGTGTATAATTTTAGCCAACCCCGTGATATTGGTTATATTTGTCGAACCATAAAGACCTGTAGCAGACCTGTAACAAAATTACACGTCATCTATTACCATATTAAAAGAATACATTCTATTCATAATAACTTGAAATAATAATAAAATACTATTTTTAAATTATAGCCAACTATTATAGTCAACACCATTGGAGTATAAAACCTTACAAATTCAACAAATACCTTATAGGTTCAACAAATATTATTTTAGGCAACCATTTTTAACTAGCCCCATTGAAGATGCTCTAAGTATGATATTACTAAAAACTCTTTTTCATTAGAGATAGCTCAAATAGTTTTGTTTTGTAAATCGTATAACTGATTGGATCAAACAAAATCGTGTTTCAACTTCGATGGGACATGATACCCCATCTTGAAATTCTTCTACTTAAAAAATACAGTAAACATTAAATGTTAATAAATTAATTTTCCTTTTAAAGTACATTCCATTAAAATGACTGAGGAATGTGGTGACTGCTGAGTCAAATTGAAGATTAAAAGGAGTAGAATAATTAATCCATGTGTCTATATAATAAGAAAATCTGAATGGATTTGAAAACGGTGGATTCTTCATTTGTTTTGTTGTAAAAACGTCAAAATAACATTAAACTCGGTTTGCCCTTAGTTTAGTTTGCAACTTTGCATGCTTTTCCTTAAACCGACGACTACAGAATGAGTTCTGATTTATTTATCAACTCAAAAACACACTTCTGTAAAATAAGACAGGAGACCCTAAAGCCTTTGTGGGTTGGCAGCTAGAAATTTCGAAATAAATGTATTTGGTTTAACTTTTAATCATAAAGCAGAAATAACTGTTACAAAATTTGTTTAAATACTTTTTGGGTCAAAAATGACAGGGGAAGCTGCCTTGTCTTTTCGTACTTGAAAGTTGTTGCGGTAGGTCGTTTACAGAATACTCATATAAAAAAATGCATGCTATTGAACTCGGCAATTTTCAACACGACACGAAAAATTAGTGTTTGGATTTGCATTTGTAGTACACGAATATAAAAGTACACGATCAAGATTTAGTATCGGGTTTGGTTTAGCCTTCAAGTACACGACACGACACGAAGTACATGAAATAAATAAATATATATATATATATATATTTATAATTTTTTTTAACAATAATATACAAGTAAGTCAAATTGTCAAGGCTCTTCCTCAAACATCTCTCTCAATCTCTCCTCTCTCCCGTATCTCTCTCCCTCTTTATCTCAATCTCAATCTCTCTTCTCTCCTTTATCTCTCTCCTCTCAATTGACTGTCTTGTTTTGTTGGTATTAGATATTATTTAAATGACATTTAACATTTATATTTGTGATTATACATAAATTTATAATACTAGCTTATAACCCGTGCGATGCACAGATTTCTTTTGATATATAATAAATTTTATTTTATGTTACAATAATTTTTTATATAATCATTATTTACAATATTTTATTTTAATTTTAATAATTTAATATAAATTTAATTAATAATATGCATGGTTTAAAAATTATATTATAAAATTTTAAAATAAATATGTCGTTGATGGAATTCGAACCTTGAAATTTTAGCAAATTAATTTAATCATATAACATATTTAATCATTAAATCTAACGGTTCTGACTTTTTAATAAAAATCTAACGGTCATTATCCGTAGTATACTGGTTTTTATTATATTTTGTTAATGATTAGAAGGTATGGTGTGATATTTTTTGGGTATATATTAATTATTGCAAGATTATGTTTTAAATTAAAACTTAACGTGTTTTAATTAAAAAAAATATTATTGATTGAAGGATATGATATTCTAGGTATTTATAAAAAGTAATATTCAATTAAAAGTAAACATTTTTTAATTAAAAAAAGCAATTGGCTAATTATCCTTAATTATATTATTTTATTATTTATTTTAATAAATAGGATGAACATACAGAAAACCGAACCGACAAACTTTCAATGCGCGTGCGATGCACGGATTTCTTTTATTATGTTATAAATTTTATTTAATATTACAATTATGTTTTTATATAATTAATATTTATAATATTTTTTTAATTTTGATTTAATATAATTTAATACACCCATGTTTAAGGATTATACTAATGTTTCCTTATTATAAATAATGTATACAAATTTTTAATATATTTTATTAATAATTGAAAAATATGGTATGCTATTTTCGGGTTTATATTAATGATTATAAGATTAGTTTTAAATCAAAAAGGTAACGTGTTTTAATTTGAAAGAAAATATTAATGGTTGGAAGATATGATAAAGGTAATATCTTCAACTCAAAGTAAATGTGAAAAATGTAATCGACTAATTACCATTAATTATTTTATGTTATTATTTATTTTAGGTATTTTAATATATATTTTTCTTTATAATGAAGGGTAAATAAATAAATTCACGAATTACCAAAAAACAGGTACCAAAATGTTACAATTATGTTTTTATAGAATCATTATTTTTTTTTTTTAAATTTTAATTTAATATACTCATGTTTACGGATTATACTAATGTTTCCTTATTATAAAAAAACGTATACGGATTTTTAATATACTTTATTAATAATTGAAAATATGGTATGATATTTCGGATATATATTAATAATTGTAAGATTAATTTTAAATAAAAAAGGTAACGTGTTTTAATTCGAAAAAAATATTAATGATTGGAAGATATGATAAAAGTTGGAAGATATGATATCTTCAACTAAAAGTAAATGTGAAAAAGGCAATCGACTAATTATCATTAATTATATTATGTTACTATTTATTTTATACTAGCTTATAACCCGTGCAATGCACGGTTTCTTTTAATATGTTATATAAATTTTATTTTATGCTATAATTATATTTCTATATAATCATTATTTTGAAAAAATTATTTTAATTTAATTTAAAATAAATTTAGTTAATCATGATTTAAAATTTACAATATTATAGAATTTTAAGTTAAATATGTCATTGACGGGATTCGAAACTTGAATTTTTAGTAAAATACTTTAATCATAAAATATATCTTATAATTACATCTAACGGTTCTTATTAATTACTAAAAATCTAACAGTAAAATGGTTTAATATTTTTCGGTATACGTTAATGATTGCAAAATTAAGTGGTTTAAAATTTATATTATAAACCTTTTTTTTAAAATATGTCTGACTCGAACCTTGAAATTTAAGTAAATTAATTTAAATATATAATATATCTAATCATTAGATCTAATGGTTCTGATTTTTTACTAAAAATATAATGGTCATTATTCGTTGTATATATATGTCTATTATCTTTTGTTAGTGATTAGACGATATAGTGTTATTTTTTTGGGTATATATTAATTATTGTAAGATTATATTTTAATATAAAAGTTAACGTGTTTTATTTAGAAAGAAATATTATTGATTGGAAGATACGATATCTTAGGTGTTTATAAAAGGTAATATCATCAATCAATTAAAAGTAAACCCCTTTTAATTAAAAAAAAGGCAATCGACTAATTCACTAATTATATTATTTTACAATTTATTTATTATATAAATTTTATTTAATATTACAATTATGTTTTTATATAATCATTATTTTTAATATTTTTTTAATTTTAATTTAATATAATTTAATATTCTAATGTTTACGGATTATGCTAATGTTTCCTTATTATAAACAATGTATACGGATTTTTAATAAATTTTATTAAATAGTGATATAATTGGAAAAAAAATATTTTAGTTAGAGAAAAGATAAAAGATAAAAATTTAATTTATTAGTTAAAAGTAATTATAATTTGTTTTTTAATTAGAAAAAATATAAAAGATATTATATTTTACTTGAAAAAGGAAACTATTTAGTTATTAAAAAAATAGTAGCATGTTTAACCTGAAAAAGTAGATTGATTAGTAAAGTAAAAATTTTAGTTAAATAAAATATAAAAGAAGAATTTTAAAAGGTAACCCATGATATAATTGGAAAAAGATATATTTTAGTTAGAGAAAAGAGAAAAGATAATTTGAATGAAAAAATTAATTAATTAGTTAATAGTAATTATAATATGTTTTTTAGTTAGATAAAATATAAAAGATATTATATTTTACCTGAAAAACGAAACTGCTTAGTTATTAAAAAGAAAAGAAAAGGTAACATGTTTAACCTGAAAAAGAAAATTGATTAGTAAAGCAAAAATTTTAGTTAGATAAAATATTTTTTATATTTTATCTATAATTAAGTAAGAGTAAATTAGTAAAATCAATAGGTACAACCAACCAAACTTTTAATGATGACCGTGCTGAAGATCGAACGGACAAACTTTCAATGCCCGTGTGCACAGGTTTCTTTTATTATATTATATAAATTTTATTTAATAATACAATTATGTTTTTATATAATCATTATTTTTAATACTTTTTTAATTTAATTTAATATAATTTAATATTCCCATGTTTACGAATTATACTAATGTTTCCTTATTATAAACAATGTATACGAATTTTTAATATATTTTATTAAATAGTGATATAATTGGAAAAAAATATATTTTAGTTAGAGAAAAGAAAAAATATAAAAAATTAATTTATTAGTTAAAATTAATTATAATTTGTTTTTTAATTAGAAAAAATATAAAAGATATTATATTTTACTTGAAAAGGAAACTGTATAGTTATTAAAAAAAAAAAGCAACATGCTTAACCTGAAAAAGAAGATTGATTAGTAAAGTTAAAAATTTATTTAAATAAAATATAAAAGAAGATTTTCAGAAGGTAACCCGTGATATAATTGAAAAAAGATATATTTTAGTTAGAGATAAGAGAAAAGATAATTTGAATGAAAAAATTAATTAATTAGTTAATTGTAATTATAATATGCTTTTCAGTTAGATAAAACATAAAAGATATTATATTTTACCTGAAAAAGGAAACTGCTTAGTTATTAAAAAGAAAAAAAAAGTAACATGTTTAACCTGAAAAAAGAAATTGATTAGTAAAGCAAAAATTTTAGTTAAATAAAATATAAAAAATATTTTATCTATAATTAAGTAATTAAAGGGGTAACGTGTTTTAATTTGGAAGAAAATATTAATGATTGGAAGATATAATACGATTGATGTTTTTAGGAGTTAATAAAAGGTAATATATTTAATTAAAAGTAAATGCAAAAAAAGGCAATTGACTACTTACCATTAATTTATATTATGTTATCATTTATTTTAGAAATTTTAATAGTAAAGATATCATATATATATATATATATTTTTATAATGAATGGTAAATAAGTAAATTCACTTAGTACCAAAAAACAGGTACCAAAACTTTCAATGTTTCGGAATTTATATAATAGTATAGATTTAATATCTTCAACTAAAAGTAAATGTGAAAAAGACAATCGACTAATTATCATTAATTATATTATGTTATTATTATTTTTAGGTGGTATATTTTTCTTAAAAATTATGGTGTGATATTTTTGGGTATATATTAATGATTGTAAGATTTATTTTAAATTAAAAAGGTAACTTGTTTTAATTCGAAATAAAATATTAATGATCGAAAAATATTATAATGTTTTTAGGTGTTTATGAAAGGTAATATTTTCAACTAAAAGTATATGTGAAAAGGGTAGTAGGTTAATAACCATTAATTATATGATTTTATTATTTAATTTAATAATTATGATAACCAAATATACAAACTTTCAATCTTTCGACTTTAATATAGTTGTATAAATACTTTTTTTAATTAGAAAAGGCAATTGACTGCTTAACATTAATTCTATTATTTTTTATTTATTAATTAAGATAACTGTACCTAAATCAAACTGATAAAATTTTCAATGTTTCAACTTTAATGTTATAACTACCTTATAACTCGTGCAATGCACGGGTTTCTTGTAATATGTTAAAAATTTTATTTAATATTAAAATTATATTTTTATATAATCATTATTTTTAATAATTTTTTAAATTTGATATAATTTAATATACTCATGTTTACGGATTGTACTAATATTTCCTTCTTATAAACAACGTATATGATTTTTAATATATTTTATTAATAACTTAAAAATATGGTGCGATATTTTCGGGCTATATTTTTCTTGAAAATTATGATGTTATATTTTTCGATATATATTAATGATTATAAGATTTGTTTTAAATTAAAAAGGTAACATGTTTTAATTCGAAAAAAGGTAAGGTATTTGTTGGGATTTATGGGTGATGGAATAGACAACTTAACTAGTTTTATTGGTATACTTAGTTTTTACTAAGTAGAACATACTGTCATAGCCTGAAATGTATTCTTGTAATTTAAATAAATACTGTCATGTAATAAGTGTAATTCTTGGAAGAAGTTCGATTATGTTCAAGCCTCAAGAAATACATAAGTTCGACAGAAGGAATAAAAGTTACTGTCAAGCCCTGACAGTAAGGTTACAAGGAAACATCATGTTGCCTAGGTCGACAGCAAGTTTCACGAAGTCGACAGCAAGTTTCAACTTGACAGCAACATTGGCGGAGATTCTAATGACAGCAACCTTGATGTACAGTTTGCGACAGTAAGTTTGGAATTCCTGACAGCAATCTCTGCGGGAAAAACATGCTGTCAATCAAAGCACAACTCTTGACAGCAATCTCTGCGGGAATTCATACTGTCAACCAAAGCAAAATTCTTGACAGTAATATCTGCGGGAAATTCATACTGTCAACCAAAGCGTAATCCATTGACAGCAAACTTTGTGGCAAACATACTGTCATATAGAATCAGCCTGACTTAGGAATTTTCTAAGTCAAATTAAACGACAGAGTACATGTTCAAAAGAAGCAGGTGTGTTGTAATATTCAACCTTTACAGCAAGCTTGGAAAGTCTATAACTGAAGCTCGAGAGATCACATGGAACAACCTGTAAAGTCTAGAGCAGATAAAATTGAATACGGCTAGATCTGGGTGGCTCAAATGTGGAAAGTATCTTTAAGTTACTTTGTGATAATCACATGGGAATAAATCATGGAATGAGCTGCAAAAGGAATATAACAGCAACTCAACAACCATTGATGATGATGATGATAGTACAGTAGATTATCACACTATAAATAGAGCAATCTATTTATACAATAGATTAATTCAACCACTGTAATCTCTTGAGTATTTGTAGCTTGAGAATTATTTTGTTCTCAAGGTTGTAGCAAAACTTCGCAAAATAAATAAAACATTTATTTTGTGAAATCCTCGTATTTGATTTTACTTGTGTTTGCATTTCTTCTACTAGTAAATCACAAATTCTATTTAAGTTGTTGAAATAGTTTTTGAAATTTATTAGTATTGCATTCAACCCCCCTTCTGCAATACTTTCCTGGACCAACAACTGGTATCAGAGCAATCAGATTAATACACATATCTGAGATCCAAATGGCAAGTATTCAAAGGTCAAGTAATATCAAGATTCCAGCTTTTGATAAAGAAAACTACAACATATGGAAAAAGAAGATTATGTTATTTATCAAAGCTCAGAATCCACTATTCCTAGGTATTCTGGAAAATGGCCCCTTCATTCCTCAAAAGGAAATCCCAGCTGCTACAGTGAATGATGTAGTAATCCCAGCTCATTGGGTTGCTAAGAAGCCTTCTGAGTATAATGACTCAGAAAAAGAAAAAGTAGCACTGGATGATCATCTGCAACTCATTCTACTAGATGCACTTACCCTGGACAAAGCTATGAGTGGAAATATAATAGCATGCAACTCTGCCAGGGATATGTGGAAAAAGATAGAACTGTTATGTGAAGGAAGTGAAGAGGTCAGAGAAAATCTAAAACAAATACTGGTGTCACAATATGAAGCGTTTATGGGAAAGCATGGAGAAGAGCTAACCCACATGTTTGAAAGATTTAGCAAACTGATAGCTGAGCTTCAAATTCATGGAAAGTTTTATGAAAAGAAGGAAGTCAATATCAAGTTTCTGCTAACTCTTCCAGAACATCTTGAGCACAGAGTAACAGCCATAAGAGAAGGGAGAGACTTAAATTCTGTTTCTCTTGAAATATTGTATGGAGTTCTAAAATCTTATGAACTTGAATATTATCAAAAGAAAGCTATACAAAGTGGATCCAAAGGATTGATGGCAAACATGGCTGGTGCTCTAGTTGCTCAAGGACCATCATATTTTCAAGCAAGTGAGCAAATTCAAAATGATCAACAACCTCAATTTTCATCCGTGAAAATAGAAGAGGTGGTTGAAGATGAAGAAAAGGTTGTCCTTCAACTAGAAGATGTTGAAGATGAAGAATTCTTCACTCTAGAAGAAATGGAGAAAATGGATAATCCAACCATGGCTTTTATGGCAAGAAAATTCAAAAATATAAGGTTCAGGAGGAACAAGCCATATAAGCCTCAAGGTCAATTTCCAAAATATAACCAAGGAAGCTCATCAAAACCTGCTACTAGCACCAAGGGAGGATACAAAACAGGAATGGTAGATAGGTCAAAGTTTAGATGCTACAATTGCAATGAACTTGGTCACTTTGCTACTGAATGCAAAAGACCAAAACAAATACAAAGAATGGAGAGAGGAACTGGGAGTCAATTTAAGAAAGGACAAGGAAAAGCCTATGTGGCTGAAGGAAAATGCTGGGATGAATCTGATAATGAAGAAGAAGAGGAATTTGTGAATTTAGCCTTGATGGCTAGAGAGGATGAAGAAGCATCAACCTCGTCAAGTCAGGTACCATCTCTAGTATTACTAGATATGTCTTTAAATGACTATAAGCAAACCATTGAGGAAATGAGTACTGAAATGTTTAATATTCATACTAGTTTATCTGCTGCAAATGAAGAAATTGCTAGATTAACTAAAGAAAATGAAGTGCTCAGATCTAACAATGATGTGTTGTTGCTTAAGACCAGTTCTATTGATTCTTTACCTCAGGAAAACGAAAGACTAAAAAATGATTTAATCTGTGCTAAAGAGATAGAGGATTATCTAAGAAAAGAAATTTCTGAGAATGAATTTAAGCTAAAGGCATTTAGAAATTCCTCTAAATTAGTTCAAGAGTATCATGAGAAACATACTGAAAGTAAGAAGATAGGCATAGGCTATGATTATAGCAGGAGACCTGGTAAAGAGGCTGTTATACAGAAAAATGATGATAATAATACTGTAAGACCTCACATCCTCAAAAATGTGAGTAACCCAATTTTCAAAAGTACAGAGTTTGAGGTTAATGAAAACTCCCTAATTATTAATCAAGAACTCTGTGATGAAGATGAGAGGATTGACAGTAAATCTAAGAAAGAAAAAGATTCTGTCATAATGTCTATGACAGAAACAGTCTTAAACAGTCCAACCAAGTGTTCAAAAGATACTGTCAAGAAGTCATCCAAGACAGTAACTTTCAAACCTACTGTCAAGACAGCAAGTACAAAAGATGCTGTCAAAAATAGTTCGACAGCATCTTCTGAACAGATCGTCAAGACAGTAGTCTCCAAGTCCAAAAACAGAAATGGGAAGCTAGGCATTGATAAAAAGAATAATTATGCATATGTTAAGCAGGCACCAAGGAAACTTTGCAATAATTGTGGCTCCTCACATCATTTAACTCATGTTTGTAAGAAATCAACTAGTAGCATATCTAATGCAACAGAGTTGAAAGGAAACTTACACAGAACCCCCATTATGCAAAGAAAATTGGTAGTTTGTAATAACATTGACTGTATGCCATGCAAAATTTCTGCCATGAGTACATGTTTTAATTTGCAAATTTCATCTAATGAATTATGTTCTTATATGCAAACTGCAAAGACTTCTGAATCCACTAAAGAAAGTGAGAAGTCTGCTCTCACTAAGAAAAAGTCAAAGTCAAAAACTAAGTGGATAATAAAAGAAGTCAAGGAACCATCTTCTGATAATATTGTTTCAAATATTGATAAAGTTTCTGATGATACTGAGTATGCAGGACCCAACAAGACTTGGGTACCAAATGCAAATTAAACTCATTCTGTCTTGCAGGGAAAGAAAGGTAAACAGGTCATGTGGATAATCGACAGTGGATGTTCCAAACACATGACTGGTGATAATCCCTGCTATCACAATATGTTGAAAAGGCTGGCCCAACAATAACCTTTGGAGACAACAGCAAAGGTTACACTGTGGGATATGGCTGTTTAAAAGCTGGAAATGTTGTCATTGAAGAAATCTCTCTTGTGGAAGGTTTGAAGCATAATCTGCTCAGTGTCAGTCAATTCACTGACAAAGGATTCAAAGTAAACTTTGGCATGATGGAATGTTCAATTCACCACAAGAAGGATAGAAGCCTATCTCTGAAAGGAGTAAGGAAAGGAAGCCTATTTGTTGCAGACTTAAACTCAACAAATGAGGAAAGAATATTTTGCTTCTACAGCAAAGCAAGTGTTGGAGATAGCATGCTTTGGCACAAGAAATTTTCTCATCTCAATTTCAAAACAATGAACATGCTGATGAAGAAGGAATTAGTGAGAGGACTACCTCAACAGGAATTCTGTCAAGAAGGACTGTGTGAAGATTGTCAAATGGGAAAATTGAGAAAAGCAATGCATAAATCAAAGCAAGTCAACACTAACACTGAAGCACTCAAGTTGATTCACATGGATCTTTTTGGACCAGTGAATGTTCAATCACTATCCAGAAAAAGATATGCACTGGTCATGATAGATGACTATTCTAGGTACACTTGGGTGAAATTTTTAGAATCAAAGGATGAAGCTGCTCAAGAAATCATTGATCACATAAGGGTACTTGACAGGACCCCTGAAGCAAAAGTTCAATTTCTAAGAAGTGACAATGGAACTGAATTCAGAAATGCTACACTTGGAAACTTCTGCAAAGATCAAGGAATTGTTCAACAATTCTCTGCTGCAAGAACTCCACAGCAAAATGGAGTTGTAGAAAGGAAAAATAGGACTCTTATTGAAGCTGCAAGGACTATGTTGAGTAATGCTAAATTACCAACATATTTCTGGGCAGAAGCCATCAACACTGCTTGTTACACAGAACAGAACACAAATCAACAAAGTGGAACAGAGATCATACCAGTAATCTAATTATTGGAGATCCCACTACTGGTGTAAGGACAAGGAGGAATATCACTGCTGAAAGCATGTTTTCATGTTTCTTATCTCAAATGGAACCAAAAATAGTTGAAGAAGCATTGTTGGATTCTGATTGGGTGATGGCCATGCAGGAGGAGCTCAATCAATTTGAGAGAAACAATGTTTGGAAACTAGTTCCAAGGCCAAAAGGAAAATCAGTCATTGAGACAAAATGGGTGTTCAGAAACAAGATAGATGAGAGTGGAAATGTGACAAGAAATAAGGCAAGGCTAGTGGCCAAAGGTTACTGTCAACAGGAAGGGATAGATTATGATGAAACATTTGCTCCTGTTGCCAGACTTGAAGCCATAAGAATTTTCTTAGCTTTTGCTGCACACTGCAAATTCAAGGTATTTCAAATGGATGTTAAAAGTGCCTTTCTAAATGGAGAATTAGAAGAAGAAGTGTATGTTGAACAGCCTCCTGGATTTGAAAATGACAAACTGCATAATTTTGTCTACAAGCTGTTCAAGGCTCTATATGGCTTAAAGCAAGCACCAAGAGCCTGGTATGACACTTTATCCACTTTTCTCCTGGAAAATCAATTTATAAGAGGTATGGTGGATAAAACTTTATTCTATAAATACCATGGCAAAGACATCATTCTTGTGCAGATATATGTTGATGACATAATCTTTGGCTCAACAAATGAAAAATTGTGTGAAAAGTTCTCATCTCTAATGAGAAACATGTATGAAATGAGCATGATGGGAGAATTAGCATTCTTTCTTGGTCTTCAAATCTATCAGAAGAAGGAAGGAATCTTCATCTGTCAATCTAAGTATGTCAAAGAACTTCTCAAGAAGTTTAACTTAGAAGATTCATCACCTGCCAAGACACCTATCTCAACAGCCACCAAATTAGAGTTAGATCCTAAAGGCAAGAAAGTGGATTCTAGTACCTACAGAGGCATGGTAGGATCATTGCTGTACTTAACAGCAAGCAGGCCAGATATAATGTTTGCTACATGTCTCTGTGCAAGATTTCAAGCTGATCCAAAAGAATCACACTTAGTTGCAATTAAAAGAATCTTTAGATATCTCAAAGGCACCCCAAATCTAGGTCTTTGGTACCCTAAGGAAACTGGATTTGATCTAATTGGATATTCTGATTCAGACTATGCTGGCTGCAAAATTGACAGAAAAAGTACTACAGGAAGCTGTCAATTTCTTGGGGGGAGATTGGTGTCATGGTTCAGTAAGAAGCAACACTCAGTTTCTACATCAACTGCAGAAGCTGAATATATTGCAGCTGGAAGTTGCTGTGCACAAATTCTTTGGATGAAGAATCAATTAATGGATTATGGACTAAAGTTGTCAAATATTCCTATCTACTGTGACAACACTAGTGCCATAGCCATATCAGACAATCCAGTTCAACACTCCAGAACAAAGCACATTGATATAAGGCATCATTTCATCAGGGAGCATGTTGAAAAAGGAGATGTAAAATTGGTTTATGTTCCAACAGATAAGCAACTTGCAGATATATTCACCAAGCCACTGGATGAAGCAACATTTACCAGGTTGGTGAGTGAATTAAGAATGCTAAATCAGGTATGATCATCTAACTGGTTTATCAATTATAAGGAGTCGAAGCTCATGACAGAAACTTTTAAAGGTACTGTCACTAGAAGGAACTGTCATGAGAAGTTAAGGTACATTGTGATACTTATTCAGACAGCATGTTTGCTATGACTATGCTAAAAGGATTTTTAGATATCATGTTTGCTATGACTATGCTAAAAGGATTTTTAGATATCATGTTTGCTATGACTATGCTAAAAGGATTTTTAGATATCATGTTTGCTATGACTATGCTAAAAGGATTTTTAGATATCATGTTTGCTATGACTATGCTAAATTAGTTTTACATGTCTGTCTTAAATTAATTTTAAGAAATCATGTGTCCTTAACTTAAGTTATGTGTGAACAGTGACAGCCTGATCTTATGTTAAGTTTACTGTCAGATAAAACTTACTGTCACTCATGAAGCTGATTGACAGAAATGTTGTTAGCACACAAGTTGCTGTCAATGAAAGTTGCTGTCACAAGAAATTGCTGTCAGAATTGGTAGAGAAAGAAAAGCGCACAGGTTACTGTCAATGAAAGATGCTGTCACGAGAAGTTGCTGTCAAAGATAGTGGAAAGATATATATATATTAATTTATATATATATATATACGTATATTTCTTTTCACCAATCCACGATCTAATAGCAACTGCCACGTAATATAGCAAGTGGAGTTAATGGGTAATATCATTATCACACGTTCATTTAAGAGAGGTTAAATCGATTCATATTAGAAACTGAATCTACCGTTTAATCTACTATCACTTTCATTTGCAAAAACCTCTCAAACTTCTGCATCCAAAAACCGCATTTTCTCTCTCATTTTTCAAAGCATTCAACAATGGCACCTAAACAAAGTATTGCTCAAACCAACTTTGCTGGTATCTTTTCTCCTAGTGATGCTGGTGAAAACTTCAAAGGACTTATTTCGTTCTTGAATAAATCCTATCTAGGTCATGCAATAACCTCTTCACCCAAAATTGATGCTGTTAGAATTGAAAAATTCTGGAAATCAGCAAGTGCTCAAGGAACTGGAGAGAATGAATCAATTAAGTTCAATATAGATGATGCAAGTCATTCTCTTTCAGTAAAGAATATCAATGAGGCTTTGGGTATTGTGTTGACAAGTGAAGAAAGCTTTAAGGAGCTAGCAACTGATGATACTCTGAAGAAGTTCTTTCTGAAGATTGGATATTCAGGATCTAAGATTGATGAAACTTCGGATAAGTGGTATCAAACAGGAGAAATGGACAGGAAATTTCTGAGAAAAGAGTGGAGTATGATTTTTGATGTAATGGTGAAGGTGTTCTCTACCAAGACTACAGGCTGGAATGGAATACCATCATATATCAAGAAGCTCACTCATTCATTAGTCCATGGATACAAGGTGAACATTGGAAAACTGATCATGGCACAGTTGAAAAGCGCAATAGGCAAGAAGGTATCTATCTATCCTCGCTTTTTAACTATGTGTATTAATAATATTTGTGGAAATATTGAGGATACTTCTGATTTTGAAGAATGTCCTGTTTTAAAGAAAAACACTCACACATCTCTTAACACACAAAATTTGAATGCACATATTCCACTATGTTTCACACAACACATGGTAAATCAAGTGCCCAACCTTGATTTTCCATTTCCATCAGGTTACACTGTTTTCACAATAGAGAATGAAGCTGAATTAGACCCAAATTCAGTTAACCCACATTCTACACCATACATTCCACCTAGGGACTCTAGACTACCAAAAGCCCTTAAAATTGCCAAACAGGAATCCAAGAAAAGATCCCTGGAGAGTGAAACTGGTGACAATGTGGTGAGTCAAGAGGGAGTTACTGCACCTAGTGCAGCAAATAAGGATGGTAGTAGAATAGAACCCACAGTAGCCCCTTCTGAGCCTAAGAAGAAGAGAGCTAGAAGGGCCAAGGTTACTGTCAGCCACCCTACAGTTTCCCAAAAGACTGTAGAGGATGATAGGGAAATAAACTCACCTCTAGGTGTCTCTTCTCAACAAGGGACATCTATTGAAATTGGCCTGTCTCCCAAGGCACCTTGTAAAGAGTCTGCACAAACTCAAGAACTCACTCTTGAGGAACCTGTATTTGAAGATACACACATTGAGATAGAACACAGTGAGGAATTCATTCATACTATTGATGTTCCACAATCTTTTTCTGTGGAACAGCCATTTAATCAATCTGAACTTCAATCTTCTTCTTTCATTCCTACATCTGTTGTTTCTTCTAAACAACCTAGAGAGGGGGACAGTACCAACCCCTCAGGTTTTGATCATCCATCTCAAATCATGGATGAGCCCCCATCAAGTGGTCCACAAGAACCCATTTCTCAAAGTGAAATGGATACCACCCCATCAAACACTGGATTAGATCAAGATGCAAATTTGCCAGAAATTGAAACAGCCAGCATCTTGATCGATTCCCTCAAAGCATCTTACCCTAGGGAAGTTGCTGTCACAGCCAAAGATGCTGTCAAAGACAAAACAGAAGGTGCTGTCAAACAATCAAGTGACAGTACCATTCAGACAAAAGATACTGTTCAACCACAACTGCAAGAAGGATTAGTGGAAGATATCTCTGATGATGACTTGCCCCTTTCAAAGGCCTTCAAGGTAAAATCTACTCTTTTGCATGTTAGTACTGCTCATACTACTGCATCTAGGATGAGTGAGGGAGTGAAAAATCAAAGAGAGATAAAAGAACAGAGAGGTGAGACTAAAAATGAGAGGCAGCCAAATGTGCTGGCAAAAGGAGAGGGACTTGAGCATGTCCAGAGTGAACTTGAGGGAGCCAATCAACAAAAGGCATTAGGCCTTGAGGGAACTTTTGTGAGAGATGATGAGATCATCTATAAAAACACTGAGAGTGTGAGAACCCCAACAGCCTCCATGCCCCAGACTTATCCCTTACCTCCTAAAAGGCTTAGGTCTGGTGGTCCTTCTGCATCCTCAAATGATAGGCTCCAAGCACTGGAAAATCGATGTGCTACAATGGAAAGCAAACTGGACAACCTGTCATCTACTGTGAAGACTGGTTTTGATGAAATTCAAGCCACACTACTGTCACTCTCTTCATTAATTCATGCTGCAAACTTAACTAAGGGGGAGAAAGTAAAAGATCAGAAAGAGGCTGAGCAACCAGGAAGAAAGGTGGAGTTACAAGGGGAAGCTAAAAGACAGGGGGAGCAAAGGAGTAAGGGGGAGCAAGAGAGAGTAAAAACTGCAATAGCCTCTGGAACTGAGGAGCTTTTTGAAGCTGAAGTAGATGGGGAACAAATGCTAGTATCCAAGGAGGTATTAAGTCAAATACAAGGAATTAAAGCATCCTCAATCAAAATCAATGAACCAGTTCCTGAGAAGAAAGAATCCACATTGGAGAGGCTATGGAGAGAAAAAGAGGAATCAAATAGGATGGGTAAAGGCAAAGACAAGTTGCCTGAATATGTGTTTTCTTCAGAGCCTATCATTTGGACTGATGGAAGTACATATTCCCAAGAAGAAGCTGACTCAATAACAGTAAGTCATATGGAGAGCACCTTGAATAATAAGGATGAGGAATTCAACAATCTGGTGAATGAAGCAATCACAGTGACTAAAGGAAAACCTGCTAAATTGGCAGAAGCTTTGAAAGAAAAGATTGTAAATCTATCTGTGAAGATTAGCTCAGAGAAGAGGTGGGCAGTTGAAGTGTATCTGAAGAGTGGACATTCAATATTCATAACAACTCAACTGTTGGAAACTTTCTCTGCCAGAGTGCAATACATCCTTGGGATTCTAGTGAAGAAAAACTCTACCATCTTTGATGAAAGTCTCTATATGCAACTGGGCACAATGGTCAACAACAAACTTCCAGAAGTAAGTTCCCAGCCATATGGTGTAAGCTTTAAACAGACAACAGCCAAAGGAACTAAAGGTCTGGGATTCTTAACACTTGAAGGCAAAACATCTCTGAAAAGCAAAGTCATCATGGAAGTACTTAAATTATTGCTAAAAGCACCCATCACCAAGGAAAGGATTCAGGCAGTCAAAGATATTCACAAGCTATTGGCAAAGAGAGAAATGGAGTACAGTGCCAAAATTAAAAAGCTCATTGCCAAAGCAAACTCAAGCAGAAATGCTCAAGGAGGAAACTGCACTTTTGATGACACTTTGGAGAAAGATGATGATGACAGTCAAGATGGAGGTGAAGCTGGAGTACCTAAGAGAACAGAACTGAGAGACTCTTCAAAAGAGCAAACTCAAGTCAAAGAAGCAGAATCAAAGGAAAATTCTGAAAATTCTAGCTCAAGCAAGAAAGTTGATGAGAAGAAAGAGGAAGAAGTACTTGAAGCATTGAAAGGAAATCAAGAAGAAATGGAAATTGACAGTATACATCTTGAAAAAGATACTGTCAACAAAGATGCTGTCAAGGATGTCAATAAAGATGCTGTCAGTCAGGATGAAGTAACAGTCATTGAAGATACTGTCAAAGAAGACATTATCAGAAGCCCTATAAAAGAAACTGTCAACGATCCTACTGTCAAATCATTCAAGACAGTAAGAATCAAGAGAAAATCAAAAAGACCAACAAAGGGAAAGACTGTCTACAAAGGAGAAGGAAAAGCTACAGGGTTGGGACTCAAGAAACCTATCATGAGGAGAAGAATGAATAGCTTTGAAATGATGCAGCTGAATGCCAAAGAAACAATCACCTCTGTATCCATAGAATTTGATGGACCAAAAGAAGAAGTTGCAAGATACATTCTATGGCAAAACAATGAAAAGTTGATTACAGTGGAATCTGACTTCACTCAGATATCAAAATCAAAGGTGATCTCCAAGAAACTCATTCAAACTTCTGAAACTGTAAAACGAAGAATTGATTTCTTCAATCTGGAAAGGATGGTTGAGCTACTGCAAACCTATGATAATGTTTCAAAGAAGATCATGGATCAAGTTCTCAAGTACTATGAAGCCAGGCATGTTGAATTTATTGAGAAGTTTGGAGATTGGACACTTCACAATGATGATGATGTCTATCAAATTCTTGGTTTGGAGTATGAAGAAGACAATCCTATTCCTGATTATAACTGGATTGAAATGCGAAAACCTTATTCAGAACATGAAATGAAGATGTATGAAGCAGAGCAAAGGTTCAAAGAAGAATTAGCATCAAGGAAAAAATCTCGTCAACAGATAGAAGATGAGATTGAAGCTGAAATGAAGAAAAATTACAGTAAAATCAATAAGATCAACAGTGAAGAATCCAACTATCAGCCATGCGTACTGGACAATCCTTTGAGAATCAAGTATGGCAAAGAAGAAATTTATGTAGATAGTTTCTCTAAATTGAAGACCAGTGTGTTAAAAGAATTATACTGGCAAGTGGTTGGATCAACTAACAGTCTTGAAACACTGTGTTCTTGGGAGCTTGATATGATTCTTGATCAGAGGAGAGGAGAGGATCCCAGCTTGGACAAACAAAGAAGGGAAACTCTAAATCAGTTTCCTGGTAGGAGATTCAAGATGGAGGGAGATGTGCTAAAATTCAGATCAATTGTAAAGCAAAATGTTTACTGGATGGAACTCAGAGATACATTAAACACTGCTTCCTCAATGATCAGAAAATACATTGTGGAAAATGAAGATGATGCACAGTCCCCTGAAGAAAAAGAGTTAATTGAAAATCTCAGAAGAGCTCTAAGGGAAAAGGAGCAAAGTGAAAAGTTCAAATCAAGATAAGTAAAGTTTTTTTTGTGAACTTTTGTGATATATTGTTTGAAAACAATTCAGTTTAATCATTGGTCAGAAATGAAGGGTTTATTCTTTCTGATCTATATTAGTTAAGTTGTCAGCATGATATTTGTAAATTTGTCCTTATTGTCCATAAAAACAAATTGGGGGAGATTGTTGGGATTTATGGGTGATGGAATAGACAACTTAACTAGTTTTATTGGTATACTTAGTTTTTACTAAGTAGAACATACTGTCATAGCCTGAAATGTATTCTTGTAATTTAAATAAATACTGTCATGTAATAAGTGTAATTCTTGGAAGAAGTTCGATTATGTTCAAGCCTCAAGAAATACATAAGTTCGACAGAAGGAATAAAAGTTACTGTCAAGCCCTGACAGTAAGGTTACAAGGAAACATCATGTTGCCTAGGTCGACAGCAAGTTTCACGAAGTCGACAGCAAGTTTCAACTTGACAGCAACATTGGCGGAGATTCTAATGACAGCAACCTTGATGTACAGTTTGCGACAGTAAGTTTGGAATTCCTGACAGCAATCTCTGCGGGAAAAACATGCTGTCAATCAAAGCACAACTCTTGACAGCAATCTCTGCGGGAATTCATACTGTCAACCAAAGCAAAATTCTTGACAGTAATATCTGCGGGAAATTCATACTGTCAACCAAAGCGTAATCCATTGACAGCAAACTTTGTGGCAAACATACTGTCATATAGAATCAGCCTGACTTAGGAATTTTCTAAGTCAAATTAAACGACAGAGTACATGTTCAAAAGAAGCAGGTGTGTTGTAATATTCAACCTTTACAGCAAGCTTGGAAAGTCTATAACTGAAGCTCGAGAGATCACATGGAACAACCTGTAAAGTCTAGAGCAGATAAAATTGAATACGGCTAGATCTGGGTGGCTCAAATGTGGAAAGTATCTTTAAGTTACTTTGTGATAATCACATGGGAATAAATCATGGAATGAGCTGCAAAAGGAATATAACAGCAACTCAACAACCATTGATGATGATGATGATAGTACAGTAGATTATCACACTATAAATAGAGCAATCTATTTATACAATAGATTAATTCAACCACTGTAATCTCTTGAGTATTTGTAGCTTGAGAATTATTTTGTTCTCAAGGTTGTAGCAAAACTTCGCAAAATAAATAAAACATTTATTTTGTGAAATCCTCGTATTTGATTTTACTTGTGTTTGCATTTCTTCTACTAGTAAATCACAAATTCTATTTAAGTTGTTGAAATAGTTTTTGAAATTTATTAGTATTGCATTCAACCCCCCTTCTGCAATACTTTCCTGGACCAACAGTATTTATAAAAGGTAATATCTTCAACTAAAATTAAATGTGAAAAAAGCAATCGACTTATTACCTTTAATTTTATTATGTTAATGTGAAAAAGACAATCTACTAATTACCATTAATTATATTATGTTATTATTTATTTAAGGTGTTATACTTTTTTTGAAAATTATGGTTTGATATTTTTAGGTATATAATAATAATTATAAGATTTGTTTTAAATTAAAATGGTAATGTGTTTTAATTCGAAAGAAAATATTAATGATTGATTGATGTTTTTAGGTATATATAAAGGGTAATATCTTCGACTAAAAGTAAATGTGAAAAAGGCAATCGACTAATTTTATTATGTTAATGTTAAAACGGTAATCGACTAATTACCATTAATTTTATCATGTTAATCAGCTAATTACCATTGTTTATATTATGTTTTTATTTAATTTAGGTGTTATATTATTCTTGAAAATTATTGTGGGTATATATTTTAAGGTATTTATAAAAGGTAATATCTTCAACAAAAAGTAAATATGAAAAATGCAATCGACTAATTACCATTAATTATATTATGTTATTATTTATTTTATGTGTATTTATTTTAGGTGTATTTATTTTTCTTTATAATGAAGGATAAATAAGTAAATTTACGAAGTACCGAAAAACTTGTACCAAAAAACAGGTACCAAAACTTATATTGTTTCGATTTTTATATAATAGTACAGTTAGATAAAATGTAAAAGATATTCTATTTTAAATGAAAAAGGAAATTATTTAGTTATTGAAAAATAGAAAAGGTTATATGTTTAAACTGAAAAAGGAAATTGATTAATAAATGAGAAATTTTAGTTAGATAAAATATGAAAGATACTGTATTTTACCTAGAAAAGGAAATTTTTTAGTTCTTGAAAATAGAAAAGATAATATGTGTAACCTGAAAAAGGAAATTGATTAGTTAGTAGATCTGTAATTGAGTAAGAGTAATCAGGTAAATTCAATAGGTACCGTTGAACCAAACTTTTAATGTTTCAGAATTTATATAATAGTATAGATAGATTTATTTTAGGTGTATATATATATATATATATATATATATATATATATATATATTTCTTGAATGGTAAATAAGTAAATTCACGAATTACTAAAAAACAGGTACCAAAAAATAGGTACCATTACCAAAAAACAGGTACCAAAACTTTTAATGTTTTGGCTTTTATAAGATAACATGTTTTAATTCGAAAGAAAATATTAATGATTGGAAGATATGATAGAAGTTGGAAGATATGATAAAAGGTAACATCTTCAATTAAAAGTAAATGTGAAAAGGGCAATCGACTAATTACCATTAATTATATTATGTTACTATTTATTTTAGGTGTTTATATATATATTTTTCTTGATGGGTAAATAATTAAATTCACGAATTACCAAAAAATAGGTACCATTACCAAAAAACAGGTATTAAAACTTTTAATGTTTTGGCTTTTATAAGGTAACATATTTTAATTCGAAAGAAAATATTAATAATTGGACGATATGATAAACGTTGGAAGATATGATAAAAGGTAACATCTTCAATTAAAAGTAAATGTGAAAAAAGGCAATTAACTAATTACCATTAATTATATTATGTTAATATTTATTTTAGGTGTTTTATTTATATTTTTCTTGAAGGGTAAATAAGTAAATTCACGAAGTACCAAAACACAGGTACCAAAAATAGGTACCAAAAACAGGTACCAAAACTTTTAATGTTTCGGCTTTTATATAATAGTACTAGATTAAAACCCGTGCGATGCACGGACTTTTTTTAATATTATATTAAATTTTTTATTAATTTTTTTTAAATACGAATTTTGGAGGCTTAACTATTTCAATGAGATGATGATCATAATTATATAAATGTTATCCGTGATATTTCTAGAAAAGAAATGATTTTAGTTAAAAAAATATAGAAAATGTGATAGGTTTTAGTTGAAAAGGTAATAAGTTATTTATTAGTAATTATAAAATTATTATTTTGTTTTATTAAATAGAATGCCCGTGATATAATTGGAAAAACGAGGATTTAGTTAGAGAAAATTAAAAAGGTAATATATTTTAGGTGAAAAGATAATTGATTAGTTTATAGTAATTATATTTTAATTATGTTATTTTACAAAATAAAATTGCTCGTAAGGTTTTTAGAAAAGGAGAAATTAATGTTGCCCGTGATATTTCTAAAGAGGAATTTTAGTTAGATAATATAGGAAAAAGATGATACGTTTTAGCTAAAAAGGATAATCGGTTAATGTTAGTATTATAACATTATTATTTAATTTTATTAAATAGAACCGTCCGTGTTATAATTGAAAAAGGAGAGATTTTAGTTTGAAAAAATAGAAAAAGATAACGTGAAAATTGAAAGGTGACATACTTTAGGTGAAAAAGGTAATTGATTAGTTTATAGTAATTATAATTTAATTATTATTTCACTAAATAAAACTGTTGGTAATATTTTTAGAAAATGATAAATTAATGTTACCCATGATATTTCTAAAAAAAGGAATTTAATTAGAAAAAATAAAAAAGATGATACGTTTTAGCTGAAAAGGTAATCGGTTAATTAATAGCATTATAATATTATAATTTTATTTTTATTAAATAGAATTGCCCATGATATAATTTGAAAAAGAGAGGTTTTAGTTAGAGAAAATAAAAAGGTAACTTATTTTGGCTAAAAAAGGTAACTCGTGATATAATTGGGAAAAAAATATTTCAGTTAGAGAAAAGATAAAAGATAAAAAATTAATTTATTAGTTAACAATAATTATAATTTGTTTTTTAATTAGATAAAATATAAAATATATTATATTTTACCTGAAAAAGCAAACTGCTTAGTTAGGGTTTATTATTTTCTTAAACAGTATGTTTGGTTGGTGAAATCAGGCCTAATTGATGGTAAAAATTTGATTTTTTTGCAAAAGATTAGTGTTTGGTGTGAGTTTCTTGAGTATTTTGGGAGTCTTGGGTTGAAAATTAAGGAGTTGAGGAGGATTAGAGAGGATGAGAGGTGTTTGGTTTCGAGTATTCGGGTTGCGGAATTGAGGGAGATTGAGTGTGGTTAAAAAAAAGGTAACATGTTTAACCTGAAAAAGTAAATTGATTAGTAAAATAAAAATTTTAGTTAAATAAAATATAAAAGAAGATTTTTAAAAGGTAACCCCGTGGTATAATTGGAAAAAGAGATATTTTAGTTAGAAAAAAGAGAAAAGATAATTTGAATGAAAAAATTAATTAATTAGTTAATAGTAATTATAATATGCTTTTTAGTTAGATAAAATATAAAAGATATTACATTTAACCTGAAAAAGGAAACTACTTAGTTATTAAAAATAAAAGAAAAGGTAACATGTTTAACCTGAAAAAGGAAATTGATTAATAAAGAAAAAATTTAGTTAGATAAAATGTAAAAAAAGATTTTATCTGTAATTAAGTAAGGGTAAATAAGTAAAATCAATAGGTACCAAGGTAATTGATAATTATTAGTTTTAAAATATTATTATTTATTAAATAGAACCACCCGTGATATATTTGTAAAACAAGATATTTTAGTTAAAGAGATATTTTAGTTATAGAATAGAGAAAAGGTAACATGTTTTGGCTGAAAAAGGTAATTGATTAGTTAATAGTAATTATAATATAATTATGTTATTTTCAAAATTGCTTGTAGTGTTTATAAGAAAGGAGAAATTTTAGTTAGATAAAATATAAAAGGTATTGTGCTTTACCTTAAAAGGGAAATTAATTAGTTAGTGACAAATAGAAAAGGTAATATGTTTAATATGAAAAAAAAAATTATGTAATTAGTTAATAGTTAAGTAAGGGTAATTAGGTAAATTCAATAGGTACCAACCAACCAACCAAACTTTTAATGTTTCGGCTTTAATATAATAGAATAGATAAATTATTTATAAATACTATATAAAAATACATTTTTAATATATATTTGTAAAAATATTATCGAAAATTGTAATATATTTATATATTTATTTCTATTCTTATTATTAATTAAAATAACACGAAACACGACACGAAACGTACACGAACACGAAATGACACGAATCCCTAAACAGGTGGTTTTGATTTTAACATTCAGATACACGAAACACGAAAGTACATGGCACGAAAGTACACGACACGAAGGAATTGCCATGTCCACATGTGACTAACTTTATTTTGGCCTTAGAATTTAGAACAAGATAAATAATGCTACTATAAATTTATTAGAGAAGTCAATAAATATCATGGTTATAAAAATCTTCGATTTGGTCGATTAATTCTCAATTAATTTTTTAATAATTTTTGAAATCCGATTAATCATGTGAATGTATTTAAAGTAATATGTTTAATTGTAAATTAGACTAATATATTAAATATTATTATAATATCCGATTAATCCCCGATTATCCGATTAATCTTAAATCGGTACCTTAACCGATTTATACCGATTACCTCTGTTCTAAAAGTCGGCAATTAATCGCTGTTTGGTAGGCCATGTACTGATTTTATAAAAATCGGCTAATTAATCGTTTTTTCGAAAAATCGCTCAAAAGTCGGTCAAAATCGGAATAATCGTCAAAAATCGGCCTCATTGGTAAAAACTTGAAAAATATGTAGAAAAATAAAAAATAAAAAAGTATAAAATTGAATAAAATTTAAGAAAAATGTTATTCTCATATACATATTACTATTTTAAACGGTTAAATCATGAATTTTATCAATTTTTTCTCTCATATTGACCCCAATTCAAAAATTAGATATTAAAATTTATATTTACTTTATTAATGATATATATTAAATATATTTGTATAAATATATGATAATTATACATGTATAATCAAAATAATTATAAATGTTTATATTTAAAAATAATATTAAATTAGTTCTGATTAATGATCCGATTAATCATTCCGATTAATCCTCGATTACCCGATTAATCCCTGGATGGTGCCTCCACCAATTAAGTCCGATTCCCGTTTTTTACAACACTGCCGATTATCGATTTTTACGACCAACATAAATATTGACGAAACCAGTACTCCTGTTCAGTATAGTAATATACAAACAAATACAAATCGGATCCACTCATTCACCAATAAATTTAAACAATTTATGTATCCTACAAATTTTATCAATTTCGAAAGTTTATCATTATCGTAGATGTATCCAAAATACAAATCTAATTCAACCACACATTTAAAAAGAAGTAATTATAATTCATGTTCATCTTAATTCCTAATATGCAACCATCTGCACAATTATTAAAGAGGCGCACCAACAATAAACTAGACACCTTGCTTGTCAATAATCATGCATGCATGTGAGTGAAATGTTATGCGGAAGTGGAAACGGTGTTCACCATTCTAGTGGGCAAGCTCTCCTCAGCTTTACAAACATTCATCCAGTAAGGCTTGATGGCAACTTTATCACAATTGCTTTTCCCCCTTCCCCTTTCCATTTTTTTTTTTATATTTTGGTTTTCTTAGCTTCTAAGCAAAAGCTTTGATGGTCAAGTTTCTTCTTGTTCATTCTTTACAGAAATGATCTCACGCCGCTTTCTCTGCCAGGTGCAAGTAGTAGAACAAAAGTATTGTGATAAAACATTACCAATATATCAGCACTATCAATGGTGGGGCTAAGACAATGTCACAATATATATTTGATGAGGTTGAACTAATTAGCCACCCAATACTCATTGTAAAGTATAACCAAACTGAAAAAAGGCAGGATTGTAAATTTACAACCGATCATTGACAATAAGATTTCTGCAAGCATAAGCTTGGATAGTCAAATTTGTTTTTTTAACGTCTTCTCTAGACGCACCCCCGCTGTGTTGATACAAGCAAAATTCGAAATTTTATGCACTAAACTTCTAATATGTCAGCACTATCATTTCTACTCTATGACATTATCACATTATTTGTTTGCACAATTACAGCAAATATACAGCCACAAGCAATTGACCATATACAGTCCTAAATTTAGAAATTTAAATTAGGCAAGGATGTCATGGTTGGGAAATGGATGGGTAATCCCAAGGACAAAAAATGATGACCATTATCTTCGGAAATGAATATTTACAACAGCTGGCTGCAAAGACCAAGTTTGCTGGATGGAGAGTGCCAGAGGTAAAAACGGATGGAAAAGAAATGAGGATATCTTCTTTACTCGACCATCTGCAGTACCAACTTCAGGTCCTAATACCAACATAATTCAACAAGAATGTTAGATATTTTAAAACAGTGTAAATTGGTTTAACAATTAGGCTTTCAGCTTATATATTTTCTTTCCTGCCTAGAACTAGAATAATGCCAGCTAAAAACCTCGTCTATCAAATGTTAATAATAGTATTTGATGTAGCAAAAGAAATTTTTTTGCAACAATAATTAAAATTTTCTAAAAGAACAGATATTCATAATCAAAATTTTGAATTATCATTTAAACATTTGTAAATTTGTAGACAAATTTACAAATGTTTTTTTTACTGAAAATTATATCTAAATTATAAAATCAGTATAGATTTAAGTGGGAATTAGTCAAATATTCCTTTATAAGATTAAGAATTTTGAATCATTGAAATTTTAAAGTCAGTGTTAAACACCAAAAATTTATTTGAATACAAAATACATATATCTGGACATATATTGTATCAATCATGTTAAAGTACTAGTTAAGCCGACATATAATTGCAGTACACTCAAAATATATTATAAGAGACCACTAACATCGCTGACTAACCATTCATGTTAGTTATACTAGCTTATAACCCGTGCGATGCACATAATATTTTAAATATTTTTATCTTAATATAGCCCGTGCGATGCACAGAATATTTTAAATATTTTTATCTTAATATTTGATATTTTTCATCTTATTATTCATAATTTTAATATTTTCTTTTTAATTAGTAAAAAAATAAAAAAATATATAATAAAATATAATAAAACGTAATTGATAGTATTCTAAATGATAGTTTTTTGCTTGTATATTGAAAATAGATAAATACTTTTTAAATTTAATATGTTGTTAACGGGAATTGAACCTTGAAATTATTGTAGTAGTTTATAATATAATATAAATGTTTAATAATAATGTGGTGAAAATAGATAATATAAATTTTTAACTAAAATATGTTATTGACGGGAATCGAATAACCTTGAACTTTTAGGAGTAGTTTATAACATGATATAAATGTTCAATAATAATAATATGTTATTGACGGGATTCGACCCTTGAACTTATAAGAATATTTTTTATATTATAAAAAGAATATTCTTTTAGCATTACAAAAAGAATATTCTTTTAGCATTACATCCGACGGTTCTTTTTTATTTAACTTACAATCTAACGGCTATTATTGAGTGTACCAAATAAAGTGACCAAACTACCAACCAACCAAATATACCGTAGTTTGCTTATAATAGTATAGTATAGATAGATATGATTTATTTTAATTAATAAATGTATATTATGTAATTATTAACCTTTTTAATTTACTGGCATCACACGGGTGACGGGACTAATCTAGTATAAAAAATAGTACACTCACATGGACATTGAACACAAAAGCATTTAGATCTACACCATAATTAATGAATATATAAAATCATATCCAGGCCACTTGAATCTCAAATAATCAATTTGGCCCTCTCTAAAGCAGTTAGATCTACACCATAATTAATGAATATAGTATTTCAGTGCCATACCTGGTTTTATCTTAAATTTGAGGGTATTCGACTGTCTTGAAATGAACTTGATGGGGTGATCAGTACACTGTCTATGTCTTTCAGTCGCAGAAATTAGCTGCGATAGGAAGTAATAAATTGAAGTACAAGATAAGACGACAGCCTTCAAACACTAAAAGATAATTATGTAGTCCAGTTTATATTTTTATGTTTCTGATTATTGGCCCACTTATTTTCAATTAAAACTGGGACCAAAATATTCATCCACTTTTTTTTTGGTGCAAAGACCTGAACTCCCACACAGCTTTTAAAAAAACCACCTCGCTACTCATCTTAAAAATAAGAGGCAAACAAAAGATTAAAGATCTGGAACCAAACCTTCTCATCATATCGAAAAAGAGACTGGTCGAAATATGGGGAAGGACTCTGTGACTGGGAGCAGTATGGCAAAGAAGACAGCATCTTCTTCAAGAACTGTAGCATTTAGAAATTACCATAGAATATCTGGCATATAAGAAATGATAATATGAAAGACATGAACAGTTAGATGCTGAAACAGTTTCAGATGTTACCTGGGGTAAGCTGGTAGCTTTATTCTTATTAGACCTAACTTGCTCACGGGCATGAATGTTGTTAGAATGAGATGATATGAAATTCATATACAGTGATCTTTTTGATGTCACATGAAAGTGGTCGCAGAATTGTTCAAACAATAAATATAGTTCATCAACTGAGTTCTAGAGATATCCGAAAATTGTGTCAGTATTTAGCCTTCAAACTGTGAAAGAAGTATCAGACAATAAGCAGCCACAAGATACCTGATAAAAAGCAATTACTTCAGTTGTCTCCATGTTATATACAGCAAGAAATGCGGGATGATTATCAGCATTTCGCGAGACCTGCAGCTCAAATAATGCTTGATCAATTTGTGGCTTTGACAATACAATTGCAAATGTTAATAGCATCGGTAATATATCTTAATCCTGACAGCTTCATAACTACTACAAGCAAATTTTAGCTATAACATGACCATCCAGGACAACTCAACCAACACCAGAGAGATGATTTCCCCCCTTGGACTTGTAGATTAAGATCCCATGATTTTACGGTAAAAACTAAAAAGGCCATGTAGCTGTTCAAATTACATAAGCATAAGGTTTCAAAATCTGACGCAGTTGATGTACATACTTGTAATATTTTCCTTTACCACTATCTATAAATTTGCTACGAGTTCACACTCACCAGGAACCTTCTTGTTGGATAATATCTCAAATTTGTTACATCAACGAATAATAAATCTTTACTTTGGGTCATAAATAAACAACTTTTCCATCAGCAGAATAATATAACCAAATTCTACTTGGAAATTTAAGTTAATACTTTTGTAGCAGGGAATTGTCAGGGAATTGTCATCAAAATACTACATACAAAATATCTAGAAACTTTTACCAACATAAAATAACTAATTTAAGCTACAGCAAGATCATGTAGCATGTGGATAAACCTCAAAAGTAGCACCAGCATTATAATATGCCGAATGGATCCATCACAGTTTTTTCAACTATACTCAAACCCGCATCATACAGTTTACGCGTCAAGTTTGTAGGAAAATATGCATACAGATTTTTAAATGAGTATTAGACTAGATAAATTAATGTGATTCAGGTTTGTTAGGAATGAACATCCAGAACCAGATTGAAAGCGTGGTGGATTATGTATATTACCAACTAATACTATATGAAAGCTATTAAACCTTTTTGCATTTAACTGAAAAAATTATAATAATACTGAATCCAGCTGTAGTATTAGACAGAATATAGCTCTAATTATTAACAAAAGTAGATGCATGAATTCCTCTCCTAGATAGCTTGTTGCATCACTCACATGTAGCAAGGTCGGCTTTTAGCCTTTCTTGTTGTGAGCATATAAGGGAAAGGTGAAGGATACAGACAACAACGTAGAGAAAGAAAAAGAAAAAAGAACCTCACCCCTCCATCTACGCTTCCAAACTTGATCAGTAGATGATGCCGGTCCAATAATTGTACCTGGCAAAATTTGTTAGACACGTTCACAAATGACATACTCACTGACAGGAAATCATATATGAATACTAAGACACAGGACTTGAGGAAGTATGCTAAGAAACAGCATCAGATGCAAATCGGAATCGTACCTTCCACATGATCAAATCAACGTAATCTTGAAAATGGAAATAAAACTTTTTCTTCACATGTTGCATCCTCTGATTGAACCAGGAAAAAAACAGAATAGTTAGCATTGAATCCAATTAACATAAGAATGAAGTTTACTTTAATAAGTCCCATATTTGAAAATGTATCACTTGATAGCCGAATATAATCAAGGAAACAAGAATTAAATTCTTCAAATGACAGTTGCCAATCATGTATTACCCAAGTTTTCAAATAAATGACCCTTTTAAAGTCAATTTGACTCATTTCTTATCCAAAATATTCCAGTTTGTCAGTGTAGAATAATTGTATATGTATAGAGTGAATTATATGAACATGCATCAATAAATAATTTAAAAAAAGAGATAAATGTGACTTTCGAAATTTAAAACAAGTCATTAGAGTATAAAAAGGAAAGAGTTTATTATATGAGTTTGATATCAAAAGATCTACTGATTGAGCATCAGACAAAAAAAGTAAATACTGTACACAGCTGGGTTCTTTTTATGACATGTATTATGAATACGGGGCCAAGCCTAGTTAATCTTGTATCAGAAAATTATGCGTTTACGGCCGTCCTAGTTTTCGTATTGCAGAAACTGCTCTGCTATTAAACAGCATAAATACAAGGATTGTATAGTACACCAGCCACTTCATGCAAATCAAACGATATGTGTCCACGGCTTAATCCAATCAATTACTTCCGACAACATACATTCTTTGTAACCAAGTCAAGGTAATGGAGATTTTGGTATTAAGAGGACTTTTCCTCGCAAGTTTTTTTGTGCAGTCATATACAGCTAAACACAAATGCTCGATGATAAATACATATGATAAGCAAAATCTGACGATCATGTCCTGATCAATTTATGGTTTAAATCCTTGTACTTTCTTTAAATACAAGAGTCATATACAACATTGGTTGATAATCAATCATCAAGACAGCCACAAGGTTTTAACCGTAACTGTCAAGAACGGGAGCAGAACGAATAAAGAAACGGTTTACTTAGTGTCTGCCCATGGGCACACGGTAACAATACTCTTTCACCATTCTCAATGCATTTAATAGTCTGTATCTACTCTTTTCTTAATTACAAGACAACACAATTTTTAATGTTATAGTTTTTGCCTCTCTCCCTCTCTCTCCGTATTATCTTTGTTTGTTACTATTTTATTTATTTTTGCTAATTTTTATGTGCTACATTGTTTATAAATTACTTAATGTTTTTTTTTCTGTCTGATACTTTACATGTCAATCGATACTAGTTGTGCTTTACGTGATATTGAAAAATTGTATAAAATATTATATTATCAAAAATCCTTTTAATGTCGAGCGGTTTTTGCATACAATTATTCTTCTTCTATTTTTTCATAATAATATCCGGGTGAAAGCCCAAAATACCTAATTTTCAGCAAAACATGCCCAAAATACCTATATTCGGTAAATATAGTCCTAAATACCCACCAGATTCCACTGTTAGTGGAGTACTAGGATGACACACCACTCCCAGTCCGATACTCCGATACTCCACTGCAATGGAGTATCTGAACGTCCGATGCTCCATTGGTAGTGGAGTATCAGTCGTGGGTGTCTGATCGAAACGGGTATTTTGGTTAGTGTTTCTGGAAATTAGTATTTTAGGCAAATAAACATAAAAAATGAGGTATTTTGGTTATTTTTTCGATAAAACACCGCGTGGAATTATGATAAAGAGATAAATATATTACTGAATTTACCAAATGATTAATATATAAAGTATATATTTTTTGATAATTTTAGCTTAATTTAGTATGTCGTTACGCATTTGATTTTTCTACTGAACAAGTAAAAAAATAAACATGATATCCTAATATGATATTATTATTATTATTATTATTATTATTATTATTATTATTATTATTATTATTATTATTATTATTATTATTATTATTATCGTTATCGTTATTTTTTTTTGCTAAGCATTATTATTATTATTATTATTATTATTATTATTATTATTATTATTATTATTATCGTTTTTTATAACAATTGAAATATATACTCATTTGTGTGTAATTTATTTAAATCATAGCATTAAAATAGTAGATATTATTACTGTTGTTCATAAAATGTTAGATTAAATTTAAACTACCGACAATTTTATTTTTTAATCTATTCAATGCTCTATTTACCTACCCAAGAATATAAAATAAAGTAACTTTCTACAAAAGCAGTTCAAAAAAAAACTTCAAAGTAACAATAGAATTTACTTTCAAAGTAGTACTATGTGTTTTATAAGCAAAAATCATCATTCATGCACGTAGCACGTATGCAAATACTGTAGATGAGAAATTACTACATTAATTAACTTTACTTCGGTATTGATGACAAATCAAGAGAAATGCATATAAAAGTTAGTAATAAATGCATTGGGAATGGTGAAAGAGTAGTTGTTACCGTGTACCCGTGAGCAAACACTAGAAAAACTGATAGAGGAAAAGATATGATAAGGATATTGGTCACTAGAAGGAAGCAAGGACAGTTAGGTTGGTTAACTGGAGTTTTCTCCAGAACCATCTCACAAAAGTCTATAAATTCTTCTCGTTAATGTAATCTCATGGTAACTCCCGGATTTATCTATACATATGTGAGAATTTAGATCTTGAAGTATCGCAACAGATCATCATATCCTTAACTTCCCAAAAAAAAAAAATATATGTTCCCTCAATTTAAAATCAAGCTGGAAGTAACTCTAAAGAAGGCAATAATTGACACTTTTTAAAAGTATATGAACATGATAGTAAATGACCAACCAGAGTTTCATCAGTTTCTTCATTCCATATCCCTTGAAATATAAATGAAAGCAGTCTCTGTTTTATACCACTCAGGAAAGAGTTCTCTGGACTGGGCGGGTTATAATTGTCGCTCTCTCCAACATGATCCACAAGGACATGGTGCTGCCTGCTCTTTTCAGTATTTGCTGTGCACTGCAACAAACAGTTCGGTGTGAGAGATTTATAAATGGAAAATATTTACTGAAAACCATGATAACCTCCTGTAAAAAATGAGATTTTAAAAGTACATTGGCAAATCTACAAAACTGTAATTTAAGGGCATGAACTATTGTGATATGTAAGATTAAAGAAAACAATAGATTAAGACCTCTCCAACCTTAACTGACAGAAACTAACAAACGATATGCACTTTGACTGAATTTAATGAGGTTGTGATTATAGTAATTGACTATAGCTGCTCTAAAACATTCATTTAATTGTGCAATTTCTTTTATTATTCATTTGTTTTCATGATGTTCATAACATCTCAATGTTAAATAAATATATTAAGTGTGCCCTCCTGTTTCAGATACCTTGATCCACGATTGTGTATAACTTAAATCAGTAACCAATATAAAAAAAACCTCAAGACTTTTTGCAAACTGATATTTACCTCTATTATAGTTGTTAATCTGCTGTACTATTATTTACCATGACATTATTTTTGCCAAAAGTCAATAAGTACCCCAGATTTCTAAGTTAGGCCTCAGTTTATCAATACCATATCAAACAGAGAGAGCAAGGCAATCTTCGGGCTGATCCCATTCAGAGGTATTAAACAGTTTTACTTGCCTGAGAACTTGAATTCAGAAACAGCTCATCGTCTTCTTGGCAAAATTCCCCAATCGCACGTACATCAACAAGGGTTCCTGAATCTCTAATTTGAAGAATGTGTATTTTTTGATAGCGAAGTGATACAATAGCCAGTAAATCATCATACAAGAAAACTCCCATGCTGTGAGCCAAATTGACATAATCATTGCGGAATACCCTCTCGTCAAGAATGACCCCATCTTCCAATCTAGAGTAAAGGCCAAATTTCAATTAAAAAAAAAAGACTGTAATTATCAGCAAATGCATTTTTAGATAAAAAGTTCTTATATTAAAGAACTAAATCACGTAAATGAGAAGAACAAAGTCCTTTGTACCTTAAAAGGTGAAATGTTATTTTTTCAACCGAAGGGACACCATTTACAGCTCCTCCAGTTGCGGGAGCATCATGAACTTGTGGGGTTGAAGTAGCAAAAAGTCCAAATTGGTTACTCTCTATGTAGAGAAAGAAGTCTTTGCATATTAGCTCACTACTGGATGCAAGTGGTACACTGTATAGTTGGCTGAAGAAGCTCTCAAATTTCCTGGCTATCGAGGGAAGATCTTGACCATCACAATCATCTTCTTTGCACGAAAATGTCAACCATGATGGTCTATACACAATCAGATCCTGATGGTTTCTACTGAAGCTTATGAGATACCGTCCATCTTCAGTGAACTTGCGAAATGAATGATCTGGACATTCAGCATCATATATGGTACAGCTAGGGACTATATTTTCATAAAATCGTCTGGCACAGTGAAACTGCAAATCATAAAAAAAAAATCAATATAGATTTCTCATGCAAAGGCATAATAGAATGAACTCAAAAATATATAAACTGACAAATCAAAGGATCCACAAACACAATCTTATACGATGCTCTGCGTATTAGTAAATAGATACCAAAGAAAAACCGAGCTTTATAAAGATGTGACCTTTTCGACAAGAGATGCGACTTTATGAAAAACACCACAATCTAAACAAAGATACAACACCTCATGAACCTCGTCAAAACGAAATTGCATCTTCTTTCACTGCCTCGGCCACTATTAAGGCAAAACTTTTACCGACTGATACTAATGACCTAACAGAATTCGAGCAATGTAAGATTAAAAATATATACAATCGCCTGATCTTGACATGTTCTACAGAAAGAAGAATAATAAATTTAGGGAGAACAGAGAAGAATACAATAACTTGGACAAACAATCGAGAGAATTAGTGAAGAATCAGGTGGAAGAACTAAAAAGAGATTTCTGAGAGAGACATCAAGAGGGAAAAATGTTTTCTCCACGGTCTTGTGCAGGGTACAAAACCAGTAACGAACCACAGAGGCATTCGGTCGAGTACCCTGGACCCTTTTTCTCATCAATTAGTAACCAAGTAATCTACTCGATTAACACATTGATAGTAAACTAGTTCTAATGAAGTTTCAAGTGCTTTCAAAGTGTGTGTAAATAACATTGCCACTAACTGGAAGTGCATATATAAATCAATAATAACATAAACATCCTGCTAAACTCTAGATACATAGTTCAGTTTAATCAAAGAATAAGGAAAATTAGAAAACAAACTACACAACTAAAATTCATATGAGAGAGAGAGGGGAGGGAGGGAGAGAGAGAGAGAGAGAGAGAGAGAGAGAGAGAGAGAGAAGGGAGAGAGAGAGAGAGAAATGGAGAGAGAGAGAGAGAGAGAGAGAAAGGGAGAGAGAGAGAGAGAGAAAGGGAGAGAGAGAGAGAGAGAGAGAGAGAGAGAGAGAGAGAGAGAGAGAGAGAGAGAGAGGAGCATACAGAAGTGCCAGGAGCAGGAGTGCGAATCTGGCGCTGGAAAATCCTGGCAGTGACATTACTACTATTACTACTTCTAAACATGAGTAACAAACAATACACACACACTCACATATATAATTATCACTCCAAACAAACAGGCCTCACTTTGTAATCCTAACAAGTTTACAAATTAAACGCAAAATTGAAATTGTTTCCTTTCCTTTCAAAGCTTCCTACCGACGGTGATTCCGGTAGAGAATCCGGAAAAATCGCCGGCGACAACTAGGCTTTTAATGTGATGTTATCCACTTGGCCTGATCTTACTACTGATATACCCAACCGTACAAAAACATTAAAAATGAGGTGTTTTTTTGGACTAGTGAAAAGTAAGTACTGGGGGGCGCTGTGACTAGGTGGCTACTAGGGTGTGTGTACACGTGGTTCGCTTTAGGCGATTACTTTAATTTCTTTTCTTTTTTTTAAAGAAGGGTAATGAGTTTTAAAATAATTTGCTAGCTCAGTTTCAGATTTTTCATCTACGAAGTAATAACGGTTTTGATTTATCCTTTGAAATACATAATATAATGATATGCATGGTTTAAAATTTATTTTGTAAAATTCTAAATTAAAAATGTCGTTGACGGATTCGAACTTTGAATTTTTAGTAAATTAATTTAATCATATAATATATCTTATTATTAAATCTAACGATTCTTATTTATTACTAAAAATAATGATTAGAATATATGGTGAGATTTTTTTGGTTGTATATTAGTGATCGCAAGATTAATTTTAAATTAAAAAGTGACGTGTTTTAATTACAAAAATTACTACTAAAAATAATTACGGAAAGATATGGTGTGGTATTTTGGATATATATTAATTATTGTAATATTAGTTTTAAATTAAATGGTAAAGTGTTTTAATTAGAAGTAAAATCTTTAGAAAAAATGGGTAATTAAGTTGTTGGAGCAGAAAAAAGAGTCCAAGCAGAAGCTCAATGTGGATGAATAAATTTAAATCGGAATATAATTATGTTAACATTAGTAATTAACTTTTTGAGTTGTTTTTGTAATTTAATTATTTATTTTAATAATTTGGATAACCAAACCGAAAACCAAAACTTTCAAAACTTTTAATGTTTTGGCTTTAATATAATAGTATAGATTTACTTATTATAAACAACGTATACAGATTTTAAATATATTTTAATTAATAATTGAAAAATATGATGTAATATTTTTGGGTATATAGTAATGATTGTAAGATTATTTTTAAATTAAAAAGGTAACGTATTTTAATTTGAAAGGAAATATTAGTGAGTAAATTAATTTAATCATATAATATATCTTATTAGTAGATCTAACGATTCTTATTTATTACTAAAAATAATGATTTGAATATATGGTGAGATTTTTTTGGTTGTATATTAGTGATCGCAAGATTAATTTTAAATTAAAAAGTAACGTGTTTTAATTACAAAAATTACTACTAAAAATTATTACGAAAAGATATGGTGTGATATTTTGGATATATATTAATTATTGTAATATTAGTTTTAAATTAAATGGTAAAGTGTTTTAATTAGAAGTAAAATTTTTTAGAAAAAATGGGTAATTAAGTTGTTGGAGCAGAAAAAAGAGTCCAAGTAGAAGCTCAATGAGGATGAATGAATTTTAATCGGAATATAATTACGTTAACATTAGTAATTAACTTTTTGAGTTGTTTTTGTAATTTAATTATTTATTTTAATAATTTGGATAACCAAACCGAAAACCAAAACTTTCAAAACTTTTAATGTTTTGGGTTTAATATAATAGTATAGATTTCCTTATTATAAACAACGTATACAGATTTTAAATATATTTTAATTAATAATTGAAAAATATGATGTAATATTTTTGTGTATATAGTAATGATTGTAAGATTATTTATAAATTAAAAGGTAACGTATTTTAATTTGAAAGAAAATATTAGTGATTATAAGATATGGTACGATTGCTGTTTTTATAAACAACGTATACAAATTTTTAATATATTTTATTAATATTTGAAAAATATGATGAGATTAGTAGGTGTTTATAAAATGTAATATTTTCAATTAAAAGTAAATGTGAAAAAAAACAATCGATTACTTACCATTAATTATATTGCGTTATTATTTATTTTAGGAGTTTTAATAGTATAGATATCATATAAATTTTTCTTTATAATGTAGGGTAAATAAGTAAATTCACTTAATACCAAAAAATAGGTACCAAAACTTTTAATGTTTCGACTTTTATATAATAGTATAGATATATAATATATCTCGTTCATAGAATAGGATTTAAGAGGGTCAAATTTGTGTAGGATTTACTTCTTCTACTTGATTAGATATAGGATGTTTAGTAAATAGTACATAATTGCATACAACTTTTTCTTTAAAAAAAATCAATTCATTAATCAAAAATTATACGACATCTATAAATATAATTGAAATTGAACAAACGCTTAAAAATATCATTGTTGAATCCTTTCTTCCTGAAACCGATTATTCTGTATAATCAAACATAAATAAGATCCCATAATAACATTCATCCCAAAACTAAATTCATAAAAATCCTGTCATCGGCCATGGAAAATACCAAAGGACAACAAAATAAAAAATAAACTAAATTCTCATAAGAAAAGATTAATAAAATCCAAATAAATTAGGGACATAGAGCTTTCCACCCGTGAAAACCAATGAAAATCCCCTAAAAAAAATTTAATGCAGGTTAAGGTTCAGAGCCTAGGCGATCACGGAATTTCCATTTAGTTGCATACAACTTCGTGCTTATTTGATTATCGGGATATTTATTTTCCATGAAAATTACATTTTCTTGATATTTAGTTTTTGCATGAAGTTTAATGAAAATAAATATTTTTTATTTGGTTAATAGGGAAATCTATATACACTTTAGAAAATATAACTCATTAAAACTTTTCCCGAATTTCAACTTTTCCGTATATTTCATTTCTTAATAAGTTCGCATCATAATATTTTCATCTCTTCACCTCAATACTCATCTTTATTTTGGATCACGTATACTAATCATAATAATTTTTCATCTCTCATTTTCTCAAAGATAAAAGTTATATTTATTTTTTTACGAAAAATTCAACTTTTACCGATATACCTTTCTTAATATATAATAACCTCAGATTTGTGAAACCTTGCAAATTTAATAAATACTGTATAATATTGGGCTTTTTAAAAAATACCTAATAATTTTAATTTTTTTGTATACTATTACTTTAAAGTTTATTTTGCAAAAATATGGACTAAAATCAACCAGATGCAACTTTTTTTATAATTTATTAAATCCCAACCCAAATCAACTGAAATCAACCGCAACTTCATCCAAAATCAACAAAAAAATTAAAACAAAACCCCTCAAATCTCTCAATTCCCAATCAATATTTGCAAATATTTTTCCATTATCAGAATTCTTCATTTTTCTTACAAAACAAGAATAACATTTTTGTCCAAAGGTTCTTCTAAACTCTTCATCTCTCAAGTATTGCCTAATATGTTCACTTAATATAGAAATCACTACTCATCAAAGCTATATGCACACTGACAAGATCCGGAATTGCTCCGACATGCGGCTTCAATGGAGGGAGGCGGAGGTGGGCGTGAACTACTCATCAAAGCTATATGCACACTGACAAGATCCGGAATTGCTTCGACCTGCGGCTTTAATGGAGGGAGATGGAGGCGGAGGTGGACGTGGGCGGAGGTGGACGGAGGTGGGCGTGGATGGAGGTGCAGGTGGTATGAAAAAGAAGAAGAATGTGGGTTAGAGAATATGGGGTATATTTACAATTAAGATAGTATAACATAATATATTTGTAATTAATTTGTAAACATAACATATTTGTAAACAAACTAGAAAATATACAACCATCTTTACATCCACCTTTTGTTTGCATCTTTTTGTAGAAAATATAGTATTTTAGATAAATAGCCTAATATTTATCATTTAACATTCATAAAATTTGCTTATTACACATAATCTTTTTCACAATTTTATTTTTTCACTTCAACCACCCTGCCTTAATTTGAGATATAATTTTTTTATGTTGTAACTTTAAATTTATCATTTTAAAAATAATCGAACCACTTATTAGTTGCATACCTAAATTAATCAATATTGAAATAAGTTAAAAAGTAATTGACTCACCAAAACATAGATAATCGAGATGACATTATAAATTTAAAAATACAATTATTGCGAAAAATAAAACTTAATTAGTATTAAAATTTAATTATTTTTGGACAAAAATATATGGACTCTCATTTTTGTTTTTTTTTGCGCAGGGGCTTCAACTTAAAACACCAGGACAAAACTGACTTCCCCGAGGAATAAAACACTGAAACACCATGTGAAACCTGATATGATATCAACATAACTTGTACCACCCCCGTGCAGTTCTATTTGTAAGTAACTTTACCTATATGTATGCATAACTGATTATTTTGCATTTTTAAATGAATTAAATCTAACATTTACTTATCAAAACCCTAGGCCTCTCTGTAATTATGTTATGTATACTAATGTTATCTGAGTTGTTTGTTAATTTGTAGTTTCTGCTTTGCCCCTAGTGATTTTTAATCAGTTAATCTCCTTGTCTCGTAAACTGTGTATCTTCATTTTGCTTGTATTGTAGTTGTACAAGCGATTAAGGTTTTATAAATTATGACGTATCATGTCTGTGGTTCGGGTTTAGTTGAATGATTGAAGACAATAAGTGTTTCCATTTTGGCAAGCAAAATATACTAAATTTTAGATTACATATATTTTTTCCATATTTTACCTATGGTTGTAGCTGTCAAGCCTGTCAAGCATTGCCTAGGTGGAAATCGATAATTTATGGATAAGCGTCTAGCTTGCATTGATTTCAATATGATGGGGGTAGACAACGCCTTCTGGATTCTGGTATATACTTATTGATTGATTATTTTCTTAATATATAATTTGACATTGCTTAGGGAACAATTATATGTATATATATATTCTAAGTTATTCGGACTCGGGTGCAAATCCAAGCGTCGGTTTTTAAAAAAATTAAGATCCTTAGATGTGGATCCGAATTTGGACACGGGTGCGGAGACTTGGGTACGAATATAGGATACGGGTGCGGGGACTCGGCATATAAATTTAGCACATAGTAATAATATTTGTGTTTTTTGTCCTATAATTTAAACAATACGCACCTCTCATAAAAATCAATTACTTTTACCAACTACTCCAATCATAAATATGATGAATTGATAACTTAAAACCAACCAAACGAAATAAAAATGTCTTCCATTAAACATAATAATAAGTTCCATACTTGAACATAACACTTAAATATTTAAACATAACAGTTAAACATACTTCAATAGTTAAACATGACAGTTCCATAAAAAACTTAGACATAACATAAATGATAAAAATGAAAGCAACCAAATAGATAATAGAAATTAAGCAGCCCGATCTTCAAATAAACTATATGTATCCTCTTCCTCTTCGTGTATCATTGCTTCGTATTCTGGTTCATCAAGCGAAAGGTGAGCAAATTCTCCAATATGTCCATCGGGATCAAAATTGTCTCCCCCTAAAAATGATAATAACAAAATATTTAGTAACTGCGAAAGATAAAATATGTTAAAAGTTTTTATATATAACTACATATAATTTGAAAGAGACTTACAAATATCCCAATATTTTGAAGGTCCATTAACCTATTCATCATCCTTGCTTGATAGCATAAGGAGATTATTATGCATAAAAACTAAGTATTCAGTCCTTAATGTTTCCAATCTATTTCTCTTCACCGTTCGGATTAGCGAGTAAGTACTCCAATTTCGCTTGGTGCACGAAGCTGAAGCTGGTTGTTCAAGTAATTTGAATTTCAAAGCTTGTAATATTGGTGTGCTTGTTCCATGGTTTGTCCACCAGGAAATTGGACTCTCTGTTATCCTACCTTCTATGACATGAGCTTCATTAAAATATCCACTTCCAATTGAAAAAGCTCCAAATTCAGCAAAGACTTTTTGCAAGTCAGTAGGATCTGGGAACGACCTCTTGATGCACCTGTTCCTATTAACTAAAACCTCTTCATCTTCGTGTGGAGAGATTCGCATTATCCCGTTATTCCCCCTCGAAGCCAACCTTCAGAATAATACTTAGGTACCAAAGAGTGCGCAAGGTTGTGTAATCCGGTGTTACTTTTATTCCATCTGCTCACCAATTTATGTTGAATAACTTCAAAAAATTTCGATTTTCCAGTAAACAAATCCTCACCTTCATGGGTGAAAATAACTTTCTTCACATCTTCTATCATAGTGTCCCACATGTCATATATTAGATGCAATACAACATTATATTTATTGTCTTCTCTCAACATTCCAACAATCGGTTCAGTAATAGCTAGAATGTAGTCTAACTAATCCCACCAAAAATCATCGATAACACACCTTTTTACTTTTCTTGCTCTGTTTGCAATGACATTATTTTTTTCCTTCCCTATAATCTTGCCATTTTACATCCATAACCATTTTCTGTAGTGTTGTGCGCACTTTTCTAAATTGTCTAGCCATAACAAGATGTGATGCAATTATGCAAAGCGTGTCTCGGCAACTCTTAACAATATCAAATCAGAATAACTAGTGAAAATACTTAATGCCAAGTCATGATTCACAATAAAATTTCACATATCTTGTACATCATTAAGTATTTGAAGTATCCACTTATAGTGTTGATAATGTCCTGATCTCTCTTGTGGCTCGCAGATGCTCTTCAATGCCAAATTTATGCTGTGCACCACACATGGAGTCCAGAATATGTGTGGGTGTTTACTTTCGATTATCTCTCCTGCAGCCTTGTAATTTGCAGCATTGTCTGTAACTATCTGAACCACATTTTGCGCACCAACTTCTTCCATTGCATCTAAGAAAACAGAGGCCACGTATTCTGCCTCTTTCCGTATGCCATTTGTATTAATAGATTTGATAAACATTGCTGCTCCGGAAGAAGCAGCCATGATATTTCTGTCCAACCATATGAGCAAATGGAAACACCTTTTCTCCTCCGTGTATCTTTAATTGGTTGTAACTTTTGAGCAATGTGATTTTTTTTTGTGCCAGGAGTGTTGTGCGCAATCTAGTAGAACGTAACCTGGCACATTGTTATTGGAAAGCATGAGCAAAGCTTTTTTAAAGTAGGGACATCTTCTTAAATTAAATGATGCAGCACTTGTGTAAAAGGCTCGAGCAAACGCCTTATCAGTGGCATCCCTCTCAACAACATTAAAAGCTTCTGCACTAGTGTTAGCTCTGCGTTTCTTCTGTTGTGTCAAATCTGAACCTTCGTGAAGACATATATATGCAGTTACATGATAGAATAGCACCTGTTGGTGGAGGAAGAAGGTTCAGATTTGTCATAACAGAAGAAATGCAGAGCTAACACTATTGCAGAAGCTTTTAATGTTGTTGAGAGGGATGACATTGATAAGGCGTTTGCTCGAACTTTTTACGCAAGTATTGTATCCTTTAATTTAAGCAGATGTCCCTACTTTAAAAAAGCTTTACTCATGTTTTCCAATAGCAATGTGTCAGGTTACGTTCTACCAAGGTACGCCAGATTGTGCACAACACTCTTGGCACAAGAAAAAAAAATCACATTGCTCAAAAGTTACAACCAATTAAAGATACAGGGAGGAGAAAAGGTGTTTCCATTTGCTTAGATGGTTGGACTGATATTCATAAGAAACCTCTGATCAATATCATGGTTGCTTCTTTTGGAACAGTAATGTTTATCAAATCTATTAATACATATGGCATATGGAAAAAGGCAGAATACATGGCCTCTGTTTTCTTAGATGCAATGGAAGAAGTTGGTGCATAAAATGTGGTTCAGATAGTTACAGACAATGTTGCAAATTACAAGGCTACATGAGAGATAATCGAAAGCAAACACCCACATATTCTGGACTCCATGTGTGGTGCACAACCTAAATTTGGTATTGAAGAGCATCTGCAAGCCACCAGAGAGATCTGGACATTATCAGCACTGTAAGTGGATACTTCAAATACTTAATGATGTACAAGATATGCGAAATTTTATTGTGAATCATAACTTGGCATTAAGTATTTTCACTTGTCATTCTGATTTGACATTGTTAAGAGTTGCCGAGACACGCTTTGCATCACATCTTATTATGGCTAGACAATTTAGAAAAGTGCGCACAACACTACAGAAAATGGTTATACAGAAAATGGTTATGGATGTAAAATGGCAGGCTTGTAGGGAAGGAAAAAATAATGTCATTGCTAACAAGGCAAGAGAAGTAAAAAAGTGTGTTGTCGATGATTTGTGGTGGGATTAGTTAGACTACATTCTTGCTATTACTGAACCGATTGTGGGAATGTTGAGAGAAGGCGATATAGATAATGTTGTATTGTATCTAATATATGACATGGGGAACGCTATGATGAAAGATGTGAAGAAGATTATTTTCACCCATGAAGGTAAGGATTTGCTTACTGGAAAATCAGAATTTTTTGAAGTTATTCAACATAAATTGGTAAGCAGATGGAATAAAAGTAACATCGCATTACACTGCCTTGCGCACTCTTTGGTACCTAAGTATTATTCTGAAGGTTGGCTTCGATGGGGAATAACGGGATAATGCGAATATATCAACACGAAGATGAAAAGGTTTTAGTTAATAGGAACAGGTGCTTCAAGAGGTTGTTCCCAGATCCTACTGACTTGCAAAAAGTCTTTGTTGAATTTGGAGCTTTTTCAATTGGAAGTGGATATTTTAATGTAGCTCATGTCATAGAAGGTAGGATAATAGAGAGTCGAGTTTCCTGGTGGGCAAACCATGGAACATGCACACCAATATTACAAGCTTTGGCATTCAAATTACTTGAACAACCAGCTTCATCTTCGTGCACCGAGCGAAATTGGAGTACTTACACGCTAATCCAAACGGTGAAGAGAAATAGATTGGAAACATCAAGGACTAAAGACTTAGTTTTTGTGCATAATAATCTCCATGCGTGAATATTGGGATATTTATCCGTCTCTTTTGTATTATATGTAGTTATATATAAAAACTTTTAACATATTTTATCTTTCGTAGTTACTAAATATTTTGTTATTATCATTTTTAGGTGGAGACAACTTTGATCCCGATGGACATATTGGAGAATTTGTTCACCTTTCGCTTGATGAACCAGAATTTGAAGTAATGATACACGAAGAGGAAGAGGATGACATATAGTTTATTTGAAGATCGGGCTGCTTAATATCTATTATCTATTTGGTTGCTTTCATTTTTATCATTACTGTTATGTCTAAGTTTTTTATGGAACTGTTATGTTTAACTATTGAAGTATGTTTAACTGTTATGTTTAACTATTGAAGCATGTTTAACTGTTATGTTTAACTATTTAAGTGTTATGTATAAGTATGGAATATGGCATCCTTGGGGCATTCTATTTGATTGTATCGAAAGGCCCAATGAATTTGGATTTCCCTATTGGTCCAGGTCATTTCGGGGCAAGCGGATCCTTTATGATGAAGAGGATGAGCTTCAAGAGAATGATTCGGAGTTCTTGCAGAGTGAACCTTGCAGTACCAGACACGAGATAGATCTTTCAAAGAACAAGGCTTTTTTCGAATCTCCACATTGGATCAAGAACAAGGTCAGAGGGATAAAAAACTGCTAATTACATGTGGTGTTTCTGTTGACAGGAGTTTTCTGGGATTGGTGGGTTGACAGAAGGCTTTGACTTAGAAACTGATTTTACTAAAGTGCCAACTCGCACTCTTGCAATTTTAGCATCTTGCCATGCATTGGTTTTTGTGGAGAACAAGCCTGTATTACAAATTCTATAATGTTATTGGCTGCAATTATGTTGTTTATGAAAGAATCTTAAATTGTCCAAGGTGCTTAAAGCATCTAAAAATGAAACGAACAGATCTCTTGCCTATCTCTTTATGAAGTTAAAACTTGTCATCATTTCTAGAAGATGGATTATGTTATGGGATCTAGGACAGCAGATAAGCAAAGCCAAACACTTTATTATGCTACTGTAGTAGTTCTGTAGTTCTTTTGACCTGTTTATGTTGAGTTCAAATCCATCATTCATGGATACGTCGGAGAGATGGAATCTTGGTTAGTGCTCAAGATCTAGGATTCTAAGGTTTTTCAGGGTTTTATTTTTCTTACTTGAGAAGGGTCAATCGTCTGCCCTGAAACTCATTTTCACACTCACAAACCCACAAACCCATTTCACATGTTTTTAGTCAAATCTGAATCTCATTCTCATTAGGAGAAAGGGTTAACTATTGGACCATGGGACTTTCATCAGTAAAATTTGGCTTTCCCGTGACTTGTATTTAGTTCGTACTTTGTAAAAATTCTTTGTATGAAATAATTATGAAATGCAACCCTAGGGGAAAATGACTTACCTCATTTATTGAGTATACACTTTACACTGAGTTTAAAATGTATTTTGACTCTTTGTAATGGTCCTTTTAAACACCCAGGCGCACGTAGGAGTGGCTTTGTTAAATGTAATTCCTCCTCCAAGTGACAAGTCACAGTCTGGAGCGTAATCCAAAAGTGATACGGGAAAATCCAGTAAAGCAAAGAAAGCCAAGGTTACAACAGAAGCAGGAAAGTCCCTTGCTATAAATGGAGATAGCTCTTCTAAAAGTAGATCTGCTCTAAGATCTGACTCCACCAGTCAATCAGTTGGTAACCGTCATCTGACAACAGCAGAGATGCAGCGAACGAAATTAAAAAAGCTTATGAACGAACTAAACAAGGAGGGTGATGGTCGTGCAGCTCCAGTAGTTAAGCTTGGAGAGTTGGAGATGCCTCAATGGCATCGCCATTCACAGCAAAGCATGCATCAGTTGCTCCTGCTATAGACATAATCCGTCAAGGTCGTAATACTCTGGTAACTACGCTCCAACTGTTTATGATACTTGGTCTGAATTGTCTTGCCACAGCCTATGTTCTGAGTGTGATGTACTTGGATGGTGTCAAATTGGGTGATGTTCAAGCCAGAATTAGTGGAGTTTTAATTTACGGCTGCCTTCTTTTTATTTTTCTCTCATGCTAGGCCCCTTTCCACTTTATCAGCTGAGCGTCCCCTTTTGCTACTATGTCTTTCTTTCTCTCCTTGGGCAGTTTGCGTTCCACATTTTTATCTTGATTTCTTCTGTAAAGGAGGCTGAGAAATACATGCCTGAGGAATGCATAGAACCAGATTCTGATTTCCATCCTAATCTTGTGATAGGTACCCGCTATAAGCCAACAGCGGGCACCCGCTGCTAAAATAACCAAAGCAGTACCTTTCTACTTTACACGTGTCATAAGGTATTATTTTCTCCCAACTTGCTCATCTTGACAACAAATATCTTTACAAAAATACTTGTGCAAAATATCTTGGTATCTTGCTCACTAAGGCAGGGAACCATAAAGGTAGTCAAAGGAACACAAGGACATTCAACTGTAGCAAAAGCGGCTGTGGTAGGATCGAGGTATGTGTGGAAGGGACACTAATCACTGTTCCAATGGTGGCTCACTGTAGCTATAACGGCGCAACAAGTGGGTAGCCGAGTGGATAAAACAGTGATTAGGAGTCCTAGCCTATAAATACCCCCATTCTGCACATAAGGTGAGGACACACACAATTTTAGCAGCACAAACTTATTACTCATTTTCTCCCTTCACACAGATACATTCTTACCAACTTGATTATTATTATTTCCGATTACTGATTCTCACACCGGAGGTGCTTGACTGCCACCACCCCCGGGCAAGCATTGTTTTGCAGATACCCAAACTCAAGTGAAGCATCCCCGGAACAGTGCTCGGAACAGTGATCGGAAGCCTCTAATCGGCCGTGAGAATTATCATTTGGCGCTAGAAGGAGGGGGTTATTTCTCTTGAAAAAAAATCCCTCGCCTGCTCTACCCGAACCAACCTTACGAAACAAAACATAAAAAAAACAGAATATACACTATTAAAATGGCCCACAACACCAGATCTAAAGGCGCCACCACGTCAGCAAACCTAGACCAAATGCCACCACAAGAAAGAGAAGGCAACAAAAATGGCGTTCCGCTGCATAACCTACTATTAAACCCAAATAACCGCGTAGAAACAAACCCCCCAAGGGGAGACAACCAAGAGCAAGTCCTTAGCCTAAATCTCGCAGGCTACACTCAACAACAAGTCGACTTAATCATGCAAATAGCTTCAACTTTCCCACAACAGGGCCAAGGCCCACAGCCAGAACCTAGAGGCTCTCAAGCCAATCCAAACAATGACCGAAATGAGGCTCATAGCCGGCCTAGACGGGCAGATTCCGCTTTCTCTCACCTAGGCTCATCACAAAATACAAATCACGAAAGGCACAATAAGAGTCACCACCCACCCGAAATGTGGGAGCAAAACAGAAAACACAGAGATCTAAGAAAGTTGATTACTGACAAGAAAGCTGACTACGACAAGGTGGTAGCTGAATACGAAAGACAAAAACACAAAGAGCGGTCCCCTGTCCGCTCAAGGGAAGCCGAAAGTACACAACCAACAAACGCTGAGATGATGTGAACCATCATGGAACTTAAGAAAAAGATAGAGGGCAATAGCGAGCAAGATCTGAGCGGTACACCATTCACGGTGAGGCTAGAGGCCGAGCCCCGACAAAAAGACATTAAACATCACAGCTTCAATTCTTTCGATGGGCTGGGAGACCCGGAAGAGCATCTTAGTTACTTCGACCAATTGGCTCTTCATTACGAATACAATGATCTGACACGTTACCGTTTCTTCGCCGCGACTCTCCGCGGGAACGCCCAAAGATGGTTCTGTAGAATGTCTGCCAGGTCCGTAGATACTTGGTTAGAATTCAGAAAATTATTCCTAAACAAGTTCAAAGCAAACCAACAACACGAGGTTCATACCGTGTTCCTCGAAACCGTTGCATAATGTAACGGAGAAACTTTGCAAAACTACATTGACCGCTTCAAGGAAGCCGTCAACAAGGTTGTTTGTGTTAACGAAACAGAGGCGTTGGTCCATTTGAGAAGAGGCCTTAACCCCTACGAATGCGAAAAATACGTATGCCGTCTCATGGAAACAAAACCCACCACTTTAGCAAAGGCATATGACTTGGCATCCCAAGCTAACAACGAAGCCGAGTCTCTAAGCGTGCTAAAACAATCCAGAGCTCCACCCGCCTCAACACTATATTTTCAAAGGGAAAGGTTCACATCTTACCAAAGGCAAGCACATGTTTTACATCAAGTGCAAACCACTCATGGGCCGCCACCCTCCGCCCAAGGAACTCAATTTCCAACTCCGGTCAGGGACCGCCTAGGGCCAGCAAACCCGCAAAGACCGGATAGACGTCCTGAGCTAGAATGGACAAAATTCATACTCCCAAGGGCAACCATTCTACGAGAAATCAAGGGAAAACCTTTTTACATGCCTCCGGCCCCAATGATCTCCTCGCCTGATGACAGGCCAAAAGACAAACACTATCATTACCATGAGACACACGGACATTACATAGACAGTTGTTTGTCTCTCAAATACTTCTTGGAGAGACAAGTTAAGGCTGGCAACTTATCTCAGTACTTGCCCCGACAAATACTTGGCCCCCCACCTCTCAAGCACACAACAAAAACATTGTACATACCATTTTTGGCGGACAGGTCTCGCCGCCTAGAGAAGAACAATCAGTCTATACAATATTCGAGGGTCCGCCAACCATCATTACATTTACAGACGCAGATTATGAGGGCATTAACCCAAACCACACTGAGGCACTAGTTGTATCTTTGGATGTCGCCCATAACGAAGTCAAAAGGATCCTTGTTGACAACGGGTCCTCCATTGATATATGTTTCAAACACACCTGGGACAGGATGAAGCTAACTAATGAGATGTTAGAAACATATCCCGACGATACATCTCTTTACGGGTTCGGCCACAACGCCGTCCCAATAGGGGGCATAGCAAGGCTCCCTGTTTATTTTGGGGAATCTCCCAGACAAGTATGCAGAATTATCAAGTTTTATGTCATCAACACTGCATCCTGTTACAACATGATCTTGGGAAGGCCCACACTAAACATGCTGAAAGCGGTTACTTCCACCCCTCACCTCAAAATCAAATTCCCCACTTTAAACGGGGTAGGAGAAATCAAAGGGGATTCAGAAACGTCCAAAAGATGCTATGGCATTGCACTCACTTTGGGCAAAACTGAGCCTAGCAATATCAACAGACAAAGGGCACAGAAAAGAAAGCAAGCGAAAAGACAAAGGCACGTTCAAAATCAACGTGTGAATAACAAGAAAAGAAAAGAAGTGCAGTTCATAGACGGGCACGACCCGCTGACAGAAGACCCACCTCGCATAGATGCAAATCTCCTGAAATGTCTCAAAAGGGAAGAGAAACCGCCAATAAGCCCTGCGGCACGAACAGAAAAGATTGAAGTTATACCCGGAGATGTAACTAAAAGCGTGAGTGTGGGAGCAGGTTTGGATTCAATCTTTAAAGATGGCCTTACAGATCTTTTGAGAAAATACGCAGACATCTTCGCATGGAGCCCAAAAGATATGCCGGGCATAGATGAATCCGTGGCAATCCACAAGTTAAATGTGGACCCAGACAAAGCACCAAAAATTCAGAAAAGAAGGAATTTTGCCCCAGAGCGACAACAGGCAATTGACATTGAGATTGACAAACTGCTGGACGCAGACTTAATCTGCGAAGTAACCTACCCTAAATGGGTTGCAAATGTAGTACTGGTGAAAAAAGCTAACGGGAAATGGAGAATATGTGTTGATTACACGGACTTAAACGCAGCATGCCCCAAAGATCCATATCCACTTCCCTCAATAGACCAACTCATAGATGCAACAGCGGGTCATTTGATGTTAAGCTTCATGGATGCTTACTCAGGCTACAACCAAATCAAAATGACCCCAGAAGACAGAGAAAAAACATCCTTCATTACACACAGGGGGGTGTATTATTATAAAGTCATGCCATTCGGACTAATCAACGTCGGTGCTACCTTCCAAAAAACCATGAATAAAATCTTCGCCGGGCAGTTGGGCCGAAACATGGAAGTATACGTGGATGACCTTATAGTAAAGTCGCTCTTAACGGCTTCACACTTGCAAGACTTAGAAAAATGTTTCTCTACACTCAGAAAACACAGCATGAAACTTAATCCGGACAAATGCGCATTTGCCCTTGACGCATGCAAGTTCCTTGGCTTCCTGGTATCTCACAGAGGCATTGAAGCCAATCCTGAAAAGATAAAGGCTATAATTGACATGCAACCGCCAAAAACCTTGAAGGACATACAAAAACTAACGGGGAGACTGGCTGCTCTAAGAAGATTCATAGCAAAGCTACAGATAGATGCCTCCCGTTCTTTGACACATTGAAAGGAGCAACCAAAACAAAGGTAATATCTTGGACAGACGAATGCCAGAAGGCTTTCGAAGACCTCAAAACATATCCCTCTTCTGCTCCATTGCTTGCCGTCGCAGCTCCTTCAGAACCGCTGTCACTTTACATGTCCGCCACGGATAAAGCTGTAGGGGCGGTACTCATAAAAAAAGAAAAAGGCGAGCAAAAACCAGTCTATTATGTCAGCCAAGTGCTCAAGGATGCCAAAACCCGTTATCCAAACGTCCAAAAGTTTGCTCTAGCTTTGGTCGTAGCAAGCAGAAAATTGAGACATTACTTCCAAGGCAGGCAAATCAGGGTTATCACGGACCAACCACTAAGAAAAATACTTCACAAGCTAGATTTATCAGAACGATTGATCAATTGGGCCGTTGAGCTTGGCCAATTCGATTTAAAATACACACCAAGAACTGCCATCAAAGCACAAGCACCGGCAGACTTTATAGTCGAATGTTCATTTTCAAAAGCAGAAAAAGAAACTTCCGCGGAAACCATAGCAACAACAGGCAACCACTGGCAACTTTATGTGGACGGTTCCTCCACAAGCACCCGTTGCGGAGCAGGCATTATCCTTACTAGCCCCGACGGTTTCCAAATCAGACAAGCCATACAATTGAACTTCAAAGCTACAAATAATCAGGCAGAGTATGAGGCACTCTTGGCCGGTTTGACATTAGCAAAGAATTTACAAGTAAAAAAGATCACCATATACAGCGATTCGCAACTGGTTGTTCGTCAAACAACATGAGATTATTAAACCAAAGACAACAACCTTAGCAAGTATCAAGAATTGGTGCAAACAATACTGACCCAATTTGAGGAATATTCTCTCGAACAGATAGATCGGATAGATAACACAATGGCAGACATGTTGTCTAAATTAACTCAAGGGGAAAAAGCAGAGGTGGACACCATATACTTTGAAGAATTAACCGCTCCAAGTGTAAACAAATTAGACATTATGGAGGTTAGCCCGCCGGAAGATAACTGGATGAGCCCTTACATCCGTTATTTGGAAAGTGGCACATTGCCACTCGATGTCATCAAAGCTAAAATACTTAAGTCTCAAGCGACAAAATACTTCATTCAGGAAGGCATCTTATACAAAAGAAGCTTTGATTCTCCCATACTCAAATGTGTAGATGAGGAGGAAGCCTTATATTGTATGAGGGAAGTTCATGAAGGCATTTGTGGCGACCAAATGGCTGGAAAGGCATTGGCACATAAAATACTCAGACAAGGCTATTACTGGCCCAAAATGCACAAGGAATGCAAAAACTTCACCAAAAAATGCCACCAATGCCAACTGTTCAGCAATATGTCCAGAAAAGCGCCAGCCCTACCTGCAGCCATTCTATCACCCATACCATTTGCCGTATGGGGCATTGACATTATGGGACCATTCCCTAGAGCCAAAGGTGATCTACAATATGTCATGGTCGCCATTGATTATATGACCAAATGGGCAGAAGCAAAGGCACTTAAAAACATTACGCAAGATGATGCCATTCATTTTTTTTAAGAGCAAGTCATCACAAGGTTTGGAATTCCAGTAGTACTTATATCCGACAACGGTACACAATTTGTGGGGTCAAAATTCACAAAGTTTATATCCGACCACGGGATCAAACACAAGAAAGCATCTGTTTGTCACCCCCAAAGCAACGGTCAAGTCGAAGTAACCAATCGCATCATTGTCCGCGGCTTAGAAAAAAGATTAACTACATCAAAGAAGAAATGGTCGCATGAGTTACCTAATGTTCTTTGGGCTTACCGGACATCTGCCAGAACAAGCACTGGAGAGTCCCCATTCAAGTTGGCTTTTGGCACAGAAGCCCTTTCACCGGTCGAGATAGGCTCACCATCATATCGCGCTATCAATTTTGAAGAAGAGGCAAATGCTCAAGGACTCAAAACAAATCTAGACCTTCTAGATGAAACAAGGGAGACTGCTGTGGAAAAAATGGTCGTTTACAAAGAAAAAACAAAAGAATTTTTTGGGAAAAGAGCCAGAATCAAAGCCTATGTAGAAGGCGATTTGGTTAACAGGGCAACTGAAGCATCTGACCCCAGACACACTGGCAAACTTATGCCAAAATGGGAAGGTCCTTACAAAATCATCAAAGTGCTCAGGCCGGGTTCCTACAAACTAGCCCGCCTAGATGGCACTGAAGTTAACAACACTTAGCATGGCGACAAACTACGGAAATATTACCAATAGATGGTTACAGTCATATCTGTTTTGTAACGAAGGGAATTGCATTTTTTAATAGAATACTTTTGCGAAAAAACTATCTACATTTACATCCAGCAAGTCTTTCAACTACAATAGCAAATTTCTCAAAGTCCCTAAACGGGCCAGCAACCAACTACGATAGCAAAATTATCAAAGTCCCTAAGCGGTCCAGCAACCAACTACAATAGCAAAATTATCAAAGTCCCTAAGCGGGCCAGCAACCAACTACAATAGCAAAATTATCAAAGTCCCTAAGCGGGCCAGCAACCAACTACAATAGCAAATTTCTCAAAGTCTCTTAGAAGGACAGGTTCATGACTATGGATTCCAATCTACGGTTAAAGAGCCAAGTCCCCTAGACGGGCATACTCACGACTATGGATTTTAATCTACGGTTAAAGAGCCAAGTCCCCTAGACGGGCATACTCACAACTATGGATTTTAATCTACGGTTAAAGATCCAAGTCCCCTAGACGGGCATACTCACGACTATGGATTTTAATCTATGGTTAAAGAGCCAAGTCCCCTAGACGGGCATACTCACGACTATGGATTCCAATCTAAGGTTAAATAGCCAAGTCCTCTAAACGGGCATACTCCCGACTATGGATTTTAATCTACGGTTAAAAGAGCCAAGTCCCCTAAACGGGCACTCCAACAATTACGGATTTCAATCTGCAGTTCCGCCAAACCAAAACTGAGGCCCCTGGACGGCCGCGAAAACAAATGGAAACTACATTACACAAATCAATGCCAAAGGCAATTACTACAACAAAAAGCCAGCAACTTCAAGTCAAAATTACAAGGAATGATTACTACAGACAATTTGCAGCAAAATGTCTACACATGGGCTAAATATACGATGTAACAGAGAACTAAAAAGCAAAGGACAACCTACTATCGACGAAAAAAGATACTTTTTATTAATTAAATAAAGGATTACAAGCATATTATTACAAGGATTGAGATCCTATATCTACAAATCCTTCATGCTTGGGGAGCTTTCTTCTTAGCATCCGCATCCTTCTTTTCAGAGCTTTCACCCTGATGAGGGGCACGAAAACGGAAGTCAATTACATCCGTCTCCGGTGCATCCTTGGCCTCTTCCGCAGCACGAGTACGAGCAATTTTCCGAGCATGCTTCCGGAATTCTTCAGCCGTGTACAGATCGCCCTTTTCCTCATGGTGATTGGCAAGGGCTAACCAAAGATCCTCACTCTCTTTAGAGAGAGAACGCTCCCGTGCCCCAGCAAAAGGACTGAAGAAATCATCCATCTTAGACAGATCCATATGATTTGAGTGAAAAGGGATGGATTCGTTAGATCAAATACAGAAGAGGTTTATCCAACACAAGAGCAAAACCCTCCTATTTATAGGGGTAAAAGGAGGTTAAAGTTATCACCAGTCAAAAGCTACAGTTCCCATGCAAAGAAAAGTAAAGACACAGTCAAAATATTTTGACTCCCATGCAGCATTAAATGCTCGAAACAAACTCCCACAGTCAAAATTAAAATTTCCAGGTAAACATTTTCCCACACATATTTACTACCAACTTTGACAAAGAAATACAAGCACAAATTCGATTATATCTGGAAGCAAATTACCAAAATATATCCAAACACAAAAATATCCTAGAGTTTGAAATTTCCAAAGTACGAGGCAATATCAGGATGTTTCCAAGTCACCCAGCGGACACACCCGCTGAGTGACTTCAAAACAAATCAAAAAGAAATAAGTTCATAGCAGAAGTTACAAAAAATAAGTTAAGCCCAACGAGACCCGCTCAGTGGCTCCACCATACCCCTCAACGGCTCTACATCCTCTTCATCACTTTCACTATAAGTCACCGATATCACTGATAGCGGAGTAATATCTACTACAACTTCAGGGTTCTCAGCGGCAACCAGGTTCTCAGTGGCAACCAACTCATTTTCAACGGTCTGCGTGCCCATATCACCAACAACATCACACTGGCAACCAACACTCTTTCTCTCGGTCTCCCCAAGACGGGCTTTCAAGGCTCTGGCTTTACGTTTGGATTTCTTTACTTTCGACTTTAGCCTAGCCAACTCAGTTTTTAATTGAGCAATCTCGGGTACGGTATCAGCGGGATCCTGCCTTTGCTGTGCTACAACACCGCCCGCAACCACACTTGCAGCCTTAACGGCTTCAGCCTTTACAATCTCCGCAAACTCAACACTATTTCTAAACTTCAATATGGCATCCGCTTCGGTTGGGCGAGAATTAAGATGAGCTTCAGCATCATCACCACGTTCCTTTTCAAATTTTAGCGACGCAGTCAAGTTCTTTACCTGTTCGGACAAAGCGGCTTTCTCAGTCTCAAGTTCTATTTTATCCTCCGCCAAAAATCATCGCAAATCAGCACTATACGCATAGCTTGCTCTGAGGTCAGTTTTCTCAGTTTCAATCTCGTGCAAAGCCCTAGCAGCATTATCTTTCATGACCCTCTCAGCGGACAGTTCCGCCTCTAGTAGCTTCACTTTCTGTTTCAAAGCAATATTACTGCTACGATACATATTACCACGAGCCATCAAGCCTGTATACATACATTGATTCTACAAAAAACACAAGCACAAAAAACAAAAACGTCAACAACGGACATTAACCAGAAATAAACTACATAAATTGTCACAAATTTACATACCCGTGTAGCATATTTTTGGGATAGACGACACATCCGCTCCCTGCTCAGTTCATTCATCCTCACAAGATCATCGTCAGTCATGGAATCAACAGTGAAGGTATTAGGCCCCAACTTAAAAAGAAACCCATAACCAGGCCTGGCTCCAACTTCTGCATCATCCACTTAATCATCACTGCTCGTGTAATACACTATTTCCTCAGAGGCATCTCCGACATCCTCAACATCATCATCGACCTCATTCTCACCATCATCCCCCGTGGCATCCTCAGCATCATACTCAGCATCAACACCGTCAGAATCGTCCTCAACGAATTGCTTCATGCCTTGGTTTTCAAAAGCAGCCTCGTTCACCTGAGTAGGCTCAATACGTCTACGTTTCGAAGTACTAGCCTCCGTAACAGCCTTGCGCTTTGATTGACGAAGAGTTTCAGCTGCGATATCTTTCGCTCCTTCGAGCGATACCTCCTGCTCTCTCTCAGCAAACAACTCCTTCCCAGTATCAACATCCACAATAACTTTACTCCCACTTGCGGTTATCTTAGCGGGAGCAACAACCGAACCCCGCTCCTCCCTTTGAATAGCAGCCCTTACACTCACAGAGCGGATATCAAACTCATCATCGGTATCTGTTACCATATGAGAAACAACTGTCCTCCTTACCTCAGCACCCGAACTTTCGCCCTCAGAATCAGCCACAAAGTCCTTTTCAACGGACGGCTCTTTTTCAGCGGGAACATCCCTCTCCACGGACATTTCTTTCTCAACGGATTCATCGTCCTCAGCAATGTACTCATCCCCTTGGGCATCTTGCAGATTTTCCTCAAATACATCATATCTTTCTCTAGCAGCAGCACCACCGGCCAACTCCTCAGATAGAGAATCACCCTCAGAATTAACATCATCATCACCAAGGTCATCTTCAGAAAATTCCTCCTCAGAAACGGGCTCTTCAACAGCGGTGTCAACCTCAACAGAGGCAGATGTTTGACCAACCTCAACATTACCAGACAGATCAAAAGCATCTAGAATATTATCAACAGCAAATAACCCGGCACGAACTCGTTTAGGTCTTGGCGGCACGGTAAGCATGAAGTCAGCATATAATTTGGCCTCGGTCAAACCCAGAGTTGGGTGTAGATCTAGCTCTTGCTTACGCGGATCCAACACTACAAAAACAAAGATAAACAATCTCAGTTACAGAACACATCAAACAACAACAAAGTCTAGAAAAGAAACTTACAACAATTCTTTCTCAAATCGGCCGGGTCAATCAAGTTATTTTCTGTCCACACTTCACCCATTACCATCACAAGCCTAACAAGGACGTCCATTTCATTATGGCTAAGCCGACTTCGGTTCACTTTGTAAGCACACTCAACCTTTTTTGTGAAGTTTCTCTGCCAAGCGAACTCTCCACCACCAATTATCAGAAACTCCCCTTGCCATCCTGCCATTCCCTTGGGAAAAGCAAACGGTCGATGGCCATTCAGGGCTTGTCCTATGCGACTTTTTGGTTTTGCAAATTGTAACTCATAAAAGGGTTTCGCACGGCTGGCCTTCATATCAAATAAACAGAAAAATGCCTTAAAAGTAGGCTGCTTCCCCCTACGTTCGCAACTAGCTATAAACCAGTTTACGGACCTTATCGAGTTAGGAGTAAACTGAGCCAACGGACACCTAAAATGAAGACGGAACAAATCCATGATAAATTTATGGGGGGGCAGGCAGAAACCCGCCTTCAAATGACTCACGGGTATGCATATGGATCCGTCATCAAACCGGTGGTATAGTCTCTCCCCGGGTTCTGCACGCCTCCAGAAATAACCTTCCTCAATCCTGAACATTCTTGATACATACTCAGCCCAATCATCAGCTTTGAAAGTACTATCATGCTGCAGATGGGAAAATTCGGCAAATTCCTTGTCTATTTCGGCATTTTGAATACGGCGTGGGGGGCACTTTGGTCGCCCGAAACAAACTCTCACTACTCTCGAAGTACTGATAGCGGTTTCTTGGCAGAACGGCTGGAAATGTTAACTAATTTGGGTCCGCCCAGCGACCATACCCGTTTATCAACGCTCTTTTCTCGCCGATAGCGGGATCAGTAAATTCGTCACCCATCTACAATAAAGTTCTTAAAGTAAATGGCACACATACCTCCTACAGAAAAACCGCTAACAACGAACAAGGTACACGTGGATATTCACAAGAATTTACATTTTTTCTTGTTTATTTATCAACAAAATGATTCATATTCTACTTCCCTCCACAAACAACGAAACCCTAGCATCATAAAGCAATTTATACACTTTATCCAATACATACAAACACATATACAGACCCTCACTTACATGAACACACTCTTACACCATCGATTCACGAGAATTGCAATCACAAAAAACTGACATTAAACTACTGACAAACACAAGAACAAGTTATCACAGACCAAAATCGGACAATTTACAACCTACGAAAGCGAAATAGAATCACTACAAATTATCCCAAAACTCAAACCCATCTCGAAAAATCCTATATACTCACACAGATATCGCAACAATGGAGATACAAACATGGCACTTTTATCTAGGAAACAGAAATCACAAAAGAAAAATACAAAGAAGCAAGAATCTCACCTTCAAGCAGGAGATAGAAATGGCTTCAACTAGCACATATTTCGTCGATCACCGGAAAAACCACAACAAGCAAAAGCCGAGAGCAAAGCAAGAAAATATGGAGAAAACAAGATACAAAGACAGTGAAAGAATAAAAACTGTACAACTCCCCCTCTTAATACGTGCGGCGCGTGTAAAGAGGGGAGAAAACTTACAGCCCACACATGGCAATTTCTGATTGGGACACGTCACAGGCACGCAGTAGTGGCCTCGGTACAAAACATCAACTACTCAATTGGTAATAACTTCTCACTTTTCTCTTCATATTACATCACAAAGGTACATTCTCTTTCCACCCAAAGGTCACTTCGCTCATTAATACGAGCCACCACTTATCATTTCTCTTATTATTGACATTTAATATTATTCCCTCATTTATTTCGAATTTCTCATTTATTATCAATTATTGCATTTATTTCAAGAGCAGTTACACATATCAAACAAAACCGTTTTAACTCCAAAGCCCGTCAAGCACCAAAACCTGTTGTCAAACGCATCCCATTTTTCACAAATTTTTTCTAACTCCTAAGTGTTGTCCGCCAACACTTGGGGGGCATATTTTCACAAATTTTTTCTAACTCCTAAGTGTTGTCCGCCAACACTTGGAGGGCATATTTTCACAAATTTTTTCTAACTCCTAAGTGTTGTCCGCCAACACTTAGGGGGCATATTTTCACAAATTTTTTTCTAACTCCTAAGTGTTGTCCGCCAACACTTGGGGGGCATATTTTCACAAATTTTTTCTAACTCCTAAGTGTTGTCCGCCAACACTTGGGGGGCATATTTTCACAAATTTTTTCTAACTCCTAAGTGTTGTCCGCCAAAAATTGGGGGGCATATTTTCACAAATTTTTTCTAACTCCTAAGTGTTGTCTGCCAACACTTGGGGGGCACAGTCGTTACATATTTTTGCATTTTCGTTTCTTTCTACTCCCCCTACCCGCTAAAGCACATAGAGGGAGTAGGGGGCAATGATAGGTACCCGCTGTAAGCCAACAGCGGGCACACGCTGCTAAAATAACCAAAGCAGTACCTTTCTACCTTACACGTGTCATAAGATATTATTTTCTCCCAACTTGCTCATCTTGACAACAAATATCTTTACAAAAATACTTGTGAAAAATATCTTGGTATCTTGCTCACTAAGGCAAGGAACCATAAAGGTAGTCAAAGGAACACAAGGACATTCAACTGTAGTAAAAGCGGCTGTGGTAGGATCGAGGTATGTGTGGAAGGGACACTAATCACTGTTCCAATGGTGGCTCACTGTAGCTATAGCGGCGCAACAAGTGGGCAGCCGAGTGGATAAAACAGTGATTGGGAGTCCTAGCCTATAAATACCCCCATTCTGCACATAAGGTGAGGACACACACAATTTTAGCAGCACAAACTTATTACTCATTTTCTCCCTTCACACAGATACATTCTTACCAGCTTGATTATTATTATTTCCGATTACTGATTCTCACACCGGAGGTGCTTGACGGCCACCACCCCCGGGCAAGCATTGTTTTGCAGATACCCAAACTCAAGTGAAGCATCCCCGGAACAGTGATCGGAAGCCTCTAATCGGCCGTGAGAATTATCATCTTGTGAATACAGTTTCATACATGGTGAACCTGATGATCCAGGTTGCTACATTTGCTGTAAATTATATGGGCCGCCCTTTCAATCAGAGTATTTATGAAAACACACCATTCTGTTATGCCCTTTTGGCCGCTGTGGTTTTCTTTACTGCCATTACCTCTGATGTATTCGGGGACTTGAATGACTGGTTGAAGTTGGTCCCGATGCCAAAAGGATTAAGGGACAAGCTTCTCATCTGGGCGTTTCTTATGTTTTTGTGCTGCTATGCTTGGGAAAGGTTTTTAAGATGGGCTTTCCCTGGTAAGATGCCAGTGTTGAAGAAGCGACAACAGGCAGCTACAACTGATGAAGAAAGGGAAATGTTGCTTTAAGTTGCAGAAAACACATGTGAATCGGGTTAAATATCAAAGTGATCACTGAAGTAAAGCCCATATATCATTTTACTCATCGATCTCAACGGGGTATCATTTGAATCACTTAAGTCATAATAAATATCAAACCGATAACTCTAAATATGTGCTCGAAAACTAAAAATAATCTTTTGTTAAATTCTGCCTATTTTTCTTGAATGCTACCACAACCAAATGAAAGTTGTTAAATTCTAGTATTTTAGATAATATATTTAGAATTTAAAAACTTTATTTACTATTTATTTTTAATTAAAATAAGAAAAATGACTATAAAATTAAAAATAAATAGTAAATAAATTTTAAAAATCTAAATATATTATCAAAAATACTAGAATTTAACAAATTTTCATTTGGTTGTGGTAGCATTCAATAAAAATGTGCAGAATTAACAGAAGATTATTTTTAGTTTTCGAGCACATATTTAGAGTTATTTGTTTGATATTTATTATGACTTAAGTGATTCGAATGATATCCCGTTGAGATCGGTGAGTAAAATGATATATGAGCTTCACTTCAGTGATCAGTTTGATATTTAACCCTAGAGCTGTAATTCGAGCCGGGCGGCTCGCGAGCTCACCCGGCTCGAACTCGTTTAATTGAGCTCGACTCGGCTCGTTTAAAGCCGAGCTCGAGTAGAGGTTCCGGCTCGTTTAATTAAACGAGCCGGCTCGACTTGACTCGTGAAATTAAATGAGCCGAGTTCGGGTAGAGTTTTAGGCTCGATTAAGTGTAAAATTAAACGAGCGGCTCGCCCGACTCGTTAAAACCGGCTCGTTTAGCTAAACGAGCCGGCTCGACTCGACTCGTGAAATTAAACGAGTCGAGTTCGGCGGGAATTTTCGGCTCGTTTAATAAACGAGCCCGGCTCGACTCGTTTAAAAAAACCCGACTCGATTTAAGGCTCGGCTCGAACTCGCCCGGCTCGACTCGAATTAAAGCCCTATTTAACCCCATGTGAATCTGATAGGTAAGCATGCTGAGTACAAACAGTTGGGCAGTTTTGGTAGAGTAGTGACATCTGTGCTAAACATATTCCCGCAAGGGGGTAATATCTAGAATCTTAAACATTAAGTTGTTAAAGTGTAGTAAATGTTACCTTAGATCAATATTTTGACCTTCAAATTCTTTTATGTGGATTTCTTTCAGAACTTTACAATTCACTTACATGTCTAGGTGATTTACTTGAGTTTTTCGTAAAGAAAATTTACTGTTAATATTGACACTACTTGCAATGGTTCTAAAAATTCCCGATTTAGCCGATTAATCCCCGATTAATCCTCTGTAAGTTAGCCAACCGATTCGATTTTTGAAATCCGATTAATCCTATGAATTTATTTAAAGTTATATGTTTAATTGTAAATTAGACTAATATATTAAATATTATTATAATATCCGATTAATACTCCGATTAATCCTTCCGATTAATCCCCGATTACCCGATTAATCTTAAATCGGTACCTCAACCGATTTATGCCGATTACCGATTTTTACAACCATGCTTGCAACAAAACTTTTAAATGTTTGAAAAGGGTCTTCACTCAATTTTAATTAGTAGAATTTTATGATTTTAGTGATCCAGTTGCAAGTTGTGGCTGAGTTTAACTAAATTCAAAAAGTTTGAAGTTAATGTCATAGGATATAACCAAAAATTGCAAGTTTTTTTTTTTTGACAAACAAGGAGTTGTATTAACTTGTAACAAACAAATCACAGCCAGGACAAAATCCTAAACTGATAATACAATCTGGAAGGAAACAAATAAACGAGCTAACCAAGTAGTTGTTTATGTTTGCAGACTGTTTTACATCATGAATTTTACAATAATTCTTTGAAATAAAAAAGATAAGAGTGTCTTCTCGGTCGATCCATCCTGCACCAATCCTGAAACCAGTAATATCGCAAATGACTTCCACATACCAACCATCTGTAGCCCAATATTCAAAAACACCCCAGCTATCTACATGCCGAAATCCAGCTATAGACATGCCGCAAGTGACATATCTTATAAGATGAACAAAATTTAGTTGTGAAAAGTAAGCTCTTGCAATATCCAACACCAGACCAGATTCATTGCCTGGATTACAGATCTTCTGCCAAGCCACAAAAATCCTTTTCAAAGTAACCAAGATCAAAACCCAAACTAACATAAAATCACACAAAGCTCTCACAAGGAGGAGAGAAATCAAAACCCAAATAAATTGGGAGCAAATACAACAAAACAACTTTAAATTAAACAAAAGCCCAACAAAAGGCTCGATTTTATTGAATCCGAAGAAAAAGCAAGATCGGAAGAAAATGAAGGAGGAGGGAGGAGAGAGGCGGAGAGAGGTGAAGGAGGAGGGAGGAACGAGGCGGATGGAGGAGAGAGGCGAGAGAGGGGGGGAGGGGGGAGGCGGCTAGGTTACACGAGAGACTCTCATAGTACTCCGTATAAGTTATAAAAAATTGCAAGTTTTTAGTAGTATAGCTAGTTGATTACAAGTTTTTTTGAGTTCACCAGCCTAGTCGCGAGTGAGTTTCACCGAGTTTAGTGACTTATTAGTTATTTGCAAGTGAGTTTCATTGAATTCAAATCTCAAACAGCTAGCAGTTTAACTACAATAAAAACTTGCAACCTCGTCATTATCCTCGAACAAACTGGCGCGCCTGTTAAGCAAATTGCAGGTTTTATAGTTGGAGCTTTTGATTTTTGAAAAGAATTGATTGGATAGTCACACCATCATTCATCACCATAGGCTCTACTACAGTCTACAGTCTTGAAAAAATTATTTGCACAGCTAGTGAAAATTAAAATCACGAGATCGGATGGATTTATGCTCAGTCGGCTTTAAACTCGTTATATATTCAGTAAAACATATTATCTAATGCAACCAATTTTATTTTTTTTTGAAAGCAAACCAATTTTATTTTTTATTTTTTGGCTTAAAACTCTTTATACATAGTAAAATATACCATCCAATGCACCCGATTTTATTTTTCATTTATTAATTTAAAACAAGCAAAAAACACTGACAATAATTGTTTGTAAAATGTAATACAGCCATGCATGCAATGAAAGTTTCTATTTCGGATGTACTATTTTAGGTCCTCTAATCCTTCTAAATCCTTGAATTAATTATGTGATATTTTACATTTTCCTACACCAAGGTGATACGGTTGATTATTATGTTTGGGCCATTTCAGGCAGTAACTGAATCAAATTGTTTCTTAACAAATACTTGTGCCCGTTTCCAACTCGAAGTTTCGACTAGATATTCATATCAGAATATTCAAGGGAACCAGAATATATTTTGGCGGGCATTCTGTCACGTATACTTGCTGATTTTTACAAGTACGCGACACTGAAAATCTGATTGCCCATTCAGGCTTTAGCCCGAAATCCACTTTTGGCCCAAATTGAATATGTCGAATATGCAAACGGGTAAGAAGTAGGCATGTAGAAAGCCATCAGTTACTCAAACCTTACATGCAAAACTACTCATTGAGTTGCACATAAAAAAATAGGTAGGGTTTATTCATACTGTTTATTGATTATCAATTTTCACTTCTTTGATTCGGCCTCGGAAGGTGTCCTAGTAGTCATCTGGTCTACTGCATGCACAGTGCTTTGAAGTTCTTCCCAAATGGCTTTGTATACCATTCTCTGCCTATTTACTGCAGATTGTCCCTCAAAGGTTGAGGCGATCACATTGATACTGCAACAAGTAAAAGAGTAATTGTATACAAGTAATCTGCATATATAAAATATATGGTATACAATAATACATACATATTATAAAAACAAAAGTTGCCTAAAAACAGCAAAATTGGAATTCAAATCACAAACTCTGTAGCATATACTTGATCAATTTTTCCCTAGGCTTATGATAACACATTTTAAGTGTACAATATTTGTATATTATTTTAATAAATTAGTACAATATTTTTCCCTTTTTATGCTTGGTTTGCATTTATTTTGATTGTGCAGATTTTGTGAAGATATCTATGATTTGCTTATTAAAGAGAGAATACATGCATTAAAATCAAGATTCATGACACGTCGTGATGAGTCAAGAAGATCATATCAAGATAAAATGGGAATGCTGAACAAGCACTTATAATAATCATTGTAAATAAATGAGAAATCTTTGTTAAATAATGCTCCATTGTAATTGTTTAGTATAAATAGACCCTCTAAGCTCATACAATGGAGCATTATTTGCTTATTAGACATGAATTTCATTGTATGAGCCTAGAGGGTCTATTTATACTAAACAATTACAGTGGAGCATTAATTTCAAAGATTTCTTATTTATTTACAATGATCTTTATGACCAAGTGCTTGTTCAACATTCTCATCTTAGCTTGATTCACCACGATCTTCTTAACTCATCACGAGGTGTCATGAATCTTGATTTTAATGCATATATTCTCTCTTTTAATAAGCAAATCATAGATATGTTCACAAAATTTGCAAAATCAAAATAAATGCAAACCAAGCATAAAAAGGGGAAAAAAAAATACTAATTTATTAATATAATATACTAATATTGTAAACTTAAAATGTGTTATCACTTTAGTTGAGTTTTAACATATCACATTCACCAAATACTGAAACCCAAAAAGACACGAACCCGATAGGTACGGTTAGGGTGAGGAAAAAATCAACCCAAAAAAACCAGGTACAATCTGACCCGACCCAGAACCCGAAATTTCCACCCCTACCGAACCCGACCCAATACCCGAAATTGCCACCCCTACCCAGAATGCAAAAATTTCTCTGTTGGGGTTCAACAGAAAAAATATATATGTTATATAATAATTGTTATTAAATTGCAAAAATATAGGAAGAACAATATAATTTTAGTAAAAAATTTATATCCTTTACACGAAGTTTTCTTACAATGTGAGAAATGACAGAACAAAATAAACAAAGATTATTAAGAAATTAAAATGAATTTAGCAAACACAAGCACACGCGCACACATATCTTTCAATTTAAAGCTTTAGATAACACAATTCTATATAATTTTTTTGGTACTGGTTAAACTCGGCCTAGATATATATCTCTCTTTCATTGTAAAATTAAAAGATTAGATCAGAAGAGAAAGTCCAATGGTGTGCTATATCAATATTAGAGCATGTCCAATGGTGTTGCTAAAATAGATGGAGCTAAAATAGCATCATGTCTCCAATGCTTTATTCTACATCTTGTTCCAAATATTAGTAACTCTCCAGACTCCAAGTACCCCATTCTTTAAAAAAAAAACTGCATGGTATTGAATAATAAAACAAATTATAGCATTGTGCTATTTTAGCACAATGTTTAGCACACCATTGGAGTGGTGAATTTTAGTTTTTGTTCTATAATATAGATATTAGATAATGAACAAGTTATAGAACACCACTAGACTTGGACTTGCTCTCACAGAACAAAAACTAAAATTCACCACTCTGATGGTGTACTAAAAAATTGTGCTAAAATAGCACAATGCTATAATTTGTTCTATATATAGAAGTAAAGATAAAGCAATAGTCGCCAATGGTGCTATTTTAGCACCAAAAATAACTTTTGGTGCAAATAACTCCACTATTTAGCACCACCATTGGACATGCACAAAAAGAACTTTTAGGTGTTGGTTATCTAATATTACTGCTCCACCTGCACCCCCACCCCACCCCCAATAAAAATCTAATATTACTGCTCCACCCCACCCCACCCCCCCCCCCCCAAAATAAAAACAACCGGACCTTCTTTGGGTCGCAAGTATACACAACGTCACACCTCCCAAGATTCCAAGGCGGTGACAAGGAATTCACTTTTTATTCATGATTAAACTTAGCAACCATGAACAAAGCTAGATACTTATAACATAATGCAACTAGAATATTTCCTTTATTAATCAGAGTTCACACACACACAACATATGGAAACTTGCCCTAAAGCCGTATAATACCAAAACTTATAATTGATGTAGCAGCGGAGCATCATTCCAGTAGTTCCTAAAACCCCTCAACTACTACCACCATATCTTCAATATGAGGGGACCCACTAACTTCACAAGGACTCTAAATAAACAAAAAACGTGTAATACAATATAATACATGCAAGCTTCACTTTAACAAACTTGCCGTTACATACATCTAACTCATTTAAAACAGTTAGGGGAGTACAAGCTAAGATTACCTAACATGACGGCCATCACCATAAGCATCTTTAACACTGACAGATTCTGCATTTAGATGTTCCTTAATCTGTTCAAAAATACAACATATTCACACTTAATTTCATTGTTATATATCAAACAATTAAGTTTCTATTATCCATACCATACACGTGTATGCACATCAAGAACAGAATAACATATAAAAGGATAAAATAAAAGACTAAGAAACGAAACATTATTACATCTATTTTATAATCAATCCATCACTATTTCACATATCCACAATCCATTTTTAAGATTAATCTGAACCTACATAAAATGGCGCAGTTGGTATTTTCGTAGCATATAAAAGTTAAAACTTAAATTCCAAAACTTGAAACGAAATTCGTTCACTACGCGAAAGACAAATGTGTGTGTGAAACTGTAAACCGTAATATTTACTACAATATGAATCCAATCAAATCAAATTCCAAATCAAATATTGTGTCACCTGAAATGAACTTGTACACAGTCAAGCACATAAACATTTCAGCTCTCTATTCCGCAACTTCTATCACTACTAATTAAAATTCAAACTCAATAAGTTAACACAATCAAATTCAACTAAGTGTTCAAACAGACCGAACAAAATTAATTAATTTATCGAGATTAAAAATACGCTGTCTCCATTATCAAAATGATTACTTTATCGAAACAATTAATCGAGATTCTACTATACATAGGTAGCATAGAAGAAAGGACCTTCTTTTCCATGGATTGCATCAAAGGCGAGTCGATAGAACCGGGATCATTGACCTGTGTAGTTGCGCGAATACAGAAGCTCCGGCGACTACCGGAGATACCGACGGTGTAATTTGACTTGTAATTAAGTGTGTTCCGGCGACGAGTGAACTCCGGCGAGCAGGATTTGAGCGGCGGAGAAGAATATGAAGGTAGAGTACACAGTAAACGAGGACGAAAAGCACATAGCGAAGCTATTTGTGGACGAATCATTAGTGTCTTCGCTGCCATCGTCATCGTCGCCGCCGATTTAAGAACAACCATCTAATCTCTATCTCTATATCTCTGTAAGTAAGGTTTATACGGAGTTAGCTTGTTTGTTGGTCTTACTGACGCCGTTAGAGATAGAACCACGTGCATCGCTCGTGACCCGTTAGTAGCACTCTGTCTTGAGGTTTTTTTATTTTTACTTTTTTTTTTCTTTTTTATGGGGAAAAGAGTGTTTAAAAATTATGATTGTAACTAGCTCTAACATCCACGGATTGTTCTAGTTTACGGTTAGTTATAATTGTTTTTTGTTGTTATTTTATGGTTAATTTTAGTTAATCTCGTTATGATAATAAACATTATTCAATTTGTTATTTTCTTTCTTTCTTAAATAATGTTTGGTCTGTTCCTTTCTCGAAATCTCTTATTTTTATAATAGTTTCAGATGATCTTTCGAATGTTCTAATTTACGTTGTTATAGTTGTTTTTGTCGTTGGATTTTATGTTTGCTAGTAGTTGATCCCGTTGTGTCTTAAATCTTAAGTAACTTTTGGTATGCTCCTTTCTTGAGATCTCGTATTTTTATAATAGTTTTCAGATAATTCCTCTATTGTTCTAATTTACGGTTTTTATAGTTGTTTTTGTTGTTAGATTTTATGATTAATGTTACTGGATTTCGTTGTGACAATGATCATTCTATGACTCGTCACATTCTTATAATGTTTAATTTGCTACTTTCTCGAGATCTCGTATTTTTGTAATAATTTTCATATGATCCCTCTAGCTTTCTTCTTTTTCAAATTTTATTATATTTATAGTCATTACAACCAAACGTGATAATGAAATTCTATTAAGATAAGAAAATATGAAAAGGAAAAAAGATGTCATTTATAACATTAATTGAGGGTATAAAGTGAACTATATAAACTATTTAATAACACATAGTTTGTAAACTAACGTTATTCTTTTGATATTAATTTGTTAATGGTGTTAGATTAGTTAACTTATAAGGAGGTGTCACGGAGTTTAACGGATCAATATTAAAAATGAGAGTGCGGCTTATTTTTCAACTCTTTTAAAATATATCAAAAGATAATATGAAATTAGTTATTAATTATATTTTTATTATAAGAATTAATTAGTATTAATTAGTGTTCTAAAAAATTTTGAATTTTTGAGAAATTCCCGATTAACTTTTAAAAAATATTTTACTCACTATGAATTACTCTTGATTGTATATTTTATTACAAATAAATTTAATATATCAAATACTATTATAATACGAAAATATATCTGATTATTACTTCAGCTAATTTTGAATTTGCCGCTTAACCCATATCAATAATTTATTTGATTAGACCCGATTATCGAATTTTACGGGTATCTTTATATAATTATTATTTATGCTTTGTTACAAATACGACTAATTGTCAAATACTTTATTACTAAAATAAATATGTTTATTATTCTGGCTAATTCCTGATTTTCTACTTAAATTCCTGATCGAGAACCCAATAGATTAGTCCCGATTATCGAATTTTACGAGTATATGTATAATTATTATTCATCATTTAATATACTCATATACTAATTTATCAAAAAAATTAATCTAAATACATGCATATAAATAATAAATTATGAAATTTAATGTGTCACATTATTTCTCAAATGATGTTTGGTTTGTCCCCTGTTCGAGATTCTCATTTTTGTAACAGCTTTCGGGTGAGCTTTTTAACTTTAATTTTCTCAAACAAAAAATTTCTCAAGTACTTGGAATCAAGTATTTTTTTGTATTTGAAATTGCTGAATAATAAGTACCTAGAGTAGGGCACAAGAGTTAAGAAAATATGTGCAATTTTAACTATTCATATGAAATAAAGTAATAAGTTATTAATAGAGTAGGCGTGTGAATTTAGGTATATAAAGGGCATAAAATAACAAAAAGACAATAAATAAAGAATAGCATGAAAAATGAAACAATCATTACATCTTGAATAAAGAAAAATCAAATTAATAAATAAAAACACTGAGTGATATAGATAATGAATTCTACTGTTTAACAAAGTATACATGTAACTCAATGGTTATGATGCGGAACTTAAGTTTAGTGAATTGATATGTCATGTGTTCGATCCTTAGCATTGCCTAAATATTCTAAGTTTTTTCATAACATTTTATTATAAGGGCAAAAATGTAAATTATATTGAATAAAATTTGACATGTTGTTTCTAGCATTGTTGAACATCGCGAAAATGTGTATTGTTTGAACGATTTGGTGATATTTTTATACATTAGAAATATATAAAACAAATTTGGAGCACATATGTGAGGAATGCACGATCGCTAAAAGTGTGGGAGGATACCGTTGTGGCTTCCGATGCCCAAAGCAACTTCTTCCTCGACCACCAATAGGCAACTCTATGTCTTTGCAAGCATTTAAAAGGACCGTGCAACAAATTATTGAATGCTTTCATGTTTGAAATTTTAGACATTTTACAATACATTTTAAAGATTGCAAGACCTTAATTATTGTAACATACAATATCTTACTTATTAAAGTTAAAGGCCGAGGTACTCCCTTTGTTCTCCCATTATATATTGAAGAAGATACACTGTTATGTTATATAACACTATATACATAATCTTAATTATAGTTCGTCTCATAACTCAACGATATATTTTATTTAGTTATTTAATCGATATATAACTGATAACCGACATGGAGTACAAATCTCATATATATATAAATGTTTCAAATTTCCTTTCAAAATTTCATATCTTTCTTATTTCGCTAATTAATTTGCTATATTTTGTATAGTATTTATCATACCATCTTACAAATAAAATATATTATATGTAATTATTAACCAATAATCGATATGTAATCCAAATCGCATTTGTATATTTTTTTTATAAATTTTCTTAAAATTCATATTTTTAGTATGCATATAGTTTAATTGATTCTAATTTGACCAATCAATTTTAATTTAGTGCATTTTTTTTTATTAAATTTCACAACAAAATTAACCATAAATATAAATGTTTCAAATTTTCTTTCAAAACTTCATATCTTTCTTATTTCGCTAACAAATTTCTGTATTTTGTATAGTATTTATCATACCGTACTATAAATAAACTATATATTATATGTAATTATTAACTAATAATCGATATGTAATCCAAATCGCATTTGTATATTTTTCATAAATTTTCTTAAAATTTATATTTTTAGTATACCTATAGTTTAATTGATTATAATTTGACCAACCAATTTTAATTTAGTGCATTTTTTATTAAATTTCAAAACCCAAATTAATTATGAGCACTTCATATTTGATATTGTTAACAAAATAGTTGATCTCAAAGAATAATTATTTTATCTATGCATTTCATATATGAGATTATGAACAAAACAGTTTATCTCAAATATTAATTATTCTCTCCATTTCAAAAATATAAGAAAATTTTCTGTAAAATTTATTTAGATGGGTAGGTCTATAAATAATTATAAAAGAATAAAACTCAACGATATATTTTATTTAGTTATTTAATCGATAACTGATAACCAACATGGAGTACAAATCTCATATATATATAAATGTTTCAAATTTCCTTTCAAAACTTCATATTTTTCTTATTTCGCTAATTAATTTGCTATATTTTATATAGTATTTATCATACCGTCGTATAAATTAACTATATATTATGTGTAATTATTAACTAATAATCGATATGTAATCCAAATCGCATTTCTATATTTTTTTTTATAAATTTTCTTAAAAATCATATTTTTAGTATGCCTATAGTTTAATTAATTCTAATTTGATCAATTATTTTTAATTTAGTGCATTTTTTTTATTAAATTACACAACAAAATTAACCACGAGCACTTCATATGTGATATTGTTAACAAAATAGTTGATCTCTAAGAATAATTATTTTATCTATGCATTTCATATATGAGATTATTGAATAAAACAATTTATCTCAAAATATTAATTATTCTCTCCATTTCAAAAATATAAGAAAATTTTCTGTAAAATTTATTTAGATGGATAGGTCTATAAATAATTATAAAAAAATATGTACACAAGTTATAATATAAGTAATTTATCTTAAATGAATAATTTAATATATATTAAACATGATATAACCCAAAAAATATTTATATATGTGGTTAATGAATTCCATTATAAGTATAAATGTCCATCTAGCCAAGTTGGTTGGTGAGTTTAGTTTCATTATGAGATGTCATGGGTTCAACTCTTTGAAACAACAATAATTTTTAACGGGAGCTAATTTATTTGCTCAGGATGCAGGTTTGACAAGTACCTGTTCTCCTATTATATATAGAAAGCTGCACTGTTCTAATTCAAATCTCTAGTCTAGTAGGTTTGACAAGTACCTGTTCTCCTATTATATATAGAAAGATGCACTGTTCTAATTCAAATCTCTAGTCTAGTAAGAAAGATGCACTGTTCTAATTCAAATCTCTAGTCTAGTAATTTATTAGTTAGTCACGCTACTAAAGCTACCAATTATAGGTAATCCAAGGCTCCTTTGCATTGCAAAACAAAAATTGGATATATCATCTCTCTTCTTCTCTTCTACCCTCTGCAAATCAACGTTCACATTTCATTATCAAACGTTCACTTTCTATTTATGATAGAAAAATTCAAACGCAAATATAAAGTTTAAATTCATTCTTCCACTTTTAATTTTCAACCTTAATATAAATATAAAAATGTTTACAGTCATTCTACTACTTCTTCTTTTTCTTCTTATTCAATCATCCTTTTCAATTCAATGGCTCAATTTTTGCATTCAGGTGCAAATATACCCTTAGTTGAGGGCCATGCTTCTGATTTTAACACATATGCAGGTGTAATGAATTTCTTTCGAACCTTTATAGTAATGGTTTGTAATCTTGCTAGTATTGAAGATGTCAAGCAAGTGAATGTGATGCACTTTGGTGAATTTGTGGGTTATAATCTTCCTGTCGGGGATGCAAATCATTATTATTTTGTTAGAATCTACAAAGATGGGCACTCAATCACTTATCTCCTAAAGGTTGGAAATGTATATGTTCATGGATTTCAGTTTGATTATATGCTTTTGTTTTGAATATTTCATTTTATCGCCAACGTTAATTTTGTACACATATTTAAAAAAAATTCATATATAATATAAAAAATTATTGTTTATGCTACTAAAATTATGAAATAGAATTAATTTTTTAAATAACATGGATTTAATTGACCGATGATAATATTAATTTTCACAAAATATTATTGACTATCATAACTTAAAGTCTCATATTTTGTTACACGAACCATTGTACATGCTAATTTTATATAATCATCGTCTTCTATGTGTTATCATATATAATAACAATATTATTGGATAATTCCAATATTGTAATAATTTCTTTTAAATATCATTTCTTTTATTATTATTTCTTCCGATACATTAAAAAGTCTCACGAATTTTATCTTGTGTTGGTGTATTACCTAAGTTTAAAGTTTACTTTAGCTCCATAGTTATTTAAAGTTTAATTTAGCTCCAAAGTTATTTACAAATGTACAGTATTACTGTTAAGACATTCACGTACATATTACGTGTATGATTTATAAACACATGTGACATTGTGGCGTAGTGGTAAGAGCATGCATAAGTTAATTGATAGATTCCCATGAACAACACTATTTTTAATAAAAATGTGTTGGGGTTTTACCTAAGTTTAATTTAGCTCCATAGTTATTTACAAATGTATTACTTTTGAACGACATTCACTTATTAAGTGTATGGTTTTAAAACACATGTGACATTGTGGCGTAGTGGTAAGAGCATGCATAAGTTATTTGATAGACTCAAGTTCGATTCCCATGAACAACACTTTTTTTTAGTAAATATTAAACATGGGGGCAAATTGGTCTTTTCATGTGCATTAAAAAATCTCACTATTTTTTTCTTGTGTTGGAGCATGCATAAGTTAATTGATAGATTCCCATGAACAACACTATTTTTAATAAAAATGTGTTGGGGTTTTACCTAAGTTTAATTTAGCTCCATAGTTATTTACAAATGTATTACTTTTGAACGACATTCACTTATTAAGTGTATGGTTTTAAAAGACATGTGACATTGTGGCGTAGTGGTAAAAGCATGCATAAGTTATTTGATAGACTCAAGTTCGATTCCCATGAACAACACTTTTTTTAGTAAATATTAAACATGGGGGCAAATTGGTCTTTTCATGTGCATTAAAAAATCTCACTATTTTTTTCTTGTGTTGGCCTATTATATATATAATTGATAATAGATAGATAGATGTGTCGCATTGTTTCTCGAATGATGTTTGGTTTGCCCCATGTTCGAGATTCTAATTTTGTAATAGCTTTCAGGTGAGCCTTTTAATTTTAATTTTCTCAAACAAAAAATTTCTCAAGTACTTGGAATCAAGTATTTTTCTGTATCTGAAATTGCTGAATAATCAGTACCTAGAATAGGACACAAGAGTTAAGAAAATATGTGAAATTATTACCATTCATGTGAAATAAAATAATAAGTTATTAATAGAGTAGACGTGTGAATTTAGGTATATAAAGGGACATAAAATAATAAAAATACAATCAATAAGGAATAGCATGAAAAATGAAACAATCATTACATCTTGAATAAAGAAAAATCAAATTAATAAATAAACACACTGTATGATATAGATAATGAACTCTACTGTTTAGCAAAGTATACATGTAACTCAATGGTTATGATGCGGAACTTAAGTTTAGTAAATTGATATGTCATGTGTTCGATCCTTAGCATTACCTAGATATTCTAAGTTTTTTCATAACATTTTATTATGAGGGCAAAAATGTAAATTATATTGAATAATTGTGACATGTTGTGCTATTATATATAGTAGATTGTTTTTGATATAACCATATTTCTCCCATTATTTTTGCAAAATGTTGATAGTTTGAATTCTGTCAATTATGTATGTCGGTGTATTTATTTAGCAAAAATAGGTGTAGAAAAAAATAACAAAAATAGAAAAAGTTGCTTTATTTGTTTAATTAAAAAAACTTATTATACACATGTGAATATCACACAAAAATAAGTACATGGATGAACAAGTTCTCGATTCAATGATTTCAACAAATAAATGGCAATATATATACTAAAGTAAAACATTTTGCCGAAAACACCACTTGAAATACTATAGTTTTAAATTACCATTTGCAATACTGAACAAACACTTTACTTAAACTTAATGTACTACCGTCTATATGTTACTAATTCCGTTAAATCATTAGAGGTAAAACTGTCTTTTCCCATCTACATCTTTTTATTTTTACTTTTCTTATTCCCTTTACCCCCCAACCCCCATCTGTATGTAAAACTTATAAGGTAGCAGCCATTATAGGAATAGATAAGATGAACCAATGAAGAAGAATTGAATATTGGAATCTATTCTAGCACCCTCATTTTCTAGATATATCATGATTATAACAAAGAAGTACAACTACTAACAATAATCCATATTCTGTTGTATGCATAGGCAAAAGAATTAAAAAATCGCTGATGGATAAACAACTTCACAGATGCTGCGAATGAAGCTGTTATCATGCAAGAGAGGTTTCCAAGAAAAACATGCAGTTAGATCATTTGTATGCAATCTACAAAAACCCCCGCCCCTCCTCTATGTTGGAAATATTAACTAATACAGCAACATAGAGGCAATTATATATCGTATTTAACAAGCCAAGACCAAGCAAACAATTAACGAAACAAAACACGAAGGTATAAAGCATGCATATCAGTAACTGAAAGAACGAAGGAAAGTTAGAAAACATACCAGTAGCCATAGCTATATCAGTATGTAAAACAAGTAAAACAAACAGCTGAGTCGTCATGATTTGCTCGAAGTCCTGACTGCTCTTGAAGAGATAATTGCCCCCACTTAGTGTGTCAGGAAGCTTGCAACACCTCTCCTAGGATAAAACAGCTCCGAGTAATGTAACCACAGCAATTAGACTACTCGACTTCGACTGGCACCTCAATCGCTGGAAAAAACCCACAAATAAAGCAACTTCGACAGGAAGGGAGAAGAGAGTGTATATAGGAGAAGAGAATGTAGGGTGTGGTGTATGAAACACAGCAGCTTAGCTCTCTATTTATAGGAGAGGCCAAACGTAACTGATGCCACCCAATTAATATTGTAACTCCCATTCTAATTAATTAAAATGAAATGATCGATTTAATATAATCAAAACGGCTGTTACAGCTGATTTAGATTAAATAAATCGTAACAGTTACGTATATATATATTATCCACACACATCAGTTTTTATTATAATTATACGAATATATACAATATATATTATCAAATTCTGACCCAACATCAGGATCTGATCCATCAGGATTTTCGTCCGTCAGGATCTGATGTCCATCAGCATTTGATCATTCATCAGGATCTGATACTGTCAGGACTTGAGGTCCATCAGTATTTGATCCAGCATCAGGATCTGGTAGTACCTTCAGGATTTCATCAGGACTTGGCCCATCAGTATTAGATGTCTGACCAGTTACTGATTTATTCCAAGAACTGATCCCAATTAATATATATATATATATATATATATATATATATATTCTAATTAAAATATTAATTAAACACATAAATAAAATCCCTCGCCCAGGTCGCCTCGCGTACGCGAGACGCCGAGACATTCGCCCAAATCGCCCTTAGTAGTTGTACACTACCCATGTGTGTGATTCTATATAAAGCCAACAACCTCCTTTATTTATTTCAATGTGGGACAAATACACATTCTTATTTTCAAGCTCTTTCAAGCTACCCACTTCAACTCTATTTCTCTATGGGTTTCACTAAGAAAATTACTTAGACCCATATATGAAAATTTAAGTCATCATAGCAAGGAATAATTTCCAATCGTTAAAATCCGGAATTAACATCAAGAACATAAAATACTTATGCTCCAAAAACTCCATTTTCTAACAATCCCCCACAAATCCATATAGAAATGCTTCAGGTTTCTCATCATGACTTGTTTTTCAGAGTCGGTACCCTTCCGGGTTTGAACCCTCCTAAGTCCCCTACTTCGATGACTACCGGATTCAGATGGAATGTTTCACCTTGAATCTTAATCCATTTGATGTAATCATGTTCCATAGACAACGACAAGTCAAAGGCTATGGTGCCAATCTACGGCTTTGAGACATTAATGGTCTTGTCTTGATCCTGTTCGTCGAATGCTTCAAGGAATAACCCTTTCCTCTAATTGCGACCACACAACTACATTCGCTTAGCTGGGCATCTCCAGAGATGTACTGCTACCATCTCGTCGAATGACTTGACCTCATTCAGAGTTATAATAACTCTTGCTTACTAGCAGTGTCAGTACCTTCTAGGTTTATAGGGGATAGACTCAGATACAACAGTATCATCTATGTAGCAAAGGTACTTGATAAGTGGCTTTTATATCCACTTGGAACATTCTAAATCGGCTTAAATTGATTGTCTTGAACTCAAGTTTCTTGTAGTTTTGATGTGTTTTGCTTAGTTGTGCAGGTTTACGAGAATGTTGATTAAGGTGGATGCTTCTATAATTTTTTGGGAATTAATTGATTAAAATTCGGATTTTCTGGGAAGGCTGCGCAACTTACACTGTTTTGGTCATATCTGGAGTTCTGTAAGTCCGTTTTCAGTGATCTTACTGCCCACGCGAAGCTTGAGAGATTTTCTACAACCTGGGATAGGAAGCACGTGCAAGTAATATGTTGATTAAAATCGCGCGCCTGTTCTAGTTACAGAAGGCTGGGAATTTACTGTTTTGCCCTTTTCAAGTTCTAATTATATTCCGGGCAGGTTTTAGCACCTTAATTAAATTCTAATTGTAATAGAAGATAAATTCTTGCTGGGCAAGAAATATAGAGCCTATAAAAACACATCCTACCATTGTAATAGATATACACATTATCATAGTTTTATTATTGTAACTAGTTTAGATCTGCAAGGGAGAAAAGGAGAGAAGGGTTCAACGCTCGTGACAAGCAACGGATCTAGATCTACTTCATCCTTTGTGTTACTTTGGATTATAGATTTGTTTTCTCAAACTCTTGTTTATTAATATAATTACGTCTTTTATTCATATCTTGTTATTTACCATGTTTTCATCAAATCCCATGGTGACGAAAGGTTTAGTTATGAACTAATCGTTGTCATGGGATCCTAGTGGATTTATCTATGTAGCTTAGTAGTTTGCATGCCTTAAAGATTTATGTGTGGTGAATACTGATATCCTCGTATGGTTAATCTTAATGCTTTTGGATGCGTAGCTAACATCTAAATTGAATTGTTAATCTCTTGCTAAACGAGAGTGGATCTTGAGATTTAGAACTTGCCATGCTAGCATAGGATAGGTTGGTGTTTTAACATCATGATTTGTGGCATCAATAGAGATATTATGCTACCCTATGTGATCTAAGTGGATAACTTGTGCTTCAACCTTTATGTTTTCAAATTCTATAGAGATATAGGGTCTAAACATAATAGGTGCCTATTCATCTTCTATCTCTTTTGTGGATGTATGTGTAGATTGGTACTAGTATACCGAGAGGTAACTTTTACTCTTTTCGTGTTATTCGATCAGATATCAAAACCATCGCATGATTTAATTAAAGGCTGCAACTCTAAGTGAAGAAGATGATGAAACTAGGATTCCATGTTTTATTCTCATATTAGTAATTCGATTTTAATCTCTTTAATTAGTTAATCTTTAGTTTGATAATTAATTTAGTAGTTAATAAAAACCCAATTTGTTATTTGTCTTAGCAGTGGATAAAAACCATACATCGGTGCATAGGTACATTAATTGAATTGAACACCATTCTAGATCTCTGTGGGAACGAACTTGATTTAATCATATATTACTTGTGACAACGTGCGCTTGCGTAAATTTTGCATAACAGTACTACCAATTCATCCTTACAGCTTGTTATTACCACATTGAATACACTTCAAGGGATCTCCTCTCATGTGTATTGGGTTCCCACTGATGATGAACTATGATGGGTTGACAGCCCCATCCCCAACCTTGACTTAAGGACCACTGTAGGTTCCAGTCCTTTAGATAAAGGATCAGCTATATTATTCTGAGTTCCTATGAACTCTACAGCGATAATCCTATCAGACACTAAACCCCTAATAGACTTTAGTCTAACTTGGATGTGCCTCTTTGTCTTAGCATTATACTTTTTACTGCTAATCTTGTCGATAGTTGTTTTACTATCACAATAAATAGCGAGCGCAGGAAGAGGTCTACTTACTACAGGTATCGCGGACATAAGTCCGTGTAACCATTCAGCCTCCGTCCCCGTGGCATCAAGCGCACACAACTCAGCCTCAAAAGTAGACCGAGTTACTATAGTCTGTTTGGTCGACTTCCAGGATATTGCTCCACCTGCTAAAGTGAACACGTATCTAGTCACTCCATTGGAACCAGACTTCTTAGCTATCCAACTTGCATCACTGTACCCCTCAAGCACACCAGGAAATCTCCTATAGTGTAAACTTAGGTACATTGTGCCTTTTAGATATCTAAGTACTCTATCAAGAGCATCCCAATGAGTTCTGTTTGGACAGCTTATATATCTAGCCAACTTAGACACAGAGTATGAAATATCTGGTCTAGTACAGTTAGCAAGATACTGCAAACTCCCTATAATCTGAGAATACCTTAACTAAGACACAGGTACTCCTGAAGCATTCTTAACAAGGGCAACTTTAGGATCATAGGGTGTACTAGCGATTCTACACTGTGAATAACCATATTTCTCAAGTATAGATTTCTCTATATAATGAGACTGCGATAAAGTTATTCCCTCAGCTGTTTGTGGCAGTTTGAGACCAAGAATCACACTAGCCTCACCCATATCCTTCATTTCAAAGTGCCTTTTCAAGAAAGCTTTTGTCTCGTTAATAATCTCAATATTGGTTCCAAACAGTAATATGTCGTCTACATATAGGCACAAGATGACACACTCACTACCTTTAACTTTGGTGTAGACACACTTGTCACTATCATTAATATCATAACTGAATGGCACTATAGTTTCATCAAACTTTTTATGCCAATCCCTAGGAGCTTGTTTCAAACCATAGATGGATTTGATCAACTTACATACTTTCCTTTCGTTACCAGATGCAACAAATCCCTCAGGCTGATCCATATAAATCTCTTCTTCAAGTTCACCATGAAGAAAAGCTGTCTTTACATCCATTTGATGGATGATAAGACCATGTACGGAAGCCAATGCTATTAGCATTCGGATTGTTGTCATTCTAGCTACTGGAGAGTATGTGTCAAAGTAATCAATGCCCTCCATTTGCTTAAAACCCTTAGCTACTAGTCTAGCTTTGTACTTATCTATTGAGCCGTCAGGGTTCAACTTCCTTTTAAAAATCCATCTACACCCGATAGTAGAACACCCAGGAGGGAGATCAACTAACTCCCATGTTCCGCTAGAAACAATAGAGTCAATTTCACTCTTTACAGCGCCCTTCCAGTGCCTAGACTCTGAAGAATCCATAGCTTGTCGGAAAGTTAAAGGTTCGTCCTCGACATTGTAAGTGATAAAATCACTTCCAAAATCCTTGACTACCTTTGCACGCTTGCTCCTTCGTGGTTCCTCTACCTTCTTAGGAGTAGAGCTACTACTAGGTTCCGCCCCCACATTTTTCATCTTTTCCACATGATCAGGAATAGAACTTGATGTGTGAGTAGGATCTTCATTAGAAGTATCTTGAGGCATACCAGTCTTCATAGGGTAAACATCCTCAAAGAATGTAGCATCACGAAATTCAACTATCGTGTTTGCCACTATACCATCTATGTCAGATTTTAACACTAAAAATCTCATAGTTGTAGTGGTTTCAAGATAGCCCAGAAAGATATAATCAACAGTCTTCGGACCTAGTTTCTTTCTCTTGTGTTCAGGGACAAGTACCTTGGCAAGGCAACCCCACACACGAAGATACTTAAGACTAGTCTTTTTGCTCTTCCATAACTCATAGGGTGTCTTATCCATGTGTTTCAGAGGGACTCTATTCAGAATATGGCAAGCCGTATTCAGAGCTTCTCCCCACATGTATTTAGGCAACCCAGAATTAATAAGCATACTATTAATCATATCTTTAAATGTTCTGTTCTTTCGCTCAACAACCCCATTAGACTCAGGTGTGTATGGTGGGGTAACTTCATGAACTATACCATTGCTTGCACAAAATTCATTAAAAGCATTACTCGTATACTCACCACCTCTATCAGATCTCAACCTTTTAAGTACCTTACTAGTTTGTTTTTCTACTTCAGTTTTATATATAATGAATTTACTAAGTGCTTCATCCTTATGTCTAAGTAAATAAACATAACAGTATCTACTACTATCATCTATAAAGGTAATGAAGTATCTAAACTGGTCCTTAGTCAACACACCACCAAATTCACAAATATCAGTGTGTACTAAATCTAACAAGTCTGAATCCCTAACAATATTATGAAAAGGTTTCCTTATTTGTTTAGCAGACACACATACTTGACATTTAGAATTCTTTTCTATAGTATGTTTTGGAATCAACTCTAAGTTCATCATATTTTTAAGAGCACTAAAATTTAAGTGACCAAGTCTAGCATGCCATAAATCTGAAGATTCAACATAGTTAACAGAAGGAGTAATCTTATTAAAAGCACCCAAAACGGGCTCAACATTTATTACAAATAAACCATTTGACAAGTAACCCTTGCCAAAGAATTACCAGTATGAATAAGAACTACTTTATTACATTTGAGAGAGACTTCAAAGCCATTAGCTACTAAACAACTACCACTTATTATATTTCTACGCATGTCAGGAACATGATGCACTCTCGTCAGGGATAGAATACGTCCCGAAGGAAACTTCAGGTCCACGTTTCCTACTCCATGTACTTGAGCGGCACTTGCGTTCCCCATCGTCACTGTCAAGCTATGACTCTCTTGATAAGATACAATAAACTAATGTTAGCACAAATATGCACATTAGCTCCAGTATCAATCAACCATTCATTTGACAGATAAGTGGAAAATAGTACAGGGTTGTAGGTAACATACCGGTCCACGTTGGTTTCAGAAGCCAAACCCTCACCAACAACCATGTTCGCTACAGGCCAACTTGAGGTTCCAAGCACAGCATTCGCTTGAGCTACAGCCTCGGCTTTCTTTGCTTTCTTTGTAGGGCAGTCCTTACTCCAGTGCCCAACCTGCCCACAAGACCAACATGGTTTGTTTGCCTTTGGTTTCTTGGCCTTATCCTTGTCATTCTTAGGTTTATTACTATTACCCTTATTAGAGACAGCCTTCCTTTTCTATCCTACAGTTGCTACATTCACCTTCGAACTTCCGTGCTCAGTTGGCATCACATGTCCCTGTTTGGACTTGTGTTGTTCTTGCACCGAGATGTCAAGCATAAGGTTGGTCCAGGTGATCTCTCCTTTCTGTCTTTTCAGGGAGAGAGAGAACTCTTCCCAAGACTTTGGGAGCTTTTCAATCACACTCATCACCTTAAACTTTTCGGGGAGGTCCATTCCAGACTCCTTCAAAGCATGCACTATCATCTCGAACTCATGCACTTGCTCAGTCATGGACTTATTGTCCACCAGCTTGAAATCAAGGAACCTAGCCACAGAATACTTTTCCAGACCTTGTGAGTCAGTATTATGTGTCTGGTCCAGCTTCTCCCATAAGAGTTTTCCGGTGTAGGCATCGGAGGAGTACACATCAAACAATGTGTTTGTGAGAGCAGCCAAAATGGCCGTCCTAGCCACCCCATCCTTCTCAGCCCACTTCGCAAAACCCTTAACTGAATCAGCCTTCTCTTGATCCACAACCGGCTTCTCATACTCCACGACAAGCCACAAACCCTTTACAGTCAACCACAACTTCATCCTTTTCTACCAACGAGAAAAGCCAACGCCCCCATTGAATTTCTCCGGCAAGCCAGTTAATTCAACGGGTTGTGGAAAACTGTAAGTGGTCCAATCAATGACCCCAGCAGATGCAACCGAACTACCACTAGCAGGAATTTCACTCTCGTTAACCATTATGCTAAATACTATATAACGAATTATCTCTTCAAGAATGTTGGAAATATTAACTAATACAGCAACATAGAGGCAATTATATATCGTATTTAACAAGCCAAGGCCAAGCAAACAATTAACGAAACAAAACACGAAGGTATAAAGCATGCATATCAGTAACTGAAAGAACGAAGGAAAGTCAGAAAACATACCAGTAGCCATAGCTATATCAGTATGTAAAATAAGTAAAACAAACAGCTGAGTCGTCAGGATTTGCTCGAAGTCCTGACTGCTCTTGAAGAGATAATTGCCCCCACTTACTGTGTCAGGAAGCTTGCAACACCTCTCCCAGGATAAAAAAGCTCCGAGTAATGTAACCACAGCAATTAGACTACTCGACTTCGACTGGCACCTCAATCGCTGGAAAAAACCCACAAGTAAAGCAACTTCGACAGGAAGGGAGAAGAGAGTGTATAGAGGAGAAGAGAATGTAGTGTGTGGTGTATGAAACACAGCAGCTTAGCTCTTTATTTATAGGAGAGGCCAAACGTAACTGATGCCACCCAATTAATATTGTAACTCCCATTCTAATTAATTAAAATGAAACGATCGATTTAATATAATCAAAACGGCTGTTACAGCTGATTTAGATTAAATAAATCGTAACAGTTACGTATATATATATTCTCTACACACATCAATTTTTATTTTAATTATACAAATATATACAATATATATTATCAAATTCTGACCCAACATCAGGATCTGATCCATCAGGATTTTCGTCCGTCAGGATCTGATGTCCATCAGCATTTGATCATTCATCAGGATCTGATACCGTCAGGACTTGAAGTCCATCAGTATTTCCCATAAGAGTTTTGCGGTGTAGGCATCGGAGGAGTACACATCAAACAATGTGTTTGTGAGAGTAGCCAAAATGGCCGTCCTAGCCACCCCATCCTTCTCAGCCCACTTCGCAAAACCCTTAACTGAATCAGCCTTCTCTTGATCCACAACCGGCTTCTCGTACTCCACGACAAGCCACAAACCCTTTACAGTCAACCACAACTTCATCCTTTTCTACCAACGAGAAAAGCCAACGCCCCCATTGAATTTCTCCGGCAAGCCAGTTAATTCAACGGGTTGTGGAAAACTGTAAGTGGTCCAATCAATGACCCCAGCAGATGCAACCGAACTACCACTAGCAGGAATTTCACTCTCGTTAACCATTATGCTAAATACTATATAACGAATTATCTCTTCAAGAATGTTGGAAATATTAACTAATACAGCAACATAGAGGCAATTATATATCGTATTTAACAAGCCAAGGCCAAGCAAACAATTAACGAAACAAAACACGAAGGTATAAAGCATGCATATCAGTAACTGAAAGAACGAAGGAAAGTCAGAAAACATACCAGTAGCCATAGCTATATCAGTATGTAAAACAAGTAAAACAAACAGCTGAGTCGTCAGGATTTGCTCGAAGTCCTGACTGCTCTTGAAGAGATAATTGCCCCCACTTACTGTGTCAGGAAGCTTGCAACACCTCTCCCAGGATAAAAAAGCTCCGAGTAATGTAACCACAGCAATTAGACTACTCGACTTCGACTGGCACCTCAATCGCTGGAAAAAACCCACAAGTAAAGCAACTTCGACAGGAAGGGAGAAGAGAGTGTATAGAGGAGAAGAGAATGTAGGGTGTGGTGTATGAAACACAGCAGCTTAGCTCTTTATTTATAGGAGAGGCCAAACGTAACTGATGCCACCCAATTAATATTGTAACTCCCATTCTAATTAATTAAAATGAAACGATCGATTTAATATAATCAAAACGGCTGTTACAGCTGATTTAGATTAAATAAATCGTAACAGTTACGTATATATATATTCTCTACACACATCAATTTTTATTTTAATTATACAAATATATACAATATATATATTATCAAATTCTGACCCAACATCAGGATCTGATCCATCAGGATTTTCGTCCGTCAGGATCTGATGTCCATCAGCATTTGATCATTCATCAGGATCTGATACCGTCAGGACTTGAGGTCCATCAGTATTTGATCCAGCATCAGGATCTGGTAGTACCTTCAGGATTTCATCAGGACTTGGCCCATCAGTATTAGATGTCTTGGGAATTAATTGATTAAAATTCGGATTTTTAAGAAGGGTTGCGCTGTCTACACTGTTTTGGCCATATCTTGAGTTCTATAAGTCTATTTTCAGCCCGTAAGCAGTCCACGCGAAGATAACGAGATTCTCTATCATTCTAAGGTGGTCCAGAGGTTCAATTACGTTTGGAACGTTCCAGAAAAACTGAAGAAAAGTCAGCCACGAATTTTCCTTAAAAACAGAATCAGTTTAGGAAACGTATCTTGCAGAAATTCTATTATAATTTTGTTTTGGTATTTTCTTGCTGGGCAAGACTTTTAGAGCCTATTTAAACACATCCTACCATTGTAATAGAGATACACATTATCAATAGCTTTATTATTGTAACCTAGCTTAGATCTGCAAGGGAGAAAAGGAGAGAAGGATTCAACGCTCGTGACAAGCAACGGATCTAGATCTACTTCATCCTTTGTGTTATTCTGGATTATAGATTTGTTTTCTTAACTCTTCGTTTTAATAATATTATTACTTCTTTCTTCCATATCTTGTTTTATATCATGTTTTCATCAAATCCCATGACGATGAACGGTTCAATTATGGGCTAATCGTTGTCATGAGATTCTAACGGAGTTATCTATGTAGCTTAGTAGTTTGATTGCTTTAAAGATTATGTGTGGTGAATTCTTGATATCCTTGTATGGTTAATCTTAATGCTTTTAGATGCGTAGCTAACATCTAAATTGAATTGTTAATCTCTTGTGAAGCGAGAGTGGATCTTGAGATTTAGAACTTGCCATGCTAGCATAGGATAGGTTGATGTTTTAGCATCATGATTTGTGGCATGAATAGAGATATTATGCTGCCCTATGTGATCTATGTGGATAACTTGTGCTTAAACCTTTATGTTTTCAAATTCTATAGAGATATAGGGTCTAAACATAATTGGTGTCTACCCATCTTCTATCTCTTTTGTGGATGCATGCGTAGTTTGGTACTAGTATACCGAGAGGTAACTTTTACTTATTTCGTGTTGGCCGATCAGATATCAAATCCCACATGTGTATTGATTAAAGGCATCAACTCTAAGTGAAGTAGATAATGAAGTTAGAGTCCCATGTTTTTATTCTCATAAGTAATTCGATTTCTATTCTTATTAGTTAATTTAATTCTTAGTTTTATAATTTGCATCTTAGTTTAATTTAGTTAATCAACCCCAATTTGTAAATTGTCTTAGCAGTGAATTAAAACCATACATTGTTGCATAGGTACTAAATTGAAGTAAAAACCTGATCTCTGTGGGAACGAACTTGACTTATATCTGTATTACTTGTGACCACGTGCGCTTGCATGATTTTGTGTTAACAAGTTTTTGGCGCCGCTGCCGGGGATCATCGGTGTTTTTATTTTAGTTTATGTGCTTGTCATCAGTAGTCGTTAGCGTTCACTGACTCGGATTTCTTACTTGTTTGTTTGTTTCGTGGTGCAGGTACTTAGGTTTGTATGCAAACACGTTTGCAAGCTCGTTTGGAAGAACTGGCAAAAGACGATCTTGTAGAGAATTTAGAGAATAAGAACGAGGAAACTGAAGCTATAGTAGCAGTGGCAGATGCAGCAGCAGCTAAGGCTTTGAAGGAGTATTCTCAGCCAAAGATCAATGATATCCAGTCTAGTATTATCAGGCCAGCCATCACGGCTAATAACTTCGAGATCAAGCTGGGCACTATTCAGATGCTACAGAATTTGGTTCAGTTTGGGGGTGCTCCTACGGAGGATCCTAACATGCATATTCGGGACTTTATCGAGATCTGTGATACTTTTAAGTTCAATGATGTTTCGGATGATGCTATCAAGTTGAGGCTTTTCCCATTCTCTTTGAAGGATAAGGCCAAGGGCTGGTTACACTCTCTACCACCTGGTTCCATTACTACATGGGAGGATCTTGCTCAAAAGTTTCTTACTAAATTCTTCCCTATGGCGAAAACTGCAGCATTGAGGAATCAGCTAGCCCAATTTCAGCAGCAATCTGGAGAATCTCCGTGTGAGGCTTGGGAACGTTATAAGGAGATGCTCAGGAGATGCCCACATCATGGGATGCCAAACATGATGGTAATCAATTGTTTTTACAATGGGCTGGGAGCATAATCTAGGCAAATGGTAGACGCAGCATCAGGAGGAGCCTTATGGGCTAAGAGCTACGAGGAAGCTTACGATCTAATTGAGATGATGGCTGCTAATGAATATCAAAATCCAACTCAAAGACTACCACAAGGCAAGGTTACAGGAATTCTGGGAGTTGACACAGTTACAGCTCTAGCAGCCTAGCTAGAGGCACTTAATATGAAATTAGATTTTATGACAAAGCATGGGGTGCCTCAGGTTGCGAGAGTGTGTGAACTATGTGTTGGCGCACATGAGACGAGTCAATGCGCCATCTCCAGTAAATCGGTGCAATTTGTGAGCAATTTTCAAAGGCAACAGCAACCAAATCCAAATTATCAATATCCACATCAGTCTTATCACCAGTTTCAGGGTCATCAGTACGGAGTTGAGCCATTTAATTCTTCAGGTTTTCAGCAACTGTATGCTCCAAGGCAACAGTTTCAACCTCCTGGTTTTCAGCAGCAACAGTTTCATACTGGTGCTAGCCATCAGTCGAATGAAAAATCTGAATTAGAAGAGTTGAGATTAATGTGCAAGAGTCAGGCAGCAACTCTCAAGAGTCAGGAAGCATCTCTCAAGACATTGGAGAGTCAGATCGGACAAATTGCAAGTGCCTTACTCAATAGGCCACAAGGAACTCTTCCTAGCGATACGACGGTTAATCCAGGCAGAAGGGAAAGTAAAGAACAGGTTAATGCAGTTACTTTGAGATTTGGAAAAGTCACGAGTGATCCTAAATCAGCAACTGAAGAAGATGAAGATGTTCAGAATCAGCAAGTTGAAAAATCTGCAGTGCCAGTAATTGAGAAATCTGATTTAGTGGCTGATCAGCTTGATGGTGAGAAGAGCAAGAAACCTGTTGAAAAGTCTACTCCGGAGCAACCTTCAAAGAATAATCAGGTCTATCCACCTCCTCCATTTCCTGGACGTTTGCAGAAAAGTCAAGAGAAACAGTTTCAGAAATTTATGGATGTCTTCAAGAAATTGTCCATTAACATTCCTTTTGTTGAAGCATTGGAGCAGATGCCAAGATATGCTAAGTTCATGAAGGATATTTTGTCACGGAAGAGAAGGTTGGAAGAATTTGAAACAGTGGCTTTGACGGAGGAGTGTAGTGCCGTTCTGCAGCAAAAGTTGCCTCCTAAGCTTAAAGATCCGGGAAGTTTCACCATTCCTTGTACTATTGGCAACCTTTCTTTCAGCAAGTGTTTGTGTGATTTGGGAGCTAGTATTAATCTCATGCCCTTGTCTGTTTTCAAGCAACTTGGTTTACCGGAGCCGAAGGCAACTAACATCTCTTTACAATTGGCTGATCGATCTATCACTTATCCAAGGGGTATAGTAGAGGATGTCTTGGTGAAGGTTGATAAGCTCATATTTCCTGCCGATTTTGTAATTCTAGATTTTGAAGAAGATAAGAAGATTCCCATAATTTTGGGAAGGCCTTTTCTAGCTACGGGTCGTACTTTGATTGATGTGCAAAAAGGAGAGCATACAATGAGGGTGCAAGATCATAATGTTACCTTTAATGTGTTCAAGGCCATGAAATTTCCAACAGAGGATGAAGAGTGTTGCAGTGTGGAAATAGTTGATACGGGTCAGAGAAAGAAATTTGATCAGTTATTAAGCGAAAAGTCGGATACGCACATGCTAAAGCATCCTATCAGTGATTCCATTGACGGTTCTTCGATTCGAGATCTTTCGAAAGTAAAGCTTGGGAAACTTCCACCACATTTGAGGTATGTCCTTGTAAATAATGAGCTAATGATTTTTGAAGAGGGACATGATAACGTGTTGCGAAGGTGGAAAGCCGATATTAAGGAAGAAGAAATTTTTGTTCAGCCGGTTGAGTCGGAGAAGCATCTTAGAGGTGTGAAGAAGAAAAAGAAAAAGATTTGGCCGGTGGGAAGTAAAATCAGATTGAAGTCTGACGAAAGAGTTTTGTGGAAAGCAAGCAATCAAGATGTCAACATTCGTATGAATGGTCTTTCTGTTGAGAACGGTTCGGTTATTCTTTTGAAACCGTCTTGAGTTGAGGAAGTAACGTCAAGCTATTGACGTTAAAGAAGCGCTTGGTGGGAGGCAACCCATGCATTAGTGTAGGAAAAAAAAAGAATCTTTTGTGTCATAAAAAATAAAAAAAAATCGAATTTTGAGGGTGTAACGCAGGATGAGACTGCGTTTCTGTGTTCTGGGCAAATTTCGCCCCTGTTGCGCAATTTGCGTATGCGTTACTGGACTTGGGGCAATTTGCGCTGGGGATGCGCAAGTTGCAGTAGCGTGTCTGGTCTAGACGCAATGTGCGTCTCACGCGCGCAACCCGCACGTCTGCCTGTGTTGTCAGAGGTTGTCAGCGTCTCCTGTTTAGTGTTGTGTGTGCTGTTGTGTTGTATATTATAAAAAAAAAAAACCTTTACACCCCATTCTATTTATACCCCATTCTCTCTAATTCTTTTCCTATTTCAATTCCAAAACCCCCCATCTTTTATTCAAAAAATTCTAAACCTATTTCTATTCTAATTCATATTATTATTATTATTATTATTATTATTATTATTATTATTATTATTATTATTATTATTATTATTCATATTTATTATTTATTATTTATTATTATTCTTATTATTATTTATTATTATTATTTTTATTATTATTATTTTTATTATTATTATTTATTATTCTTATTATTATTATAATAATAATTATTATTATTATATACCCACCTATTCATACAAATCCAATTCCTCTTCTATTTATTTAAATCTCTAAAAATTCAATTCTAAAGAGGAATTAATTGCAAGTTCACCTCTTTGATTCGTATTGGGTAAATCTTTTTCTCTAATCTTATTTTTATTATGAATTTGTGTTCTTGTCAATTGGGGATTTTGTAGTATTCAGGCAAGATGGTCAGTCTATGGAGCTCGTGCGCAATATCCTCCACCAGATTCATCCGAGGAGGATGAGGACTCAGACGAGTAGGTATGTTTTCTGCTATCCCTTGTATTTACTTCCATTCAATGCGGACATTAAATATTTTAAGTTTGGGGGTGGTTTGAGGGATTAGTAGTTGTTGTTGTATTATGTGTTCATATAGGATTTCATGCTTTGCATATTAGTAGTAGTAAGTTATGCATTTATGTTCGTGTTATCTACGTTTATTTCATATAGGACATTCTGTTTTTATTTTTTTTGTATATCATGTGAGTTCATAATAGTTTGCATTTGCACCCATGCTTGATAGGAATTTTGTGTTGTTGACGCTTTTGATTGAGAAGTGATATGCTTTGTTCTTGTGCACACACATACACTAGTAAGTTGAAGCTAGTAGACTTATTGAATGTTGTAAGTGATTAGAAGGACATGAATATGTGCAAGATGATTTAGTTTGCATGCTTTGAATACAAGTCGGTGCGTTAGAGAGATTTTTGCTTGGGATTGAGTATGTTTTTCCACCAAGTGAGTTTTTGAGCCTTATTGCATATTTGCAAATTTATTCGTTTGCTTGAGTGTCCACGGATTGTTTGCATTGCTAGCAGTTGTTTGAGGTCTTTCTTGAAACGCATGACATTATTTGACGATTAAAATGATAAAGGCATGTAGGACTAATCGCATATTTTCCCATATTACCACACCATATTTACATGATCAATTAGTTAACCCGTTGAGCTTAATCCTATTTTTTCGGTGACATACCACATTACTTGCCTAGACCTTTTTCTTGTATTGGCCTTACATTAATTTGAACCCACATTGTCAAAGGCTAGTAGAGTGCTTAAGGGAGTAATAAGGTGTGCAAGGAAGGGTATTGCTGGTCATAATTTTGGGGGAAATATTGAAAATTGGGTTTGGTTGTTTACTTGATAGTCGGCATATGTAATAAATTGTGGGATCATTGTTATTGTTTATATTATTGTTTGTGTTATATTTAGCTCTCAAAAAAAAAGTGAAAAAAAAAAGAAAGTGAAAAAAAGAAAAAAAAAAGAAAAGAAAATATATATTATGAGAGCATGTTTGTGTTTGTTGCGATCCTATTTCAGTCGACTAGTCGAGTGTTCTTAGTAAAATTATGTGGGGGGGGGGGAAATAGGGTGTTGTGTATGATTTATTATGGTACTTACTAGCTTTTGACACTTCACCTGATTTGGCTTATTTGACATACCTTGTCCCTAGCCCCGTTACAACCCAATTAAAGACCTTTTGATTATCGTCATTGATGTATGTTGTGTTAAGAGTTAGATTGATACCAAATGTCAAGCATGCTTATGATTTTGTCGGAATTGAGTGATACACTTACCCTTGTTCTTGAGTGAATATTCTTTGTGAGTGGATTGTGAGTGTTTGCTTGATTTTGCGTATGAGATCCCGAGTGTTGTCTCAAAGATGTACTCTTGTAGGCTTAGCATGCTTACTAACTTATTCTTACACTTGACATGGACTTGTGAGAACTTATGCATGTTCATTGAGTAGACTATGTGAATACTTGCACTTTCGACACCAAGACATTGCGTATTTACTTTGATTCTTAAGTTGATATGGCATGAGAGGAATTGAAGGTATGGTAGATTAGATTAATTGCATTTTTCATATTAGTTGCATTCATGCATTGCATTGCATTAGGTTACATGGATTTTGTGGGTACATTCGCTATAGGCCCTCACGAGACCTTGCTCGTCCACTAGGGCTGCCTAGGGGTTTAAAAGGCTTGTTGCATATGCCAAATGCAACCGTGATCACCTACGGAAGTGGTACTAGTTAGTTAGTTAGTTGTAATTGTTTATGCTTGAGGACAAGCATCGGTTTAAGTTTGGGGGTGTGATAAGTGGATTTTATATCCACTTGGAGCATTCTAAATCGGCTTAAATTGATTGTCTTGGACTCAAGTTTCTTGTAGTTTTGATGTGTTTTGCTTAGTTGTGCAGAATTACGAGAATGTTGACTAAGGTGGATGCTTCTATAATTTTTTGGGAATTAATTGATTAAAATTCGGATTTTTAAGAAGGGTTGCGCTGTCTACACTGTTTTGGCCATATCTTGAGTTCTATAAGTCTATTTTCAGCCCGTAAGCAGTCCACGCGAAGATAACGAGATTCTCTATCATTCTAAGGTGGTCCAGAGGTTCAATTACGTTTGGAACGTTCTAGAAAAACTGAAGAAAAGTCAGCCACGAATTTTCCTTAAAAACAGAATCAGTTTAGGAAACGTATCTTGCAGAAATTCTATTATAATTCTGTTTTGGTATTTTCTTGCTGGGCAAGACTTTTAGAGCCTATTTAAACACATCCTACCATTGTAATAGAGATACACATTATCAATAGCTTTATTATTGTAACCTAGCTTAGATCTGCAAGGGAGAAAAGGAGAGAAGGATTCAACGCTCGTGACAAGCAACGGATCTAGATCTACTTCATCCTTTGTGTTATTCTGGATTATAGATTTGTTTTCTTAACTCTTCATTTTAATAATATTATTACTTCTTTCTTCCATATCTTGTTTTATATCATGTTTTCATCAAATCCCATGACGATGAACGGTTCAATTATGGGCTAATCGTTGTCATGGGATTCTAACGGAGTTATCTATGTAGCTTAGTAGTTTGATTGCTTTAAAGATTATGTGTGGTGAATTCTTGATATCCTTGTATGGTTAATCTTAATGCTTTTAGATGCGTAGCTAACATCTAAATTGAATTGTTAATCTCTTGTGAAGCGAGAGTGGATCTTGAGATTTAGAACTTGCCATGCTAGCATAGGATATGTTGATGTTTTAGCATCATGATTTGTGGCATGAATAGAGATATTATGCTGCCCTATGTGATCTATGTGGATAACTTGTGCTTAAACCTTTATGTTTTCAAATTCTATAGAGATATAGGGTCTAAACATAATTGGTGTCTACCCATCTTCTATCTCTTTTGTGGATGCATGCGTAGTTTGGTACTAGTATACCGAGAGGTAACTTTTACTTATTTCGTGTTGTCCGATCAGATATCAAATCCCACATGTGTATTGATTAAAGGCATCAACTCTAAGTGAAGTAGATAATGAAGTTAGAGTCCCATGTTTTTATTCTCATAAGTAATTCGATTTCTATTCTTATTAGTTAATTTAATTCTTAGTTTTATAATTTGCATCTTAGTTTAATTTAGTTAATCAACCCCAATTTGTTAATTGTCTTAGCAGTGAATTAAAACCATACATTGTTGAATAGGTACTAAATTGAAGTAAAAACCTGATCTCTGTGGGAACGAACTTGACTTATATCTGTATTACTTGTGACCACGTGCGCTTGCGTGATTTTGTGTTAACAGAGACGAGGCGTGGCGTGGCGAGGCGGGCGGCGGCGGCGGCGCGCGCGTGTGTGTGTGCGTGCGCGTGGAGCACACAGTAACACCATGCACCATCATACACCTTAGTAGTTGTACACTACCCATGTGTGTGATTCTATATAAAGCCAACAACCCCCTTTATTTATTTCAATGTGGGACAAATACACATTCTCATTTTCAAGCTCTTTCAAGCTACCCACTTCAACTCTATTTCTCTATGGGTTTCACTAAGAAAATTACTTAGACCCATATATGAAAATTTAAGTCCTCATAGCAAGGAATAATTTCCAATCGTTAAAATCCGGAATTAACATCAAGAACATAAAATACTTATGCTCCAAAAACTCCATTTTCTAACACTCTATTCTTTTAGAGCATAAAAAAACACAATGTCGATGTAATCGTCATCATTGTAGTGCAGGAAAATGTCCACAGAGCTCATAACCCAACGGAACACCCCACACAATGACATTACGTCATCATGTTCCACTTCTATTCTATTAGCAAGCAGGATCATTCTTCTTCAGAAAGAGTATACTTGTAGCATATGGTTGGTCAGGTTTGTTGTTTATGGCAGCAATAATGCCACAAACATTGTCACCAGCAGTAACATTTAACAACTCAGCCTCAACATTGGCTATGCGGAGTTAGCAAAAAACCCAAACAAGATAGAGATCCCTATTCTGATTCAATTTTTTCTCTAAACAAACAATCCACGACATAAAAAGTTATATATTTCAGTTTTATAGAGCCCTCGTAGGCAACAAGTAATAAATCAACGTAAATCCCGTGTTTAATTAATGGCATGCTTCTATGATCTATCTACCAAATATTAACTATAAAAGTAATAAGAATTAGACATGAACCGCATCTTTCTACCAAATTACCTAACAAGTGTGTTCAATCTCTACATCTAACTAGCTTTATAGCCCGTGCGAGGCACGAGCATGCTCTAGATGTGCTTAATGACTTTGCGTATATTTGAATATTAGCTTGGTAATGCAATATATGTTATGTCTGTGAGCGCGAGATTTCTCCGTTATTTATTGCTTAGTTTAAATCTCGAGTAGGCATGAATCTCTTACATGTACCATTTTAGCGATAGTAAATTTTGCAAGGCACGGGTTTGTTAGCAAAATTATGTTAATATGTATTTGTGTTGCTCTATATTCAAATAATCAAATAGTATTTTCAATGTGTTGATGCTCAAATAAGTCCAAAAGGGATTATGTGTTCACGGTGTATATCAACTATATAGCTAAAAAAAGGTATCATTTGCAATGTGCTAATCTCATTTCAAGGATTACTAATTGCCTAAGTTAGGAGTATAAAAGTATTTAAATAAATATTGATTGTTCTGAACTTGCATATTAGCGAAAGATTGATACGACTGAAGAATTTATACGAAAGACTGGTTCCAAATTGCTTGGGGATCAACCGTGTGATCCAAACACCATGAAACCAAGTGCCTTAAATTAGTGCTTCAGTATTTTGTTTGAGCTGATATTACCAAAATGGGTTGAACTTAAATTTAAAAAATGGAGAGAGCAAGCAGAAGAACTTCCCAAACCCATATTGTCATAAGAAAGAGATAATGGATCGATGCGTTTTCTGTTCCACTATAATTAAATATGTTAATATATAGGTGGTTAATGTTCATGCAATTTACCGATCGAGCTTTGCTAGTAAAATCATGTTATTATGTATTTATATTATTTTGTAATTAAATGGTGCTTACAACATGTAAATACTTAGTATGCAAAACATATCTAAGAAATTATCTATTCATGATGATTGATGTATGTACCACTAAAAATAAGTAAATTTTAATGTGCTAGTCTCTTTGAACGAATGCTCAAATGATTGAGTTATGAAAATATAAGAATTTATATTAGTAGTGATTGCCTGATCATCCACAACCGATTTGTGCATTTTGACCCGGATTAAGAGATAAGCGTAAGATATCAATTAATACACATATTATAGTATCTATATTCTAAATTCAAGTTACTTGTTTCAACTAAAAAATTAAAAAAAATGTTTCATAACTATGTACTATTCGAAATATTCTCAAAGTTTTATAATATAATCAAAACTAATATTAACATAGTGATAAGGAATCTCACTTCTAAGTTAGAGGTCAATGATTAAATTTCCATTAGAAACAATTTTGGTATCGTTAATATAATATATGAAGGGTAATTTAGTAATTTCATGATAATTAAATTGTCTCACGACATATTGATAATGAGTATTATAATATATCTAAAATTGATGTCTAGTATAGTGGTAAGGAATCTTTTTTCTAAGTTAGAGGTCAAGGGTTCAATCCTCTCTAGGAACAATTTTTTTAGCATTAATATAACTAGTAAATTTATCCGCGCTTCGCGCGGTTCATAAATTTTTATTTTAAAATATTGAAAATAGATGAATTATTTTTTTATTTTTTTTAAAAATTGATTCAAAATAATTTACATAAATTATAAGTTTGAAGATATTCTCTTTATATATCTAAAAATTTATAATCTCCAAAATATCATAAACATAAAAAATAGTAATTATAATACAAACGTAATCTTTACGATCAAAAGTTATAAATATTATATATAATAACACTTTTTAAAGTCGACGCCCCTCTCATAACATACATGTTCAATTGTAGTGTAATAATTTATTTAATTAGAATATTAATTTATTTCGACATAATATAATGAACAACAGGTATATAACTTTTTTATCGATTTAGTCTACCGATAAAAATGTATTTTTTCAATTTAATCAGTTTGGTCATAACCCATGTTATTTTTATTACATATGTTAAGCGAACATTAAATACTTCTACAATCTATTACGATTTCCATAACTACTAATGATAAAGATTGCTTGAAAAGTTAAGGATCGTCTGTACTACAATTGTTTGAAAAGAAGTTGGAGTGCTATTCGATTGGGAATAAAAAATTACGTAATGTAAACAATTTTTAGTCATCATTTTACCTAATAAAAAACTTTTAAGGATCGTCTGTACTACAATTGTTCGAAAAGAAGTTGGAGTGCTATTCGATAGGGAATAAAAAATTACGTAATGTAAACAATTTTTAGTCATCATTTTACCTAATAAAAAACTTAATTATATATGTTACTAATATTTAATACTGAAATAATAATTATAATGCTCAAAATAATGTTTTATAATTTCTTAAATAAATAAAATAAATTTAATATATATTTATTAGGTATAATTAATGACTAATTAATATGTCATTAAGAGCTATTTAATGCAAAAAAACAATTTTAATAAAAAAAAATCAAAAAACCGAAAATTCAAGAAAAATACTTTAAACGTTTCTGGTAACTTTCCGATCTCCAGGTATTATAATATATATAGATACAGATTTTTATATAAAAGTACTATAATAGATAAATTAATTTCTATTATTCTTAAAAATTGATTGGTCTCTTATGAATTTTCTATTAAAAATTAATTTAAAAATAATTTACATGAATTATTAATTGCAAAATATTTTCATTATATATATCTAAAATTTTGATAATCTTAAAAACATCACAAACATATAAAAATAAAAATTACAATATGAACGTAATATTTACAATCAAAAGTTACAAATATTGAATACAACTTAATAACGTTTTTTAAAGCCGACACCCCTCTCATAATATACATGTTCAATAATAGTTTAAGAATTTATTTAATTTGAATATTAATTTATTTTGACACAATATAATGAAACAATGGGCTTATAATTTTTGTATCAATTTAATCTTCCGATAAAATGATTGAGTTTGTTCAATTTAAATAGTTTGGTCATAACTCATGTGTGTATGCGCATGATTTGTTTACAAATTTCAGATATTAAGTAAAAATCCATGTAATTCTATAATTTACTACGATTCCACAATCATTGATAATAAAGATTATTTGAGAGGTTGGTTAATAATGTTTTTTAAAACCGTCCTCTCATAATATACTTATTCAATAATAGTATAAAAATTTGTTTAATTACAATAAAAAATTATTTCAACACAATATAACGAAATAATGGGTGTATAGCTTTTTTTTTTTATCAATTTTATCTTCCGATAAATGACTGGATTTGTTAAATTTAATCGATTTGAAACTCATGTATTATTTATTCATGTGCAAAATTGAAAATCTATCTGTACTGTTTGTATACAATTCCAGATATTAAAGAAATATCTTGTACTTCCATAATTTATTACGATTTTCACAATTATTGATAATAAAAATTGCTTGAGAAGTTAAGGTCGTATACCCTATAATCATCCGAAAAGAAATTATAGTGATCTTGAATAGGGAATAAAAAATAACGCAATATAAATAATTGTTATTCGTCATTTTAACTAAAAATAAACATAACTGTATATAATTAATATTGAAAAAATAACTATAATGTTCAACTAAGTTTGCTAATTTTTAAATAAATTAAATAGAGTAAATTTAATATATGTTTAATAGGTGTAATTAATGACTAATTAAAATGTCATTAATAGCTATTTAATGCAAGAAAATAATTTTAATAAAAAAAATCAAAAAAACGAAAATTCAAGAAAAATACCTTGAACTGTTCTGGTGCATTTCTGATCTCCAGGCATTATAATATACTATGCAATTTTGCCGTGCATTTTCTAAACATTGTTCAACCATCATATTGTAATTAAATCATAAACTGAATACATTCATCTGTTTTAAAAAATGTTTAGGTCATCACATTGTTTATTTTTATATTTGGACCATTTTTGTGCAAAAAAAAATAATTGAGCTCATCCTCCTGCAATTAAGTCTAATTAGAATAGTAATTTATTATGACACAATATAATGAAACAACATGTGTATAACATTTTGATCAACTTAATCGGTCAATAAAATGGTTGAGTTTATTATGTAAAAAACAAAAAAATTGTCAATATTATTTTATACAAATTATAGATTTTAACCAAAAGATTATACTTTCATAACTTATAAAGATTTTCACAATTATTGATTAAAAATTGCTTGAGAAATTAAGAGATCATTTGTCCTATAATCGTCCGAAAAAAGTTTTCAAAAATCTTCAACATGTAATAAAAAATGGTGCAATGCGAACAATTTTAAGTCGTTAATTTACATGAAAATAATCATAATTTTATACACATAATTAATATTTTAAATTTGAATAGTAATGATAATGCTCAAAAAAAGTTTGTCAATCTTTTATATAAATAATATGAAGTAAATTTATTATATACACACACACATATATATATATATACATATATATATACATATATATGTATTCATAAGTGTAATTAATGATTATTAAGATGTCATTAATATGTCATTAAGATGCTACTTAATGAAAAAAAAATTTAATAAAAAAATCAAAAAAGTGAGAATTCAAGAAAAATATTTTAAACGTTTCTGGTGCATTTCCGATCTCCTGGCATTATAATATATATAGATTTACTACGATTCCACAATCATTGATAATAAAGATTATTTGAGAAGTTGGTTAATAATGTTTTTTAAAACCGCCCTCTCATAATATACTTATTCAATAATAGTATAAAAATTTGTTTAATTACAATAAAAAATTATTTCAACACAATATAACGAAATAATGGGTGTATAGCTTTTTTTTTTATCAATTTTATCTTCCGATAAATGACTGGATTTGTTAAATTTAATCGATTTGAAACTCATGTATTATTTATTCATGTGCAAAATTGAAAATCTATATGTACTGTTTGTATACAATTCCAGATATTAAATAAATATCTTGTACTTCCATAATTTATTACGATTTTCACAATTATTGATAATAAAAATTGCTTGAGAAGTTAAGGTCGTATACCCTATAATCATCCGAAAAGAAATTATAGTGATCTTGAATAGGGAATAAAAAATAACGCAATATAAATAATTGTTATTCGTCATTTTAACTAAAAATAAACATAACTATATATAATTAATATTGAAAAAATAACTATAATGTTCAACTAAGTTTGCTAATTTTTAAACAAATTAAATAGAGTAAATTTAATATATGTTTAATAGGTGTAATTAATGACTAATTAAAATGTCATTAATAGCTATTTAATGCAAGAAAATAATTTTAATAAAAAAAATCAAAAAAACGAAAATTCAAGAAAAATACCTTGAACTGTTCTGGTGCATTTCTGATCTCCAAGCATTATAATATACTATGCAATTTTGCCGCGCATTTTCTAAACATTGTTCAACCATCATATTGTAATTAAATCATAAACTGAATACATTCATCTGTTTTAAAAAATGTTTAGGTCATCACATTGTTTATTTTTATATTTGGACCATTTTTGTGCAAAAAAAAATAATTGAGCTCATCCTCCTGCAATTAAGTCTAATTAGAATAGTAATTTATTATGACACAATATAATGAAACAACATGTGTATAACATTTTGATCAACTTAATCGGTCAATAAAATGGTTGAGTTTATTATGTAAAAAACAAAAAAAATTGTCAATATTATTTTATACAAATTATAGATTTTAACCAAAAGATTATACTTTCATAACTTATAAAGATTTTCACAATTATTGATTAAAAATTGCTTGAGAAGTTAAGAGATCATTTGTCCTATAATCGTCCGAAAAAAGTTTTCAAAAATCTTCAACATGTAATAAAAAATGGTGCAATGCGAACAATTTTAAGTCGTTAATTTACATGAAAATAATCATAATTTTATACACATAATTAATATTTTAAATTTGAATAGTAATGATAATGCTCAAAAAAAGTTTGTCAATCTTTTATATAAATAATATGAAGTAAATTTATTATATACACACATATATATATATATACATATATATGTATTCATAAGTGTAATTAATGATTATTAAGATGTCATTAATATGTCATTAAGATGCTACTTAATGAAAAAAAAAATTTAATAAAAAAATCAAAAAAGTGAGAATTCAAGAAAAATATTTTAAACGTTTCTGGTGCATTTCCGATCTCCTGGCATTATAATATATATAGATATATGAGGGTTTTCTCGTGATATATTAATAAGGAGTTTTATCCTATATTCAAAACTTATGTCTAGCATAGTGGTAAGGATTCTCACTTACAAGTTAGAGGTCATGGGTTCAATTCTCACTAGAAACAATTTTTTTTCATTAATATAATATAGGAAGGGTAGATTAGTAATTTCACGTTGAATAAATTGTCTCACAAAACCTCATGTTGTGCTATTAATCTATTAACTAGCATTAGAACCCGTGCGAGGCACGGGGCATGCTCTAGTATGGATTTTATAGTTCTTAGTCGTTGAAGTGTGAGTTGTTGCAGTGTTTATGATAGGTCATATCTGACAATCTGTACTCTTTATTAATTTGAAAAATCATATTTTAATGGTAGATAATAGTACTAAAATACCAAAATACCAAATTTGGTTATCATTAAATTCGAGGTTCGATTCCTTACAACTACATAATTATACAAGATTTATTTAGTTTAATTTTTTTTTTTAGCTTCATCTTGGGTTCGATTCCTTACAACTACATATTTATAAAGATTTATGGGTTAATTGGCTATTTCATAATTGAACTCGTGACCAACTTGCAGTTGGGTAACTGAACTCAAAAAACTTGCAAATAGGTAAGTACACTAATTATTTATTGCAATTGAACCACTGAACACGAAATAACTTGCACGGCCGTTAAGTAGGGTTGACTTTTAACGGTGATCCGTTAACTCTTTGCCACGTGTGATGACATGTCAGAATTTTAATTTAAAATTAAATCAAAAATTACATAAACCCTTTTTAAATCCTTTTTAAATAAATAATTAAATAATTTATCAAAAGTAAATAATACTTTTACTAACAGTAAAAGTAAATGTTTATTTTACTTAAGGAAATTACAGCCACAGTAGTTTTTCATGGGATTAAAATCACAAAATTTTTACCCTTAATCAAATAAAACAGATCAAATCCATTTATATAATATAAAAAAAACCTAAAATGAAGAACAGTTTGAATGTTCTTAAAGATTTGCAGATTCCGGTAGTCGTAGTTTCCGGCCAACCATGAAATTCCGGCGAAACTCAATTTAACACTAACACATCTCAACACCCATCTCCTTCACCACTGTATTACCCGGGAATATATACAAAAGAAGATGGAACACTGTTTCCTGATCCATATTACTTATCACACATTGACTACCGTTGGGGTTCTGATCAAGGAGCAAGCAGCTCCCATTGTCTTTCATACTTGATAAAGGATGTCAGTAAGGTAGTTACAATGCTTACTGTAGACAATAAAATTCCAATTATTACTATACAGGGGATGATTTATATTTATAATTCTTTTTTTTTCCAGGCAAAGAAAGTAGATGCTTAGGATACGTGGTCTCCGCTGCCATGTGATGTACTGCAGAAATTCAACAAGAATGCAAGTTATTCCTCTCCTTGCATCTCGAGCACAAGCTCTTAGGTAAATGTCTCACAAATGCAGTCCTTAAAATGTTCCTTCATCTTCCGTTGACAGCCCCCACCACACATCCTCTGTCCCTCCACCATCTCATTTTCTCCTCCCATCTTCTTCATTCCGCCACCTGCAAAACCAACAACCCCACCACTGCCTCACTTCACCCTTTTCATTCCGACCCACATCATCTTCGACCTCCTCTTCCCTTAACACAACCTCTGTTCACCTCACAACAACCCACCGCTGCAATACAACCCACCGGCGCCTCCAACACCACATCCGCACTTCTGCCCCGCACTCCACCCAACTCACGCCTCCAACACCACATCCCTTCCGCCTCTCCTTCATTTTCCGGCGCCGTTTTACGCCGCCTCCTTCCTCCAGCCTTCACCAGCCCCTCACCACCACTATCCTTTCTTCAACCAAATTGACCTCCCAACTCATCACAATCCTCCTCCCGTCAATTACAGCATCACAAACAACTGATTAAACCATGAATTGGAAAACCCCCAATTTTTAAAAATCTGCAGAATTAAAATTAGTGGGTACGGGGTTGTAAATAATTGAAAATCAAACGATTTGAATACTAAAGCTACGAATTTAAATGACTAAATCATAATGAACAAGGGATGTTTAAAGGAAAAGAAAAAACGAAGAACAGGGGGGGAGAGATTCGTGAGAGACAAGAGATTGTGAATAAAAAGAAAATAAATAAAAATGTAGGAGTTTTTAAGAGTTTTAAAATAATTAAAGAGTTTTTAAAATAATTAGGTTTAAATTATTTTACACTTCAGCACACCACGTGTATAATTTTTAACACATCAGCCCACCACATCAGATTTCCGTTAGCGACGTTACATGGAGTTAACGGCGGTTGGTCAATTGCAAGTTTTATTTACTTTGATGAGTTGACTGCAAGCTTTTTGAGTTCGATTACCCAACTGCAAGTTGAGCACGAGTTCAGTTATGAAATAGCCAATTAACCCAAAGATTTATTTATTTATTTTAATTTTTTTTAGTTTTATCTCGGATCCGATTCTCTATAACTATATAATTAAATAATATTTATTAATTTATTAATATTAATATTTTAATCTTGGCTCGTGTTCAATTTGTGTCCATACTTCGCACGGGTTATCAACTAATATGATGTAAATTGCAAAAGGCATCGAAGATTGTCAGTTTTTAATTCTATTGTGGATCATTGAATAGAATTTGAGTGTTCAACAGGTGATGTCTATGATATATAATATAAGTTCCGCAAATCATAAATTATACATGATCTTGTATATATATATATTGAATTACCTTTATAAATAATACACCATATATTATATATTAACCTTTTTTTCTTCAAATGTCATATTTTAAATCGAACATTAGTCCATTTCTATGTTAAATTTAATATGTTATTTTTAGGATTCATCTTTTCAAGCCAAATATTTCTATAACCTGAAGTGTTTGACTGATAAATTATTGCATATTGTGTAATAATATACAATTTTCATATTACGTGAACAATTCAATATTTTCATTCTAATATATTGTTGGATAGTATCCATAATATTAATTATAATATTATTTTATAACCCAATTATTTATTTTATGTGGTTATTTCATCAATCAATGAAAATTAATAAAAGGTCCAAATCTCATTTAAAACCCAATAATATTTAGCCAATATAATTTCATATATCATACACATACGTATTGTGTATATGATCTAAAATACATGTAAAAGTGTGGCCTAGTGGTATGTAGATACACAAGGTAACTTGATGATCCAAGTTTGATTTGCACTAAAAATGAATTTTTTATACATAAACAACAATATAGATATAATCAGTCATTTTAAATTATGAATAAAATATCTCATGAATTTTAAGTCTTGTTCATGTATTATATACTTCATCCGTCCCTCTCATTTCTTTACAGTTACTATTTTGGGATGTCCCTCTCATTTCTTGACGTTACCATAAATATTAAGTTTAACCCACTATTACTTACACTGCTTTCCACCACTATCTTATATTTAATAATAAAAAACACTATTACACCCACTACTTTCCTCCACTATCTCAAACTATTATTAAATATTGATGGGTTCCACCACTTTATCCACTTTTCATCTAACTTTACTTATTTTTTATGGATTGTCTTGGTATCCGTGTCCCCCTCCAATGTAAACAAGTGAGGGGGGCGTAGGGAGTATAAGATAGATTTTAGATATTAGTTTTACAATCAATTAATCTTATTTTCAATGTTGTTTTAACGAAGAAGTTATGCATTTTTTCGTTTAAAAAAAATAATGTGTTCCAACTATTTCTCATTCAAGTCGCACACACGCATTTGTGTATGATTTATGACACAAATGAATGGCTAGCCTAGTGGTATGATTGGGTCTAAATTTGTTGTATGACTCAAGTTCAATTCCCACCAACCAAAAATTTCAATTCAAATTAAAAAAATTGTATTACAAAATCTCGTTCATCGCACGGGTTTTAAACTAGTTTAAATAATTCAGGAATATGTATATGTAGACTACATACTATATATTATTAATTTATATATAAATGTACAAATAAAATCGTGACTAACATATTATTAATACGTCTCAATAATCAAAATACTATATATTTAATATTCACACAACACATACATATGTATAATTGATTACACATGTCTATTGTGTTCAAGTGTTACGAACATGTACAATTTAAAAATATTAGCTAAGTTTAATTTACCTCCATAGTTATATTTATGTGTTTTGAAATTAGATAAATGCATTACTGTTAAATGGCATTCACATATTATGTGTATGATGTGAAAAAACATGTGACAATGTGGTGTAGTGGTAAGAGAATACATAAATTACTTGATAGACTCAAGTTCGATTCCCACTAACAACATTTTTTATTTAAAAATTAAACATGGGGATAAATTAGTCATTTCAAATGCATTAAAAAATCTCACAATTTTATCTTGTGTTGGTGTATTATATATACTAGCATTTTGCCCGTACTTCGTACACGGCATCTTATTTAATTTAAAATGATAATACCAAAAATTTAACAAATTTGATTGATTTCTTAAAAATCTTATTTAATTTAAATTGACAATACCAAAAATTTAACAAATTTGATTGATTTCTTAAAAAGATATTGTATGCAATTATATAAATAATCAATTCTTAGAAAGATATTATATACAGTTATATAAGTATTTAATAAAATAATGATATGCTAAAATTTATATAAAAAAGTAGCATACAATTCTATTTTAACAATGTTGAAAATTTATTTAATCCATCAAAATCTGCAATAAAAGTAATAAATATTTTTACAAATATTGTTCTCTAATTGAAAACAATAATAAATTGTCTTCATTATTCAAATGCGAAATGATAATCCCTTCACCCCCAATGGCTCCAAAACATTAAATGGCTCCAAAATATTAAACCTCATATAATATCAAGAACATATTATATTAAATATGAGACCTCATAGTTAATATAATAAGTAAATGTTAGAGAACAATGAGACCACATTTCAAGCAATTTTTATTTTTTTTGTTAATTTTTTTTTATGAATGGATAGAGGGTAGAATTATAAGACTTTTGTGTGAAGATGCCCCTAGTGGGGCCCTTTAAAATAGCTTGAAATGTAGCGAATATTTGTGTTCTCACTGTTCTCATTTTAATTTTTTTTTGTTAATTTTTTTTATGAATGGATAGAGGGTAGAATTATAAGACTTTTTTGTGAAGATGCCCCTAGTGGGGCCCTTTAAAATAGCTTGAAATGTAGTGAATTTGTGTGTTCTCGCTGTTCTCATTCTCACTGGAGCGTGACCATTAAACTGTATTAGTAAATTCAAGTATGAAAATACAATGTATAAATATTATTATTATAGATTCCTTTATTAAAAATAAGTAAATTATACAATTAAATAAGCAAGCTAAAATATCAAATAAATATTCTAGTAGATTTATAGTTTATGTTCAAATTAAGGTCTTTCACCATGGCTCTCGCTTTTTGAAATTGTTGAATTTTTATTTTATTAACTTTATTTTATTAAAACTATGTTCTTATTGAAACGAATATAATAATTTGAATTTGATTATATTTTTAAACTACTTATTTTGATGAGTTGTTAATTTTTTTGTGATCAACTTAGAGGGGTGACCAAAAATTAAATTAATGGGAATACATAAACCCATTACCCACGTTATGATAAACAATACCTATAAAATGGAAGTTGCTTATGTGGTTCAGACTTGTTAATTACTTCAATACTTCATTAGCTTGATCATCATGTGGACCATCTTTCTTTTTAGCACTTATGTTGCTGCTATGTAGTCTATCTGTAACTAACATCTTTCTTTTTATCACTTATGTTGTTGTTATGTAGCATTTTGCCCGTGATTCGTACACGGCTTCGTATTTAATTCAAAAGGACAATAAAATTAGAAAATAATTTAATATTTCTGATATTTAGTTATATTTGAGTTCAAAATATTAATGTAAAATTTCATATATAATTAATAAAAAATTAATTTTTAAATTGTTATATTTTATTTTAAAAATAATCAAATCTAACATCATTCTCAATGTAAAATATTTTATTTTTTTGAACCGTAAAAATAACTATCATTAAACACCATTCTGATTCATTGAGACAAAAAAAGTTTAAATATTAATGACATTCGATTAGTGAATAATATTTGAAACTGATTTGCCTCGTAGGCTGGTAGAACTTTAAGTATGAATTAGAGTAAGCACATGAATTATTCTGAATTGACTTGATAATATCTAAAGCATTACATTTTTGTTTTTTGTGACTACAAATCAATTCATATGGTATATTGTTTATCTATCTTCACAAAATTTTACATCATTATTAACTTGTATTTTTTTTGTAACTTTAGTTTATTCCTTTGTTTATAATTTTATCTTATATATATGCCAAATTTATTATTTATTTAGTTATTATAATAAAATAAAAAAGAACTCTTTTTTTTATTTCGGTACACCACGAATTTATGCTACTTATATATATTTTATAATTAATTTTTTATTTTAATTATATTTTTACAAATTGAATAATTTCAATAAATTACAAAGTAATAGTCATCAATTGTAAGGAATAAGATTAAAAAACCATATCACCAATAATTTTAGTCTCAAATCAGTTATGATAATTATAGTTTTTTATTTTTTATTGTATAACTTGCAAATTGGATTTCATATTGTTCATATAAAATTATATATTTTATGTGTTGTTAATGACTTTATTTTTTATAATACCAATATTTGACATGTAATATGTAATATATGAAAAACGTGTATCTACTGCCATTTTTTATCTATTAATACCTCGATTCATTCCTTGAATTTAAACATGATTAATTTAATATAATGTATTAAGATTTTAAAATGATAGAATTTTTTTAGACCAATAAAAAAAATAGAAGTATAGTATATTCCTAATATATTAAAAAAAAAAATTCATGATATATTTTTTTTATCCATGTACTGAATTATAATTTTTAAAGTTCATTATCTCTCTATCCAATATAAATTTAACTGGCTGCACGGGTTCCTATATATATATAAACTTTAACAACACAACACTTAAAAATAAAATCCCAAAAACAAAAACCCAACTCATGAAATCAAATTTAGATCATCGCTTAAACTTGTTTTTTCCCACCTAAAATTATATTTTCATTTTCAAGGGTCGCAAATAGATGGAATAGACTTTTCACTAAGACATGCATAAAAAATCCTTCATTCAGTAGCAAAACTCCCGCAATCTGCACTACACTAAGGAATATAAAAAATGGTAACACTGATGTCAATCAAACTAACAACTTCAATACAGTAGTTTGCTCATATTAATGTTTTAACTGCACCATGCTGCAAAAATACCCAAAAACAAATAAAATATCTGATACCAACCGAAGAATCATATGCTACATTTCAATACTTCAACGATAACTGCCATAATACACTTGTGAGGTGATGGTGGAAACATGTTGCTGTGTTGGACCCAAAGTTGTCGGGGTAGCTGCTTGCACATAAGTTTGCTAAGGATAAGTCTGAGCAATATTTGCACGCGGGATGGGAAATATACAGCGTGTTGGATGTAGACTCTGTGCTTTCAACTGAGTAATTTGAAGCCAGACTTGAGTTTGTGCACCATGGCAATTAGTTTTGTGTGCTTTGATAGGCACTGATTACTGATGGGGAGGATGATTAAATGCCTCATTTTCTAGCTCTGCTTTGTCAGATTGCAGAAATGTCGTCTTGATGCCGGTTTTTAGAGTCTGATATGCTTTTGTGCACTAAGAAGTGTTTGGCATGCCTCTCTTGAGTATTATATATATGTTGAGCATCCCCAAGGCCTACTTGGTTTTGTCATGCTCCTCCATTTCACCCACTCGAGTTAAAGTTTCAGCATCCAACATAACAATATTGTTTTAGGCATATGTTTGCAATAATTAGATGCAACAACAACCCGACAATCATAGCTCCAAAATAGCTAGCAGCTGAGATTGAAAAATGTAATATACCAAATTGTGAGACATTTATAAATATAATTTTTTTATCCAATTAACCATATGACAGTAGTTGATGACAACTAAAGGGAGAGAAAATTGTTGATACACTTATCAGCACACTTGAACAACTACTTCTGTAGCAGTATATTTATAGCTAGCAAAAAATCAACTAACTTAAACATATTGAGAAAGTATGCCAGGAGACATCATCTCACTTGTAGCAGCATCCAATACCAACTACTTATAATCGAGATTTTCATCTAATATATATTAGGCATCCTTCTCATTTCACTAAAGATGAGAAGCGTTTTCTATGACACTTCAAATATACTAATTCTAATCATCCACTATAATTAGAATATGATCGAATAAATAATAAAAAAAAGCAGTAATAATGTATAACATAGATCCATCACAGGTTTCCTAAAAAGTTTTGGACAGGAAAAATTCAAACACCAAAATGCAGCAAACAGGTCTTGCATTATACATTATATTTATAAGAATGTTGTCTTGAAATACCTTCCTGTTGTCCGCAATGAACGATTTGCGCAAGTATTTTCCGTACTTTTCTTTATCTTCAGGGGTAGGCAATGCATTAATCATGTCTTCGTCAATAGCAACACAACAAAGCTGATCGGGACAACGCAGCATTAAACAGCCCTGATCATTTGTTACGGCAGTTCTTATATATCCTGTAAAATAGCTCGTGAAAATTAGTGGACAAAAACAACATGCTATAGCAAGTAGAGCCAACAAACTGATAGTTATTTTGACCAATCTGAATTGGGGGAATGCAGTTGACCAAAAAGGTAAAAAAAATCAAACGGAACATATAGAGCAGAACATATAGAGCAGAACGGATGACCACGGGAAGTAGCACTGATTTCGTCACCGGGATAATTTTTAAGCAGATCCGACACCTAAGCTACATCGTTAATCAGATGAAGAATTTAGAGAGAAAAAAGAGCCAGAATAAATATACACATATAAGGAGGTTATGATTACGTAAAGTACATACCTGCTTAACACTGGGCAACGGGACATGTTCCTCTAGCAGCCCAAGAGACTTGCGAGCATTTTCTTCATCATCAAACCATTTATCACACGGTTTATTAACACTCCTAGGATATCCGACTATAATGTTATCGAAGAAAAATATAGTGCATTGTAGAGAGTTACACAATTGGACAAATGAATATAGAAGGAAATGCATACGTCAAGAGAATAGGTATATGAAATGAATTCTTAAAATTACCAATTAATATGTCAGTAGAATTATAGCAGCAACCCTTGATATTGAAAGAGAATTAGTTATGATATTGATATCATCCTCTTGACGTTGTTCAATATCATCTGGATTCAAGATTGTATAGTGTTTCTGAAAATAAAAATAAAAAAAGGTAGAGACAATCACCACTTTACATCGCTTAGAATATTAGAACTCTGAATCGCTCAGCATTACATCTTTAATTAATTATCGAGAAAACTGTTTTACCTTCAATTCGGAAATGACAACACAGAGTCTTCCACAGGGTTGTCTTGCCATAATCAACACTCCCATAAACAAAAAACAGACCTCCCTCTAAAGTTCATCGACAGGTTCTGAAATTATATTTAAAAAGTATTTATCATGCTGCAACTTCATACCATTTTTAAGCAGATCTGATACTTAAGCTACATAATCAATAAGATGAAGAAATTTAAAGAGAAAAAAGAGCGAGAATAAATATAAATACCATCAAGTTCTTCTATCTCAAGCATGATTAGAACTTTGATTTGGCTGCTCTCCAGATTTCAAGTAATAGCGATTGAGACGTCACGTCTTTTTTAGTCTCAAAGCATGCAAGGCTTTCAAGTTTTAACTTGGTCTCCATACATCTGGAAACAGAAGTCTGTTTATTATTAAGAATTCATACAAAATTTAGCATTTGACATGATATCTATCAGCTTAATTAAGCAACAGGTAGAAATTAGCAAACTCAAACTTTAAACTAATAATATTATTAAACCAAAGAAAATATTAGCGAAAAATATTCTTATTTTATGAATTTTCTAGAGGATCCTGATCCCCATTATGCCTAGGAATCTAGGACCCAATGTTCAATCAACATTTCTCCATATAATTTGAGTATTTCGTCAAGCACATAATAAGCATAATAAAAACTTATAGGTTTTCCAGTTACTACTGGTGGTGAGTAGCCATAAAACTTTGAGTATTAATCTAGTATCCATGCCATGGTCTTCTTGGCCACAAAGAAATCAAAAATATAAATTTTACTTTTAATAAAACTTGACCAAAATTAGTTAGATGCTAACAATTTAAGTGCATTTTTTAAATAAAATTGACCGAAATTAGCTTGGTGCTAACAATTTAAGTGCATTGTTTGATTATCTATGTATGTAGTTAGCAAAAACTAATTCTGCACACCTGTGAATTTATTCCCATATCAATTACATGAACATCTGTATAGATACCAATTAGATCGTGCATCTTTTGCATAAAAACTTTGGTAAGTCATTCTAGCTCAGAAATACTCAGCTCCCCCGGATTACATCATATTCCTCTAACTTCTAAGGTATGTTAGCTACTGCTATTTTCCAAGTCATGAGTTGTGCTAAAGCATTTACCACATTAGGATCAACCTATAAACATTCAGCAACCAATTATTCCCAGGTTTACTACCCAAATAGATTCTATACAATCCTTAATTCATTGTACTATAGAATTATGGAACCTAGGAAGCTATGACCTAAGTAACTAACCTCCTTTCATGCTCGTGACCGAGTAGTAGATTCCCTATTTTTGATCATTCTCTCTTGTCTCCTCTCAGTATCTATATAAATCTATATAAATTCTAAAAATTTCTCTTGTGATTCTCTTTCTAGGGTAGCAATAAAAATATAATTCTTTACAACTTCTTCTTTGGCAACATTATTTCCGTCCATGTGTTCTCTCATTTGGGTTCCAGGGCATCTCTAAAATTAAAACTAAGAAACCTTTGTTGCATGCCTGCATTTGACTCTACAGAACTTAAAGACCATTTGAGGCTTTTCAAGGGCATTTATTATTACATCAGCATGATCACTTGAGTTGAAACAACAATCGAGCTTCAGAATTATCATGTCAATAGGAGATTCTTGATAATGATGAATATATTAATCGACTTGTGGCTATGTGTATGAAGAGAACTGTCGAATGAAAAATAATCTTGTCACACTCTACAACTTATTTAAATATATTTATAATTGAGAAGAAAAGTGATTACACAATAGGTATCATAAATCAAAACCATGAAAAACCTTGATCAATTAAATATATTTAATAAATAGATTCATAATACTAACCCATATTGTTTCTTTTCGTTTTTTTAATTATGGTGTTGTCATCCAAATCTTATATCACTGGTATAAGAAACTGGAGTCACAAATGTGCAACTTAATTGGGAACACTTATCTTTGAAGCAACCTAATATTAAATAATAGTAGTGCGTACAATTACTGTAGTACAAAATAGAGCAATGATTCTTACGAAAAAAAGAGACAATATATTTACATGTATAAAAGAACTAACCTTTAAGGAAATGTTCTTGAGTTTTGCAGGAAATGTTGCTAGCTATGGAAAATCCGATAGAAGCACTTAGTTGTGTGTTAAGTCAGCCGACCTGATCGACCTATTCGCTATTCCATGGTTAATCTTCTTTAATGCATGGACAAATTTGATTCATGCTATATTTATAATTCTGCAATATTGAAAAAACTATAAAAAGTACTAAAAGGCCAATATTTAAATTATAGGAAAGAGATTTAACAATAGAGATCATGATTGAATACCTTTGGACAAAAATCTAACCCGAGATTGCAAACAAAGAAGCAATGGTTTATTGGTTGCAGTTATATGCCTACAATATTTGAATTTGAACAAATGAAAATATTTGAAGCAACTTAGCAAAAGTCGACAATAAAGAACCTTGTTTGACCTGACTACCAAAAATTGAAAATTCACAAACTAAAGAGTTATATTCCTACTTATAAGATTCATTATCATGAAATCAAAATCCAACTAAAAAAAATATAAATATATACTACTTGATTAGTAAATCGCAATAAACAACTCCATATCCACCCTCACCAATCACATTTTCAGCGGAGAAACAGTTTGTTGCTAGCTGAAGATCAATAGGAGTAAACTAATGACCCCACCCAAGTGGGACAATTCTGGTAAATAAATCAAAGGAGAAGCCATTCCATATGACAACTAAAATATTGTGAGTGAAATTTACTAAAATAGCCTTAAAATAGGGATATTATTGGAAGAGCCCTAAAATAGCCATAAAATAGGGATATTATTGGGCATTAAATCAAAGGAGAAGCCATTCCATATGACAACTGCTTCTGGACAGTTCCTAAAGACCCATCTTCCAAAGAATGTGAACTATAGGTCCTCTCATGATGATGATAGACTGAGCTGCACTGGCTAATTTTATCAGTCTCTCTCGCCAGATAATTGCACCTAGCTGCACCAACATCTTTTGAAAATTAAATATGAATCTACTTACTATCCAAAATATTTGTAATCCCAAATATTAATCTACTTACTCTACCAAATTTATTTTTGAGTAGAGTAAGTAGAGATTAATACTTATAAATTAAAAATGTTCCCTGCTCAGCTCTGCAAGTTATCCCATTCCCTTGTGTTACACATATACATATGTTACGAACATATCTTAGTCTACATTTTGATCCATGGAATGGTAAAAGAAAATATGTGAAATATGTAAAAATGCATATTAAGAATTCATAATCTATGCAGTTTACTTGGTCAAGTCAACAAAAAGAGCTAGGTAAATATATCACTACCTTTATGCAATAAAGAACAACTGATTATGAACACATGTATCTAAAGTTCTTCTCTTCATTTTATTTCCTTGAAAGCCAAAAGTATACAATCAACACCGGTATCCAAATCAATAAAATCAATAATCCCCAAGCACATAACCAATGCAGGGTTACAAAGACACATACACGATCAAAAAGAACAAAACAAAATGTTAAAAAAGGTGTATAGAAGTAGTTTAGAAGTAAAAGAAATCATACCCAGAAGTGGCCCAAAGATAATCAAGCACAAAAGTTAGCATCCAAAAACACTACAGTACTACTGCGTCAAATATAAAATCATGTCAAATATATATCACACATATATAACAAACACATATATACACACACAAAACATAGATTTATAGACGGATAATAAAGAAAAAATAGAGAAGATTCATAGAAATTGTGAATTTGAATTTCGAAATAGAAGAAATTGAGCACAAAACTCTGGAATTAAAAAATATAATTCAAATTAATACCAATTCATGAAACATTGAGTATGATATTCAGGAGAAAACATACTTTCAAGAACAGGGATTGATTGTTAGTAACGAAGAAAGGTCACACCAATATCATCTTTTCGTCCGATTAATTGTAGTAATTGAAAGGAATGAGAGAATAGGGATTTACCTTGTTCCGAAAAAACAGACCACCGACTGGATATCCATTAACCCATTAACCCGATTAAAAAGTAAAATGACTAAAAAGCCAATGTAAAAAAATTGGATAATATTGATTTCAAAGGTTAATTGATGTAATTTAATTACATCCTTCACTAAGCATCATTAAGAATATATTGATAATAGATAGATAGACTAGTATTAAAACCCGTGCGAGGCACGGGTCTGCTACTTAAACTGTATTTTTTAATCAAATTATTCAGGATCAATATTGGTTGAAATATGTGATTGTTTTTTATAGAGTTTTTCTTGTTAGTGACATATGTGATTATTGTGTACTTACTTAAATATGTTCAAGTTTGTACTTTAGAAACTAATACGAGTAATACTGATAGCAATCATGTCAGTTTTTAATTTTGTTGTGGGTCATAGAATATAATTTCAGTATTATGTGGGTGTTGTCTAATTAAGATGATTGTTCAGAGCACCTACAATCCTAAACATTCTTAAAAAATGATGCATCCATTTAGCTGATCTCCAATAACATTCAAGGTAAAAACTAAATACTCTTCAAGATGTTGCATTCTGAGAATGTAGGTTTCAGTCCTGATTCTAATAAAAAATCTTCGTAAATCTTCTAAAATGTTTCTCAGGTCTTGTGCTTACTTCTTAAAACCACATTTCTAACTGTTTTATTTGTTTTCATCTAATTTCTTGGCTTTGTTTCTCTTCCAATGTCCGCTTGACTTTCATCGAGTCACCTCCATAATTAAAATAACATATATAATATACGATCCTTTCTTTTTCTTTCTACATAATGTCATATTTTAAATTAAACATTAGCAAATTTGTATGTAAAAGGCAATGTGTTATTTATAGGATTCGTTTTTCTAAAGCCAAATATTTTTATGACCCGAATTATTTGACTAATAAATTATTGTATGTTGTGTAGTAATATAAAATTTTCATTTTACGTTAACACCTCAATATTTTTTGCTCTAATATATTGTTAGATAATATCCATTATATTAATTATATATAATGTCGTTTTATAGCCCAATTGTGTATTTTACGTAATTCTTTAATTTATAAATGATAAAAGAGTCCAAAACTCATTTAAAATCCAGTAATATTTAATTAATAATATTTCATCAATATCACACACATACATATTGTGTGTATGATTTAAAATACATGTGAATGTGTGGCATAATGGTATAAAGATGCACAATTTAACTCGGTGTTCCAAGTTCAATTAGAATTGAAAATAATACTTCTATATATAAAAAGGAACTTAGGGGTAAATTGGTGCTTTTAAATCATGAATAAAATACTTTAGTTATTGACTTGGTCTTATATTTAATACTTTTCATAAAAATACAATATGCATTTCATTTTTTTCTTTATATAAAACCAAATATTGCCCCGCTTGTGCGGTACACATAGAGATATCATGTGTATTATTGAAAACACGTATAGATGAGTGCTTAAGTTGTTTAAGAGAATAACAGGTATATAGTAATTTTTTAATATTATTATGTTGATTGTTATTGTTATTATAATTTTATAATATAATCAAATCATATATTATGTACCAATAATTAATATTTTGATATAATATATTATAGTCCAAATCAATAAATGTAAAAGTAAAATCAGGACAAAAAATTATTAGTGTGTCGCACTAATTGAAATATTCACACACACATGCATCTATATTGTGTTTAATTAAAAACACATGTGATTGAGTGGTGTAATGGTAAAAGGGTGCATGAATTAACTTGGAGACCCAAGTTCAATTCACACCAACCACAATTTTTTCAAAAAATTGAGATGAGGGGTAAACTGGACTTTTCATGTACATTAAAAAGTCTCACCATTTTTTTCTTGTGTTGGCCTATTATATATATAACTAGCTTTATAGCCCGTGCGAGGCACGGCCATGCTCTAGATATAAAAGAATGAGTTAATAATACATTTCGCATCTTACTATAGATTTCAGAATAGCTAGGTTGTTGTTCAATGCTTTTATATAATTCAATTATAAATATTTACAATCTGTTTTCTGGAAACATCATGGCTATTTGTTTGTAGCATGTTAAACACAAGTTTTAATGACTAAATATAGAGATGGGTCTGCTTTATACACAAGACACCATTTTCTGGTTGCTATGATTCCCAGCAGCAAGATGTCAAAATGAAGGCTGGAGGATTCTTGAGATTAAATTCCTTTGCTAAGCCATCAGAGAGGGGAAACAAAGTATAAACCTACAAACATTAAAGCAGGAACAACGGTTAAAAAGATGTATATTTAGAAACCTGTCCATATCCAACAATTTATAGTATTCAGTCTTCGGGTTATAGCATCATAAACATATCAGAATTTAGAGGTCTTTCAGGATACATACAACAAAAATGAACATGTGTCTCACTACCTTAATCACACTGAAATGCTATATGGTAATGGTATATAGAAGAAATTGTCAAGTTTTCCAATGTTGTCACAAGACAAAGGTACTAAATAGCGACTCTGTTACAAGTCTCCGTTTGAGAGCATACAAGTCTCCGTTTGAGAGCATACAGTCAACGCTATATTAAAAATACATGCATTGCTCAGTTTAAGCAAATCAAGTGTACATGTTTAATCTTTTAGTTATTATTAGAACTATAATTATATAATGTAATTTGATGCGAAGGGGCTAGTAAATTAGGAGGATCAATAAATATATAACACAAAAGCATGAAATAAGAATTAAGTCTAAGAAAATGAATACTCAAGTCGATAAATAGAGAATTGGTTATTACCTTCAGTTTAAGTTCATTAATCATTATAAAGTGAAAGTCCCGTGGTCACAATTTATATAAAGACATGACAGGTAGACTCACTCGCGCATACTCACAAACAAAACCCACCAAAAAACATACTGGCATGGACAAGAATAATATATTATCTTGTAGATATGAACAACTTCCAAGTGGTCCTGAGCTGGCATGAGGTACAAAAAATACTAACGGGATCCAATTTCTTGGCAGACAATTTATTTACAAGAATGATATGTATGCTAAAAGGTTTGAATGTTCAGCATAACTTGTTCGGAGCATGCAACAACAGAGCAGCTTACATAGCACCACCCTTTGATTTAACTTCTTAGATTTAACTATCAATGTTTCATATTTCGGCTAGATAACTCCAGCTACAAAGAAATGAACCAGCTTCCTTTTCTTTTTCATGGAATTTACAAGAATAGGTAGGTTTGATTTATCCGTTCTTGCGCAGCTGGTACATCCTTCTGCGATATTGCCAATAATATATTATCTTGGCTCTTATCTAGACAACTAAAGTTTATAAATCAATTAAGCCAATGTGATTTCTATACATGGGGTTAGTATGATGTGAAGTAGCATAATAATGAGGCCAAAGTTTTCTGAATCAAATGGGCCACGGTAATTAGCGTAATTATATATAGTATGTTATGAAAACTACATATATGTATTCAAATAGTCATAGGCATCTCTCCCGTTTATTATTAAATATCAATACAATGAATGTAAAAAAGAGTGAAGTCAATATATTTATATACCTTGTCAAAATGTTCATTTTGCTGGTCGCCAGTGCCAAATACTCCATATTGGAGATGGTTCAATCAGTACATCTCCTTTTTTCTTGTTTCATATGATATGCTCCAAAATCAATCCTAGAAACTCTTTTGGTGTTTAGTAATGCACAATCTTTAACATGATAATTCACTTTAGTCAAGAGCTCACAAAATCGATCTAAGTTGCCCACATGTTACATCATCATAGCTGCACTCGCAAAACAGAAAGTTTGTTAATAAAGTTTATAATGTTTATTCGTAACTATTCTACAACAAACTAATGTAACAAAACTTGATTTTCATGAGCAATATGATCAGCCTACTTTCAGAGAAGATGTTTCTGTCAAGTATCACTCCGTTTCTTTGTTCCGAACCATTCTTTTACCCTAGTCCAAGCCATCCCAACGAGGGAACCCCAACTGGGGCGTTCATAATGATATGTCCAAGTTAGATGGGTCTAGGGTGTTCGTAATGAAATGTACAAGCTAGAATGTTCCCTTTCAAAAAATAAGGTGATATTAGAGGGAAAGGTTAGCCTATACTGACTACAGGCCATGCTTCGAATCAGCTCAAAAAAATAACTACTCACAAGCAAATAACTCAACCATGTGTTATATGTGATGAACAGTTATCTCATGAATGACAGCACATCATAGCTAGACTATACACACCTCTAAAATGACAAAGTGGGCAAGAGACTGTTGAAATAATTAGCTAGTGAGAAAATTTTGTTGACTCCTCGCACGTGTTTTGCAAAATTTGGCCAGAAAAATACTTGTTTGACATCTGGTCTGAATAAAGACGTTGCATTATATTTGCAAAACTGAACATTCAAATTAGGTAAATAATCTCAAATATGTTTTCTTTCAGTCCGCTTGTTAAAGTGTCCAAAATGATGCCAAACTATTTGTTTCTCCAATGCACAAACAAAAAGGGATAATTCTAAGACAGCGGGAAAAGCATTCACTTAAATTACCTAATATACATGATTTTTTTTAATTTGTTACTATATTATTTCAAGTGGTATACTTTTAGTTAAATTGTAATGCAAAACCAACCAAGTCATTACCCTTTAATGTAACATTTTAGTTGTTACATATAGTTATAACAACTAATGTTGCAATATCTGATTATGGGAAAATTCACAATGTTGCATCAAATAATTTTTATGTTAAAATTTTATTTAATTTTAATTTACTGTAAATAGGTTCATATAATCTGAATTTCACCTTTCCACGTGCCACTCATATTATATGTTAATGGACCAGGTCCTTCTGGAACATTGAAAGTAGCCTGCAAATATTCAAATAATTAGTATAAGAACCTTAATTATCATGTCCTTAATTATCGCGTAACTACTTTTAAACCAACCCGCTCAGATATAGGTAAAAGTGGAATCAAGACTTAGGCATTTGTGTATACCCCAAGTGTTTTATTGTGTTCTCTTAATTTTGACTAAACCGCTCCTTTGTGATTCTTGTTATAGTAAAAAAGTACAAGACAATTCTAATTACCAGTTACTCTCCTTTTTAGCTTTCATTTTCATATTAGATCAATCATAATCTTTATGTTTCTAAAACGTACATAGGTACAGGTAACTGGAGTTGTGGATGCTTCGAGCAAACCCTGTCAGGCCTGCTTTCTAAGTCTTGTGTTCCCTCATTCAGATCCTTTAAGGTACTTATTCCTAGTAATCAGACCAAGAACCTTTGCATTGTACGTGCTACAAAAAATACTTACCATAAAAATATATATAATTTACAAAGGATTCAAGTAGTGAAATTCATGTCCAATTAATATTCCAAAAAACAAAATCTAAAACTGAAAGGTTTGACAACTAACCGCAAGACCTATATACGAGCTTACTCCCATCACTTAAACCAACAGCACCGGTAAATGTCATTTTAAGAATTCAAACTTTCATAAGCAATTCTTATTACTATCATATTTATAACATAAGGCATGATACTAAATCTAAAAAAACTGTGTTAGAGATAGCAGCAAAATAAATATTAATAAATTTTAAGCGGAAAGATGATATACAAAATGAAATCGTGCAACTATCTTTGGAAAAATTAGAAGTCTCCTGCATTAGCTCAGTAACGCGATGTTGAGAACAGGATCCTTTCTATTGTTCATGAGTCATTCAATGCTATATTCACGATAGAGTGAATAGGTAGGAAAACAAAAGCAACCTTACCAAGATTGCTGAGGTTGCAGCAATAAATATCTCCAAAAATGATAGTGCTCGTGTAGATAGCTTAGCATTGTCTCCTTGGGAAATGTAATACCTAGCTAATGCATGACACTGTGTGCATAATGAAAAGAATCTGAAAAATCCAAACTAAAATGCTGGAGGAAATAAACAGCTTTATGTTCCTATATCTGCTAGCAACCACACTGATAACCCCAGAGCACCTCTTATTTTGTGCTCTGGGCTTAGGTAGTCAATTAATAACTCACGAGGTAATGAAGAAGCCATTATTTTAGCCGTGATCCTTACCCCCCAACTAAACCTAACTTACAAAACTAATATAATAGGATTACGCAACATGAAAATTATATAATTCGATATATCAAGTCTAAAAATGGTTAGGCAGAGTATTAAAGGTACGTTATTTGCTATAGTAACTTATGGAAGCTTCTTGAATAGAGGGTAATTAGTAATCACAGTGGCCAAAGTTTGGGTGACAATCCAATCCAATAAAACTGAACACCGATAACAATCCAATTTTGCAGAATATTATATTTCCGCTAATCCAAGAGACATGCAGCTGCGACAGAAAGCATAAACCAAATAAGGGAATAGTAGTTGGCAAACCATTTGGTCACGCCACAAAATATCCTAAAACCAGCCAAATATTTCATAGAAGCTAGTAGTGGCACTTTTCTAACATTTAACAAATTACCGGAAAATTTAATTTCAAAATGGTCTAGAAATAACCTACAACCAGTTCGACATGCCAAAAGATGCCAAATGTCGTAGTTGTCACCTTATCGGACAGAACCCATTCATCAACGCGCTTATAAAATTGCCTACGCAGACAAGCAATACCATTTGTTGCATCCTATTTTAGCCCGTCTCAATGGCTTTTTGTCAGTCAATCACACGAAGGCCATGCAAAACAAAAGAAATCGAAAACTGATAAAAAAATCACTCTCTTTTGAAATATCAGAGTGATATTTCAAAGTTGGTCGGAAACATTGCAAAGATTGGAATGGGTTTTTTATTATTATTAATAAAACTGAAATGAGATTTTGACCTAAAATTTGATCTCTGAGCATAATTATCAAATACTATACATGCCCTAATACAAAATTTACAGGTAATTGACACCAAAATAAACCCAAGGTAACATGAGTGAAAAGAACCTGAACCTCTCTTTTAAGCGCCACTTTATTGTTTGTTATTACTTGATGATGGCCTACACAATTTATGTGGTAATAATGTTTCAGTGGGATAGAGAGAAGAAAACACCATTTATAAATATATCAATAATCTATATACCTTGTTGGTGAAAGAATCCTCGTTCTTATCTCCAATTTGTGGTTTTAGCGTATTTTTACAATTGCCATGCATAACATGAGCATCTCCCATAACACACACTAACGATCACAAGCCACACAAATACATATAGAGTGAGGGCCCGACATTTCCTGTCTTTGCAACCCTTGTACCAGGACGAATAGGGATAACCAGAGTAGAGAGAGTTATGATACCGTGGTTCGTAGAGGAGCTGCATAGAGGCCATACGTTTATACCCATATTGTTAGGGAGCAGGATTACCATATTACATGCTTAGTTCATTAATCAAATATGTACCGATTGTATTGAGTGAAGTAGCAAGAAAAATGGCATTCAATTGGCTGTTGATAAGTGGATTTTATATCCACTTGGAGCGTTCTATATCGGCTTAAATTGATTGACTTGGTCTCAAGTTTGTTGTATTTTTGATATGTTTTGTGTAGTTGTGTAGGATAGCTATCGGTTAGTGTTGGTGTTTCTAATCGATATTAGAGTGGAATTAAGCATTGGAATGAAGATTGGACACTTGTGTTGCGCTATCAAGGAGTTACATGTGTCATGGTATTGAAGATGTTAGCTAATGCAAAAGAAACGGAGGAAAAAGGAGCAATTTGTGTAAAATTCGGATTTTCTGGGTAGGTTGCGCAGTCTTCATAGTTTTGGTCATATCTGGAGTTCTAGAAGTCTGTTTTCAACGATCTTACTGTCCACGCAAAGCTTGGGAGATTTTCTACAATCTTGGACAGAAAGTATGGCGCGCTGCAGCCTGGGAAGGGCGCTGCGGCGCGGGAACCCTTCGGGAAATTCTGAATTTTTATTCAGAAAATCCTGATTTACTATTTTGGCCATATCTTGAGTTCTACAAGTCCGTTTTGGACGATCTTACAGTCCACGCGAAGATAACAGAATTCTCTTTCATTCTAAAGTGGTCTAGAGGTCCAATTATATATGGAACGGCTCAGAAATATTGAAGAAAAGTCAGCTACAAATTTTCCTTCAAAAGAGAATCAGTTTAGGAAACGTATTTTGCAAAAATTCTATTATAATTCTGTTTTGGTATTTTCTTGCTGGGCAAGACTTCTAGAGCCTATATAAACACATCCTACCATTGTAATTTAGATAACGATTACATATCAATTACTTAGATTTATTTTTATATTTTCACACTTTGTTTTTATCATGGTTTCATCAGATCCCATGATGACGAGAGGTTCGATTATGAACTAATCGTTGTCATGGGATTCTAACGGATTTATTTATGGAGCTTTAGTATCTTGATGCTTTACAGATCTGTGTGTGATGTATATCTGATATCCTCGTATGGTATAACCCGTTGAGTTTAATCCTTTTTTTTCGGTGACATACCACATTACTTGCCTAGACCTTTTTCTTGTATTGGCCTTACATTAATTTGAACCCACATTGTCAAAGGCTAGTAGAGTGCTTAAAGGGGTAATAAGGTGTGCAAGGAGGGGTTTATTGTTGGTCTTACTTTTGGGAGAAATATTGAAAATTGGGTTTGTTTATTTGATAGTCGGCATATGTAATAAATTCATGGGATCATTGTTATTGTTTATATTATTGTTTTATCTAGCTCTCGGGAAAAAAAGAAAAGAAAAAGGAAAAAAAAGGGAAAAAAAAGAAAAAAAAAATATTATGAGAGCATGTTTGTGTTTGTTGCGATCCTATTTTAGTCGACTAGTCGAGTGTTTGATATAGTAAAATTATGTGGGGGGAAAATAGGGTGTTGTTATGATTTATTATGGTACTTACTAGCTTTTGATGCTTTATCTGATTTGGGTTATTTGACATACCTTGTCCCTAGCCCCGTTAGGCCGTTACAACCCAAATAAAGACCTTTTGATTATCGTCATTGATGTATGTTGTGTTAAGAGTTAGATTGATACCAAATGTCAAGCATGCTTATGATTTTGTTGGAATTGAGTGATACACTTACCCTTATTCTTGAGTGAATATTCTTTTGTGAGTGGATTGTGAGTGTTTACTTGTTTTTGCTTATGAGAACCCGAGTTTTGTCTTAAAGATGTACTCTTGTGGGATTAGCATGTTTACTAACTTATTCTTACATTTGACATGGGCTTGTGAGAACTTATGCATGTTCATTGAGTAGACTATGTGAATACTTGCACTTTCGACACCAAGACATTGTGTATTTACTTTGATCCTTAAGTTGATATGGCATGAGAGGATTTGAAGGTATGGTAGGATATTAGTACTAGATTAATTGCATTTTCATTTAGTTGCATTCATGCATTGCATTGCATTAGGTTACATGGATTTTGTGGGTACATTCGCTATAGGCCCTCACGAGACCTTACTCGTCCACTAGGGCTGCCTAGGGGTTTAAAGGGCTTGTTGCATATGCCAAATGCAACCGTGATCACCTACGGAAGTGGTACTAATTAGTTAGTTAGTTGTAATTGTTTATGCTTGAGGACAAACATCGGTTTAAGTTTGGGGGTGTGATAAGTGGATTTTATATCCACTTGGAGCGTTCCAAATCGGCTTAAATTGATTGTCTTGGACTCAAGTTTCTTGTGGTTTTGATGTGTTTTGCTTAGTTGTGCAGATTTATGAGAATATTGATTAAGGTGGATGCTTATGTCGTTTTTGGAGATTAAATTGATTAAAATTCGGATTTTCCGGGACGGTTGCGCAGTCTACACTGTTTTGGCCATATCTGGAGTTCTGTAAGTCCATTTTCAGCGATCTTACTGCCCACGCGAAGCTTGGGAGATTTTCTACAACATGGGATAGGTGTTGCACGTACAGGCTGCGTGTGGTGAGAGAAGGAAGCACGACAAGCAGGCTGTTGGAAGCAGTGAAATTACTATTTTGCCCTTTTTAAGTTCTAATTGTATTTTGGGCAGTTTTTAGTACCTTAATTGAATTCTAATTGTAATAGAAGGTAATTTCTTGCTGGGCAAGAATTATAGAGCCTATATAAACACATCCTACCATTGTAATTGAGAGAACTATTACATATCAATTACTTAGTTTTATTTGTATCTTTTCATACTTTGTTTTTATCATGGTTTCATCAGATCCCATGATGACGAGAGGTTCGATTACGAACTAATCATTGTCATGGTATTCTAACGGATTTATTTATGGAGCTTTAGTATCTTGATGTTTTACAGATCTGTGTGTGATGTATATCTGATATCCTTGTATGGTTGTGCTTTATGAATTTAGATGCGTAGCTAACATCTAATTTGTTAATCTCTTGTGAAGCGAGAGTGGATCTTGAGATTTAGAACTTGCCATGCTAGCATAGGATAGGTTGATATTTTAACATCATGATTTGTGGCGTAAATAGAGATATTATGTTGCCCTATGTGATCATTATGGATAACTTGCTCTTCAACCGTTATGTTTTCAAATTCTATAGACATATAGGGTCTAAGCATAATTGGTGTCTATTCATCTTCTATCTCTTTTGTGGATGTATGTTTAGTTTGGTATTCGTATACTGAGAGGTAGCGTGTACTTATTTCGTGTTATCCGATCAGATATCATAACCATTGCATATAGTGATTAAAGGTGTAAGATCTAAGCAAAGTATTTAATGAAGTTAGGATCCTATGTTTTCTCTTGCAGAAATAATTTGATTTAAATTCTCGTTAATTAGTTAATTCTTAGTTTTATAACTTGCATCTTAGTTTAATTTAGACAATCAAATCTCAAATTGTTATTTGTCTTAGCAGTGAATTAAAACCATACATTGTTGCATAGGTATTAAATTGAAGTAAAAACCAGATCTCTGTGGGAACGAACTTGACTTATATATGTATTACTTGTGACCACATACGCTTGCGTGATTTAGTGCAAACAAGTTTTTGGCGCCGCTGCCGGGGATCATCGGTGTTTTATTTTTTGTGATAAGTGGATTCTATATCCACTTGGAGCGTTCCAAATCGGCTTAAATTGATTGTCTTGGACTCAAGTTTCTTGTAGTTTTGATGTGTTTTGCTTAGTTGTGCAGATTTACGAGAATATTGATTAAGGTGGATGCTTATGTCATTTTTGGAGATTAAATTGATTAAAATTCGGATTTTCCGGGACGGTTGCGCAGTCTACAATGTTTTGGCCATATCTGGAGTTCTATAAGTCCGTTTTCAGCGATCTTACTGCCCACGCGAAGCTTGGGAGATTTTCTACAACATGGGATAGGTGTTGCACGTACAGGCTGCGTGTGGTGAGAGCAGGAAGCACGACAAGCAGGCTGTTGGAAGCAGTGAAATTACTGTTTTGCCCTTTTTTGGTTCTAATTGTATTTTGGGGAGTTTTTAGTACCTTAATTGAATTCTAATTGTAATAGAAGGTAATTTCTTGCTGGGCAAGAATTACAGAGCCTATATAAACACATCCTACCATTGTAATTGAGAGAACTATTACATATCAATTGCTTAGTTTAATTTGTATCTTTTCATACTTTGTTTTTATCGTGGTTTCATGAGATCCCATGATGACGAGAGGTTCGATTACGAACTAATTGTTGTCATGGGATTCTAACGGATTTATTTATGGAGCTTTAGTATCATGATGTTTTACAGATCTGTGTGTGATGTATATCTGATATCCTCGTATGATTGTGCTTTATGAATTTAGATGCGTAGCTAACATCTAATTTGTTAATCTCTTGTGAAGCGAGAGTGGATCTTGAGATTTAGAACTTGTCATGCTAGCATAGGATAGGTTGATGTTTTAACATCATGATTTGTGGCGTAAATAGAGATATTATGATGTCCTATGTGATCATTATGGATAACTTGCTCTTCAACCGTTATGTTTTCAAATTCTATAGACATAGGGTCTAAGCATAATTGGTGTCTATTCATCTTCTATCTCTTTTGTGGATGTATGTTTAGTTTGGTATTCGTATACTGAGAGGTAGCGTGTACTTGTTTCGTGTTATCCGATCAGATATCATAACCATTGCATATAGTGATTAAAGGCGTCAGATCTAAGCAAAGTATTTAATGAAGTTAGGATCCCATGTTTTCTCTTGCAGAAGTAATTTGATTTAAATTCTCGTTAATTAGTTAATTCTTAGTTTTATAACTTGTATCTTAGTTTAATTTAGATAATCAAATCTCAAATTGTTATTTGTCTTAGCAGTGAATTAAAACCATACATTGCTGCATAGGTATTAAATTGAAGTAAAAACCAGATCTTTGTGGGAACGAACTTGACTTATATCTGTATTACTTGTGACCACGTACGCTTGCGTGATTTAGTGCAAACAAGTTTTTGGCGCCGCTATCGGGGATCATCGGTGTTTTATTTTTGGTTTATGTGCTTGTCAATAGTGGTCGTTAGAGTTCATTGACTCAGATTTGTTTTTCTTACCTATTTTGTTTAGTTTGGTGTGTTCAGGTACTTGAGTGTTTGAAGATGGCATGCGAGAAGTTGCCATGGTGGGCATATTCGAGGACATCCATGCCTTAGCAATGTGAGCAGTGTTTGGGCGTTCATGATCCCTCACAATATTGTTACTACGAAGGAGTTGATCCATATGTCAGTTATGGGGAACAACCATATTTTCAATACCATCCTCAACAGTACCAGCAAGATGTTCCAGATATGTCATATTTCTTTGGTAGTGAAGAGTTTCAACATCAGCAACCTACTCATACTTTTCAGTTAGATGAGGTTGATGCTATGGAGGAGATGAGGATGCTTCTAAAGAGTACTGAGGAGTCTATCAATTCTATGGGGACACTAGTTGCTCAAGTTTTGAGTGCCTTGGAACAAGAGAAACAGCAATTCATACTAGAGGCAATTCCAGAAAATAACGGTGACTTGGAGCAAGGTACTGCATGCTTAATTGAGGAAGACAAATTTCAAGAGGAGGTTAGCGTTCGCAAGCCATGTGAGGAATTTGATCATGTTAGTATGGAGGATGATTTGGAAGGGGCACTATTTGAGACAGACACTGGTGAGCTGCATAAATTTCAAGAATTGGTATGTGCGTACCAAGAGGCTGATGACCATGGGAAAGATGCAGGTCTTCTACTTGTCTCAGAGTATAAAGATGGAGGTAGCGCATTAGAGCCAATGGAGGAAGTTCTCGTTGAGGAACCAAAGGCTTCTGCAACTTACATTTACCCTCCTCCATTATATTCAAGCGAAGCCCGTGAATGTGTGTTGTTCTACAAATTGAAAGATTTTAGGTCAACATATGAAGGCATTGGAATAGGACATAGTTGTTATACGAATAGGCCAAGCGAGGAGAAAGGGCAGAAAGTGTGCCGCCGTGATGACGATGAAGTCTCACGAAGAGATGACCAGGCAAACTATTATCATCCTTAATGGAGGCTTGGAAGTAACGTCAAGCTATTGACGTTAAAGAAGCGCTTCGTGGGAGGCAACCCACGCTTTTCGGCATTTTTATTTAGGTATGTTTTCTACTATCCCTCGTATTTACTTCCATTCAATGCGGACATTGAATATTTCAAGTTTGGGGGATATGTAGTGTGTATGTAGTTATTTATGATTATGAGTCATTGTGTTCATGTAGGATTTCATGCTTTGCATATTAGTAGTAGTATATTATGCATTTATGTTCATGTTATCTACGTTTGTTTCATATAGGACATTCTGTTTTTATGTTCGTATATCATGTGAGTTCATAATAGTTTGCATTTGCACCCATGCTTGATAGGAATTTTGTGTTGTTGACGCTTTTGATTGTGAAGTGATATGCTTTGTTCTTGTGCACACACATACACTAGTAAGTTGAAGCTAGTAGACTTATTGAATGTTGTAAGTGATTAGAAGGACATGAATATGTGCAAGATGATTTAGTTTGCATGTTTTGAATACAAGTCGGTGTATTAGAGAGATTTTTGCTTGGGATTGAGTATGTTTTTCCACCAAGTGAGCTTTTGAGCCATATTGCATAGTTGTTGCAATTTATTCATTTGCTTAAGTGTCCACGGATTGTTTGCATTGCTAGCAGTTGTTTGAGGTCTTTCTTGAAACGCATGACATTATTTGACGATTAAAATGATAAAGGCATTTAGGAATAACCGCATATTTTCCCATATTACCACACCATATTTACATGATCAATTAGATAACCCGTTGAGCTTAATGCTATTTTTTTGGTGACATACCACATTACTTGCCTAGACCTTTTTCTTGTATTGGCCTTACATTAATTTGAACCCACACTGTCAAAGGCTAGTAGAGTGCTTAAGGGGGTAATAAGGTGTGCAAGGAGGGGTTTATTGTGGGTCTTACTTTTGGGAGAAATATTGAAAGTTGGGTTTGTTTATTTGATAGTCGGCATATGTAATAAATTCATGGGATCATTGTTATTGTTTATATTATTGTTTTATCTAGCTCTCGGGAAAAAAAAAAGTAAAAAAGAAGAAAAAAGGGAAAAAAAGAGAAAAAAAAGAAAGAAAAAAAATATATATTATGAGAGCATGTTTGTGTTTGTTGCGATCCTATTTTAGTCGACTAGTCGAGTGTTTGTTATAGTAAAATTATGTGGGGGGGGGGAAATAGGGTGTTGTTATGATTTATTATGGTACTTACTAGCTTTTGACGCTTTATCTGATTTGGCTTATTTGACATACCTTGTCCCTAGCCCCGTTATAACCCAAATAAAGACCTTTTGATTATCGTCATTGATGTATGTTGTGTTAAGAGTTAGATTGATACCAAATGTCAAGCATGCTTATGATTTTGTTAAAATTGAGTGATACACTTACCCTTATTCTTGAGTGAATATTCTTTTGTGAGTGGATTATGAGTGTTTACTTGTTTTTGCGTATGAGATCCCGAGTTTTGTCTTAAAGATGTACTCTTGTAGGCTTAGCATGTTTACTAACTTATTCTTACATTTGACATGGGCTTGTGAGAACTTATGCATGTTCATTGAGTAGACTATGTGAATACTTGCACTTTCGACACCAAGACATTGCGTATTTACTTTGATCCTTAAGTTGATATGGCATGAGAGGATTTGAAGGTATGGTAGGATATTAGTACTAGATTAATTGCATTTTCATTTAGTTGCATTCATGCATTGCATTGCATTAGGTTACATGGATTTTGTGGGTACATTCGCTATAGGCCCTCACGAGACCTTACTCGTCCACTAGGGTTGCCTAGGGGTTTAAAGGGCTTGTTGCATATGCCAAATGCAACCGTGATCACCTACGGAAGTGGTACTAATGAGTTAGTTAGTTGTAATTATTTATGCTTGAGGACAAGCATCGGTTTAAGTTTGGGGGTGTGATAAGTGGATTTTATATCCACTTGGAGCGTTCCAAATCGGCTTAAATTGATTGTCTTGGACTCAAGTTTCTTGTAGTTTTGATGTGTTTTGCTTAGTTGTGCAGATTTACGAGAATATTGATTAAGGTGGATGCTTATGTCGTTTTTAGAGATTAAATTGATTAAAATTCGGATTTTCCGGGACGGTTGCGCAGTCTACACTGTTTTGGCCATATCTGGAGTTCTATAAGTCCGTTTTCAGCGATCTTACTGCCCACGCGAAGCTTGGGAGATTTTCTACAACATGGGATAGGTGTTGCACGTACAGGCTGCGTGTGGTGAGAGCAGGAAGCACGACAAGCAGGCTGTTGGAAGCAGTGAAATTACTGTTTTGCCCTTTTTAAGTTCTAATTGTATTTTGGGCAGTTTTTAGTACCTTAATTGAATTCTAATTGTAATAGAAGGTAATTTCTTGCTGGGCAAGAATTATAGAGCCTATATAAACACATCCTACCATTGTAATTGAGAGAACTATTACATATCAATTACTTAGTTTTATTTGTATCTTTTCATACTTTGTTTTTATCATGGTTTCATCAGATCCCATGATGACGAGAGGTTCGATTACGAACTAATAGTTGTCATGGGATTCTAACGGATTTATTTATGGAGCTTTAGTATCTTGATGTTTTACAGATCTGTGTGTGATGTATATCTGATATCCTCGTATGGTTGTGCTTTATGAATTTAGATGCGTAGCTAACATCTAATTTGTTAATCTCTTGTGAAGCGAGAGTGGATCTTGAGATTTAGAACTTGCCATGCTAGCATAGGATAGGTTGATGTTTTAACATCATGATTTGTGGCGTAAATAGAGATATTATGTTGCCCTATGTGATCATTATGGATAACTTGCTCTTCAACCGTTATGTTTTCAAATTCTATAGACATATAGGGTCTAAGCATAATTGGTGTCTATTCATATTCTATCTCTTTTGTGGATGTATGTTTAGTTTGGTATTCGTATACTGAGAGGTAGCGTGTACTTGTTTCGTGTTATCCGATCAGATATCATAACCATTGCATATATTGATTAAAGGCGTAAGATCTAAGCAAAGTATTTAATGAAGTTAGGATCCCATGTTTTCTCTTGCAGAAGTAATTTGATTTAAATTCTCGTTAATTAGTTAATTCTTAGTTTTATAACTTGCATCTTAGTTTAATTTAGATAATCAAATCTCAAATTGTTATTTGTCTTAGCAGTGAATTAAAACCATACATTGTTGCATAGGTATTAAATTGAAGTAAAAACCAGATCTCTGTGGGAACGAACTTGACTTATATCTGTATTACTTGTGACCACGTACGCTTGCGTGATTTAGTGCAAACAAGTTTTTGTAGACTACGCAGCCTTCCCGGAAAATCCGAATTTTAATCAATTTAATCTCCAAAAACGATAGAAGCATCAACCTTAATCAACCTTCTTGCAAACCTGCACACTACACAAAACACATCAAAACTACAACAAACTTGAGTCCAAGACAATCAATTTAAGCCGATATGGAACGCTCCAAATGGATATAAAATCCACTTATCACACCCCCAAGCTTAAACCGATGCTTGTCCTCAAGCATAAACAACTAACTCTACCTAACTAGCTAGTACCACTTCCGTAGGTGATCACGGTTGCATTTGGCATAAGCAACAAGCCCTTTAAACCCCTAGGCAGCCCTAGTGGACGAGTAAGGTCTCGTGAGGGCCTATAGCGAATGTAACCACAAAATCCAGTGCAATGCAATGCATGAATGCAACTAATATGAAAAATGCAAATAATCTAGTACTAATATCCTACCATACCTTCAAAACCTCTCATGCCATATCAATTTAAGAATCAAAGTAAATACGCAATGCCTTGGTGTCAAAAGTGCAAGTATTCACATAGTCTAGTCAATGAATATGCATAAGTTCTCACAAGTCCATGTCAAGTGTAAGAATAAGTTAGTAAACATGCTAAGCCTACAAGGGTACATCTTTGAGACAAAACTTGGGATCTCATACGCAAAAACAAGCAAACACTCACAATCCACTCACAAAAAAATATTCACTCAAGAACAAGGGTAAGTGTATCACTAAATTCCAACAAAATCATAAGCATGTTTGACATTTGGTATCAATCTAACTCTTAACACAACATACATCAATGACGATAATCAAAAGGTCTTTATTTGGGTTGTAACGGGGCTAGGGACAAGGTATGTCAAATAAGCCAAAACAGGTGAAGTTTCAAAAGCTAGTTAGTACCATAATACATCATACACAACACCCTATTTCCCCCCCCCCCACATAATCAATTATTTTTCTTCCAACAAAACACTCGACTAGTCGACTAAAATAGGATCACAACAAACACAAACATGCTCTCATAATATATATTTTCCTTTCTTTTTTTTTTCTTTTGAGAGGTAAATAAAACAATAATATAAACAATAACAATGATCCCACAATTTTATTACACATGCCGACTATCAAGTACATAACCCAATTTTCAATATTTTCCCCAAAAGTAAGACCAACAATAAACCCCTCCTTGCACACCTTATTACTCCCTTAAGCACTCTACTAGCCTTTGACAATGTTGGTTCAAATTAATGTAAGGCCAATACAAGAAAGTCTAGGCAAGTAATGTGGTATGTCACCGAAAAAATAGGATTAAGCTCAACGGGTTAACTAATTGATCATGTAAATATGGTGTGGTAATATGGGAAAATATGCGGTTATTCCTAAATGCCTTTATCACTTTAATCGTCAAATAATGTCATACGTTTCAAGAAAGACCTCAAACAACTGCTAGCAATTCCAACAATCCGTGGACACTCAAGCAAACGAATAAATTGCAAATATGCAATAAGGCTCAAAAACTCACTTGGTGGAAAAACATACTCAATCCCAAGCAAAAATCTCTCTAACGCACCGACTTGTATTCAAAGCATGCAAACTAAATCATCTTGCACATATTTATGTCCTTCTAATCACTTACAACATTCAATAAGTCTACTAGCTTCAACTTACTAGTGTATGTGTGTGCACAAGAACAAAGCATATCACTTCTCAATCAAAAGCGTCAACAACACAAAATTCCTATCAAGCATGGGTGCAAATGCAAACTATTATGAACTCACATGATATACGAACATAAAAACAGAATGTCCTATATGAAACAAACGTAGTTAACACGAACATAAATGCATAATTTACTACTACTAATATGCAAAGCATGAAATCCTACATGAACACAATGACTCATAATCACAAATAACTACATATACACTACTTATCCCCCAAACATGAAATATTCAATGTCCGCATTGAATGGAAGTAAATACGAGGGATAGTAGAAAACATACCTAAATAAAATTGCCGAAAAGCGTGGGTTGCCTCCCACGAAGCGCTCCTTTAACGTCAATAGCTTGACGTTACTTCCAAGCCTCCATTAAGGATGATAATAGTTTCCCTGGTCATCTCTTCGCGAGACTTCATCGTCATCACGACGGCACACTTTCTGCCACTTCTCCTCGCTTGGCCTATTCGTATAACAACTATTTCCTATTCCAATGCCTTCATCTGTTGACCCAAAATCTTTCAATTTGTAGAACACACAATCGCGGGCTTCGCTTGAATATAATGGAGGAGGGTAAATGTAAGTTGCTGAAGCCTTTGGTTCCTCAAAGAGAACTTCCTCCATTGGCTCTAATGCGCTACCTCCATCTTTAAACTCCGAGACAAGTAGAAGACCTGCATCTTTCCCATGTTCTTCAGCCTCTTGGTACGCACATACCAATTTTTAAAATTTGTGTAGCTCATCAGTGTCTATCCAAAATAGTGCCCTTTCCAAATCATCCACCATCCTAACATGATTAAATTCCTCACACGCCTTATGAACGCTCACCTCACCTTGGAATTTGCCTTCCTCAATTAAGCATGCAGTACCTTGCTCCAAGTCACCATTATCCTCTGGTTTTGCTTCTGGTATGAATTGTTGATTCTCTTGTTCTAAGGGTCTCACAACTTGAGCAACTAGTGTCTCCAAAGATTTGACACCTTCCTCCCTACTCTTTTCAAGCATCCTAAGCTCCTCCATAGTTACAACCTCATCTGACTGAAAATTAAGAGTAGGTTGCTGATGTTGAAACTCATCACTACCAAAGAAATATGACATATTTGGAACATCTTGCTGGTACTGTTGAGGATGGTATTGAAAATATGGTTGCTCCTCATAACTGACGTATGGATCAACTCCTTCATAGTAATAATACTGTGAGGGATCATGAACACCCAAACCCTGCTCACATTACTGAGGCTGTTGAATACCACCTTGATTGCTCCAGCACTGATACGTCTCATGTGCGCCCGCACATAGCTCACAAACACTAGCCACTTGCTGAACTCCATAGTAAGTTAGAAAATCCATCTTCAACGTCAATGCTCTCTGATAAGTACATGAAACACCAACGAACTATACAAGAATAGATGAGAAAAAGAAATCCGAGTCAGTGAACTCTAACGACCACTATTGACAAGCACATAAACCAAAAATAAAACACCGATGATCCCCGGCAGCGGCGCCAAAAACTTGTTTACACTAAATCACGTAAGCGTACGTGGTCACAAGTAATACAGATATAAGTCGAGTTCGTTCCCACAGAGATCTGGTTATGGTTTCAATTCAGTTCATCCACCTATGCAACAATGTATGGTTTTAATTCACTGCTAAGACAAATAACAAGATTTGGTTTTAATTAACTAAAATTAACTAAGGAATTAAATTAACAAACTAAGAATTAACTAACTAACAAGAATTTAAATCAAATTACTTCTGCAAGAGAAAACATGGGATCCTAACTTCATTAAATACTTTGCTTAGATTTTACGCCTTTAATCACTATATGCAATGGTTATGATATCTGATCGGATAACACGAAACAAGTACACGCTACCTCTCAGTATACGTATACCAAACTAAACATACATCCACAAAAGAGATAGAAGATGAATAGACACCAATTATGCTTAGACCCTATATGTCTATAAAATTTGAAAATATAATGGTTGAAGAACAAGTTATCCATAATGATCATTGATCACATAGGGCAATATAAGTATTCTCATCTCATACTACGAATCATGTTGATAAACAATCATGAACCTATGCTAGCATGACAAGTTCTAAATCTCAAGATCCACTTTCACTTCACAAGAGATTAACATATTAGATGTTAGCTACGCATCTAACAATTAAGCATAACCATACGAGGATATCAGATATACATCACACACAGATCTGTAAAGCATCAAGATACTAAAGCTCCATAAATAAATCCGTTAGAATCCCATGACAACGATTAGTTCGTAATTGAACCGCTCGTCATCATGGGATCTGATGAAACCATGATAAAAATAAAGTATGAAAAGATACAAATAAACCTAAGTAATTGATATGTAATGGTTTTCTCAATTACAATGGTAGGATGTGTTTATATAGGCTCTGTAATTTTTGCCCAGCAAGAAATTGCCTTTTTAGAGTTGGAATAGAAGATTGGCAATTTCCGTTCTTGAATGAGAGTAGAATTGCAAATTCCATGTGTAGATTTGATTCTGGAATGTTCTAGCCGCCCAAAGCAATTACCATACTTATTAGAAGTAGTAATTATAGCAATTTCCTTGTCAAAGTTGAATTTCTGCAGTTCGGCACATAATACGTTTCCTAAACTGATTCGGTTTTTAAGGAAAATTCGTAGCTGACTTTTCTTCAATATTTCTGGGCCATTCCAGTTGTAATTGGACCTCTGGAACACTTTAGAATGAAAGAGAATTCCGTTATCTTCGCGTGGACAGTAAGATCGTCCAAAACAGACTTGTAGAACTCAAGATATGGCCAAAATAGTGAATCAGGATTTTTAGGACAATTTCCGGAATTTCCAGAATACCCTCGAGGCCGCATCCTGGAGTTCTGAGGCCGCGGCATGGAGCTAAATCTGCCCAAGATTGTATAAAATCTCCCAAGCTTCGTGTGAGCTGTAAGATCGCTGAAAACGGACTTCTAGAACTCCAGATATGGCCAAAACAGTGTAGACTGCGCAGCCTTCCCAGAAAATCCGAATTTTAATCAATTTAATCTCCAAAAACGATAGAAGCATCAACCTTAATCAACCTTCTTGCAAACCTGCACACTACACAAAACACATCAAAACTACAACAAACTTGAGTCCAAAACAATCAATTTAAGCCGATATGGAACGCTTCAAATGGATATAAAATCCACTTATCACAAAAAAACTTGTTTACACTAAATCACCAAGCGTACGTGGTCACAAGTAATATAGATATAAGTCGAGTTCGTTCCCACAGAGATCTGGTTATGGTTTCAATTCAGTTCATGCACCTATGCAACAATGTATGGTTTTAATTCACTGCTAAGACAAATAACAAGATTTGGTTTCAATTAACTAAAATTAACTAAGGAATTAAATTAACAAACTAAGAATTAACTAACTAACAAGAATTTAAATCAAATTACTTCTGCAAGAGAAAACATGGGATTCTAACTTCATTAAATACTTTGCTTAGATCTGACGCCTTTAATCACTATATGCAATTGTTATGATATCTGATCGGATAACACGAAACAAGTACACGCTACCTCTCAGTATACGTATACCAAATTAAACATACATCCACAAAAGAGATAGAAGATGAATAGACACTAATTATGCTTAGACCCTATATGTCTATAGAATTTGAAAACATAATGGTTGAAGAACAAGTTATCCATAATGATCACATAGGGCAATATAAGTATTCTCATGTCTCATACTACGAATCATGTTGATAAACAATCATGAACCTATGCTAGCATGACAAGTTCTAAATCTCAAGATCCACTTTCACTTCACAAGAGATTAACAGATTAGATGTTAGCTACGCATCTAACAATTAAGCATAACCATACGAGGATATCAGATATACATCACACATAGATCTGTAAAGCATCAAGACACTAAAGCTCCATAAATAAATCCGTTAGAATCCCATGACAACGATTAGTTCGTAATTGAACCGCTCGTCATCATAGGATCTGATGAAACCATGATAAAAACAAAGTATGAAAAGATACAAATAAACCTAAGTAATTGATATGTAATGGTTTTCCCAATTACAATGGTAGGATGTGTTTATATAGGCTCTATAATTCTTGCCCAGCAAGAAATTGCCTTTTTAGAGTTGGAATAGAAGATTGGCAATTTTCGTTATTGAATGAGAATAGAATTGCAAATTCCATGTGTAGATCTGATTCTGGAATGTTCTAGCCGCCCAAAGCAATTACCATACTTATTAGAAGTGGGAATTATAGCAATTTCCTTGTCAAAGTTGAATTTCTGCAGTTCGGCACATAATACGTTTCCTAAACTGATTCGGTTTTTAAGGAAAATTCGTAGCTGACTTTTCTTCAATATTTCTGGGCCGTTCCAATTGTAATTGGACCTCTGGAGCACTTTAAAATGAAAGAGAATTCCGTTATCTTCGCGTGGATAGTAAGATCGTCCAAAACAGACTTGTAGAACTCAAGATATGGCCAAAATAGTGAATCAGGATTTTTAGGACAATTTCCGGAATTTCCAGAATACCCTCGAGGCCGCATCCTGGAGTTCTGATTGGCGCCGCAGCCGGGGATCATCGGTGTTTTATTTTTGGTTTATGTGCTTGTCAATAGTGGTCGTTAGCGTTCACTGACTCGTATTTGTTTTTATTACCTATTTTGTTTAGTTCAGTGTGTTTCAGGTCCTTGAGTGTTTGAAGATGGCATGCGAGGAGTTGCCATGGTGGGTATATTCGAGGACATCCATGCCTCAGCAATGTGAGCAGTGTTTGGGCGTTCATGATCCCTCACAATATTGTTACTACGAAGGAGTTAATCCATATGTCACTTATGAGGAACAACCATATTTTCAATACCATCCTCAACAGTACCAGCAAGATGTTCCAAATATGTCATATTTCTTTGGTAGTGAAGAGTTTCAACATCAGCAACCTACTCCTAATTTTCAGTCAAATGAGGTTGTAACTATGGAGGAGCTTAGGATGCTTGCAAAGAGTAATGAGGAGTCTCTCAAATCTTTGGAGACACTAGTTGCTCGAGCTGTGAGTGCCTTGGAACAAGAGAAACAACAATTCATACCAGAGGAAATTCCAGAGAATAACGGTGACTTGGAGCAAGGTACTGCATGCTTAATTGAGGAAGACAAATTCCAAGGTGAGGTGAGCATTCGCAAGCCATGTGAGGAATTTGATCATGTTAGGATGGTGGATGATTTGGAGAGGGCACTATTTTGGACAGACACTGCTGAGCTACACAAATTTCGAGAATTGGTATGTGCGTACCAAGAGGTTGATGAACATGAGAAAGATACAGGTCTTCTACTTGTCTCAGAGTATGAAGATGGAGGTAGCACATTAGAGCCAATGGAGGAAGTTCTCTTTGAGGAACCAAAGGCTTCAGCAACTTATATTTACCCTCATCCATTATATTCAAGCGAAGCCCGCGATTGTGTGTTGTTTTACAAATTGACAGATTTTGGGTCAACGGATGAAGGCATTGGAATAGGAAATAGTTGTTATACGAATAGGCCAAGCGAGAAAAAAGGGCAGAAAGTGTGCCGTCGTGATGACGATGAAGCTAGTCTCGCGAAGAGATGACCAGGCCAACTATTATCCCCATGCTTAGTTCATTAATCAAATATATACAGATTGTATTGAGTGAAGTAGCAAGAAAAATGGCATTCAATTGGCTGTTGATAAGTGGATTTTATATCCATTTGGAGCGTTCCATATCGGCTTAAATTGATTGACTTGGTCTCAAGTTTGTTGTATTTTTGATATGTTTTGTGTAGTTGTGCAGGGTTGTAGCTATCAGTTAGTGTTGGTGTTTCTAATCGATATTAGAGTGGAATTAAGCATTGGAATGAAGATTGGACACTTGTGTTATGCTATCAAGGAGTTACATGTGTCATGGTATTGAAGATGTTAGCTATGCAAAAGAAACGGAGAAAAAAGGAGCAATTTGTGTAAAATTCGGATTTTCTGGGTAGGTTGCGCAGTCTTCACTGTTTTGGTCATATCTGGAGTTCTAGAAGTCCGTTTTCATCGATCTTACTGTCCACACAAAGCTTGGGAGATTTTCTACAATCTTGGACAGAAAGCATTGCGCGCTGCAGCCTGGGAAGGGCGCTGCGTCGCGGGAACCCTTCGGGAAATTCTGAATTTTTATCCAGAAAATCCTGATTTACTATTTTGGCCATATCTTGAGTTCTACAAGTCCGTTTTGGACGATCTTACAGTCCACGCGAAGATAACGGAATTCTATTTCATTCTAAAGTGGTCCAGAGGTCCAATTACATATGGAACGGCCCAGAAATATTGAAGAAAAGTCAGCTACGAATTTTCCTTCAAAACAGAATCAGTTTAGGAAACGTATTTTTCAGAAATTCTATTATAATTCTGTTTTGGTATTTTCTTACTGGGCAAGACTTCTAGAGCCTATATAAACACATCCTACCATTGTAATTTAGATAACGATTACATATCAATTACTTAGATTTATTTGTATATTTTCATACTTTGTTTTTATCATGGTTTTATCAGATCCCATGATGACAAGAGGTTCGATTATGAACTAATCGTTGTCATGGGATTCTAACAGATTTATTTATGGAGCTTTAGTATCTTGATGCTTTACAGATCTGTGTGTGATGTATATCTGATATCCTCGTATGGTGATGCTTAATTGTTAGATGTGTAGCTAACATCTAATCTGTTAATCTCTTGTGAAGTGAAAGTGGATCTTGAGATTTAGAACTTGCCATGCTAGCATAGGTTCATAATTGTTTATCAATATGATTCGTGGTGTGAGATGAAAATACTTATACTACCCTGTGTGATCTTAATGGATAACTTGTTCTTCAACCGTCATGTTTTCAAATTCTATAGACATATAGGGTCTAAGCATAATTGGTGTCTATCATCTTCTATTTCTTTTGTGGATGTATGTTTAGTTTGGTATACGTATATTGAGAGGTAGCGTGTACTTGTTTCGTGTTGTCTGATCAGATATCATAACCATTGCATATATTGATTAAAGGCGTCAGATCTAAGTGAAGTATTTAATGAAGTTAGGATCCCATGTTTATTCTCACATAATTAATTCGATTTCAACTCTCATTAGTTAATTTAATTCTTAGTTTTATAATTTGCATCTTAGTTTAATTTAGATAATCATATCTCAAATTGTTATTTGTCTTAGCAGTGAATAATAATCATACATTGTTGCATAGGTACATCTACTGAATTAAAACCATAACCAGATCTCTGTAGGAACGAACTTGACTTATTCATATATTACTTGTGACCACGTACGTTTGCGTGATTTAGTGCAAACAGCTGTAAATAAACAATATAATTAACAAACCAATCACTCAATTAGCGAAAAAGATAAACATAATATACACAAACAGTAACAAAAAGAAAATAGAATAATTGTAGAAAAGTTTCTAGAATGAATACTAGAAATCGTCCACTTTGCATTATGTATACCCAAAATTGCATGATTCATCTGAAATGAAGCAATGAAGCCTTAGTTTAAATAATCAGGTCTGCGAAAACAGTTGATATTGTTAGGGTGCCCATAAATAAAATGTTATCTATGTAGCATACTGATCATTCCCTCCCTCTCTCTTACCAACCCCTATTTTGAAGTATACAATCGGATACTCAAGCAATTCATCAAACATATAGCGAGCAGATTGGGTAAGCTACACAATAATGACAAAATTGCTTTGTTTACTCAGAAGAGAGATAAAAAAATGTGTATGTATACTCATCCACACTCTATGTTAATCACGTAATACATATCCTCACCTCACGTTTCATACTTCCGACGACATGTTGGCGTCATTCTGGGATCGTAGAACCTAGAACCTTGAGCGAAAAATTATAATACTGATACATGTATGAATAACGAAATGTTACCATTCTCAACACCCATGTTGAACGCCTGGCAGGCCATTTCAATAGTCCAGAGAGGAACGCAAAAGATCAATTGTAGAGGCATACAATATACAAACATAGTAGATAACGGGGGCTAACGAATGACGTTAAGTTGCTGACGTGGAATAAAATGTTTCACTGAAGGGCATGTTGCAGTATTAGATATATAATAGATATAATATAATAGATAATAGATAGATAATAAATAATAGATAATAGATATGCAAATCACATTATCACAATTAGATAAGGTACATAAACTATAGTTATTAAAAGCACAAACAAAGAGCTCAAGGCTGCCACCATAACAATTGATTAATTGATACGAGTTACACTAATAGAGGTCGACTATAGTAATTATGTTAAAGAAAATATTGTTTCTAAAACATTAATAAGTTCACAGAACATTGTACAACAAAAGCTTCAAGTAATAGCTGAGTCAACAGATAAACAATACACCTAGCATAACGGATACTGGAAGAGCAGGCAAAACTTTCTAATAAAAGGCAAAGCATTTGCACATTAATTCTATGTTCAATTAGTGGTTTGGACCCAAGCTTCGTCGATGACGGTGGCAACGGCGGTAAAACGGAAAGAGACGGTGGGGGAGAGAGAATAGAGAGAGACATACGGGGGGTTGGGGTGAAGGGTTATAAGAAAAGTAAAAATAAAAAGACGTATATGGGAAAAGACAGCTTTACCCCTGATGATTTAACAAGAGTTAGTAATAGATAGACGGTAGTACACTAAGTTTAAGTAAAGTGTTTGTTTAGTATTTCAAATGGTAGTTTCTAAACTATAGTATTTCAAGTGGTGTCTTCGGCAAAATACAGATATACAAAGTGCACTTTATATACTATATTATAATAGCCTAAACATTCAGTGATTTGTTACCTATTTTTTTATACTTCATGTTTTACTTAATTACCCTTACTTATATATTAGTATATTTTACTTAATATTCTTACTTACATCTATCTATACTATTATATTAAAATCAAAATATTAAAAGATATAAACAATATAATTATAAATATGATAGTACATTATATTAATATTTTGGGCAATTGGACTCCAAAAGTGGTGTATTTTGGTCATTTTTGGGTGAAAAACCAAAATAGCCACCAATTAAATCAATCTGCCCAAAATGCCTACCGGCGCTGGAGTCCGCCTTTTTTACCCACGGACCACACATGTCTGACATGCGTATACAGTACACGCATGTAAGACATCCGTGGTCTTCACAAAATGGAAGTTAGCTGCTATATGTGTATCTGAGATACACATGTTTAGAATGCGTGACACGAGACACGCAACTGAGAAATGCGCATCCCATGTACTGTTCATCGTCTTCACAGACGTGAATAGAGATGATTTTTGAGGTGAAAAAACTCGAAATCCAGCCAGCCTTCGTTCACTACCATAGTGGCATTTTCCCTTAGCATAGTATACACCAATCGACTCGTAATGAAATCTTCTACAATCCCACACCAACGTTTTTTAATTTCTTTCGCCGAATTTTGAAAGCCCCAAACCAACCCTAATTTCGATTTTCATGTTCGATTCATTTTCTTAATCGATTTTACACGCACTTGCGGGGCCAGATCGAAACAAAGAGATTAGGGGAAATGGAGAATGGGATGTGGCGATCGTTTTGATGTTCTCAGGAGGTTGGTCGATGAGAAACGAGAGAGAGAGAGACGAGAGAGATATCCAGTCGCCGGCGAGGAGCTCGAGAGCGAGAGAGAGGAGAAAGTCAGAAAATGATGTCAGATGACGTCAATACGCATTAGCTAATGCGTATCCCCATATACGCATTCTTAGAATGCGTATCCCCATATACGCATTCTTAGAATGCGTATCCCCATATACGCATGTGCAGGATGCGTATGCCGTGGTCAAAAAGGGCGGACACTCGCGCCTACGGGTATTTTGGGCAGTTGGACTCCAAAAATGGTGTATTTTGGTTATTTGTTTTTTTTTATTACATAGTCGGATATAATTAATCGAATTATAAATATTAGTTGTACTAATAAAGTGCAAAATATGTCTTAATAATAACACATTATTCTTAAGATTCGAACTCTTGACGCATGATGGTACTCTTTTATTACCTCTTTATTTATTAATACTCTTACTCTTATTAAATTACATTAAATTACATGTTTAAATTACTCTACTAATATTCAAGATTCAAATCTCATTGACAACATATTTAATTTAAAATTTAAATAAAATTACAAATATTTTATTATTAACATAATTTTTTTTCCAAATATGTTCTTTAAAGTCATCAAACCCATCAAATATTACGTAATTCTATACTTGACTAGTTCTAATTTAGTTATAATTTTAATTGTTGGAGGTGGTAGAATGAACGAGGCCACAATATTGGACAAAGGGGAACCTATTACTACTAATTATCAACAAATAAGGGAATTTGTCGATCAATAGAGTTGGTCACACACACACTCACTCACATTTTCATCATTTCAGGTAAATTTCGTACAATGTCCTTTATTCCTTACATTTCTTATCTCATGCACAGCACCAAAAAATATAAAACACAATTAACCTAGTCAGCACATAATTACTTTTACACATACAAATGTCGACCGTATTGTCGTCAAGTTACAGCGGCCGCAACGGCAGTAATTTAATTTAAATAGTATAATAATTTCCTAATAACAATAAAAAAAAAAAAAAAAAAGTTAGTAGTACAATTCACATCGATGTTTGTGTCTCCTCTCCGGATGAAAACACCACTCTGAAAACACACACACACACATCTACGACGGTGGTGAAATCTACAATTCACACACACACATATATGTACACTGATTCTCCGTGCAATCGCCGATCGTCTCCGCCGTCTCGAATCGCCGATTCCGATAAACTCGCCGTCAATTGCGATTCCGATCACTCCGTTCAATTCTAATCGCCGGCGATTGTTTTGTTCTATCTATTCTTCGTTTAATCATTCATAATTTTTCTATTTAATTGATTTATGACGGATCTATGATGAATTTCGCGGTGTTCGAGTGAGGTTTTGTGAATGAGAATGGGATTGCAATCTTCTGGTGAATTTCATGAATTTACCGGGAGGTTAATTTATCTTCTCGACTTGCAATCCCTTGGATAAATTCACCTTTTCGACTAATTGTAGACCTTGTATTGTGTTATTTATTTTGGGGCAAGTTTGATGGATGAAGTTGGAAGTAGTAGTAGTAGTAGCAAGGAAGTTGGGGATAAACCCTTGGAGGTCCCGTGGCGTCCGCGCCAGCTTGTTTTCGGTCCTTATGTTGCGAGTAGTAGGGGTGCATTTGCAAAGACGCAATCTTTGCGTGTTTCTGTAAGAAGACCTGTAAGTTATTTTGCATTTGCTGTTTATGTCTATTTGAAATGCTGATGTTTTTGTGAAATTACTAGTACTAGCCAATGTGTACAGAATGTTCGATTGAGTATGGAGTTTTTAGTAGGAGATATAAAGGAAATTAATTTTAAAGAGATAGTACTATATATATTCAATTGGGTATTTCTGATTATCTCGGTGAAGTTGATTAATCTAAATAGTAAAAGAGTTTAAGTATGGGAACGAGCATGATTAGGGTGATAAAAACTGGATCAGTGAACATGTCGATTGATTGGAACAAGGACGGTAGTACAGTGTATTATTAACTTATTTGGCTGATATTTAGGATATTGTTATTGTGCTTTGCTATATGCTAGGTACAGACAATGGAAGTAGATAATCTTGATTTAACATTGAGGGTAGCTTGTTTGGCAAAGATTTGAATTCTACTTGTAATCAAACATCTGCTACATTTGTCATTTGTATAGAGAAACATCAGTAAAAGTTTTGAGTATAAACATACATATCTTAAGCCACTCAACACTTGTAATCAGCTTGTGCATTTTAATGTCAGGCCCTAATTGAAGAAAGCAGATTAATTTTATCACATCTTAGTCTGTTATTTTCTGATCAGTTTCGATCAATTGCGGAAGTTTGCTGAATGGATTTGAACAAATTTACTGAACCTTCTGTGTACTGTTACCAGAAGAGGTGATGGTCTCTTGGTGTTTTAGATTGTAGAAAGTATCTTGATGTACATAATACTAGCTGCATACGTCAGTAGTTCATAACTTGTGATGTAAATTTTTTATGAAATGCATGCAGCAGACGGATTAATATGCTTTTTTATTAGTTGTTAATTGTTAGATATCCGTCTGACTTAAAATCTAGTTGAAGTTGTGGACATATGAGGCTAAGTTTATGGATAATTTTCTAATTTGATTTCTACCAAATTATGATGATATTTGTAGGGAGATCTACAGGTTGTTATGTAATTAAGATCTTTGCCTTCAGCTTAAGCGACTTTCATTAGAATTTAGAAGTTTACAAATAATAATTTATTCGGCCTTTTTAGAACACGCCTATTTTCTACAGAACAGAAGTTTAATTTCAGCTTCTTATCTCACAGTTAGTGGCAAGACTAACAAAGGACATTGTTGAGACATACCAAGCATGCAACCCGCAATTTCAGTTTTCAGAAGACTTGAATCCAAAGCGGTTTTTGACAAGCCCGTCTGCTGGAGTATTAAATGATGGCCATGATAATGCAAACTCGGATCTAATTTTGTTTGTTAACTTGCCATTGGTTAAGATGGAAACACAGCAAAGGTTTGAGATTTTTTTTTCGCTACCTTGTTTGATCTGCCTTCCATAATTCAATTATTATATTCCTGACTACTATACGAGAAGGTATCCTTAAGCGAACTGGAAATATGGAAGTTGACTCTCATCGTCAGTTTTGAGATGATAATATATGTGTGGGGAAATTCCCCTTTTACAGTATCCTTTTTCCTTCTTACCTAGCAGCTGTGTCTCTTGTGCCATTTTCCAAGTTGAAAGTTCTTCCTCTTGGAAATTGTACTTCTGCTGACATTCAAAAGACAAGGAGTTTGGTTTTGGAGTTGTTTGTGATAAATTCTTATGCTGTCTATATTTATTGGTATACTTGAATGCAGGCTTTTAATTAGCAAAAATAAAAAATGTGGACTCAAAACTGTTTTGTCAGTATGTCTGGCCCTTTCAATTTGTTTCCCTTTGGCACATTCACTGTTCATAAGTTTATTGGGAAGTAGGGTTCAAGATGGAGGCTTCACTTGGATGATGTATGCAATGACTTGTTGCATTTTATTGCCCGTCTTCCTTAAATAAGTATGTGTCACAATGTAGGGAATTTTTTGCTCAGTTTGCTGACTTTGATGTTTGATTTACCAAGAATCAGCCAAGTCTAGATTAAGTTATTCTCTGAAATTAAGAATTTTTTAGATGGTCAATTGCTCATAAGAACCTTGATGAGAAGGTATATTCCTGGTGCAAGCAGTACTTAAATATAAAACATGACATTTAGCAGAAAAGTTGCCCTCTCCAATAGGTCGTTTGACTTTTTGCACGGGATCAAAGTGCTTAAACATATAGTTGGACTATAATAGTAAATCTATATCTTCATTCAAAAAAGGAAAATTGTTATTATGATAGTATGATGTAATATACTAATATTGAAGTGTGGTGGTAAAGATAGAGCAAGAGAACAGGATATCAGCGTGAAAGAAGAGAGAATCAGTCATCCCATTCTTGTCAGTTAAGTGACTTCTACTTCAGGGAAGGCGACTGATAGGTGACCTATCCACCTGAATTGTCGACATGTGTTCTCCCATCAGCCTGAATCTTTGATATATACCTAGTTACCTACCACCACTCTTCACATTGATTTATTTTTTTATTATTTCCCTCAACATTGCATTATTGCAGAATTTAGCAAGTATGATTTCTCTTGTTTATAGGAACTTCATTCAAACTTTTGTGCATAAGTGAAAATTTTAGTGCTCCTTCTCATATGCAGATACTTAGTCAAAGAAATGCTTGGCCATGGGACGTTTGGACAGGTGGCAAAGTGTTGGGTTGCAGAATCTAAGAGTTTTGTTGCTGTGAAGATTATAAAAAACCAACCTGCATACTATCAGCAAGCGCTGGTCGAAGTTTCTATACTGACAACGGTAGTGTGATTGTGTTATTGTTTTCTTACTAATGGTGAAAGTAATTGTTGAGTTTATTTGTATTTTTTTAATCGCTCTTTTTGCAGTTAAATAAGAAGTTTGATCCTGAAGATAAGCATCACATTGTTCGTATATATGATTACTTTGTCTTTCAACGTCACTTGTGCATTGCTTTTGAGTTGCTTGATACTAATCTGTAAGTGACATGTGTTTCTTGTAAGGGTTGCCATTTTAACTTCTATATATGGTGAAAAATATTCGTACAATTGTACTGTTGACCCACAAATTGTGATACAGGTACGAGCTTATAAAGTTGAATCATTTTAGAGGATTATCATTGAGCATCGTTCAGCTGTTCTCAAAACAGGTATTATTATGCTGTGTTGCATCTGATATTATCTGATAACCTATGTTACATCTTCTCGTCTATGAATATCTCATGCTCAAATTAGATATTGCACGGGTTGACGTTGATGAAAGATGCTGGCATAATTCACTGTGATCTCAAACCGGAAAACATTCTTTTATGCACAAGGTAAACTACGCCTTAATATGTCAGACTACAAATGTTTATCTGAGCGTCATGAATTATAATTTCATTTTTGGAAATTTAACAGTGTGAAGCCAGCAGAAATTAAAATTATTGACTTCGGATCTGCTTGCATGGAAAATAGGACTGTGTACTCTTATATCCAGGTCCCCATATACGTTTTCCTCCTAGATATGTGTTTTCAGTTCTGTTAAAATACTCAAATGCTTTCCATGTGATCCGTTGTTTTTATTCTGCAGAGTCGCTACTATAGATCACCTGAAGTTCTTCTTGGATATCAGTATCCTTTGATATGAATTGTCTCGCTTTTGTCTGCTGTCTGCTATTTCCTTCTTATTGGAATATTATAATTGTGCTACAACATTTATTTTCGGATCAATATGAGTTCAATTGCAGCACCTAACAAAACAGAAAGGGGAAGGAAAATAAAAAAGAGCTCCTTTGTGGCCATTATAGAATTTATAGTTTTTTGTGGTTATGGTCAATCCCAAAAATTTAAATACTCATGCACACATGCCTTCACGGTGGTTTGAACCCTTAACCTCTTGCTATACTTCAGAACAAAAATATTTATAAGCATTTTCATTATTTGTTTGTGAATGTAGTGCTGCAATGTAGTACGAAATTGATAATTATGTATTTTATCTATTTGTAACTTAATGTTTGTTTGAAGTTCTATAAATCCAATGTACTTCCAAAATATACTGTGTTGGTTACTTGGTTGTGATACTCTTAGACCTAGAGAGTGTTCCTTAACCCTTCATCAGCTATACAACTGCAATAGATATGTGGTCATTTGGATGCATAGTTGCTGAATTGTATCTTGGACTGCCGCTTTTTCCTGGAGCGTCAGAGTTTGATCTTCTAAGGAGGATGATAAAAATTCTCGGGTATGGCTTAAATAATATGAGTGACTTATAGCTTACTGTATCGAACTTGAATATTTGCATGAATATTAGCAAGATATTTTCACGTGGGTTAAACTATAGTCCTTGGGAGCAATTACCGGAGTAAATTCGCATTCTTGAAGTATATCTGAAGAAAAATGCATAGCATAACTGTATAGGATTGAAGGAATATATATTTTAGTGGCCGTTTGAGATGTTGGATTTGATATGTCCCTGTAATGGTCTATTTGGTATGGTATATTTTAATTGAAATATGTGCATCTGTATTAATACGGGGTAATGGAAGATCAGGATAAACTGTTGGCAATCCAACCTAATTGTGAAGGAAGATGTTAGAGTTTTAGTATATAGAGAGGGACAAGGGTAAGAGATGACAAATTAATGTTGGAGAAAGGAGAGAAGAGAACACATATTCTAGTGTAGAATGATGAGAGATGAAGTGGGTACCGACTTCTCTTTTGTAATTGAATTTTGAGTTTCTACTTTTCTCTTTCTTATATTTTCGTTCTATGGTTACTACAAAAAATGGTTTCTCCCATATTCGTGTGGAAATATGTCATTCTTCTCGGAGCATAAGTGTCTTGTCTTTAATATAGCCAATCAAATTCTAATGACATGTTTGTGTTCCACAGGGGACAACCTCCTGATTATGTGCTTAAAGAGGCCAAAAACACCAACAAATTTTTTAAATGTGTTGCAACTGTCAACACTGAAGACAGTGGTCAGGTTCCTACGAGTAGGCAGAGTGCTTTTCAGCCGTTGACAGAAGAAGAATATGAAGTTGTGAGTGTTTCTTTAAGTCTTCACTCTAAGAGTCTAAGTTTAGTTAAAATAATAGGATGCACCAGCATGGTCTATTTTCCTAATATCTATGATTAACTACTTTGTCTTTCACTTGCCAGCGTTTGTCGTTGCAACAAGCATTTTGAGTTCTCACTCTTTTGGTGCTTTTAATAATACACTCCTAACTCACTTAAGCTTGCAACACTGATACTTTTAGTTGTGCATCTAATAACTTTATACCGCCTCTGTATAAATCCATTTTTCATTTGTTGTTCTGCTGCTGTCTTTCTTTAGAGGGAATCAAAGAAGCCTTCAATTGGCAAGGAGTATTTCAACCATATGAACCTTGAAACAATTGTAAGAAAATACCCTTACAGGAAAAACTTAGCAGAGGAAGATATGATTAAAGGTTAGCGTACAAAGTACTTTCTGAAATCAAGTACCCACCTAGATAGCTTGGCATTAAGTACTTAATATTTTAATGTGTCTGTTTTTTTTTTATGTTACAGAAAGTCAATTACGTTTGGCACTAATTGATTTTTTGAGGGGACTGGTTGAATTTGATCCAACTAAGCGGTGGTCGCCCATGCAGGTTTCTAAACTTACTGCAAATTGTTGATTTCTTTTATACTGTTTGGATGAATATTGCTATATGTAATAGGGCGCCATGCCCTTGTATAGGAGATTTGTTTAAAGATAATTACTCCCTCCGTCCCTTTTGATTGTTAACATTTAAAATAGGTGTGTCCGGCACGTTTTTTAAGGTGTATTTTAAGGATAGTTCCATTCCATAACTTATTTTTAAAATTTTCTTTTTTTTTTTTGTTTAAAAACTTTTTATACAAAAAAAAGAAATTTTAAAAATAAGTTATGGAACTATCCTGAAAATACACCTTAAAATGCGTGCCGGACACTCCTACTTCAAATGTTAACAATCAAAAAGGACAGAGGGAGTAACTTTTAATCAACTTCACTGACTTTATAACTTAAGCCAGGGCCTAGGTTTTTAGGTGACTTGATTGTTGATGATGTCAAAGATTCCTTTCCTTTATTTTTTTTCACATCAGGCAATATCTTATATTTCATGATTGAATGAGACAATTAGAACTCAGGACAATGTAAAATATATGCATTGAACAAAATCTTTGTATTATGACACTACCCTGTGAAACAACCTGATTAGGTGAATTTCAGCAGTTTATTTCTAATATTATTTCAATTCTTGATTGACCATGATTTATTTAATGACCTTCCAGTGGAATCTGATATTAATGATCGATTTATATCACGATTCCATTATACTCCTTTCTGGTTCATAGATGGAAATTATTAACCTTTGCAAGTGGAATTACTATAAAAGTGGTGTATGGCGAACTGAACACCACAACTGCACACCTATTTAATTTACAACCGTTGAAAAAGTTAAATTATGTAGAGAATTTTCTAAACTTCTTCTCGTCTATATATTGTACTGTGATGTGTCATGGGCTTTGAGTGTAATCACTCCTATGGAAGTTGTCAAGTTTGTCTATCTAATTTCTTAAGTGGTGAATAAACTCTAGGACTCCAATATATTTTTTTTCCCAAGTGAGTAGATTTTTCCATTCTATTATCGACAGTACCACGTTGGCTAAATGTATTTTTGAATTAACAAGATGCTGCTTTATATATCTATATTGTCTAATTTGGAAGTTTGTGAGTGTGGATACAAACTTGTCATGCTTATGAGTCATGTTTGTGTTTCAGGCATCTAAACACCCTTTTGTGACTGGGGAACCTTTCACAGGCCCTTATCAACCTGCTCCCGAGACCCCCCGCTTGGTACGGAGATCTCTACAGATGAATTTGCTAGCATTAGTCAGAAAAAGAAAAAGATTAGAGAGAAAATATGCTAGCATTATCTTGAACTACAAATGATTTTGTGTGAATTATAGGCTCTCACTGTGATTATAGATTTGATTATTTTAAACTCTGATTTAATTTATTTTTTTTGGTTGCCAACTCTAAAGCTTTTTCACCCTTTTCTTATGTTTGCATTGTGATCACCTACTCATTTGGAAAGCCACTTTTTATACATAATGTAACATGTACATAGGCATTGACATTATTGTTGGACTGTTAACAAAGTTAAAATTAGTTGCATAATATTTTCTCTATGAACAATTTACAAACTTTCTTCTGATCTCTGAAGGATTGTATTGAATGTTTGACCTTTAGCTTGTTAGCTTCTATAAAGTTAGTAATATGTATATTAAATTTTAGCAATTGGTTATTTATTTCCTGTCTTGAGTTTCTGGGTCTTCCCCTCCAGCTTGCTGTTGTGCAGACTGTGTAGTTTTCTTATTCTTTACTTGTCTATTTTCTTCATGTTATCTTGATTCTTATCTAGTTCATGATTGCATATAATTCTTATTATCCTGTTCCAATTATCCGCCCTTGTAGCCTGTTTCTCAAAATGTGAAAGTTGATCATCATCCTGCTGGAGGTCATTGGTTTGCTGCTGGTCTGTCTCCTAATGTGAGTTTGTGCTTTCTGAAAAACTACTTTTGGAGAATCATTATCTTGCATCTCAACCCAGAAGTTTGTGCTATTGAATCATCCTTACAATTGATGTAGATTCCAGGTGGAAACAGACTCGGCTTTCACAATAGCCCACATTATCAAGCGGTGCCATATTCACATGCAGGTAGCTATGGCAGTTTAGGAAGCCATGGCAGCTATAACGACGGTGCAGTTCTTGGAAGCAGCTATGGGAGCTATGGGGATAATAGCAATATGCTTGCATTTTATTCACCTGTGGGCCCATCAGGGATGAATATGCATGCACATTGTGGTGTGCCAATACTGGGGACTAGTCCCGATGCAAGAAGAAGGATTGTTCAAAACCCACATGCAAATGGACTAGGTGTCAGCCCCTCAGGAAATTTTGCGCCGATGTCCCTTGGCACTAGTCCATCCCAGTTTACACCTCCAAGTACTTATGGTCAGGTGTTGGGTGGATCCCCTGGACAGTATGGTCCAAGTTCCCCAGCACGTGGGAACAGTCACGGCTCACCTTTAGGTAAAATGGCTGCAACAAGCCAATTTCACAGAAGAAAAAATTGGGCACATCAAACTCAGGAAAGTTCATCTCCTCATTGGAAAGGGCAGTTTGCTGATGGTAGCATCTCTAGCCAAGCTGAGGGAAGCTCGCCTGTACATGGTTCTTCGCTGCATATGCACCCAAGTACAAATGCTGCAAACTGGAGGCATCAACAAGGAGGCGGCATTATCTACTCTGCCTCTCAAAACACCTCTAATTGGTCAATGCCTGGTTCAAGTGTGCAGTTCCCTCATCTCAAGGGTGCGAATCAGGAAAAGCTTGAGGCCAGCAACTCACTGCCGGATCCTGGAGATTGGGATCCAAATTACAGGTTACCTTGTTAAATGCTTTCCATGTATATGATTTTTATGTGCCATGTTTCAAGTAAATTTGCTAGCGGTTTTCTGTGTTCAAGTCTAGATGTAGCATTTGTCTCTTAAAGTGAAAAATCTACATGTGGCATCTTATTTTTCTTTTCAAATATATGGTTCTCTTGTGTACTCAATTGGATGGTAGGTTTCTTTGGAAAGTATATGAGTATGACATTATAATTTAGCACATTAATTATGTATATGTATAAGCCAAAAACTTGGTTTAGTGATTCAGTTAATGCAAAGAATTTTTTGAACCTCCAGGGTGCAGTACAAATAATTACTTTATTTTATTTACTTCAGCGACGAGCTCCTTTTGCAAGAGGATAGTTCCGTAGTAGTTGGGCTGGAAAGTGAATTTAGCAAGGGAATGCATCTCAGTCACGCTTTGCGTCCTACAGAAACATTAATTGGGGGAAACAGAGTGGGTGGCACCTTAAACACAAGTTCAAATATGACGATGCAAAGGTAACAATAGCTTATAAATTTCCTTCAAAGAATCTACCAACTAGATAATTGTATAATTGGCAGCGTACAATGCAGTAGGTTTTCCTTAGAAGTTGAATGAACGAATAGCTCTCAAATAGTTCTCTGAAGTAGACGAGCAACAGCAAATGAATATTCAGTATATAATTCAATATATTTGATCTATCTTGTGATTCAGGCCAAGCAGTCAAGTCTTTACATATGGAGAAGTTGCTGGTTCTTCATCCCTTGATCCGCAGGGTGGGTACATGCACCATATGACAAAGCCTCCACACTTTTTGCCTCATTTTCAACAAAACTCTCCAAGCCGATTTGGACAGCAGCCTGGTCAGCAGTTCGATTATGGGAGATCCGCATCTGTTCATGGAGCTGAGTGGAATCATCTGAAGGTTCAGCCACCTTTGTCAAGCTTTAGTTATGGGGGTCCCCGTTCTCCTGGTAGCAGCAGCGTACCGTGGGGTATGTAGTTTCCCTTCACTAATACAATTTTTCCCTTTCTTTTTCTTCTACCCCACTCCATAAAAAGAAAATAAAAGTTATATGAGTAGGAGAGCGTGTAAGGTAATTTTTTGATCAGTCCTGTCATTGTGCTGTAGGACGGCGCGGGAACCATCCAGTTGCCAGTATCCCCCCAACTTCCCGTGGAAGAAAAGACTACGGAAAAATTTCTTGATGCCTACAGTAGAACCATCTTCTGCTGCAAAGCGTAATGTCAGAGGTGGAATTAAATTTGTATCTTATGGTTTTGCATGCCCTTTTGTGCTCATGTTACAAAAGCCGCATACAAATCATGTCATTCATTGTGCTTGCAACATATAAATATTACTCTGGCTACTTATGATCATTTGATGCATTCTCTAGGAGCGTCCTGGTGGTGGTTTTTTTTAAATTTTTTCCATAATTTAGGATGACAATTTCTCATGAATATTACCATATACTTGAACACTTTTGATGCCTATTTTTGTTCAGGTCTTGCTGCAGGGAGAAGTATAATTTTTTAATTAATCTTGTACTTCAAGAAAAAAGAAAAAAAGAAGGCATTTGTTCAGAAATCTTTTGACCAGGGAAAGATATTCTGCTTCTGTGTTAAATATATTTATATATTGTCTATTAAATCTTCATAGGGGATTTGGCTGAAAAGATCACATGGTCTTTGCGGTATTGTAAACTACTGTGGTGTCGCATGTCTACAGTTAATTGTTGTAGATATAGAACTTGACGCTTTTTGTCACCACAAGAAAACTATGTGAATGAAGTCAATAAGGTTAAGTGGTCAGTACTCTTCACCTCGAGTTTCCTTTTGAGTTTTACCGTGTTGATGAAAATTTGCCATCTCTTCCATGTAGTTCACCTTGTGGTAAGGAGATATTTTAAGAGAATAAAGAGAAAGAGATGGCAAAGAAGTGAAAGAATAGGTGGAGTACCTGTCTTCCTCTCCGAATTGGAACCGGAATTGATAGAACACATCTATATGTCGATTTCTTTGTTTCTCGTTGTTGCGTTTTTTTCTTCCAATTTTTTTGATATGGATTTCTCTGGAAACTGCTTTAGTTAATTTATATTAGTTTGCAGGCAAGTACTGGTCAGAAAATTATAGTTATCAGTCCATAATTTATGGCTAAAATAGTGTAGAGTTGTGTTTGTTACATGTGTGACCACACTTGCTCTTCCCCCAGGCATCACTGTTGCACTGCAACTTGTTGATATATCTAAGTAGATATAAAACAGTTAAACACTTGAACTTGTTCATGGGTCCATGAATACATATCTAAGCTAATTATTTTAATGGTTAAACTTCAGTAGAAAAGATTAATAGATAGAAGTCAGTGTCATAAGTTGGCTGTTGGTGGAAGTGTCTTGTCTCGGCTGACTGTTAATGGGGGAAAAAAATCTGTTGCTCCGAGAAGACATGGAAGTTCTAGAGCTAATACGAAGGATGCAAAAAAAAAACTGTTAATGGGAATATAGATTCGAGTAAAGATGCAAAATACGAAGGATTGAGAATCGTAGAGTGCATAAACAGATTTCCTAGACCTCGCTGTCATCTTTTTTGTTCAATACAGTAAACCAAACCAAACATACCCGTATTTCCCGCTCAGAGCAGGGACAGTATTTCAGATATTTTGGCAAGCAATTCAGATATTTTGGCAAGCAGAAGAAAATACAAAGGACAGTATTATATAATGTTGGTACTTGTACGGTTCCGTCATGCAAGAATACATTTGGTAAAAGAATTTTTATTTTATTTGTTTTAGAGGACATTAAATGTGGATAACTTTAATTGGATTGATACCATCATTTGTGTGTGTTTGGGATAAATGAAATGAAAGGGATGAAATTAAAGAAAAATAATGGAGGTTGGAGTTAAGATTTGGAAAAAATGATATAGTGTAAAATTGTTATGATAAAAATTTTGAAGAAGATGGAAGAGTTAAGGAATGAAGCATTCCTTTTTAAATTGTAATGTAGGTGACTCGGAATGGAATTGATCAATAAATTAATATTTTAAATTTTATTCATTTTATACTATAAATTTTATTTCATTACATTCTGATCACCTCAACCAAACACTAATATTGAAATGTTTTGTAATGTCAAAGTATTATGCCATGTAATGTATATGTCAACACCTCCCGGTACCTTTATTAATGGTCAAATTTCTTAACACCAACCTTAGATTCGAAAAATAGAATTATAACGGGGGAAGTGTGAAAGGTCCCGGCTAGTGGAGAAAGCTGAGATCGGATTTCTTTTTCGTGCTTTATAAATCGATTCATTATAGTGAGGAGTGCGGGGAGCTGCCATAAACTGACTGACAATGTGAACGGCATGAGCAATATCTGGACGAATCACAGTGAGGTAAATCAAACTTCCAACCAACTGACGATACAACGTAGGATTTGTAAGAAGTTCTCCATCCTCAGCATTAAGTTTAACCTCATAGTCTAAAGGTGTAGATGCAATTTTAGTGTCACTGATTCCAGATTTTAATAAAAGATCAGATGCATACTTGACTTGAGATAGAGTGTTCTCAGTGGGGACTGACGAGACCTCAAGACCCAAAAAGTAGCTTAATGAACCAAGATCTTTCATTTCAAATTGTTGACTGAGAAATTGTTTAAGTTCTGAAATACCTGTGATATCATCTCTAGTGATGATCATATCATCCACATATAAAAGAAGTAAAACAATTTCTCGTTTGGATTGTCGAAGAAAAAGAGCATGATCATATGGATTGGAAGAGAAACCCAATTGTTGAATGACTTTGCTAAATTTTTCAAACCATGCTCGTGGTGCTTGTTTCTGCCAAAGAGGGTTAACACTAGCCTCTCTATATGTTTGAGGCTCGTGTAATGACTGAATAGCAGAATAAACATGATAATCATTAAGTCTAACAGAAGGTTGTCTTACCCGAGTAGAACGTTGAACAGGTTCATCTGAAGATGATAGCAAGATGGGAGGTTCAACTTCAGAATCCTCAGACTGAACTTCAATTGAGGGAGCATTTGTAGCTGGAGAAGGTTGTATAAGCTCAACTGGAGGATCTGTCAAGAATGTCTCAGAAGATGTCGTAGGTTCTACATATTCATCACTTGAATGTATATCAACAAAAGGATCTGTAAAGTGAGGAATGCTAGTAGAAATGTCAACTTCAAAATCTGACATAGATGAAATCATTTTGTGTTCCCAGAATGTAACATTACGAGAGACACGTAGTCGTTGGGAGATAGGATCCCAACAACGGTATCCCTTCTGACCACTACCATACCCAATAAAACAACAAAGACGTGCTCGTGGCTCTAATTTTGTTCTCTCGTGTAGAGGAAGAAGAACAAAACATGCTGAACCGAAAACCTTAAGAGAATCATATAATGGTGGTTCTTTATATAATTTTTCATAAGGAGACACATTATTTATTACAGGAGAAGGAATCATGTTTATTGTATGGACAGCAGTAAATGCGGCTTCCCCCCAAAAGAATTCAGGACAGGAAGATGAAATGAGAAGAGCGCGAATTGTATCTAGAATGTGTCTGTGTTTTCGTTCGGCCCGACCATTTTGTTGAGATGTGTAAGGGCACGAACTTTGTGCTAAAGTACCATAAGATGCCAAGAATTTGATAAGTTCTGATTCATTGTATTCTTGAGCATTATCGGCACGAAAGATTTTGATTTTCTTTTGAAATTGAGGCCATCCATCTCGTCAGATACCTTATGGAGAAGTTCAGAGAGCGTCACAAAGACCTCCATATGGTGTTCATCGATCTTGAGAAGGCGTATGATAGCATCCCCCGTGAAGCTATTTGGAAGAGCCTTCAGGAGAGGAGAGTGTCGTCGGCGTACGTCAGGGCGATTCAAGACATGTACGCTCAAGCTAGTTCCTGCGTCCGGACCCCAATTGGTGACGCACGTTACTTCCCTATTGAGATTGGGCTACACCAGGGGTCGGCCTTAGTCCTCTTCTTTTCGCCCTTATCCTGGATGTCATGTCGCGAGGGATTCAAGATGCCGTCCCTTGGTGCATGCTTTTCGTCGATGATATCGTGCTAGTGGCGGAATCGAGGGGGGAAGTGAACGAGAAGTTGGAGTTATGGAGATCCACTTTGGAGCCCCAAGGCTTGCGTGTGAGCAGGTCTAAAATAGAATATCTCTGGTGTAACTTCAGTGGTGAGTACAACGAGGAAGGGGTGGAGGTCAGGATGGAAGATCAGATCGTCCCCCTTACGGATAAGTTCAAGTATTTGGGTTCGATCATCCAGAAGGAAGGTGAGATTGAAGATGATGTCACACATCGCATTAAGGCGGGGTGGTTAAGGTGGAGGGCAGCGTCAGGGGTGATGTGCGATAAGAAAATCCCGTTGAAGTTGAAAGGTAAGTTCTATTGAGCGGCAATCCGTCCTGCGATGTTATATGGTTCGGAGTGTTGGGCGGCGAAGAAGGCCCTCGAGAACAAGTTGGAAGTAGCAGAAATGAGGATGTTGCGGTGGTCCTGTGGCCGCACGATGTTAGAAAGAATCCCGAATGTGGTTTTCAGGAGCGAGTTGGAGGTGACGCCTCTTTCTGAGAAAGTTAAGGAAGGGAGGTTGAGATGGTTCGGCCACGTCCGTAGGAGGCTACCGGAAGCCCCGGTGAGGAGGGTCGAGAGTCTTTCGGTTGATGGGGTGAGGAGGAGAGGCAGACCGAAGAGAACCTGGGAAGAGCAGCATAGGTTGGATTTGAAGGCCTTAAACTTAAATGAGACCATGACCGCTGATAGGTGTGCTTGGAGACGCAAGATCAGAGTGGAGGATTCTCTTTTAGGGAGCGGATCTGTTGTTGAGAGCCTCAGAGTTGGGTTATCTCGGTTAGTTTTATCTTAGAAGTTTGTCTTTTCGTTCTCTTTTCTATGTTTTTTCTGTTGTTTGTCTTGGTTCTGTTGTTTTTTTGTCTTCTGTTTTCTGGTTTTGCAGTTGCAGGGAGCTTGGCCAGGTGCCATAGTAGTGTGTCCAAAGCCATGGGCGCAGGGATTTGTGCAAGGAGACATCCTAGACCAGAGTGTTTCGAGAACGGAGTGGACATCCCCACGTAGGTAAGTCCCATGTGATCAAAGCCATGGGCCTAGGTATGACGGCGATCTTTACAAAAATTTATGAAACCTTTGTAAATATCACACACTATTTTTCTGTTGTGCACTAAGCTGGGGGTCTTCACGGAAACAGCCTCCCTACCGTTAGAAGTAGGGGCATGGTCTGCGTACATCTCACCCTCCTCAGACCCTGCTCTGTGCGGGATATACTGGGTATGTTTGGTTTGGTTTATTTGATTATTTTTTTAAATAATACTCCCTCCGTCTCTTAAAACTTTTTCTATTTACCTTTATCACGTTTGCCAACGCACACTTTTGATCGTTAATATCTTTAATTTTGTATTAGTTTTAAATATAAAAAATTCACTGTATTAAAGTACTCATAAATAAGAATCCAACAAGATCACTCATGACTATATTTGGACTTATAGATTAGACGTAAATTAGTAATTTGTCTCATGTTATGAACAGTCCCGACATATTAAACGAGAAAAGAATTGTGAGACTGAGGGAGTAAGGTTTAAATATCCTTACACAGGAGTATTCGTTCTTAAAATTTTTAGGATAAACTATAATCGAATCCGGGATAAGAAATAAATTTCTATAACTTGAGTTATTTTATGGTGCTAGATTTATTTGATTTGAAAACAAGAAAATTACGAAAAGTTTTTAGCAAATATATAATATTGTCATTAAGAAAAAGTATGCAGAGATACTATGGATGGGGATGGGGGAGATGTGGGCTCTTATTTGGTAACTTGGGTTTGTGTGCACCACAGGAAGCGGGCTCCAGGTATTCCCTCCAACCAATCCCATCTGTCCACTGGATTTTCCATACCCACAACATTATATCCCCCCCCCCCCCCCCCCAAATTATTTTATACACTTCTCCACACTGCCACGATCCTTTTTCTTGAATTTTACTCCCCTCTATCTCATCCATTTGTTTACACTTTCCTTTTTTTGATGTCCCATTCAATTCTTTACATTTCTAAATTTTCCTAAAATAGTAAAGTTTTATAATATAAAAATCAACTACATCCACTAATTTTCTCCACTAACTCATTTTATACATTATATAGTGATGGGTCCCACCACTTTACTCATTTTTCCTACTTCTCTCCTCCTTTTTTATATTTTTCCTTGGTCTCCGTGTCCATTTTTCCTTGGTCTCCGTGCCCAAACCAAATGTAAACATTTGGTTGGGACGGAAGGAGTATTATTTATATCCTCATGACAAAGGAAAATTATAATTATCTTTATTAATTATTTTATTAATTTTAAGAAACCATTTATAAACAAGAGCACTCGGTTTTTTTATCTTAAAGTTAAACTTATAATTAATTAAAGTATATAATATTTTAACAATATATAAAAGACAACATACGAAATGAAACTGGCAACTTACTAGTACTACTGGTTGAATTAACAAATCAAAAATTAAAAATAAGAAAGAAAAAGAAATGCATATGTAAGAAGTTGTTAGCAAATAGCAAGCAAATCGCATAAGTTGTTACAACTAAAATATCTATATTTTATTGATAACCTCGCTGCTGTTTTTTTTTTTTAAAAATATTTTGTGTACAGTTGAAACAGTCACATACCCATCATTTTTTCCCGTTCACTCACTTTGTTATCATCACCACCTCCCATCTCTCTCTCTCTCTCTCTCTGCTTTAACAAGGTACTCCTTATATGCAAGTGTTTCTCTCTCTCTCTCTCTGAGTTTATATTTATAGTTTGATAACTGCCAACACTTCTGTATAAACTATAAATATGTATATGCAAGTGCTTGTGTTTATACTTGTTGAAGCTAGTTCCTGATCCTTGTTGTCATCTTGTTTTGTATGAATTCATTATGTTTATAAATGTTCTTGATTTTATCATGTTAGATAGCACACATAAATATTAATATAAATATGCTAATGTTACATAATTAACAGGAATATCAAACTTTTAGGTGCTTTGCATGCAGAATTATTTGTTTTAGTTTTGTCAAATACAGATTTTCTTTTCACTCATTATTATTCTCCGTGGATACGATGATTTTGAAATTTTTGTAACTGTTAGTGTTACATTGTTAATGTTTAGTGATCGGGTGTCCGATACAATCCATGTTTTTTTTTTCTTAGTTCTACGGACTGATCATCAATAATTTTTCAGTCTTCTTGTTTTGATTATGCTAAAAAGTATTTTGCTAGTCTTGTTGTTACTTGATAGTTATTTGAGGCACTGAGTTGTTCATCTCTATACTGTCCAATTAAGCCCTTTTCTTTCTCATCCAGAAGCTGTAGGAACTAGGAAGTGATCCAACCGAAACTTTAAGGTCAGATATTGCTGTATAGGAATATTGGTATGGTGTTTGTCCCATACTTTACCGGGCACTGGTAAGGTTATTGGATAGAAAGAAAATCGATAAAAAGAATGGCCGCCACTGCAGTTATTGGACTTAGTGCAGGAAAGAGACTTTTGAGTTCCTCTGTCTATTACTCTGATTATGCGGAGAAATTTTGCAGTAGTAGTGATATTGGATTTACACCTCATCAAGTTACTTCTTCCAAGAATGTGATTAGTGCAAAGAAATCCAATTATAGTTCTAATTTTCTCTCAAAGCGAGACAGCAAATCTATTAAAGCTCTAAGAGAACATGTGGATACTGCTTCAATCCCTTCAAATTTAGAGCCATGGTTTCAGAGTTCCAAGAATTTGGAGGTGGAAATATCTGATTTTGACTGTTCAGTGGACGCGCTCCTCTTGCTACAAAAATCTATGTTGGAAAAGCAGTGGAACCTTTCACCCGAGGAGACTTTGAGGACTCCTACAACTAGAGAAAAAAGCGGCAAGAAAGTACAGGTCACTGGTTCTGGGATATCTGCTCGACGTCGTAGAATTGATACTAGGAGGAGAGCTCTGAACCAAAGAAGTCCGCAGATCGAACTTAATACAAGGAAGCAGCAAGTTTCTGTTATCAGTCCTAAGCTGCTTCAAAATCATATGAGAGGCTATGTTAAGGGTGTCTTAAGTGAAGAATTACTCAGCCACACAGAAGTTGTACATTTATCCAAAAAAATAAGAACTGGTCTGCACATAGAAGATAGGAAATCAAGGTATGTCACTGTTTGTTCTAATCTTTCTTTCTACCCACGTTCATAAAGTGGTAGTACTTTAACTAATATTTATTTGTATCTTCATTGATTTTTGACTTATGTGCAAAAGATAGTCTTCCTTAAGGAGAACTAGACAATTTTGTCTTCCATAGACATTCACCTGAGGCATTATGTTCTGTTGGTTTTTTGATACAAGAGGGAGAGAGTTTAATTTTTGATGGAAGCTTATAATACTCTTTATATGGAGTTTATACTAGACAAACTTGCATGATTAGCGCCACATGAATAGCCTAATCATTTACAAATATTTCTACAATCAATCAATATTAAAACTAAATCAACTATTAAAATTTCAGTTACAATTTTGAATCATATTTCCAACATGTTCCATAGACATGCAACTAAAGCATTATGTTCCAAAGTTGTGATAACCTACCCAAGTTTAGGTCATGCTTGGCCTCTCGAATAATGTCAAGTCCCAAGTTGTTCTAGGGTCTTGTAAATATAATGCCTAGGTTGCTTAGATGGTGTGTGGTGGCAATACTGTTCTTCTGAATATGCAAGTAGAGTGTCGGGTTCTAGTTGCTATGGACATCCTTAGCATGCATAAGAGAAGTCCTTAAACATCTTAGTAATCAATAGCAGTATAAGTACACTTTCGATCCATCAAAACTTTCTCATCTACTTCACGGTAAAACATCTTGTTCTTGTTTCAGTCAGTGACTCACTGACTCTATACCTATGCAAAGTTGGTAATTGCTTTGCTATTGGTTTTTCCAGTCAGAGGTCACTAATAAAACTTGTTATCTAGAAAGATATCAACTACAATACTACATGATGGATTTGACTCGTTCTTCTACAAATCTTCTCTGCACACTGTTAGAAAATCATTAAATTAGATATATAATGATGTGCTCATATGTTAGAAATTGTTCAGTCCTCAGTTATGTATTAATCTCAGGCTCGAGGAAAGATTAGGACACAAGCCTTCAGAAGAGCAACTTTCAGTTTCCTTGAACATTTCCCGTGCTGAGTTACAGTCTACACTAATGGAGTGTTCTTTGGCAAGAGAAAAACTCGCAATGAGCAATGTTCGTCTGGTAATGTCTATTGCACAAAGATATGAGAACAAAGGTGCTGAAATGGCTGATCTTGTACAGGTAATTTCCTATTCCCACACTTTAGTAAGATGCTATTACTTGCACTGCCGTGATTTATGGATCCTTTCTGCTGACTTGTTATATCTCATTGTGTAGGGGGGCCTCATTGGATTACTTCGTGGGATTGAGAAATTTGATTCTTCAAAAGGGTTTAAAATTTCAACTTATGTTTATTGGTGGATACGGCAGGTGAGCTAGACATTCACTTTAAGATTAACTATAGCACATGGACATCTGGTAGATGACATTTTGCAGGAACCAGATATTCATGGTCATATATGTTTCTACATGAGTAATTTATGTTAGAAAATATGGAACCCAATCTTGTCTTGACTGAGACCAGAAGGTGCGACATGCAATTGATAGGTCTTGTCTGCCAACTTTTTTCTTAGAAGATGTTAAATAAGCAAGAATATAATAGAGTCCATTATCATGTTAGGTCCTAAGTGGTTCATTGTTTTATTTAGCTGTCCTATAATTTACTGGACTTGTGTTCTGTAATGGATTAATTGTTATGATTTTTATATATGAGAAAATAAATTGTTTGTTGTAGGAGAAATGACTATAGCTGGGTACCTTTTTTCAGTCAATATCTTATATTCATGACTTCATATGTACTTCTGGAACTTACAAGGATGATCCATTGTTTATGTGCCAGGGTGTGTCAAGAGCATTAGTTGAGAACTCAAGAACCCTAAGGTTGCCGACCTATTTGCATGAAAGACTTGGTTTAATCCGGAATGCTAAGACCAAACTGGATGAGAGAGGAATAACTCCATCTGTCACTGTAAGTCTAAATAACTGTTGTGCACTTAATGTCTTCGATTTGTCATACTCCAGGTTGCATCTGATTTAAATTAGGGTCACTCTGTCCCTTAATTATAAAACTTGTTGTCTTATCAAGATCTTGAGTTCTTAGCACAACTTCACTTTATCTATTTCGTTATTCCATCTTTGCATAGCATCTTATTTTTTTTGTACCATGTGGTCCATTTGAATATTTCAGAACATTGCAGAATGTCTTAACATGTCCCAGAAGAAAGTTAGGAATGCCACCGAGGTACTAATAATTGGAGATCTCTAATGTTCTAGTACTCTGAGCAGTTAATGGCATCATACTTAACATTTATATATCTTTACTTGCAGGCCGTGAACAGAGTCTACTCTCTTGATAGGGAAGCATTTCCCTCCTTAAATGGTCTTCCAGGGGAAACACTTCATAGTGTAAGTCTGATGAATCTTTGATCAGTTACAATGGTATTCATCATATACCTCCTAAGAGAAACCTAAATAAGCACATATTACAAAATGCAAAAAGTGAATAAACTGAGAAATAACTTGAAGCTAAAGCAATAAACTTAAGGTCGTCAATGTTATTCCCTATATTTCACGTCAAGCTTATCTATTCTCTCAGAGTTGATTTGCTCTGTGTGTGTGTAAAGGAGACATTTATGTATGTTTTGTATATAATTGTGTTTCTTGTTCTGTCCTCTTTTGACTTTCTTTCTCTCCAGTACATTGCAGATAATCGTCTGGAAAACAACCCATGGCATGGAGTAGATGAGTGGGCACTGAAGGTAGTAAAGAATTACAACATAATCATATAATTTTAAAAAATATTTACAATGTGATACATAAATCACTTAATGTTTTTTTGGCTCTTTCAGATAAATGGACTAATTTGCAAACTTGTTTGTTCATATAGGAACCGAATATATATCTTCTCAAAATACATCATGTAGTTACATTTTATTAGGCTATTTACAGATTAATAACAAGTTTAGATGCTACACTATATTATGCCGGTGATTAGGTTCACGAGGATCTTAGGTTTGTATAAGGGTACAGCAGGTTTAATGAAACTTGCACATACATTGCCTTTTAAAACAAGATCCAATTTAATAAGAATAACTTTGGCAGATTACCATGGAACTCAAAAAATTGCTCCAGTAGTGCATAGCTGTGTGCCATTCAAAACTATACAGAGCCGATTTAGGTCAGGGTTTCTAGTGCACACTGGAAGTGGGACAGGGTTTTGAGTTTATATAATAATATAACTGCTCTTACATTATAATGTGAAATAGAGCAAGGGATCAACTTACTTCATAGTTCATCTACTTGGGTTAGGTATTGAGACTGAGACGCACTTTAAGGTAAGATCTTAAACATAGATTAATACTTCCGAGGTACAGTGATACAGGAAGTTGCACATGTATAGAGATATGTGGATGCTGCAGATCCCTTCACAAAAAAAAAACAGTATGAAACTATGAATTTAGAGGCAATTCTTTATGGATTGTACTTCTCACTAAATTCTGACCAAACACATGAGAAATGTGTGCCTCATCTTTGAACAGTTGCCATGAACTCTGGAACTGTGCTGTCCAAATGTGTTTTTCTGTCTTCTATCTTCTGTCATGAGTAATTTTTAAATGGAATGAACTAAACATCTTAAAAGATTTTAAGGTTTGTATATAGGTTATCCAAAGAACATCTTTAAAGTTATTTTAATTGGTTTTGTATATAAAACCATGATATTGAAACAAATATTTCCCTGGTTGGATTATCAAATGTAGTCTATAGAGGATTACGAAAACATTCATTTGCTTTCATTTTTTATATGATCGCATCAATCCATATTTACCCTTCCACAGAACAAAATTTTAATTTGATCGTGACCCATTATATATATATTTGAACAATGTGTCAATATCAACCCGATTCTGTTGCTTATTTATTCTTTCACCTATTCTATTCTGTCTTTTGTGCAAGTTGCCCAATTTCTTTAATTATTAAATGTAATGGTTAAACCATTTTGCAGGATGAAGTAAACAAACTCATGAACACCACACTAAGGGAGAGGGAGAGAGATATCATCCGCCTTTATTATGGTTTGGACAACGAGACTCTAACTTGGGAGGATATAAGCAAAAGGTGAGCAGAAAAACTATTGTATTTTTGTCTCCTGTAAAATTTAATTTATAACTTGAATCACAGCCTCGATAAGGAATTAAAGAACAGATTAGTTAACATGTGTATTAGTTCTTGGTCACAAAGGAAGATGTTAAGCAATTTAATGTTACCCCTTGATACCTCATGCTTAATATTCGGCAATTTAAATTAGCAATATAAGAGAAGTGTATAGTTTGAGAATTTAAATGGTGTGCTGCACTGCTAGATGCCTATTCTCTCTTTGCAAGTGCTGTCTCTGCGTTGTTATTTATAGATCACTACTCAGGATATGCAAAATATGATGTTCTTCCCAAGTAATGTGTTTCTCGAGTGCACTAATATTGATCAAACTGATGTACGTTCTCATGACCTTCAGGATTGGTTTGTCCAGAGAAAGAGTTAGACAAGTTGGACTTGTTGCACTGGAGAAACTAAAGCATGCTGCGAGGAGGAAAAGACTAGAGGCCATGCTGGTAAAACAATGATTTGATATGCTTTTTGTAAACAGTAAACAGTAAACATACTTGTATATACATAGAAGTGAAGCTCAATCTCTAATTTCTTTTTTCCGTGAAAGAATTAGTACATAAACTCTATACAACAAGAAGCCCCATCCCCAAGTATTTGTGAGATGAGTGACCACATACATGTTGATAGCTTGTAACATGTAGCCAAAGTTCTATGCATCTTTCGAACTGCTATATTTTGTAGTCGCATTATTTTGGAATAGCTTGTATTCCAACTACATTGAAATAAGCAAGTAGATGGCACTAGTTGAATTTCTTACTTACCGGTTACATCTAATACTATGTTTTAAGTGATAAAGAGCCAGGTCACTAATGCTACTCCTATCTGGTAGTCCAATTCTATTTTTTCCATATGGGGAGTTGCAAACAAATTTCCAAAATATGTTTAGGGAAGTTTTAACCGAATCAGAACGTACCTAGAGGGGTATGTTCTTGTTCAGAATCACCTGATATGAACTCAGGAAGTTCATCCAGTTAAGATTAATCGGAAGTTTTTGCCTTAGAACTCGTATATGTCGGAGGTTACGTGGCGCCTCTCAAATCATTTCCCTTTATTTTTATAATTTTAAACATTAAGAACTAGAACTATCCTCTTTTTTTTTTGAATAAAATCGAACCTGCATTAAACAATAGAATCCAACTCCAAAGAGCGAACAAGGAAATTAGGTGGAACTTGCATTAACAAAGTTGTGTTGAATAAGTTGCTGTGTCGAAGTGTTAATATGTTATTGCATATAGTTTGATTCAAAGTTGATAAAATCGTACCTCCAAATTTTATTATCAGAAGTCCCGAGGCAGTATCTACAAGAGGAGCTCATTACAAATATTTAGTTTGGATAAAGCATGTCAATGTAAAAACAATGATATAGCACAAAATACAAATAAACTAATTATTGAAGCAAGCATAAAACTTAAAAGATCATTAAAATTTGTATTTTGTGATATTGTCTTAGACCTAAGTACGAGATGATTTTAGTGATTTAATTAGAAGCAATTAGCTAGTTTCAATATGAGCGAAGGTAAATAAAGGTTTAATTAAAAAATAATTAGTGTAAAACTATTTTTAATTTGTTTTCATTTCTGATAAGTTTTTTAAAAATAATTTAACTATATTGATTAATATACAATAATCATGACAAAAGAGAATATATACAATTTTTTTTTCTAAATCACATATGTATATAACTACTTGGTAATTTTTTAAAAAAATATTTGGGTTCCCGGCGGTTGCCCTACCTGCCCTTCCGTTAGGTCTGGTTCTGATAAAGCTGCTAGCTCTTTTGGACTAAACATGTGATAAATTGGTATATTTGGGACTTGACTCAATTTTTGAAAAATATTCAATTTTCGATCACAGTTATCATAAGATCGATCATGATTGTGTAATTGTATATGTTATTTTTGATATTCTACTCATTCAGAAAAAATTGAAATAATATCACGATTTAAAATAAAACCTTGCAAAATTTTTAACGATGATGGGTTTTCCATTAGATGATCACTAGGTTATAATTTATTATTTCATGCAAATTTAGAAAAAAAAATTAATTTCGTGTTATAAATTAAAAAGGTTTTTCACCAACTATTGGAACTTATAATAAATGCATGGAAATCTAAAGATTTTGGACATCACCCTCATCGAAGATATTTAAGTTGTACATCTTTATTTTATTAAAACTACATTTTATTTAAACATTCGTGAGCAAAATCTTGAATTTCACAAATTTATTTACTTCAATATAATTAGTTTTATGTTTTAGGGAATAAATTAATGTATTGTTTATGGGAATTTGTTATGCTTAAATCTTGATATAGGTCCTAAACAGGTCCAATAAAATATACTAGGGGTCCATCTCTCTTAATGGACTCAAATTTTTTAATGAGTTTAAATATTAAAAATGAATCAACAAGAAATGAGACACCTAATCTAGGACTGATCCCATCCTAGGGATCCCTTCACTATAATCTCATGCTAATACTCACTGCTAATACTCACGACGTCCTCTCATACCAATAACTAAGGAAGCCGAATTTCATGCTTAGACTCTAGGAATCTCATGGTAGGACTTTAGGGATCTCATGCTAAGACTCTAGGGATCTCATGCTAGGCTAGTAAGCCCCTGGGGATCACATATAAAAGACACATGGCTAGATCATCGGGAATCACATGCACTAATTCAAGAAAGCCTATGGCCAAATTTCCTTGGAATTCCAAGGAAAACAACTCAGTGTTTTATTTGCAAATTTATTTTCGATTATCTTGAGTTCGTAATATATTATGTACGTATTATGTACTTGAGTCCATAGTTTGAGTTGATTTTTTTTTTATTGAATTGTATTATTCTAATTGTAAAAATTAAATGCCGGCGACTTGACTGTGAATAATCGTGTTTGATGAACTAGTGTCGGAGAAGTGTACTCGGGATAGTATAGCTTAGAGAGAAGGTTGAGGAACAGGTATATTCAACACGTCATTTGACAACAACCCCGGGGGATTAAGGATCGAACGTGGATAAATTTTTTATATGTGCTTATTTTACATCTCTGCACCTTACTTATTGCATTGCATATAGTTACAATTAGTATGTCATTTGTGTCTGCTTAAATTGAATTGAGTAAGTCATATTCCATAAAGATAAACTTAATTATAGTTAGCCTCATACACAGCTCCCTTTACATGTGTAGTTTAGCTAGTAAAAAAACTCATATTATCATTATTGGATATAGTTAAAACTTGACTTATTTAATATTTCTATTAAATAAATATCCGTGCTTATACCCTCATTAATTATATTTTTAGGATTGTTTATTTGTAATTAGGGCTGCACAAAGGTCCAAAACCGGATCGGACCGGACCGAAGACCGGATTTTATTGAATTCATGGACCGGGGACCGGACCGGACCGGACCGGAACCGGACCGGTTTGGACCAGTTAGTTAATATTTTATAAAAAAAATTAATTTTTATAATTTAATTTTCATTCTTTATTGATTTATAAATTACTTGGTAAGTTAATTTAAATTTAAAAATAAGTAAATGTCATATTATTTGTAAAGTAACATTAATTTGTAAACGTAATTATAAATTATATATAGTATGAAATATGAAATTTAATCATTTATATTATAGTGTTTATATATACTATTTCATAAATTTATTATTTACCAATTTGGATCACTAAAATATGTTATGTGTGAATATTTAATAATTAAACTATATAATTTTAAAGACAAAATAGTGTAAAATTAACTATATACATAAAATCCGGTCCGATCCGATCCGGACCGGGTGTTTTCAGGGTTTGGACCGGACCGGACCGAAGACCGGATTTTTTTGATTTTACGGACCGGGGACCGGACCGGTTATATTCGGTCCGGTCCGGTCCTTGGACCGGTAGACCCGGTCCGGTCTAATTTACCGGTCCAGACCGGAAAGTTGTGCAGCCCTATTTGTAATATTATTTTCCGTTCTCTCCGAAACTTCTAAAAAATACAAAATTTGTCAAAAATACGTAAATTCATCTTAAAATATGAAAATTTTGTCATATACACACTCAATGGATTGAACATGTAATTTATGAAAATTCATTCTTAAAATATACACACGAGCTAGCATAATCTCAAAAAAATAAAATACTCTGATCTTCGCTTCAATATATTTTATTTGTCTAGTTTCGATATTGTTTTACACCCTAGCTGAGACTTAGAAACCTTGGTCGATTAAAGTTTTGGTTATGATCAAGAAAAAGAAAATGATAAGAAATGGTGAATCCCAATCAATGTATATTCTTTGTTTTTCAATTTTCATTATACGTATATATATTTTAAAACACAAACTTCAGCATCCGCAGTAGCCAAATAACTTGGTATCTGAATTTGACGGTCCTAACAAGACCTTGTCAAATTCACCCCGTGACAACTGGTTACCGGGTTCGATTCCCGGCTGCGAATATTTTTTTCCAAACTTAATTTTGTCACATTGATCTGTACTACTAGTCAACTAAAGCATTCATAGGCGCTGTAAAATTAAAACTCGAAAGTTAAAACATCTTCTTTGTGTTTTTTTAAAATCAATTTACATTCGGGATCATTTTTCACAGAATCGAAAAGATGAAACTAGCTAATGAAGAATGTGACATTCTTGGTATATAATTATCATATGTAGTATGAGCACGTCAAAGATCGGTGAAATCGAATCGATCAATGAAAGTAGAGACTTTGCTAATAATCGGACGATCCTCGATCCATCTTTCTTTAACGAGGGACGGTCCTGAAATTTTAAGAACCAAACAAAATCAAATTCTTCTACCAAAACAACATGCACTCAACAAATTAGCTAATAATGAAATTCCTTATTATCGATCTTCCCATTATTATCGATCTTCCCCTAATATCTTTTTTTTTTTTATGAAATTTTTCGTTACATCTTATTTGTATGAATAGCGGCCGGCACATTTTTAAAAATGCTCTTCATACTTTTCAGGATTGACGATACTAAATAGCACTTTTCATAAAACACAAACGTAAATTACAATTTATGAAAAATAACAATTTTCATGAAATAATATATATTTCTTAATTTGTAATAAAAAATCCTTCAATGAAAAAGAAAGAAGATATCATTAAAGGAAAGTAAATAGAAGTAGAAAATATTAACCATTTTTAGCATAATTTTAATTTTACATTTTCAAAATAGAAAAAGTAACCCAGTATAACACTGAAAAACATGATCATTTTTTTTATAAAAACACATTACATATTATAAATCTACATTTGTATGTATAACAGCATATAAATACAAAATAAATAATAAATAAATAAATTTGAAAAATACAGTTGAAGGCATAACTAGATGTCAAATTTAGTTTTACACACTTTTAATATACTACAATTTAGTTTATTACACACTTTAATAATAAATAAATAAATTTGAAAAATACAGTTGAAGGCATACTTCTACTTTTTGCTTTGCCAAATTTTCTTTTGTTCAGTTCCTGTTATTACACACTTTTAATATACTACAATTTAGTTTTCAGCTACCTTAAGTTTTGTAGCATTCACCTTTATTTTCGTACTTTATTTCATATTAATGCAAGTTTTAATTTTTCCTCCTCTTCGTTTCTTTGCAACCCAATCACAAACCCCCAGTTAAAGCCCTGCAAAGGTCAAAACTTAAACCACTGAACCTCTGAACTAACATGCCAGATAATTAAAAACAATCTAATGAGGATTCTGATGAATTACTTATGATCAATAAGATTTTTCTCTCCATTTTCATGTGAGAGTTTTGTTTTCTCTTCATATTCAATAGAAATATTGAGTACTGTGAGAGCTTTTCTGTTACGTATTATGGCACACGAGGAAGATATTGAGGTTCGTATGGCAGGGTTGGAGATCGATGAAGAAGAAAATGAGGCTTTTGTATTGGAGGGGGATATAGATGAGAACGCAAACAGATATGAACTCTGTCTTGTAGGGAGGCTGTTAACAGAGAAGAGCATCAACACAAGAGTCATGAAATCAAAAATAGCAGATATTTGGAGGCCAGCAATGGGTTTAAATATTAAGGATCTTGAACATGGTCTCTTTCTGTTTCAGTTCTACAGGAAAGAAGACATGCAATGGGTGCTTAAGGGAGGGCCATGGTCCTTTGATAACGCGATGTTGGCTTTGGAGACGGTGTCAGCAGAGGAGAATCCTGCAAATGTGAAGCCCTGTTTTCTGAATATATGGATTCAATTGCACAATCTCCCGATGGGTTACATGTTGGAAACGGTAGGAAAGCAGCTTGGGAACTTTTTTGGAGATTTTTTGGAGTATGATGCAAAGAATAATGATTCAATCTGGAGAGACTGTATGAGAGTGAGAATTAGGCTGGATACAAGAAAACCACTTAAAAGGAAGAAGAAAATAGTAAAGAAGGATGGACAAGAGATTGTTGTCGCCTGCAAATATGAACGATTAAGAGAATTTTGTTTCTCGTGCGGCATGGTCAGTCATACAGATAGGTTTTGCAGAAGTCTGTTGGCGAGGGGAGAAGAGGAGGTGGTGAAAGATTGGGGGAGTTGGCTGAGAGCACCGCCACGTAGGGCGGCGGGGCAAGTGCAAAGCAAATGGTTGAGGGAGGAGAACGACGACACGTGGGAGTCCAGGATTGGAGGGGATAGTAACTACCAGCATTTTTCGGGGGGAATGGATTATTCAAAAAAAGGAAAGAGGTAAAGGTGGCGAGTGATTATAGGGGGAGAGTTGAAACTGAATTCCGAAATGAGAGCAACAGATCATTGGCAATAACTGGCACTAAATTTAAGGGATATTCTACTACATCAAATATTCTATATGATGTAAACACGGAGGAAAGTGATAGCATTCAGTTAGAAAACCACAAAAGAAGGAGGTCTACAGTGGATGGGGTGGGCTGATACTCCTATGGTTTTGATGATCACTTTCAGCAAGCTATTTGCTTGTAGTTTGATATAAAACATTGTGTTATGGATGTACTAACTTGGTTTTGCAGGGTACTGATTGTTTACAGAGAATATACAAACAGCAAGCTATCTGATGCTATAACAGAGACAGTTCAGCAAGCCATTTCACACTGACAGACTCAAACAGCAGATTTTCACAACTGGCAGACTCAAACAGCAAGCCATTCGAAACTGCCAGAATTCTTGAAGATAAAGATCAAGACAAATTCTCATGGATTTACTTCAGGAAATATATTGTGAGGATTCTTTATTATATAATACGTAAACAATATATTATAGAGCTCAAAATCTTTTTCAAATATCCTTATTTAAATTAATTTTATAAAACTTATAGGAGTTTCCTTATTTAAAAGATTTTCTTCTACAAAATCTCCTATACGCGTTTTATATCTATACAAAACAGAAGGGTTATGTTTTCTACGATCTCTTTCTTCCAAACCCTCTGTCAAACGTTCACAAGAACGTTGGTAAAATCTCTAACCAATTGAACGTTGGAAATTGATTTCTTATAGTTCGAATAATTGGTGATTGATTTTCCGAACGTTGGTTGTGAGACTATAAATACTTTATTCTTGTGTTAATTCGTTTCTAACAATCCAACAACACTTCAGAGAAAATATTCAAGCACACAAGATTTCAAACAACTCAGTTTTCCATTGCTATATCTTTCGTTTTCTCGAGCTCTTGATATATTCTATACGTGCTATATTCTAAAGAGTTCATAGTTTGAGTTGTATTCCTTATTGATTGTATTGTTCGATTTGTAAGGATTAGTTGTTGGACAGTTTGGCTAGGGAACTAGGGTTTGGTGAACGTTGCTAGAGAAGTATACTTGGGAAGTATAGCTTAGAGAGCAAGTTCAGAAACAGGAGTTCAGCACGCCATTTGTCAACAACTGGGTATTAAGGGAGATATATTGTTGTATCTTGTAATTGGCTTATTTCAGTGATCAATAATATATTCTCTTACCAAGTTGGTAAGGGACCAGGACGTAGACCATAGGGGTTAGGGGTCGAACCTGGCTAAAAGTCTTGGTGTTCTTTATTTTCTGCACTTTACTTACTGCTTGCATCTAGATTACTATTTCTGCACTGCTTACTGTTTGTGCACCTTATCTTATTTACTGTCATTACACTCAGCATACTGTTTGCATTCAGTTTACCATTTGTTGTGTTATCTGTGCATTTATCTGTGCATTCTGCATACCATTTGTATCTGCCTAAACGAAATCAGTAAGCTGTTTCTGGTAATTTTTAAAAACAGTTTTAGTTATACATAGTTAGCCATTTACACCTATTCACCCCCCCTCTAGGTGTGCATTTTCATTTGGTATCAGAGCTTTGGTATACTAACAATTCTGTAACAGGAAAGTATTCGATCATAATGGCTGAAAACTATCCCGAAGGAAAATCTGATTTTAGGCCTCCACTTCTTCATGGCACACACAACTACCACTGGTGGAAAAGCAGCATGGAAACTCACTTATCCAGAGATCCATTAGTTCTGAGAGTTGTGCAAAAAGGTCCTTATGTCTTTCTTGACAAGGATGGCAAGCCAAAGGATGTTGATGATCTCACTCCGGATGAATTAATCAAACTTGGCTACAATGGAAAGGCAAGGAGTTCTCTTATGAATGGTTTGAACCAAGCTGAATATGATAAAGTATCTTCACTCAAATCAGCAAAAGAAATGTGGGATGCTTTGGAGACTTATCATGAAGGTTCGAAATCTCTAAAGAAGGTGAAACTTAGCAAGCTAATGAATGACTTTGGAAACTTCAAGCTTAATGAAGGTGAAACTATCAAGGATAGTCAAGCACGGTTTCAAGTTACTATTAACTCACTGAAGAGGCTTGGAAAATCTATACCACAAGATGAAATCAATATGAAGGTCTTAAGTGCAGTACCATTTATCTACGAAGCCAAAGTTACTGCCTTGGAATCCTCACCACTTATTGATACTATGGATCACTTGGCTGTATTTGCTGAGCTAGAGCAATTTGAAAGCAAGATAAATGGAAATCAGGTGGGAAGTTCAAGTGTTAAAGCTCCAACAGAAAAGATGAAGAATATGGCTCTCCATTCTAAAAACAGCAAGCCAATTGACTCTAATGATGAATCTGATTCAGATGAAGAACTTGCACTTATTTCAAAGAAGATCAAGAGGCTGATAGAAAAGAAGAACATGATGAAAAGGGAAAGAGGTGGCTACTACAACAACAAGAAAGGCTCAAAAGACTCTAAGGAGGAAACTTGTTTCGAATGTGGCAAGCCAGGCCATTATAAAAGGAATTGCTACAAACTAAAGTCAAAACAGCCTACTGCTTTCAAGGACAAGAAGAAATCAAAGGCTCTACTGACTTGGAGTGATGATGATTCTGATTCCAGTGATGACTCAAGTGAAGAGATGGTGAACTTAGCACTTGTTGGAATGGATGAAAAATATGGTCTAGGAAATTCAGAAGGAGTATATGTTGAAACTGATTCTGAAGAAGATGAGAGTGAGGTAAACTCTTTTAATGATTATATTTCTTCAGATGATACTTTGTTAGATTCACTAACCATGCAGGAACAAAATAGTGTTACAATTGAAGAACACATGGCACTAAAGGCTGAAATCAGCAAGCTGACTGATAAAAATGCCTATTTATCCAAGATGGTAAAAGATCTATTGCCAAAAATGGAAGAATGGGATTCAACTTCATTCAGTAAAGCTACAGAGATCAAGGAACTAAATACTAAGAACAGACATTTAGAGGCTAATGTCAAGTTACTTGAAAAGAGAAACAAGACCTTGACTGAAGAAATCAAAGAGCTAAGGTCTGATGTCAAAACTAAAGCTAAAGCATTGGAATCATACAAAATGAAGGAATCTAGTCAAGCCGAATCCTCAAAAACTGCTGAAAAGAGAGTCCAGCAAGCTGAACTCATCAAACAGCAAGCTGAAGTGATCACTCTCCTAGAAACAGAAGTTAAAGATCTCAAGAAGGGCATGGAAACTTTTGTTCAAGGTGAAGACACCTTAAAGACAATGATGAAGAAGGCAAATGTACCTTTGGTCAGAGAAGGTGTTGGTCTAAACTTCAACAAGAAAAATAAAGTGCTCAAATATGATGGAAGGAATGGCATTCCCTACAATTATGCTATGCCTTGGAAGACATGCAACAAATGTGGTGGAAAAGGACATCTGGAAAAGAATTGTGTGGTTCAAGTATATCATAAGACGAAAACAGCATACCAGAGTGGATCAGGCAAACAGAAAATAGCTTATGAACCAGACAGGAGACAAACAGCATACCAGAATGTTTCTGGCAGAAGACAAACAGCTTACCAACAGAATGATCAGTCCCCCAAAGTGATCCAAAAGTGGATCAAGAAATCTGATTTAAATGCTTTATATATTCTTGCTACTAACCAACCTGGACCCAAACCTATATGGGTACCAAAACATTGAGGTATTTTTGTTTGTTTTGTAGATGTGCCTTGCTGCTAAGGTCAAGACAAAGCAATGGATCTTGGACAGTGGATGCACAAGACATATGTGTGGAGACAAATCTCAGTTTATAAATCTCAAAATGAAAAAGGGTGGAAGAGTGACAATTGGGAATAGCAAAACTCTTCAAATCCTTGGTACCGGTTCTATTGGTAATAGTATTATTTCAATTGATAAAGTTCAATATGTCAAAGGTCTTACTTATAATTTGCTTAGTGTCACTCAATTATTTGATGATGGACATCATGTTGAATTGGGCATTGATAAAGCTATTATTACAATTGGCACTAACAAAATCCCCCTAGTTGCTAGAAGGGAAGGAAATATATATGTATTAGACTTTGATTTGCAGGAAACAGCATGCTGTTTGGCTGCAATGGATAATGACCCATATATTTGGCATAGAAGATTGGGACATGCACACATGGATTTGATCAGAAAGTTATCAAGCAAGAAACTAGTGAGAGGACTGCCCAAGCTAAAGTATGTCAAATCAGAAGTATGCTCAGCTTGCCAATTGGGAAAACAGCTTCGAAGTACTCACAAATCAAAGAAAATGGTATCTACTTCTAAACCCTTAGAGCTTCTGCATTTGGACTTATTTGGTCCAGAAGCTTACAAGAGTATTGGAGGTAAACAATATGGTTTTGTGATTGTAGATGATTATTCTAGATTTACATGGGTATTATTTCTTCGTACTAAAGATTGTGCTTTTGATGAGTTTAAGAAGCTAATCAAATTACTTGAGAACAAGTTGAATACAAAGCTTGTAGGTATAAGAAGTGATAGAGGAGGAGAATTTCTCAACAAAGACTTCATTGCTTATTGTGAAAAAAGAGGAATTACACATGAATTTTCTGCACCAAGGACTCCACAACAAAATGGAGTGGTAGAAAGGAAGAACAGGTCACTACAAGAAACAGCAAGGACACTTTTGCAAGAAAGCAAGCTGCCTAGAAGTTTTTGGGCAGAAGCAGTGAATACAGCGTGCTATTTGTTGAACAGAGTCATAATCAGGCCTATCTTGAACAAAACTCCATATGAATTGTTGAGGAAAAAGAAGCCAAACTTACCATGATTTAATTTTTAAAATTTATTTCTCTATGATTATTCCAGACCTGGTCTAATATTCTTTTTGTTGAATTTTGATGGATTAAGGGGGAGAAATTTAGGAGAACCGTTTGGTCAAGATATTCGATTTAGATATGATTATTATGCTTGTTTATCTTGAATCTGTTTTATATCAAAATGTACTAATATGCAGGGATTTAGGGGGAGTTTTTATTTTCTCCTAAATATTGTGTAATCATCAAAAAGGGGGAGATTGATACTCCTATGGTTTTGATGATCACTTTCAGCAAGCTATTTGCTTGTAGTTTGATATAAAACATTGTGTTATGGATGTACTAACTTGGTTTTGCAGGGTACTGATTGTTTACAGAGAATATACAAACAGCAAGCTATCTGATGCTATAACAGAGACAGTTCAGCAAGCCATTTCACACTGACAGACTCAAACAGCAGATTTTCACAACTGGCAGACTCAAACAGCAAGCCATTCGAAACTGCCAGAATTCTTGAAGATAAAGATCAAGACAAATTCTCATGGATTTACTTCAGGAAATATATTGTGAGGATTCTTTATTATATAATACGTAAACAATATATTATAGAGCTCAAAATCTTTTTCAAATATCCTTATTTAAATTAATTTTATAAAACTTATAGGAGTTTCCTTATTTAAAAGATTTTCTTCTACAAAATCTCCTATACGCGTTTTATATCTATACAAAACAGAAGGGTTATGTTTTCTACGATCTCTTTCTTCCAAACCCTCTGTCAAACGTTCACAAGAACGTTGGTAAAATCTCTAACCAATTGAACGTTGGAAATTGATTTCTTATAGTTCGAATAATTGGTGATTGATTTTCCGAACGTTGGTTGTGAGACTATAAATACTTTATTCTTGTGTTAATTCGTTTCTAACAATCCAACAACACTTCAGAGAAAATATTCAAGCACACAAGATTTCAAACAACTCAGTTTTCCATTGCTATATCTTTCGTTTTCTCGAGCTCTTGATATATTCTATACGTGCTATATTCTAAAGAGTTCATAGTTTGAGTTGTATTCCTTATTGATTGTATTGTTCGATTTGTAAGGATTAGTTGTTGGACAGTTTGGCTAGGGAACTAGGGTTTGGTGAACGTTGCTAGAGAAGTATACTTGGGAAGTATAGCTTAGAGAGCAAGTTCAGAAACAGGAGTTCAGCACGCCATTTGTCAACAACTGGGTATTAAGGGAGATATATTGTTGTATCTTGTAATTGGCTTATTTCAGTGATCAATAATATATTCTCTTACCAAGTTGGTAAGGGACCAGGACGTAGACCATAGGGGTTAGGGGTCGAACCTGGCTAAAAGTCTTGGTGTTCTTTATTTTCTGCACTTTACTTACTGCTTGCATCTAGATTACTATTTCTGCACTGCTTACTATTTGTACACCTTATCTTATTTACTGTCATTACACTCAGCATACTGTTTGCATTTGCATTCAGTTTACCATTTGTTGTGTTATCTGTGCATTTATCTGTGCATTCTGCATACCATTTGTATCTGCCTAAACGAAATCAGTAAGCTGTTTCTGGTAATTTTTAAAAACAGTTTTAGTTATACATAGTTAGCCATTTACACCTATTCACCCCCCCTCTAGGTGTGCATTTTCATGGGCCTCATGGAAATTGAATTGGGCCATCAAACAAATGTTTCATCTTCAGTCCAGAACAGTGGTGAGATTGTTAAACATAACGATAATAACCTTAATGGAAGTACAAAGGAGAGGGAGTCAAAAAACGATCAAATGGCGGGCGTTGCAATGCAGCCCCGCCAGACATTATGAATACTTTAAGTTGGAACTGCCGGGGAATGGGGCTACCCCGGAAAGTTCAGTTCCTAGTGGACGTCATACGTCAAGAACAGCCTATGATTTTATTTTTGTGCGAAACAAAGGTAAAGAGATCAAGGATGGAATGGGTGAAACAAAAGTTGGGGTTTGAAGGTCTAATTACGGTTGACCCTATAGGTAGAAGTGGAGGGTTAGCCCTTATGTGGAAGGATAAAGAGCAAGTGGAGGTTCGTAGTTTCTCAAAGAATCACATTGATGTTAAAATCACTTCAGAAGACATGTCTGTTTGGAGGCTGACAGGTTTTTATGGAGAACCAGATAGGGCTCAAAGGAGGAGAACCTGGAATTTGCTGCGGACGTTGGCTAGGGATGCAAATTTGCCATGGTGTGTTATAGGGGATATGAACAATGTTATGTCTCTAAATGATAAAAAAGGAGGTGATGCGTATCCTGATTGGTTAGTGGAAGGTTTTAATGAGGCTGTGCATGAAGCTGATTTGATTGATATGGTTCTTACGGGACATCAATTTACTTGGGAAAGGAATAGAGGTAAACAAGACTGGACAGAAGTAAGGCTAGATAGAGCTCTCACAACAGAAGGTTGGCTCGATAAATTTCCAATGGCGAAGTTGTTTAACTTGGAAGGAGCTCCGTCTGATCATAGTGCAATCCTGTTAGTGCCTCTTCTGAAGAATAAAAGTGTTCGACAATATAGGTTTAAATTTGAAAATGCATGGCTCACTGAACCTATGTGTGCTCAGATTATTAAAGATGGTTGGCAGGGGAATCAAGAGGCTACGATCCATGAGAAAATCAAGATATGTAGTGAGAAGCTGGCCGTCTGGGGGAAGGAAATAACAGGTAATTTTAGTGGCAGAATAAAAGCATGTAAAGAAGAACTTGCATTCTATAAGGCAGGCAGGGACAATTTGTCTATTGAGAGATATGAAACTGCAAAGAGTCAGTTGGGAGTCAGTTGGAGATGGTATATAATCAGAGAGAGATCTTTTGGAGGCAGAGGTCAAAACAGCTATGGCTACAAGCTGGAGATAAGAACTCTAAATTTTTTCATAAGTCAGCTAGTCAGAGAAGGAGAACTAATCGGATTCATAAGTTGCAAAATGCAGAAGGCAATTGGGTAGATTGGGAAAGTGGGCTGCCTGGGTTAATCTCTCAGTATTTCACAGAGCTGTTTGCTACAACTGAGAATAATTGGCAGGAGGTAGTAGAATGTGTATCTAGTACTATCACTGGGGTTCAAAATGAGGAGCTTATGAAACCCGTTGAGGAAGAGGAGGTCAAAACGGCATTGTTCCAAATGAATCCGGATAAAGCACCGGGGCCAGATGGCATGACCCCGGTTTTTTCCAGAAAAATTGGGGTATAGTAGGTAAGGACGTTGTGGATATGGTGAGAATGTTTTTCATGAATGGTACTCTGAAGGAGGATCTGAATCTAACTAACATCGTTTTGATTCCAAAGAAGAAAAGTCCAGCTGTTATAAGTGACCTTAGACCGATTAGCTTATGTAATTTCACGGTGAAAATTGTTACAAAAGTATTAGCAAATCGATTCAAACAGACGCTAGAATCAGTGATAGCGGAGAATCAAAGTGCGTTTATGACAGGTCGGCTTATTACTGATAATGTCATGGTGTCATACGAGGTTATGCACTTTCTGAAACGCAAACGGAGGGGAAGAAAGGTCATATGGCTATAAAACTGGACATGAGTAAGGCCTATGATAGAATTGAGTGGATGTTCTTGAGGGCTATGCTGTGTAAAATGGGGTACAGTGAAAGGTGGGTCAATCTGATTATGCAGTGTGTCAGTTCAGTGTCTTATACTTTGGCACAACCAAATGGAGATATAGGTCCTATTGTTCCAAGTCGAGGGCTCCGGCAAGGGGATCCTCTATCCCCATATCTTTTCATTGTGTGTGCGCAGGGTTTGTCATGTTTGATTCAGGACTATGAACGCAGGAAGTTGATTAGAGGAGTTAAAGTCTGTAACCAAGCTCCAAGCATCTCTCACATGCTTTTTGCTGACGACTGTTACTTGTATTGCAATGCAAATGATGTGGAGGCTGACAACATGAGGAGATTATTGCAAGTTTTTGAACAAGCGTCGGGACAGAAGGTGAACTTAACCAAGTCTGTGGTTTTCTTTAGTACAAATGTAGAGCAGGGGACTAGAGTGCAGCTGTGTAACAGGTTAAATATGGAGGAGGCTGGTGAGGACAGTACGTACCTAGGGTTGCCAAATATGATGAAGAAAAGCAAAATCGCGACTTTGGGTTTTCTGAAGGGGAAGGTGAAAAACAGACTTTTCAACTGGGATGGTCGGTGGTTCTCACAGGGAGGTAGAGAGATCTTAGTCAAATCTGTAGCTCAATGTTTGCCAAATTATGCTATGAGTTGCTTTCTGCTACCAAGTGAAATTACTAGAGATATAGAACAATCTATAGCTCGGTTCTGGTGGGGTGCTGGCACAAGTGAAAAGAGAAGGATTCATTGGATGAGTTGGGCTCGTTTGAGCAAACATAAGTCGACAGGGGGAATGGGTTTTAGAAATTTTAAGGACTTTAATCTGGCTCTATTAGGAAAGCAAGGTTGGAGGCTACTTTCTACTCCGCAGAGTTTGGTTAGTCGTTTGTAAAAGGCGAGATATTTCCCTAAATGCAATTTTTTGGAAGCAACGTTGGGGAATAATCCGAGTTTTATTTGGAGAAGTCTGATGGCAGCTAAAGGAGTTGTTGCAGATGGGGCTAGGTGGCAGGTGGGAACAGGGGAAAGGATTGAGGTTTTGAAGCAACCATGGTTGACATATGCTAACCCGTATATCACTTCAGAATCACCATCTTTAGTCAATTGCAAAGTTATTTCTTTAATGACTGTGGATCAGATGGGATGGGATGAGGAAATTCTGAGGGATCTTTTCAACGACAGGGATCAAAGGTGCATCAAAAATGTTAAAATAGGGGAGTTTGGGTTGGAAGATAGGGTTTACTGGTCACAGGAGGTGCATGGTAATTACTCGGTGCGTAGCGCATATAGATTATTGCAGAGACAGAAAGGTTATTGGGAGGAATCAGATAACAACAGCGTCTGGCGAAAGGTTTGGCGAATCAAAGCCCCAGCAAAAATTTTGAATCTGGTATGGCGTTCTTTATCATTTTGCTTGCCTACATTAACAATGTTACGGCAGAAAGGGGTGGGGGTTGAGGCTGTTTGTCCTGTGTGTAAGTTGGAGGCTGAAACTATAGACCATGTGTTTTTACGATGTACTTTGGCAATTCAATGCTGGCTAATAGTGCTCCCTGGTTTGCAGTATGTGGGACAAAACTTATATCAATGGTGGGAGCAGGTTTTAAACATGACTGATAGTAGGAAAAGAGCAGAGGTCGCTGCCGTTTGCTGGTCGATTTGGAAGGCTAGGAACGAGGTTGTCTGGAATAAAAGATATACTCAAGTTTATGTGGTGTTGGCGTGTGCCAAGCAATTCCTTGATCAATGGAGAATAGCCCAGAAAAGTGCTGTTTGCACTAGTCGTCCTCAATTGTTTGAAGGGGATGGCAGTTGTGTTTGGGTGAAGCCACAGGAGTCGATGATCAAGGTCTCGGTAGATGCTTCCACATTTGACGAGTTCAATGTGTCCGGAATAGGCATGGCAGCTAGAGATGCTAGTGGGGGTCTGATAGCAGCTAGGACTGTTAGAGTGGATTGTTTAAAAGCTGCAGAGATGATCGAGGCTATGGCAATAAAGGAGGCTCTCAGCTGGATCAAGAATCAGAGGTGGAGGGATGTCATTATCGAGTCGGATAGCTTGATAGCAGTTCAGGCAATTCGTAGTAAAGTGAGGATGTCATCTCCTTTTGGTGATATTATTTCGGAGTGTCGAAGCTTGTTAGTTGATCAAAACACAGTGTCAGTGTCATTTATTAGACGATCTGCTAATATGGTTGCACATGAGTTAGCTCGTGCAGCAGTGCAGCATATTCTTTACCAGATCGATTGTTCGATAGGAGTTCTGTTCCTATTGAAGTGGCTAAGGCCTTGGATACCGATTTATATTAATGAAATTTCCTTGTTTGTCAAAAAAAAAAAAAAAAAAAAGATGTCCAACAATCTAAAAATCCACATATTTGTGAATATCAGAGATTTTATTGAATTCTTAAAAAAATTAAATAAGTATATCAAAATTTTAATAACTTTTTTAAAATTCAAATTAAATACATCATAACTAGATGTCCAACCATCTAAAAATTCACATATTTGTGAATACCAGAGATTTTAATGAATTTTTAAAATTTTAAAATAAGTATATCAAAATTTTAATAAATTTTTTGAAATCCAAATTAAACACATCAAAATTTTGACCTTTTTTAAAAAAAAATCAACCGAATACACCTGAATTTTAATTGAATTTCTAAAATTTTATCTAAATAAATACACCGATTATAAATTTAGAAACCCCAATCCTAGTATGAATAGGAAAGACAAACATCCTGTCCGAACTACGAAGCCTGTATATATCATAAGAACCCCCGATCTCTGTCTCACACGGCTTGATATATTCAGACTTACACATCCAGACACGAGAGTTGAAGTATTGTAATTAATTAGCTATGGCTATGCCCGGTTTTGTATTTTGTCCCACAGATACCGAGTTGTTGAAGTGTTTCTTGAAGCCCAAGATTAAGGGTCAAGAGCTTTCTTCTAACTTAATTGTGGAGAAACAAATTTACGGTCCTAATTGCAACCCTTGGGATGTTCTTGATAATTCTTCTACCCCTTGGATTCTTTCCGGAAAATCGAAAAGAATTGCTTATGTTTTCACTCGCTTAAACAACAAGCTGGCACCACTAGAAGTAGGATCAGGATTTTCTGCTGTTAATAAGAAATCATCATCCGGTTCGGGTGTGTGGAGGAGGAGGAAACAGTATGTTAAAGTAGCTGGTTGTGGTTCTTGGAATGGTGTAACACGCCGTGTGTCCATCACGGATAACAGCAAGAATGTTGTTGGGATTAGGAGTGAGTTGGATTTCCAGATCAATGATGTCAATGCTGCTTTAAGGAACAATCTTGATTTCAATAAACTCGGCCACTACAAGTTGCACGAGTACGTCTTGACTGGCTGTGATGATTATGCTCTTTGTCGGATTACTCTTGATACCTCCAAGGCTCCCAAGGTTGTCAGTGATGTTTCTAATATCATTTGCTCTATGCAAAACCTCCATGTTGTGGGGAAGAGGAAATCTTCTGAAGCTCATGACTATTGTTCCGGTTCGACTAAAATGTATTGTATGTGAGCAAGAATTAGGAGCAGAAACTATCTGAGTAAGGAGCTCTGTAGTTACATACTGTAACAACTATATGAAGTCTTGCCTTATGCACCATATGAATATCCAATGCAGTCTGATGTACTACTTGCACACAATTAGGTATTATTAAAAATTTTCTTTTACAGTTTTCTTTAAGGAAATTGAGGCATATTGTAAAATGAATTTAATACAAGAGTCTGTAACCTTTATTTTCTAATGTCTTATGAAATTATTATTTTCTAATGTCTGATTGTTATCCCTGTTTTTGATTTGTGTTTAATGTGCATATAATAAAAAGTAATGTGCATCTTCAAAATATTTCTTTGTATTGAATTTTATGTTTCTTCATGGCTTCTTAGCTTTGAAAATGGGTTTTTTTTTCTTTCTTTCAAATGACCTGGCTGGGATTTGAGGTTTGGCTTGAACTCACAGTTTCCTTGGAGCTTTGGACAAATTATCCATTTCCTTATTGGTCTTGTTTGTTAGCTAGTGGCTTATGGTGACCTATGATCAAACTATATTAACATATTTTGCCAGTTCTTCCTTTTCAATTCATTCACATTTTGTTCGATAATTTTCATGAAGGTCTGAAAATTCTGTGTTTTTACTCCTTTCACATTGTATGTTGGTCGTACTGTAGGGCTATTAACTAAATTCTGTGTTTTTACTCCTTTGCTCTTGCCTCTCGGTACAATGAACTAAGTGTTCTGCACTTTCTCATGTTATCCAACTAAGCAAAGATCAGTTCAGGATAAAGAACTAGTGCATGATAAGACCGGTTAGTGAGTTGCACATTTACTACACATTTTCCAGCTTGCACTGATGCAAAAAATGTGGATATTACATCTGCAATAAACAATTATGTTCAGGTTCTTTCATTATAACTCAATTTTATAGTTTCTTAGCACCGTAGGAGTTCACGTAAATTATTCGTGAACTAGTGACATGTAAAAATTGTACAGATAGGTGCGAGTGGCTTCTGCAAATTAAAATATTGGTATGACGTTCTCTAAAATTTCATCGTTCTCTTGTTTCCTGCAATAATTTTATGATATCACATGTTCTAATAAATTTTTCTTAACATGACCTTTTTTCCATGATTGTGGTTCGCTGGTCCCTTTGTTAGAGGATTATATCCATCTGGTGTGTCAGTAAAAACATAAAAGATATTTGCCTCGTTATATTGCAAAATCCACTGCTTAAACTCCAACGTTAGACTGTATCTTGCTTAAACTGATGTTTGGTCACATTGGAATTCAATGAAACCCAAAACTCCTCATTTGTCAACCAATTCAATTGAATTCGAACAGGTCCTGTCAACATTATCGATCTCGAGAATGAACAACCCAAGAACAGGTGACCCAAACTCTCATCTTCAGCATTGCAAAGCGAACAGGTTGATTTAGTGCTCATAGGGAAGCTTATCATTCAATCTTTTGTCAGTAATATGCTTCTAAGAACCAACCAAGAGCATAAACCAACCTTGGAACTTGCAATGGAAACCAAAACATATTATGCCATCCCACTAACTGATGTTGAGGTTGCAACGTTCTCCAAATTGGTGAAATACCCACCACACTACTAGAAATATTGCAATAGACATCAGTGTCAGGCCTATGTCTACGTTATTTTCCACCGATGTCTTTATGTAGGGACTGAGACAACTTAAACTACTTTGCAATGGATTATGGCTAATTTAGTCAAGTGTTCAAGAGAAACTTTATCAAGAAATCATTTCAGATGTGGGACTAGCAGAAGAGTTAGTGGGGAAGGTGGTGATGGAGGAGGAGCTGCAGCACGTCATACCTAAGAGCAGTTGTGTTGGAAAGTTTGAGGCGTCATCCGCCAGGTCACATTGTGGTGCCACATTCGTTGATGGAGGAGGCGGAGTTGGATGGCTATTTGATTCCGAAGAATGCTGTGGTGATTTTCATGGTGGCTGAGATGGGAAGGGATGGTGATCCAATGGAGTTCAGGCCAGAAAGATTCTTGTATGGGAGTGGAGAAGAGAGGTTTGACATAACAGGTGGTAGGGAGATAAAGATGATGCCTAGGACAGGGAGGAGGAGGATGTGCCTTGGCTATACAGTGCCATTGCTTCACTTGGAGTATTTTGTGGCTAATTTAATTTGGTATTTTGAAAGGGGGCCTGCTGCTGGGAATCGTGAATCTTTCAGAAAAGCAAGGATTTCTGTTAGCATTAAAAATCCGTTGCTTTGTTCGCATTTGTCCTAGAGCAAAACCGTATTCCATGAGGCATTAAAGATGCATGATGAGGCGTTCAAAATTATTAAAAAATCAGGACTACCTCCAAAAACCCTTTTTTACTTGTAATCGTTCAGCTATGTAAATTTTCCTTTTACAATAAATAATGATCAGTTCTCTTGGGGGTATAAGTTACAACAAGTCAAATGTAATTTCTACAATTTTAAAGCAAAGCACACTAATGATTACTTCAGTAGTCGAGCGTTGTATGATTAAGAATTTAAGAGTTGGTTGTCTCAACGATGCACAATATTGCAGTGTAACACGCACAAAAAAAAGTAGACGTGGTTTATAATCATTCTCTCTTTCTGCATAACAGTCCTCATCAAATTCATTTTTCCATCTTCAGACACCTGCTCACTTCGTCGCGCCACATTTGAAGACAGAGGAGGAGGTGTTGGATGGATATTTGATTCCAAATTATGCTGTGGTGAATTTTATGGTGGCAGAGATGGTGATGTGTGGATCGAACCTATGGAGTTGAGGCTGGGGTAGTGAGGAGGATGTGCCCCTACTAAGTATACGGTAGCATTGCATTCTCAGTTTGTTCTTTTCCGGCAACAACAATTTCACATAAACTTACTGGATCGTGATCGGTTGACTGTGCATCCAACAGCTTTCCTAATTGCATAACATCACAAATTTATTCTCCGTTTGTTCTTCCATTTACAGTCTAATAATTACATCATAAGATTGATTCATCTCATTTCAGTATTAAATCTATTGGAATAAAATCCTTTATTTGATCATTCTTACTAGCATCATACTGATGCACTCCTGATTACATTTGCACTGCATAGTTTTCCAACAAATGTCTTATTTCACCAGATCAACGCCCTATGGGCTAAGTTTTACTCTACGAGAAATGTTAACAAGCAATGGATATTTCATGCGGACGGTAAATTCTTGCTTTTCGGAAAGATCAACATCATGATTCCCAACGGCAGGCTTCCATTCAAAATTTAAAACTAAATTAGCCACAAAATACTCCAAGTGAAGCAATGCCAATGTATAAGCAGGACATATCCTCCTCCCTGCACCAAAAGGCATCATCTTTATCCCCCTATTCCCTGTTATATCAAACCCCTCTTCTCCTCTCAAGAATCTCTCTGGCCTAAACTCCATAGGATCTTTCCACACCGCACCATCCCTTCCCATCTCTGCCACCATAAAATTCACAATAGCATTCTTTGGAATCAAATGACCATCCAACTCCACCTCCTCAGTCACCGAATGTGGCAACACAAAGTGGCCAGGTGGATGGCGCCTCAAACCTTCCAACACAACTGCTTTTAAGTACGACATCTGCTGCAGCTCTTCCTCCTCCACCACCTTCTCCATTAACTCCTCTCCCTCTCCTACAACCGAGACAATTTCTTGATAAAGCTTCTCTTGAACTTGAGGATACTTCACCAAATTAGCCATAATCCATTGCAAAGTAGTTGAAGTTGTTTCAGTCCCTGCATTAAGTAACTCCCCACACAAACTAACCATCTCTTCATCTCTCAATTTTCTATTCCCTTCCTCGGGCAACTTCAAATCAATTAAAGTATCTACATAAGCCACAACATCACCATCTTCTACATTTCGCTTCATCACTTTTTCAAGTCTAGTCTTTATAATTGGAAGCAACACATGATTTTGATCCTCACGAATTCCTATAAGCTCCTTCCATTTCTTTTTAAATATAATCCTCCCTACTTTAGGCCAAATATTAAGAAAGGCAAACCTAAAGACACTCCTCGCCATTTTTCTCTGTATTATTTCTATCTCTCTAATTTTTTCTTCCTCGAATTTTTCTCCAAAACACATAAAAACTAACAAAGAAAACATGGCATACTGCAAAGGATCGAGAAGGCTTATACCATCCAACCCCGACTCTGATAACAGTCGCTGGTTGAGATTTCCTAGCACCCATTTACGTCCACCAGAAAATGTTTTAATACGTACAGGATGCATGATGGTCTCCACCATATTACGACGAAAGAGGCGCCATGTAGGACCATAGGAAGCTGAGCTTACGGTGTGCTGGTAACTGATGATAATATTTTCAATAGGGAGTGGTTGAGGTCGCCCAGAAAAAATTGCACCAGCTTGAACAAGTGCACGGTGAGCAGAGGAGTGGTGTGCAATGAAGATGGCAGGCCTAGAGCCGATATTGAGGGTGATTATGGGGCCATACTTGAGCTTGAGATCGTGCAGAATGGCTTCGAGTTGGATGTATGATTTACGCAGCCATATGAAGCTGCCAATAATTGGAATGATGGTCGGTCCAGGCGGGAGTTTCTTGGGATTTGAAGATTGAATGATGGAAAAGATTGATTTGATAAAGACTGATGATATGCAGAGTGAGACAACGATTATGAACCATGTCTCCATTTTTTTCAACTGATATGTTACTCCGCAATGTAATGCTTGATTCATGTACAACGTTTGCGATTATATATATTTCTCAGTGCATTGTCGGATAGGATCAACTTTCTTAGTTGTCAGCCATACAAAATTGAAGTTTTAGATTCTTTACGAACGAACATAGGAATAACACGCCAAGGTAACAGAGTTGAAGTACGTAAACGGAAAGGACCCTCCAGAACACACAAATATCAATTTAGCACAACAATATGGACCCAACCTTTTCTCTATCTACACTACATTTCTAGCTGACTGCAACTCCTGGACATCATTTTTATTAAATAAAGAGATAGGGAGTAATTCGAAAAGGGCAAAGAAATTCGAGCAGAAGAATTTGCAGCCAGCAAGTTTTAGCTCGGCATTAATTTCATTGTACGTCATTGGCTTGTGGCTAGTGCATAAAAGATGATAACAAAAATATAAGATGTAGCATTAGCTCTTATAGATTTTGTTAAATTTCAGCAACTTCTGCAGAATATAAGTTGGTTTCTTTTGTTATTCAAATCTTTAGCTTCCCTGAGAGAATGGTAGATACTAGTTACAAGTCGAATCCAATATAAATTAAGGAGTTCCATCACTTAATTTCGAGTTCAGAGCTTAAAAATAAAATTTAGCAGTCCCACATTGCTCTGTTATCATATGCAGAACCTGGAAACAGAGTGGTCAAACCATGAATTTAGTTATGGTGCTTTTACGACGAATCAACCATTAAATTTGTGTGGAATAACAACAGGTCAATGTGAAAACTTGGATGGAGCATTAATAAAACTAAACAAACATTACTCAACCCAAATTCAATAGCCATAGGAAACATATCAGCAACAGGCTGATAATCCCATACATTCATAAAAACAAACTAGACAAAATGAGGCATACTTCAGTAGACTAGTAGCATCAGGCATAGGAAATTTGTCAATTAAGGATAACATATAGTACTAAATAATGCCTAAACTAACACAATTATAATAAACCACAATCTGGAAAAAGGGAAACAAATTAACACATCTAGTACGCATCAAATCAATATGTGTATCAAGTGAAAGGAAGAGATTAACATTTTAAACATGCAGATTCGAGAGATGCACATCTCTGCAACACTTTTTTGGACGAGACACGTCTCCAAATTGCGTATCTCCCAAAAAAGGTTTCAAAATATACAAATCTCCAAGAAACTTTTCTGAAGGATACTGATAGGTCCATAATTCATCATATTTTTAATACCTATTTTATGTTTGTTTTCGTAATTTTATTAATTAATAAATTGTTTTATTTTGTTTTGTAGGAAAATAAATAAAAATAGAATTCAAGCAGGAAAAGGTGCAAAAAGGGAAAGGAGGTGGAAAATACTTGAAGTCAAAGAAATTGGAGGAAAAATCAAATATTTATTGGAGAAGAAAAGGAAATTGAAGAAATTATATTCAATATCAAATTTGTAATCGAAGATCCAAGCCCAAGTTTTTCCCTATATATATGGGGCTCCTCTCTTGTACTTTAGAACGACTTTAGACACCAATTTTCATAGTTTAGGAGTAGGATTAAATTTTCATTATTCGTTTTTCCTTGCAAACAGTTTACACGTTATAATATTAATTTCAGTAATTTATTTCCTGGCGTTTACTTTGTCTTCCAGCTTTATTTACTTCGATAGGCAGCTTCTTATTTTTAAGTCAACCAGAGCTTTAATCCGTGACAAGCTTATTTAATTTGTTAACATTAGTTTGCTTACTTTAATAACACATGATTGCTTTTACGTGTATTAATAATTTAATATTATAATCTTATTTGTTTAGCTTATTCGTATCATATTAATCCATGATTTTACATTCTTGTTTTGTTTATTATATTATCATGAGTAGCTAATTTTCTTGTCCTAGGATGAAGATGAAGTTGATTTAATTATTCTTGATTTCTTCTCGTTTCTATTAATTGATTCTCATAATTTTTCTTGGTGCTTAATTGATCGATTGACAAAGTGATTTTGATATATTATTGTTACTGGATTTGTTTTTCATGGCCTATGCTTGCTCTTTGAAGTTTTGATAGGTTATTGTTAGATAACAAGTTTCATAGTATATGCTTGTCTCGTTAATTGATATATCTTATTTGTGAAGAAAAGAGCATTGATTTTAGGGCGAGTTGATATTAATTGTGATTGATTAATGGATTCAGATTCCTAGGTTTTCCATATTATTTGATAATCTTTGCTAATTAAGTTAATTAGGTTAATTAAAACTCAACTCAAATCTTATTGTCTAGTTCGCCTGAGTTAATTATTAGGGTTTTGAAAATTCATAGTCTCTGAGGATCGATCTGTATTTGCTACAACTAAACACTGTGCGCTTGCAGTTATTTTACACATCAAGTTTTTGGCGCCGCTGCCGGGGACTACTGGTATTTTTCACTCCTTGATATTAATTCTTCGGATTAGTTTCTTGTTTTCTTTTGTTTTTTTTAGGGAATTGTGAAGCGGAGAAAAGCTTGGACAAGAAGATCGTTGGAAGGCCTCGCTGTCTCTTTTGAAATTTTTGGAAGCGCTTTTCGGTATTCCGTATCACCTCACTCTATTTTTTTTTCTTTCTCATTATTGAAAAAAAAAATTAATATTCAAAAAAAACCCAAAAATATTAGTTAGTTAATTTTTTGTTAAAAACCAATTTGCTGCATCATTCATTCTCTCACATAGGATCACATCATCTAGATTTCTTTATTGTATTTATTGATTTCACACGTAGTGTAGTGCATCCAAAAGTGTTTATTTTCTTGTTCTTTGTGTGTTGCATCATTCAATCAATCTTAAGGGTGCCACCCAATTACAAGATAAGGTGAGGGATTTCATCACCCTTTCCTTGGCCCACAAATCACTAATTCGTTCATCTTGCATACCCTTTCCTTAATAAAATTAAGTAGACGTTAGCCCCTAGGATCTCGCGCTCAATTAGGAAGAGAATCTGGGAGGAACGAATCAATAAGTATTCTTTCGTTTGGTGTCTAGGCAAGCGTGACGCTTACCTGGCTAATTTGGATTGGTGTCTAGAAAGGTGTTTAGCCTCTTGGCAATGCTTGCACCTGCCTGGCCAGTCAGGACGGATGCTTTTTGAGTTGTGACTTTCAGTAGTATCTTATTGTTAGGAGCAAGGTCTAGATTTTTCTTAGGATAATATAGATTTTTCTTTTTAATTTTCCATTTTTTTAGGTGTTTACTTATAGCTCTTGTCTGCTACGTGTTTATTTGATTACTTCTCTTGTATGCAAAGTGCTTGGGTTCGAGACACTACATCTAGATTAGTAAGACAAACCAATCTATCATCTCCTAAAGTAGTAAGGCAACTTGATTTTTCTTCACCCACTAGAATTGAGCCAAAAGAATTAGAAGTTCAACCCGTAGTCATGGCTGTTTCACTCAAAGACCGTTGTTACCCCGCTCGTACCGCTCAACCCTCATGCATAGTCTTACCCGCAGTAACCGCGAATAATTTCGAAATCAAACATCACAACATTAGCATGTTACCTAGGTTTGCTGGGGTAGAAGGAGAGGATCCATATCTTTTCATTCGAGAGTTTGAGGAAGTGTGTGCTTTACAAAAACTTCAACAATTAAGTGAGGATTCCATTAGGCTCAGACTTATTAATTTTGCTTTAAAAGAAGATGCTAAACAGTGGTTGTATAGTCTACCCATTAATTCTATTTCCACATGGGAGGGATTTGTTGCTATCTTTCTTAAAAAATATTTTCCAAACCATAAGGCAAACAGACTTAGGAATGAAATTAACCAATTTCAACAAAATCGGAATGAGTCTTTTTGGAAATATTTTGATAGATTTAAAAAGTTGTTGTCTAAATGTCCTCAACATGGTATAGAAAAATGGAGACTTTGCAAAATTCTTTATGAAGCTTTAGATAGCCAAACCACTGCTTTGTTAGAGTCTATGTGCAATGGTAATTTTATGGATAAAGATGAAGATGAAGCTTGGAAATTTTTTGAGGAGTTAGCTGAAAGAACAATGTTGTGGGAGTCAACTAGGGAACCTAATCAGGAAGCTGAAAATTCTAACTCATCTAAGGGCTTACACGTAGTTGGTAATTCTATTGCAACCGAAGCTAAGTTAGCTACAATCACTAGACGTCTAGAAGCCTTAGAAACCAACAATGTGTCATCTCAAATGTCTCTCTGTGCAAACTGTAGTTCTCCTAATCATGTGGTAGAGAATTGCCCTGAAATTGAACAAGTCAATGCCATGTTTCAACCTAGAGCTAGGAATGATCCTTATGCACCCACATATAATCCTGGTTGGAAGAATCATCCAAATTTCTCATGGAACCAAGGTCAATACAATCAGTACAATCAAAATCCTCAACCTGCTTTTCAAAAGCCCAATCCTGGTCTATACCCAACTCAAAATCCTAATTCATATCCTCTTCAAAATCTTGGTCATTATCCAAACTCAGTTTCCATAAATCCTCCTGGTTTTAGTGAATCTGATAAGAGATTCAATTCTTTAGAAAAGAGTATTGAGGCGTTATTGAAATCTCAAGCTAATTTAACTCAATCTCAACAATCTTTCATGCAAACTATGACCCAAGATAGGCAGCTACTAAATTCTAACACTCAAGCCATATCTAAGCTAGAGTTCCAAGTTAGTCAATTGGCAAACACAATCAGTGAGAGAGAGAAAAATCGATTTCCTAGTCAACTCGAGACTAATCCTAAATTTCATCCAAATCAAAAGTCTCATGAAAATGTGAATTCTGTTATCTCTCTAAGGTCTGGTAATCAATTTAACAATCATGCTGGTGTCAATACTCAAGAAGGAGATGAGCTAACATCTGAACCAAATCCTTTGCTCTTGAATCCTAGTCTTAAGCAATCTTCAAATCCCGAGAATCCTGAAATAGATAAATCTGATGAGTCATCACCATCCGATGAACCACCTTCGAAATCCCACTCTGATATGTCTAATGAAAAAGTCTTTAAACCGAAAGCCCCGTTTCCTCAAAGGCTTACTTCAAACAAACAATCTGCTCAGTTAGATAAGATTTTGGAAGTCTTTAAGCAAGTCAAGATTAACATTCCACTTTTAGATGCGATTCAACAAGTTCCCTCTTATGCTAAGTGTCTAAAAGATTTGTGTACTCATAAAAGAACCACTCATGTTCCTAAGAAAGCTTTCTTAACATCTCATGTTAGTTCTATTTTGTCAAATCAAATCCCTGTGAAGTATAAGGATCCTGGTTGTCCTACCATCTCTTGTGTCATAGGTGATACTTTCATTGATAAAGCTTTACTCGATCTAGGAGCTAGTGTGAATCTTCTTCCATTATCAGTCTATCAAGCCTTGGGTTTAGGTGAACTTAAGAAGACTAGTGTCACTCTTCAGTTAGCTGATCGTTCTGTTAAAACTCCTAAAGGTATAGTGGAAGATGTGTTGATTAAGGTTGGTGATTTTGTCTTTCCCGTCGATTTTGTTGTTCTAGAAACCGAACCAGTCAAAAATCTCAAAAATCAAATTCCTATCATTTTAGGGAGGCCTTTTCTTGCTACCTCTAATGCTTTGATTAATTGTAGGAATGGTTCGATGAAACTCACTTTTGGAAACATGACGATAGATCTTAATGTCTTTAATGTAGTTAATCAACCTAATGAGCTTTTTGAACAACCTGTAGGAGTTAATTTGATAGATGAGGTTGCTTCATGGTCGAATCTTGAGGATAATGCAATTGAGTCTTTTCTTGAGGAAGATGTTTTGTTAGAGTATGAGAGGAATAAAGAACTTCATGAGTTGTATAGGAATTTTTCTTGTGATGAGATGTTTGATGAATTGAATGCCATTTGTTCTAAGCATGAAACCCAAATTGAGGATAGTTCTTTTGATCCTAGTTCTGTTGTTAAGAATTCTGTAGGTGAGCCACCCACGTTCGTTCAGAATCCATCTATTTCCACTCTTGATCAGTCTTTGGTAGTTGATAGTGTAACTCATCATGTTCTTTCTAGTGATTTAGTTCATAACCAAAAATTTCAAGTGATAAATTTGCTTAAACAACATAAAGAAGCGTCTAATTGGTCTATGAATGATTTTAGGTTTATGAGTTTTATTTTGGTGTGTGATCAAGTTTCTCTAGTGGATAATCAGGTTTTTATGGGTGTGTTTCAAATGTTTGATGATTGTGTTACATGTGTTGTTTTTCCTCGATCTGGTATTGGTTAATATATATATGTTCGTAATGTATGTCCCATAGTAAAGTGTAGGTATGGGGGAGCACCTATTTGTGTGTGTGTGTGAGTTTTTGTGTTGTGTGTTTTTGTGTGTGTGTGTTATAGGTAATAATGTTTCTCCGTCACGCCTTATCAGGTATTTTCGTCCTTTTACTTTGTCATTTTTCTCTCATTTTCATACATTGAGGACAATGCATAATTTAGGTATGGGGGAGGGATTTAGTAGTATTATTATAAAAAAAATCCAAAAAATTAAAAAAATCAAAAAAATAATTCTAGCCTTGTGAAATGATTACTTGTTATAAGTTGGCTTGATGCACCCTTGCATGCTATAGTACTCTTGTGTTTCTGATGCTTTTGACTGAGAAGTGATATGTTAAGTTCTTGTGCACACACATACACTAGCGAGTTGAAACTAGTAGACTTATTGAATGTTGTAAGTAATTAAAAGGACATGAATATGTGCACGAATATTTGGTTTCCATGCTTTGAGTACAAGTAGGTGTATTAAAGAAACTTTTGCTTGGGATTGATTATGTTTTACCACCAAATGAGATTTTGAGCCTATATGCATATCTTTTGCATTTTATATTCGTTTGCTTGAGTGTACACATGTTGTTTGCATTGCTAGCACTTGTTTGAGACCTTTCTTGAATGCATGACATTATTTGATGATAAGATGATAAAGGCATTTAGGAATAACCAATTATTATCCAAATTACCACACCCTTTATATGTGATCAATTAGTTACCCCTTTGAGCTTTATCATATTTTTTCGGTGACGCACCACATTTCTTGCCTAGACCTTTTTCTTGTAGCCATACATATACTTGATCCTAATTTGTCAAAGGCTAGTAGGAAGTTGAGGGAGTAATAAGGTGTGTGAAATAGGGTTTACATTTGTTCATTACTTTTGGGGAAATATTGGATTTTGTTGCTTACTTGTTAGTCGTTCAAGAAATTTTTGAAGGAGGATTGTTGTTGCTTATAGTATCTATCTTAGCTCTCCAAAAAAAAAAGAAAAAAAAAGGAAAAAAAAGTTGAAAAAAGAAAAAAAAGAGAAAAAAAAAGAAAAAAGTTATCTGAGAGCATACTTATGTTTTTGTGTTTGTGTGATCCTTCTTCATTCGACTAGTCAAGCATTTTGTTGGAAAAATTAGAAAATATGTGTGGGGAGGATGTATGGTGTTGTGTGTGATTTATAATGGTTCCTGCTAGCTTTTGACACTTCACCTAATTTGGCCTTACTTGACATACCTTGTCCCTAGCCCTATTACAACCCAAATAAAAGACCTTTTGATTATCGTCATTAATGTATGTTGTGTTAAAGTTAGATTGATACCAAATGTCAAGCATGCTTATGATTTTGTTGGAATTGAGTGATACACTTATCCTTGTTCTTGAGTGAATATTCTTTTGTGAGTGAAAGGTGAGTTATTGCTTGTTTCTGCATATGAGATCCTAAGATTTGACTCTAAGGTGTACTCTTGTGGTCTTAGCAAGGTTACCAACTTATTTTTACACTTGAAATGGACTTTTGAGGACTTACGCATATTTCTTTGAGTAGACTATGTGTATACTTGCACCTTACACACCAAGACATTGCAAATTCACTTTGATTTCTTAAGTTGATGTAGCATGAGATGACTTGTATGTGTGGTGTTGCATTGAGCAATCTTTTACATGAGTTAGATGGATTTTGTGGGTACATTCACTATAGGCCCTCACGAGACCTCACTCGTCCACTAGGGCTGCCTAGGGGTTTAAAGGGCTTGTTGCATATGCCAAATGCAACCGTGATCACCTACGGAAGTGGTATTATTTATTTAGGTAGTATTTTATATTTTATTTTTCTCGAGGACGAGCAAAAGATAGGTATGGGGGCATTTGATAGGTCCATAATTCATCATATTTTTAATACCTATTTTATGTTTGTTTTCGTAATTTTATTAATTAATAAATTGTTTTATTTTGTTTTGTAGGAAAATAAATAAAAATAGAATTCAAGCAGGAAAAGGTGCAAAAAGGGAAAGGAGGTGGAAAATACTTGAAGTCAAAGAAATTGGAGGAAAAATCAAATATTTATTGGAGAAGAAAAGGAAATTGAAGAAATTATATTCAATATCAAATTTGTAATCGAAGATCCAAGCCCAAGTTTTTCCCTATATATATGGGGCTCCTCTCTTGTACTTTAGAACGACTTTAGACACCAATTTTCATAGTTTAGGAGTAGGATTAAATTTTCATTATTCGTTTTTCCTTGCAAACAGTTTACACGTTATAATATTAATTTCAGTAATTTATTTCCTGGCGTTTACTTTGTCTTCCAGCTTTATTTACTTCGATAGGCAGCTTCTTATTTTTAAGTCAACCAGAGCTTTAATCCGTGACAAGCTTATTTAATTTGTTAACATTAGTTTGCTTACTTTAATAACACATGATTGCTTTTACGTGTATTAATAATTTAATATTATAATCTTATTTGTTTAGCTTATTCGTATCATATTAATCCATGATTTTACATTCTTGTTTTGTTTATTATATTATCATGAGTAGCTAATTTTCTTGTCCTAGGATGAAGATGAAGTTGATTTAATTATTCTTGATTTCTTCTCGTTTCTATTAATTGATTCTCATAATTTTTCTTGGTGCTTAATTGATCGATTGACAAAGTGATTTTGATATATTATTGTTACTGGATTTGTTTTTCATGGCCTATGCTTGCTCTTTGAAGTTTTGATAGGTTATTGTTAGATAACAAGTTTCATAGTATATGCTTGTCTCGTTAATTGATATATCTTATTTGTGAAGAAAAGAGCATTGATTTTAGGGCGAGTTGATATTAATTGTGATTGATTAATGGATTCAGATTCCTAGGTTTTCCATATTATTTGATAATCTTTGCTAATTAAGTTAATTAGGTTAATTAAAACTCAACTCAAATCTTATTGTCTAGTTCGCCTGAGTTAATTATTAGGGTTTTGAAAATTCATAGTCTCTGAGGATCGATCTGTATTTGCTACAACTAAACACTGTGCGCTTGCAGTTATTTTACACATCAGATACGTATCTTGGACATGTGTATCGCCTGAAAGATATGTTTCCTATTCTGAGAACGTGCATCTCAAATGGTAAAAAAGACCGGTTTGCTCATCATACTAACCAGCATCATACAAAGCACATATATAGTTACATTACATGTACACTAGTTCCACAACAAATTTTACATGTACACCATAGTTTCACAACAAATTTCACCATAACAATGCCTATAGGTTATGGTTTCACTCTAGGAGAGATGCTGACTAGCAATGGATTTTTCATTCCAACAGTGAATTCTTGCTCTTCTGAAAGATCAACATCATAATTCCCAACAGCAGGCCTCCATTCAAAATAGAAAACCAAATTAGCCACAAAGTACTCCAAATGTAGTAATGCCAATGTATAACCAGGACAAATCCTCCTTCCTGCACCAAAAGGCATCATCTTTATCTCCCTACTGCATGTTAAATCAAACCCCTCTTCTCCTCCATTCCCGCCCAAGAATCTCTCTGGCCTAAACTCCATAGGATCTTTCCACACCTCACCATCCCTTCCCATCTCCGCCACCATAAAATTCACCATAGCATTCTTCGGAATCAAATAACCATCCAACTCCACCTCCTCAGTCACCGAATGTGGCAACACAAAGTGACCAGGTGGATGGCGCCTCAAACTTTCCAACACGACTGCTTTTAAGTATGACATTCGCTGTAGCTCCTCCTCCTCCACCACCTTCTCCACTAACTCCTCTCCCTCTCCTACAACGGAGACAATTTCTTGATAAAGCTTCTCCTGAACTTGAGGAAACTTCACCAAATTAGCCATAATCCAGTGCAAAGTATTTGAAGTTGTATCAGTCCCTCCATTAAGAAATTCCCCACACAAACTAACCATCTCTTCATCACTCAATTTTCTATTGCCTTCCTCAGGCAACTTCAAATTAGCTAAACTGTCCACATAAGCCAGCACATCACAGTCTTGTACTTCTTGCTTCATCAGTTTTTCAAGTCTAGTTTTTATAATTGGAATCAACACATTATTTTGATCCTCTCGAATCCCTATAAGTTCCTTCCACTTCTTTTTAAATATGATCCTACCTACTTTAGGCCAAATATTAAGAACATTAAACCTAAGCACACTGATCAACAAATTTCTATGTACTCTCTCTATCTCTCTTATTTTTTCATCCTCGAATTTTTCTCCGAAACACATGAAAACTAATAAACAAAACATGGCATACTGAAAATGATCAACAACTTTTATACCATCCAACCTGGACTCAGATAATAATCGCTGGATGAGAACTCCAAGCACCCATTCACGTCCACCAGAAAATGTCTTTAGACGTGCAGGATGCATGATGGTTTCTGCCATGTTACGACGAAAAAGGCGCCAGTTGGGACCGTAGGAAGCTGAGCTGATGTTGTGCTGGTAACTGTTAATAACATGGCCAGTAGGGAGCTCTTCAGGTCGGTCAGAAAAGATTGCACCAGCTTGAACAAGTGCACGGTGAGCAGAGGAGTGGCTTGCAATAAAGATGGCGGGGCGAGAGCCTATTTTGAGAGTGATTATAGGTCCATACTTGAGCTTAAACTTGTGTAAAATAGGTTCGAGTTGGAAGAATGATTTACGTAGCCATATGAAGCTGCCGATGATCGGAACTGTGAATGGCCCTGGCGGAAGTTTTTTGGTTTTCGAAGACTGAATAATGGACAAGGTAGATTTGATGAGGGCTGATACGCAGAGAGAGACGATGATCATGAACCATAGCTCCATTTTTTTTTATTTTTTATTTTTGTGTTATTCGTTGCAATCAGATATTATGGTATATCAATAATTTTTGCAGAGAATCAAATTTTGACGTCTTGTCATGGTTCTTACTTCTTAGCCATAGAAAACTGAAGTTTTCGATAATGTTATTGACTGGATATAATGGTGATGTAATTTACGCTAAGATATTTTTGGTTTCATACTTGAAAGTTTTTTCTCTAAGCTTCAGATGATTAATTGATTATTAATAAATAATGACATTTTTATCATTTTTTTTAATTTTTTGACAAAAATATCACTTCTAATATTTTTTGCAAAAATGTCAGTGTATTACACATTTCAGAAATGGGTAATAGTATTATGCATCTGTCAAATGGATAATGCATATAAATTAAAAATAAAAAAATTGTGTTATGGAGGTGTTACGTATTCCTTTTTATTTTTTTTTATTTTTTTGAGTAATGAGATAATTCAATAACAAAAAGTCATACGGCATCTACATAAACAGTCGCGTCGAACAAACAAAATATAGAAACAATCACTGATATTAAGCCATCCGGCATCATGTGATTTGTTGAAAATGGTATTTACACAAATTTCGTCACTTCCACTTCCAATTTGAGCTATCGACCGAGAATGCAAACCCCTAACAACTTTTATTACTAAATCAATCATCATACTCACACAACTGGTGAGAAAATACCGAAGCTCACACACAACGGTGAGAAAATAACCAAACTCACACAAACGGTGAGGCATCAAAAAATCAAACTTACAACTGCTCAAATAAAATTTGCTAAAAACCAAGCCAATCCTTAGATCTGGGGAACAAAACCACAAGAATAAAATAACTCGGACCACTTTCGAGAGCAGAATCACTGGGTAGAACGAGAAATTCGGAGCTCTGAGGAATTGAGATCTAACAAATTAAAGACCAAATCGGAAAAAGCTTTGAAACCTTAGATCCGATAATACAAACCAATATCAAATCTAAAAAACACACACCAATCTTACCCAATAAGGAAGATTTTTAGGAAAATCAAATATTTAAAACAAGGTTTATTAAAAAAGGAAAGAAAAAACAAGGAAAATGAGAAATTTTGGGACTTTCCACCGGTGGAGAATCGGTAGAAGCCCCGGCCGGTAAGACAAAGGAGGAAGAAAGATGAGAAGAAGAGGAGAGAGGTTGGAGAATTCGGTGGAAAAGTAGGACGTGTTACGCATTCCTGAAATGCGTAACATAATTATATTTTTTTTTTCGTTTTTTAAAAAAAATCTTATATGATACCCATTCCTTAAATGCGTAATAGCATTACTCATTTTGAAAATGCGTAATACGTTGGTATTTTTGACCAAAAAAATTAAAATTGGTATTTGTGTAATAAAATCTTAAAAAAATTAGTATTTTTGACCATTACCCTTATTAAATTCATCGGCGGCTACTCTAATTATAAATCGAGTTACTTAAAAGAAAAAAAAATATTGAAGAGTTCTTGCTCAATAAAGAACGATCTTATATATATATAAAAATCCATAAAATTTTACGTAAAATTGCATTTACATTCAAATTTTATACCAAAAAAATTTTATGTATAAAAATATAATCTAACAAAAAATAAGGATTAAATATAACAGATCAAATTCTACATTAAATTCAATAGGTCAAGTTTAACTCTTGTTAAATTATGTAGTTCCTATCTTAACAAATCAATGTATATGAAAAATAAAGTATTATAATGATATTTTTTTATTATTTTTTACTATAAAATTTTCTTTTTAGAGTACAACTCTCTTTACATATATAACAAAAATATGAGAGTCATTATTAAATATAAGGAATAAATTGCAAATTGCATCCCTTTTGTTCAAATCAAAATCAAAATCGGTTTGCTATTATTACATTGAATAATTGCAGTGTGCATCCTAGACATGTTTTGGTGCTGCAAATTGTACTCTTTTCGTCAATTTTTACTCGTAATCTTAAAAAAACAGAGATGATTTAATAAATTAACAATACTTAATTACATTTTAACCCTTAAAGTATGAAAGGATGTAAACATGAACCTTTGAACAAAAATATCTTACATTTATACCCTGAAGTAGAGAAATTATATAATTTAACTCTTTATTATAATTAGATTCCTATATTATTTTAGAATGTTAGAATTTTTAAAATATATTAAAATTAAATAAAAAAACAGATTATTATATATAAAAAATAGCATGCTTCTCCCAAATTTTTTAGAACAAAAGTAAATGATTGAAAAAATTACAAAAAGAATCATATAACTTTTGAAAATTTAGCAATTTTGTAAATTTCTTAATATATTTAATTCATAACAAATTTTGAAGATTTTGATGATTCGTACTGTCATTTCCATTGTCCGGTTGTCGGGTTCCCTCTTATTATATTTCAAACTATTTTCAAAATAATAAAAAATGTTCACAACTCGTTTTTCAGTTTGTAAATTCATTCGACATATGTGTTAGCAAATTCTCAATTCGTTATAACTTGTTTCTAATGACCTTATAATTTCGAAAAAATTATTTCATTACTATTTTTATTTTTTTAATTTTATTCAAAATATATCGTTTAGAGTGCCAAAAAATTAATAAAGGTATGAATTTTAATGATAAAAAATAAGGTTAAATTGTACAATTTTTATAATCTAGAGCATGGTTGTAAAAATCGGTAATCGGTATAAATCGGTTGAGTTACCGATTTAAGATTAATCGGGTAATCGGGGATTAATCGAAAGGATTAATCGGAGTATTAATCGGATATTATAATAATATTTAATATATTAGTCTTATTTACAATTAAACATATCATTTTAAATAAATTCACAGGATTAATCGGATTTCAAAAATCGAATCGGTTGGCTAGCTTACAGAGGATTAATCGGGGATTAATCGGCTAAATCGGGGATTTTTAGAACCATGATCTAGAGAAAAAAATGCGTGACCTTTTTGTACATTACAGGCAGTGTTACAGATTTCGGAAATCGGAACTATTCGGTTGAGGTACCGATTTACGATTTATCGGGTGATTCGGTTGAAAAATCGGCGATTTATCAGCGATTTTTGCAAAATCGGCTGAATCGGTTTCAAAATTTTAACCGATTTTTGGCCGATTTATCGGTGATTTTTAAAAAATCGGCCGATTTCTATAACAGAGATTACAGGATGCAATGTGCACTTACCAAACACACGTTCTGGATGCAATGTACATTTCCAAAAATATACTCCCTCCGTCCCTCTCATTTCTTTACAGTTACTATTTTGGGATGTCTCTCTCATTTCTTTACATACCATAAATAGCAAGTTTCTTCCACTATTACATCCACTATTTTCCCCCACTATCTCATATTTAATAATAAAAAACATTATTACACCCACTACTTTCCTCCACTATCTCAAATCTGTTACTCCCTCCGTCCATTTCATTTCTTTACACTTTCTATTTTGGGCCGTCCATTCCATTTCTTTACATTACTAAAAATAGTAACTTTTAACAATAAAATATATTATTACATCCACTACCTCACTCCACCTTTTCAACCCTTTACACTATTACACCCACTACTTCACTTATTTTAACAATAAAATTACTATTACACCCACTACTACATTTATTTTAACAATATTACATCCACTATCTTGGTTTCCGTGCAAAAAGCAAACGTAAAGAAATCAAAAAAACGGAGGGAGTATTAAATATTGATAGGTCCCACCACTATTACTCATTTTTTATACATTTTCTTGGTCTCCGTGCTCATTCCCAATGTAAACAACCTAGAGGGACTGAGGGAGTATATAAGTACTAAATTGATTTTAGTTTGAACCAAAGGGATATAATTTACAATTTAATCTTAGCACCAAAATATGTTCAAAATGTAACGTCCACTTACCAAAAATATGAATACTAAAGTGAATTTGATTTGAACCGAATGGATGCATTTTGCAATTTAATTTTAGTTAAGAGAATTTTTCCTGAGCATGAACTTACCTGAGATTAAAACAAATTTGTATGTTAATTATAATGATAATTTTGTAAAATTAGAATACACTTCCGGTATTTAAAATTGTACCACCGTGCATTAATATGAGAAACACTTGTAACCTCGTGTAATTACCTAAGAACATCCTCACGCATTAATATGAGAAACACTTGTAACCTCATGTGAAAATCCTCACGAACATCAAGCGCATTAAGCAGGGTAAGAAAATGTGTAACATAACAAAAAGCGAGTCAAGTACTAGAACCAATCGTATAAATTGAGTATAGTAAAGGAAATAGTGAATGTAATTAATTTTTATATTATAAAACCTTACTATTTTTGTAATGTAATTATGTAAAGAATTACATTACACTAGGTAAAATTAACAACCGACTACACTAGGCCATAACGCTAAAATTAACAACCGGCTTGTATGCTTAGACACCACCATACATGATCTTGGTACATATCACTCAAAGTTGATGTAAAACAACCTTTTTTTTCCTCAGATTTTCAATTGCAAGTTGCCAATACAATAAACTGGTTATAATGAAGAACAATTACTCCATAATGTGTGAATTCCTTTCAAAGAATAAGTCTCTCCTATTTAAAGTTTGGCTGCTTCTAGCAAAGCACAAACAAAAGGGAAAAGAATCAATTCCCCTTTAATTTCTGATCCGCATATATTTCTGCATCTTTCATTGCTTCTTCCACATTGGAAATAACAGATCCCTGGCAAGAGGAAAGGGAATTGGCAAAAGTTACTACAATTGCACATTACATGCCAACAAAATGAACATAGTTTGATAATTCAGTGTATATAATATTAAAAAATTATTGTAGAATTTCTATTTTATGTCATATATATACATTTATAAACATGCGGGCACACAATTACGCTAAAGTCATCGCTCTTTGGGACGTTAGGTTCACGGAGTGGTATGAGGTTGGAATTTGAAATCAGGTTAAGGTGGTACAGTTCGTCAAAGTGGGGTATTTCAGTCATTAATTATTATACTCCCTCTGTCCCATGAGGTTCTTAACATGGGGGCTCGGCACGGAGACCAAGAATAGTGAGTGTAATATTGTTAAAATAAATGAAGTAGTGGGTGTAATAGTGATTTTATTGTTAAAATAAGTGAAGTAGTTGGTGTAATAGTGTAAAGTGTTGAAAAAGTGGAGTGAAGTAGTGGATGTAATAGTGTATTATTTTATTATTAAAAGTTACTATTTTTAGTAAAGTAAAGAATTGGTGGGACGTCCCAAAAAGGAAATTGTAAAGAAATGGATGGGACAAAGGGAGTATTATACAATTTTTTTTCAAAAAAAAACTAAGAAACACAATTTAAAATTTGAATTTCTCAAAAAAAAATGAAAAAAAAAAACGAAATCTTAAATTTATGATATACTCCCTCCGTCCCAATGGATTCTTTACACTTACTATTTTGGGTCGTCCCATTCATTTCTTTACATTCCCAAAATAGTAAGTTTTAACACTATTACACCCACTACTTCACTTATTTTAACAATACTTTACACTATTACACCCACTACTTCACTTATTTTAACAATAAAATCACTATTACACCCACTACTTCACTTATTTTAACAATAAAATCACTATTATATCCACTACTTCATTTATTTTAACAATATTACACCCACTTGTCTTGTCCTCCGTGCCCACCAGGAACGTAAAGATCCCAGTGGGACAGAGGGAGTACATTTTATGGAGAATATTTTGAAAATTATAACAAATATAGGTTATATTTAAAAAATATTTACGAGAATTTAGTAATGTAAATATTTAAAAAAAAATCTGAATTATAAATTATATTTTAAAAAATCTGTGAATTGTAGATAAAAAAGTTGGTAAAACTAAAAATCTAAAAATCATTAAAGCAATTTAAATAATTTAATTTTAAAAATTATCATCGAGCATAATGACCGAAATACCCACATTTTGACTAACGGTAACGGTCAAAGTTAACTTAACATCGTTAAAAGGGGTACAAACTGTAATTTAACAAAAACAAAGGTGCAAACTGTAGCAATTCAAAGCTATCAGGATGCAAAATGTAATTTGTTAAAGTTTTGAGTGCAATGTGAATTTCGACTTAAATATAGAGATGCAAAGTGCTAATAAGTCCTGAATATATTTTAATTAGAAAATTTTCAAGTCAATAATTCAAATTAATTTAAAATCAATTTAGATAACATTTTAATATATTTTGAGCCATTCATTTTATTTTGTATTAAACATTTACATGTAATTGTATAAATAGAAATGAAATAATACAAATAAACTTGATTTCCTATATCCATGCTTCAAAAACCCATAACCTTGGGGGGCTTGAGGTATGGGTTTTAAATATATATTTTTTTCAACCAACCACCAGGTATGGGTTTGGAATGTACGAAACTCATACCTGATACCTAAATCCGATGTACCAAACGACCGCTTAATATATTAAATCTATAGTTTCCGTCGACTAATTATTTTTCAGATATGAGCCGACACAGTGCAACAATGCAAGATGAATAATCGTAACTTTAGCTATGTTTGATAAAAATATTCTAGTAGACAAGTATGCTAACCTGCCCTTGAGCAAGACCACCTTTCCCTCCACCTCCCTTCCCATTCAATGGCTTCAAAGCTATCTTCAACCACTCCAAAACATTCAGCAGTTTGCTCTTGTCACTTGTCTCTGGCACCCCAGCACATACCAAGGTCTTCTTCTCATCTGTGCTAATAACCATTACTGCGATCCCCTGCAGAACCATAATAAACATTCAACCACCTGGGAATATAATAGAAACCAGAAAGAAAGTTGCAAGTAACCTTCTGCTCCATGACTCTAACAACTGCTTCACGCATTGCAGCATTGTCTGAACCAACACTGACACGGGCGATACAAAAACCCTTTCCTTCGGAGCAAACAGCTTCTGCCTTCTCACTGACATCTTTAATTGCTTTCTGTATGTTTTCTTCCGCGGTCTTCTTTTTCGCTTTTACCACTTGGTTCTGATAATAGAGCACAATGGTGTCTTTATTTTCTGGTAACTGAACGCAAGTATACAGGTGTATAAAGATAAGGTAAGAAACTTCAACAGAAAAAAAATAAATACCTGCAGTACAGAAATTTTGGACTTCAGATCAGTTTTCTTCGCTGTTGGAATAGGTGCAGACTCCACGCGGCCATTCAAGGATGTCACTTTCTGGAAAGAGGAAAAAAAATAAGTTTAGGTGTGAATACATATTTATTTACTTGGCTGTAATATAATACATTGAGGTGAACTGAAAGGAGATCAAGGAGCTTGACATATAAGATAGGAAAGAGAAGATGGATATAAGCAATGAATTGACATATAATATAGGAACGAAAATAATGCAGCACTCTTAGATGTGTCTTCCTCTTCTTGTTAGATGTATAAAAGAAAGAGGGAGTGAACTTTCTTTCCTTATTTCAGAAATATATTCTTACAGAAAATAATTGATTATAACCTGTTCCAGCAGGTCTCCTTCTGCTTTAGATGCCTCGTTCACTTCTGTCTCAAGTGCAGAGGCCAGCTCTAGGGCCTTGAAAGCAGAACCCGTGGTAACAGCGGTAACCCGACGGATTCCCTTTGCAATCCCTTCCTCAGATAAAAGCGCAAATGACTCGGCCTCTCTTGTGTTTGATATGTGAGTTCCTAGGTATTTCACATATTAATTGTGTTTATTAACTTTAATGTGAAGGTACCAAGCAAAAATCGAAGTAACAAGATTTGTACCTCCACAAAGCTCCACGGATATCGAAGACCACTCTTTGTTTTCTGGATTAGCCAAAAGGTCTTCCACCTTTCTACCAATTGCGACAATTCTAACTGGATCAGGGTAGACCTGTATCAGACAAATAATTGAATTAGATTACAAACCTTAAGCAGATACATTCCATTAAGTTAAGTCAAAAGCTTCTGATAGAAAAACCGCAATAACTTACTTCTCCGAAAACAGCTCGTAAACTATTTACATTTTTCGCGTCAGCAAGGATTGCCTCCTTTGAATAGACATCCAGTTCAGCTTTAATTTGCTCATTGACAATAGATTCAATTTGTTTTAGCTCTTCGGGCTTTACAGGCTTGCCTGAATATATATGTTAACACTCAGAAAAAACGATCGCACAAAACTTGAACGAAACTTTATACAAAACTTACCGTGAGAAAAATCAAATCTTAATTTTTCAGGAAGAACAATGGATCCCTTCTGGTCCACATGATTACCAAGCACTTCCTGTAAAAGTGTTTGAGAACATATTAAGAACCATCAATAACAATTATAAAGAGTCAAAATGAATATCAGTACTCTTTTAACCTTACCCTAAGAGCAAAATTCAACATGTGCGTACAAGTATGGTTTGGAGCAATGAGCTTACGCCGGACGTAGTCAACCTGTAAAAGGTTATATAGATACCATCAGAAACAGCATTTAACATATTCCTAATTTAGAGTGTTCAAATAGTGAGCTACTTTATGGAACATATACTAATTAGCTGGAAAAGCCTAGGTATATCCAGAAAACTCATATTTGACTTCGGCTCACAGTGACCATAATTAGAAAGAACAGTTCTAATACATTCAAGTGTTTGGCAAGTCCTCTTCGTTTAGAGTGTCAATTTCACATTCCTAATAGGTGTAAATTTTTATGTTGCTTTAAAATGTTGCAACAAATTAAAAATGAATTTGCAACACAGCATATATAGTGCATTACAAGACATGGTTGTCTTTAGAGAACAATAAATCATAAATGAAATCACAGCATATTTGTTTTTAGCTGAGAACATGTTTTTAGCATAAATTATCAAGGAACGAGATGATTTGCGATGTTTTGACTTTATGTACAACACAAACAGATAAAGAGGCTAAACTCTAGTCAAGCCAGAGCAACTCAACAAATCAGCAAGCTCTAATAGACAATGCACTTTAAGGGCCAAATTGTACCTTACAGTTGACCCTATCGCCCACAGAAAATCTGCCGCTATCATCTGTAAAATGGCCGATATGAACAATGAATCCTCCGAAAGTTTGAACATTTAAAACTTGGAATGCTCCAAAGGGGCCTTCAAGTACTCCGGTATCATATATCTACAATACAATAAAGAATGAAATTGCTTGAGATGAGAACATTTCTAGCATGCCAAAAAAAGGCTTGCAGATTCAACAGCTTGATAAGCCTGAATATATGAATGCTACAACTGTGAACAAACGAAAGGATCGGGAATTCACAAAAAAAATTAAAAGTTTGATAGGAATGATATTTCCAAGCTTAAAATAAATTAATTATATCAATAATATGATAAATAGTTTCTAAACATTCCTGCTATATCTATACTGCAATCAATTAGTTTGAAAAACATTTAAACAGGGGTGCAAAGAAATTTGCCTAAAATGTCCATATAACTCCAATGCTCCATCTGGTTAGAAGGAATGCAATAAATTTTTGTGAACATTAAAGGTGGATAAGAAGTATGTGACCACTATATCAGCTAAAAGAAAAGAGAAGCTGATTCAACAAAATATCAAGTGGCATAGCACATATGACCACATTTGGCCTCATCAAATCAGGCAAACAATTCATATTATATTTACATGTGAAATAAATCATTACGATAGGACAGCTTCAAATAGTAACATGAACTCAAATATATCATTCATCGAACATCACAAGAAGTAAACAAATTACTAAAATCCAACTACTCCATGCTATTGCTATGTATCAATATAACATTTATGATTATGTGCAAAAACATATTAAAGTATGATTTTACCAAATATAAAATGCATAGGAATTGCTGCGTATCAACTATTCCATGCTATGGCTATGCATTGACTATCTTTAATTCTTTGTGTTTCATAATTTCAAACAAGCTGTCAACAATCCAGTAAAAGCTATCATAGGGTGGCATGGCACATCTATTGCCTGTCTCATCCTAATAAAGGTAATATGAGTAATAATTCGTGTTAATAATCTTATAGTTAGAGGTGATAGACAAAATAACCACCCATCACTTGCTGCAATATATTAGTAGCTAACTACTCATATCTTATCAGGCCAATCAAAGATGCATCCGTGAGTATAAAATTCCGGCCAGTATAATGTACACACCTGGCCTCCTTGTTCAGCATAAAAGCTTGTTGATTCTAGAACTATACCCACTTCATCACCAGCAGCAGTATCTTCCAAGAACTCGCTGCCTGTGTAAATAGCTTTGATTACACTGCGATGATCCTGAATAACAATGATACAATATTAACTGGTAAGTACCAATTCTACCACCAAAACAAAAGGGCAAACTATAATGACTGAGGCAGCAACATAAACTTATTAACAACTACAACTGTATTCACTAGAGGAAGTTTCTAGTTCAGCCAAGAGAAATTGTCAGTCCAACAAAGGTTGTTGATGAACATGACCCTCTATAAACTTGATGCAAGTATTCATGTGTGGTGATCAAGTCTTTCCCAACCTATTTAGAAACCTTCTAGAGACTAGATCTGGTTCTTACTTTATATCAGCAAGAATAGGCTTTGGATACTACTAAGGCTTTGATAATGAGCTCAACATAGTCAACATTTCCAGAACCACGTCGTTGAAAATGCAAAAAAAAAAAAAAAAAAAAAAAAAACTGTGAACTCGCAATCAAGTAAGCCACTGCAAACACATACAAACTAACTACTCCATTGCTACCATTAGTATCATTTAGAATTCTAGAAGTAAATACTCATTCCAACACCAACACTAATTTAAGATAGAGACTGATGTGCCTGAGGACACCCTCAGGTATCTACCCTGAGATAACATACTTTCCCATATTAATACATAAGGGTATTTTTGTACATTCAAACAAAATTAATATAATTACAAATATAACCTCAACTTTTACATGTATAAGAGTGGAAATCACTTAATATGATACTCCCTCTGTCCCATCCATTTCTTTACACTTTCCTTTTTGGGATGTCCCAACCAATTCTTTACGTTTCCTAAAATAGTAACTTTTAATAATAAAATACTTTATTACATCCACTACTTCACTCCACTTTTTCAACACTTTACACTATTACACCCACTAACTCACTTATTTTAACAATAAAATCACTATTACATCCACTAACTCACTTATTTTAACAATATTACACTCACTATCTTGGTTTCCGTGCAAAAAGCAAATGTAAACAACTCCTTGGGACGGAGGGAGTATCATTTAAAAATTTGCAAGCAAGTACAAAAACACCAGTGTTCGTATATGTTCAATGGGCTTTCTTTACCACTTGATAATAAAAAAAAAAGTATATAAAAAAACAAGATAACTTATTTATGCTTCTCAACTTCCACTGGATTGTGATCATACCTGTACAAAGATTTATACATATCAAGTAAATATATCATGTGCATCCTACAAGTCACAACTAAGACACTAGCATGTAGAAGCACGACATACATGAAAGAAATTATAAAAATTACATACAGCTGCAGATAGTCCAGCACAGAGCTAGCAAAAGGCTATTTTAAGAACATAACAGTCCTGCTAAAAGATATAACTTGGTTGAAAATGGCATCTATGACCACTGCCTACCTTCCATGTAAATTTGAACATATCATTCGTTGTTGATATCCCTTTCTTCTGCAAAGCTGAGGTAGCATCAGCATCCAGAGCAATAGTTTTACCAGCTTGCTGCAATATTTTTTTTTGACAAAATGCAATTTCATTCCATTAAATTAAATAAGTCTAGTCGGGACAAACCCCAAACTGACAATGCAATCAGGTTAATAAACAATAAAACGAGCTAAGTAAATAGCCGCATTGTTTCCAGATTGCTTAACAAACTGAATCCATAGATTCTTGAAACTAAAAAAAGTTACAATGGTATCCCGATCAATCTTACTAGCATCAGCCCTGAAATTCGTAGTAGTAATATTATAGAATATCAGGAAAGTTGGTGCAGAATAGATATAGAGTCAAGCTCATGACGCATCAGTACATCAACCCAATAATATGCTTATTATTCTGTGGCAAATAGAAACATTCATGGGAACTGGAAAACAAGATCCAGACAAGTGAAAAGTTATCTTATTTAGTACACTTCCGGTACTTTGCAAAACATAAAGCATAGTGGGTATATCCTAGGGGACAAATGCAACAAAACATAGCGAAGTGAAAATTATTGCCCTATTTATAACTGTGAAAATTTTTTTTATAAAGGAGTACCTTATTTTGAGCATTTCTTGACCTTTCCCTGGCCTCATTCATTGCTTTATTGTAGCCATCAACATCAACCGTCAAGCCCTTTTCTTCCGCCATCAACTGATAGAGAACTAAAGTGAGTAGCTAATTACCCCCAAAAAAAATGGTACAGAAAATAGCATTCAACAACCTGAGTCAGATCCAACGGGAAGCCATAGGTATCCCACAAAAGAAACGCATCCTGCAATTGTAAATCCAATTAAAATCCATGGTTACACATGGGGCAACACATTGATTAATGCAGTATATAAATACTTCGATAGAAATGTGCATATGCTTACCTCCCCACTTAGTTTCTCCTTAACATCTTTAGCAGCCTTATCAAACTTTTCAATTCCCTGACAAAAGTCAACAATTATGTATAACTGATACTTTGATGCATGCTAATTGAACATAAAAAAAAAATACTGGTGAGAATAAAATAAGCAAACACATATAGGAGTTATGATACATTATGAGGGACCAACACACAGTTAAATGTAATTGACTGAGAATCTCATAGTCTACAACTCTGGTAATTACAATTGTTATTTTTTTAGATTTGCTTCTCATCTGCTCCACATTAGATAGCAATATAGCATAATCTCACTTTGGCAACAGATATTTTATTTCTACGAACATTATTATTTCTGGAAACTGTTAGTCTGCCTTTATCATAATCTCACTTTGGCAACAGATATTTTATTTGGCTTGTTAGAAAAATGAGATATTCTAGTCTTAACCTCTCATTCAGATGCCAACAACCTAGCCTCAAAAAAATCTTCTGACACCTACTAACGCCTACAATCATCAACCAAGGATTCCATCTTCCTTTGCAGTACTTTTTATTTAAATGGTCAACCTAAGAAACATTATTTCAATCTATCAATAGCTGAGGGCAAAATGCCTTTATTTGCCTATTTAGAAAAAGATTCAAGTCCCTTATACTCTATTTAGTCAGAAATTCAGTCAATATAAATGAATGTTAAGGCCCTTAAATGTTACAAAAAAAATATAGTGCTACCAAATTTGATAAAAATGGCCTTTTGGCACTCCAAAAAATCTCTTACAATCCATTTTTTAAAAAATAATAATTGTACCACATTCTATAGGCATAAATGAAATAATCATAGAATCAAGCTTACTTTGTCCAGGGTCCTGCCAAAGCTTTTCTCCTCTGATGCAATAGTGTCCACGATATGATCTTCGTATTGCTTTAGCTCAGGAAAAACATTGCCCATTACTTCAACCACAACCTTCACCAACCTGATTTCCACTATATGTTCATTAAATTTGCATTTTGTGGATTTGTAAGTAACCTCTCCCTTGTTTTAGGAAGGGGTGTCGCATAAAAAACACTAGCAGCATTAAATCTATAACTTAAAAAACTTACGCATTAAAAAATCCTTTATCAGCTTTTAGGACTTCAGTACCATAACGTACAGCTCGGCGAAGAATTCGTCTAAGAACATATTCACGTCCTTCATTTCCTGCAACATTAAGATTGCCATGAGTAACAAAGCCAAACTAGTAGCCCTGACATCCTCCGAAGAGGAAGGGAATATTAACTTCTAACAGTGTGAAGGAATGCCGCAAACTAGAAGACACTTGCTATCTGTATATAAGTATTGGTAGTTTGGTACTTTTAGTCAACTATCTTAATGTGAATTTATCTAAACATAAGCCATATCCAATACAATCAGGCTCAATGTTAACTTAAAAACAACCAGAGCAATGTGAGAGAAGTGCAGATTAAGGGTTATGGAAAAAACTAATATGGGAACTCTTACTTCGTGTCATGGAGGAAACACAACAAAAAATGCATCTTGATATACAAAAATATGTACATTCAGTTGCAACGACGATTTTAAACCTACATTGTTTCTAAACTTCTTCCTGTAAGTACTTCCACATCAGCCTATATGACACACCACACTGGTGGCTTCCAGAGTTCTATCTATAATAGTACCACACACCACTACATCAGTATGTGTCAAGAGCAATTCCTGTTACCAGCAAAACCTGGAGTAGTTTAAACCCAATGGATCATAACTGTAGGCTCGGGTCAATTAGTTTCGACAACTAGGGTACGATATACCTCACTGCTCACAATCAAGCATTTATTACTCTCAGCAACAAAGTTGGCTGCAAATGTAACGCTAAATACACTATTATTAGAAAAACACAAGTTATATCACCATGACAATCGAAATGCCTCCGGCCAAAATATAGTATTAATCGATTTGCAGGACACTGCGCAATTGTTCGCAGCAACTAGAAGTCTAAAACAAAATAATTAAGTCCAAAGACCATGTAGATACGTTAGAAGGAAAATCAGGGGACTAAATTTAAATGTGTACATTCTCATAAATTACAATATATTCATTCAAGGCTTCAAGCATCATAATCTCTAGGTCTAGATAATACATCAAACTTCTCAACTTCTTCCTAATGATTAATGGAAGAATGGCAGACTAGTAGACTACTTCTGCTCAAGTACAATCTAAAATATAGATTTTGAAAATGCACACACAGAAAGTATAGAGACAAGAAATAAAATGTAGACCTACTGGCCCTGTAGTCGCAACAGGTACAAAACAAAGCCACTGCCTCAGTTTATATGACAGATTCTAAAAAGAAAGTTCCACTCACCAGCAAAAAAGTTCAGATAAAGCAAGATGCTCACAAATTTATGTAATCAGTAAAACAAAGGTAAAAAACAGCAATACAGAATACTAGCAAGAAAAGTGACAGATGTCAACAAGGCCTTTCACCTGGATAGGAACCATCAGCAATAGCAAAGGACAGGGTTCTGATGTGATCGGCAACAACCCTGTAAGCCATGTCAACCTTATCAACATCATCAGGCCCAACTTTTCCTGAATATGGACGAGCTCCGGTCGCCTTAATCATTGACAAAATAATCGGGAAGAAAACATCAATTGAAATCTAAAATTAATAAACGATTGAAATCTAACTAATAATTTCCTAGGGGTCAGACCGAAAATATCAGCATGTATTACTTTTGCAGTAGAACAAATTACTTAATTTTTTGAAACATGCCTACTAGTCTACTACTTGAAAACGGGACTTGCATACATAACACAAAATCCAAATTTTTTAAGATTACTTTTCAAGAATCCACCTTACTGAAGTAGCCAGTTACTGATTTGAGAAACTTCACTAAAACTTGAACTCATATTCGCCAAGTATAAGTACTATCTGGGTCAGTCAGATCACTGCACAACTACTATCTCAATGAAGAGAAGGATTAAGAACATTGAACAGCCTAGCTTATGTCTTAAGAATTGGTAAAACCTAGTTCTGTGGGAAGATACAGAGATATATGCGCTAAACACAGGCAGCGGCAGACTGACCGCATCGCCAAAACAAATAGCAAAACACACTAGCACCGAAAACATACTGTAGAAAACACAAGAGAGTAGTAACTAGGAAGAATTTAAACTTGAGAAGAACACACTGCTCTAGTTTCATACCTATAAATATACATATATGCACACAAACTACCAACCCATTTTTTTAACAGTAAACACCTGAAAGCTAAATACTTATGGAGTTATGGGATAATTAAAAAAGCAATCTTTATGATTTAAAGACACCGTCAATTATGTAGCACATTAAGATAGTCAGTTTAGACACTTAGGGCTAATCTTGTAAATATCACCACTGTTCTCTCCTTGATAATACAGTAACTAATGAACACATTATATATACATTCAATTCAAATGAACAAAACTTTCGAAAAAGAAAGATACACGGCATTGTCATCTTACCACTTGAATAGCGTTAAAAATAGGCATAAACACATCTGTATCATAATTGCTCATCTTTTTCTGCAGTATAGAAGTCAATCTTTCAAAACCCATTCCTGTATCAACATGTTTAGCGGGTAACGGCTTCAAAGAGCCATCTGATTCCCTGTTAAACTGGCAAGAAATATTTAAAATTTACATGGGGGTTAACAGAGAAAATTTTAGTTCATCAAATTGTATTTTGCACTGAATTTGTTATAAAAATCATAATGCTACCTGAATAAACACAAGGTTCCATATCTCAATCAATGTTGGATCATCATTATTAACCAGAGAAGCAGCATCACGATTTCCGATTCTGTCAAAATGTATCTCTGTGCAAGGTCCACATGGACCAGTATCACCCATCTCCCAAAAGTTATCCTGCCCAGAGTTGCAGAGAATTGAACAATATCATCAGGTTCTATTTGCTATATATTCTACATAGTTATTCCACTTCTTATAATTCTGTTTCTTATCACAATTAGGGCTAGCCATGGGTGGGGATTCTCTGTCAAATGAGAATGGAACATGTTGTATCCTTTACCCCCAACAATTACATAGGGCATGAAAACTCACAGATCACCACCCAAATTCTAACCCTTTGTGCCCTAGAATTATATTATCAAAGATATGAAAGAAAGCATAAAAACAAAAGAGCTTTACTCTATGTCTGCCTAGATGTCCTGTGATGCCTAACTCAAGTGCACACTAAATTTAAACATACTCTGGAACCTCTGAAACATAGAGAAAATTCTATACTAAATTATAATGAAGACGTCTCGTTATAGAGGATATCTACTTTGATAAAACTTAAAAGCCTTTCTGATGGACCTTCGCCATCTGGCTGAAGTGAGAGTTAATGATTAATGATTCTTCACACGCATGCGCAAAAACCCGCATGACGACAATCCATCAGTTGTCATGAAAACAGTGTGAAGGCAGAAGCTACTTTAATCACCAAGAAAAAACAAAAAAATGACCTAATATGAAGCACTAACCTTACAACCAAATGGTAATACGCGTTTCTCCGGAAGAAATTTGAGCCACAAATCTTTAGCTTCATCATCAGCCGGAAGGCCTAAGTTTTCATCACCGCCAAAATAGGTAGCATATATTCGATCCTCGGGTAATTTGTACACCTGATATTAACAACCATCAAGAAACTAAGCAACACATATACACACACACATAACAGCTAATGAAAAGGGAAACACACAAAACAAAACAGATCAGATTCAAACATGCCTTAGTGAGAAGCTCCCACGCCCACTCAATCGCCTCAGCTTTAAAATAGTCCCCAAAAGACCAATTACCAAGCATCTCAAAGAAAGTGTGATGGTAAGTATCCTTACCAACATCATCCAAATCATTATGTTTCCCGCCGGCTCTAATACACTTCTGCGTATTACAAGCACGTGTTAGCTTACTCAATTGCGTATGCGGATCAGCAGTCCCCAAAAATATTGGCTTATACTGATTCATCCCTGCAACAAAAAGCCCCAATTACATACATCATAAATTTCATTTTCATCATCCTAAAAACCGTAAAAACACATCAAATAACACAATAAAACGAGTAATTATTTATATGATTTGAACCAACATTAAACAGTAAAAACTGATCCAATAACCCGAAAACATACCATCAAATAACAGTTTAACACTCTAAACAGCTAAAAACCGCGTAAATTAACGTAACTTGTAATCAACACACTAAACAATCAAAAAATGATAAAAAGTAAGGAATCTAAGTTACCGGCGTTAGCGAAGAGGAGAGTAGGGTCATTGTGAGGAACAACAGGGCTTGATTTCCAAAATACATGATTTTTGGATTCGAAGAAGTTGATGAAGGTGTCTCTCACTTTGTTCGCCGGCCAATCAATCTCTTCGGAGCCCATAGTAATTGTAGAAGTGTGAGAAAGAGAGCGCCGGAATAAAACCCTAATTGGAGACCAAAACGACGTCGTAGAAAGGTTTATTAAGGATGAGAGTGGAGGCGGTTGTGTTCTACTTCTATAGGAAAGAGTAGTCTGTGTGCTTAATCTCAACGCCACAATCTTTCTCATCCATTCCTCATTCGTCCGTTTTTATGTGCGTTTTTATATAATTGGACTTGTGCTTACTCACTGTGTTAGGGTTTTGTGCCTCTTCCCTTTGACTATGAAATTTAAATTAATAACATCCTCTTCTTTTTTTAAAACGGAAATTATCTGATGACTTAATTTTTGGGAATTTACCAAAAATATATTTGTTTAAGGGTTTCAAGTTCATGAGGTAACCTCAGGAAAATTACCTGAGATAACATGGATTTTCCATATTAATGCACGAGGGTATAATTGTAATTACAGGATTTTTTTAAAAAAAATCAATATTTACAAAAATACCACAAATATTTACACTGCTACCTCAGGTAATTCTCCTGAGGTAACCTCAGGACCTTTTTTCTCTTTTTTTAATTAATTATTGTAAAAATACCATTTTTGTAATTAAATTGCATTTATACCATCTTTTAAAAAACAAAAGAAATTTATTGCAAAAATACGTTACTATTGTCTCTCTCATCAAACCCATTACTCCAGCTAAACCCTTTGCTCCAGTACTCTCATTACAATCTATCACTCTCTCCCTTCCTCCTTTATCTATCTCGTTCAAATCCACCGCCATTACAGCACTCTCTCGTCAAGCTCTGTTTCGCATATCATCTTCCAAGCTAATTCATCAAGCATCTTCGATTTTGTAAGTCATTTTTTGTTGGATGAAGGGAAAGTTAACTTTAGGAAAATTTCCTAAAGTTAACCAACAAAATCAATATAAATCACCACAATCATTTATGCCCCTGCGGGGCCCTCATATATAAAAAGAAACAAAAAATTAAATTTACATAGTTTAAAAGTTAACTTTAGGAAAATTCTCCTAAAATTAACTTTAGAAACCTTTTTCTCTTTTTTGTTAGTTTTTAAGCTACTACTCTAATTTCATAAAAAATGCAAAAGCTACTACTCTAATTTTATATGCCTCGCAGGGGCACCTTCTCCGCTTTGCCGAATTGCAGTTGAGAAAGAAGTGAAACAGAGTACTGGTCATTGCAACTGTAAACAAAGTATTTTCTTAAATAACTGAATTGCAGAGTATAATAGAAGAAGCTCTCGATTTACGTCTCTGAGACTAAAGCACAAAATGGTAAGGCTATTGTTGTTACATTGTCAAAGAAGCTGTGTTATTTTGGGTTGATTGTATATAAATCTTAAATGTTGCTTTTCTTTGCTTTATAAAGTTATTTTGGGTTGATTTTGGTTGCATTGGGTTGTTTATTGTACTTTGAATGGGTTAGAATTAGTTGATTTTGATTTTGGTTGAAATTGTGTTGGTTGATTTTGATTGCGTTTGGTCGATTTTGATTTGGGTTGACTTTGGATGAAGTTGAATATGGTTGCCAATATAATTTTGTGGGTTACTAGCAGTAAATTTGTTTGAAACAGTTGAGATTCGGAGTTCCTTTTTAGTTTTAGTTATGTGATGATGGCTCAAATTGCTTGATAAAATCATGTGTGGATTATGCAATGTGTTACAAGTAAAGTGTTGGATTTTATTATAATTTTACTTTGTTTTTGAGAATTTTCCTCTATATCCTACACAATATGGTATTATTTTTTTCCTTCTTTCATTTGACTTTTTAAAGTGTTGTGGAAGATAATTTCAACTGCAAATCTAGCAAACAAAGTAAATCCACCACCATAAATACCTGATGAAGTTGAAAGGTCATCAAAAGTACCTTCCATAGTTGTCACCACTTATAAAGGTACTCACAATCATATATGCCCCGTGAATGCACCACGTGGAAGCATGGAAATCTATTCGAAAAGTTATGGTTTTCCTGGATCGAGTAGTGGTGTTGGTAGAGGTGTTTTTAGCAGCAGAATTGGTGGTGACATTCGTGCAAGGTCAAGCGATGATATTGGTGGCAACTTAATTTAATAATGACATTAGTGGTGGTAGCATTGGTGGTAGATTTAGTAGTGGGTATGACGGTGCTAGTGGTGATATTGTTGTTATCTTTAGTAGTGGAAGTGGTAGCAGTTTTAGTAATTGGATGACAACATCATTTTTTGTTCCTCTTAGGGGTAACTAGAGAGAGCTTCTGCTTTGCAATCAAATTACGGAGGTTGATTTCACTTCATTCGCTAATGTGATAACTTGTTCATTTGGTGTATTTCAAAGTTTAAAGAACACTAGATGTAAAAGTGGAGTTACTTAGAATATGACAGACAACTGATGTAGTATTGAGATTTTACGTAAAAATTGTTATACACTTGTATTTGGTTGCATTTGATTGTTTTTTCAGTTGATTTTATGTAGAAAGGCCCCGCAAGGGCACACTATCTCACCAGCTCATTTTTTATTGCATTTGGTTGCAATTCTATTTTCAGTATTGATTGTATTTCAATCAGGTCACTAGCTCACTCTATTTAAATTTAGATATTAAAAGTTGTTACTTGCAATGCTATCTTTGTTTAAAAGGTGTTTCGCTCAATTATGTATGATTGGGATACCAACATATATGAACGCATACTACAAAAAAAAATTACAAGCTCAGTAAATTAAATAAACAAAAAAGTGTATACACATACAATACTATAATCATCATCTACCATGATGCCTTTGTCATTGTTGAAACGATTATAAGGTCATTACGAAATCTTCTTCTTTAAAATTAGGAGAAAGAGTTTTTATTGCATTTGGTTGCATTTGATTGTATTTTCAGTTGATTTTTAATAGAAAGGCCCCGCATGGGCACACTATGAGTTTGAGTATCCTAATTCTTGATAGATGCTTCGGTGTCCTCATTCTTGAACTACCTAGCTTAATCCTCTTACCTCTGTAGCATCTACTTAAAATCCTTGAGAGCATGCCATGCATTTTGAAGACTGCAGAATCATTTTCTCGTAGAGAGCACACAATTAATACATCAATCTAAGATTGTGAAGGTCTACTTATGTAGCAGACAAGTATTTAAGAGTTTTGATGCCAGATATGTTAATTTCATTTGGCTTATCTTATGAAAGTTCATACAGTTGAAGAGCTTACACTTTTATTGAATAATAATTGCCTCATTCTGATTTTTTTTCTTTTTTTTTTGAAGGAAATGCAAATTTCATTAATAAGTAGAATCTCTCAAAATAGTCTCCGCCAGACACATAGAGGGAGATGTAAAAACACTTTGGCAATTAGCTAAACCTAAACAGGGCAATCTAGCAACATCATATGCTACCCTATTAGCTAGATTCCTAACAAAAATGAATGGAAGTATCAACTAACTCGTCAAGCAGCATCCGTCATTGATTCAGTACTTCCCACACTTCGAACAAATTCCTCTCTCCCTGCTCAATTCCTTTAGCTACGAGAAGAGAGTCAAATAAGAGTTTAAAGTTTGATTTTATTTTTAATAACATGTTTAAATTCTAAAATTTTCTATTCAATTTAAATACAATTTAAATTTGCATTTGCAGTTGATTTTGGTTATTTTTGGTTGCTTCCAGTTGCAAATATAGAATAGTTGATTCGCAAATACAATTTTGATTGCATTTTCAGTTGCTTTTATATAAAAAGGCCCCGCAGGGGCACACTATATAATATTTTAATGGTTGCTTCTGGTTGCACAGAGATTGTTGACGCCTTTGTCATTATTGATACGATTATAAGGCCATTACGAAATCTACTTCTTTAAAATCAGGAGAGAAAGTTTTTGTTGCATTTGGTTGCATTTTTTGTTGCTTTTTGTTTATTTTTAATTTCATTTATTGATGTTACAATAGAATTAGACACAGAATAATACAATCAAAGAAGAAGATGATGAATTTAGTTTGATAAATCTTTAATTATAGGAATGGGTATTCTTTTCATCATAATCGTTGTCCAAACTTATAATTCGGTTTATAGCATGTAAACTGTAAAATATGAATGTGACGATATACTTAGTATCACACCACTAGTTCTTCACTTCTTCTCATATTACAGTAATGTTTCCGCAAATCAATCTGCATTCTTCTTTAAAATTTGACATTGCTAAGATGCCAGAAAATGTAGGTCAAAGATTTCAATTCGAAATTAAAACATGCAATCTTTTGTTCTTTAACATCAGAGTCACATATAATAAAAGATACACACAGATCAACTGTAAATATTGAAATGTCTATAGCTTCTAAGCAATCACACTTAGAAAAATACAAACATGATGGTTGTTAATCTTTCCACCTTAAGTCGACATGCCACCTCAGAGACCTGCAACAGGAACAAAAAATTCAGGAAACTGGAAATACCTTAATTTACAACTATTAAAAGGAGTTGATTGTAATTGCATGTTCATTTGCATTTGCACAGTGATATCATAGTAACTAAAAATATTTTATGTGCAGCACAAACAAAATGGTGATTTCTTAATCAAACAAGTTACATGTTTTTAGCGTGATGGGACAACCCAAGTGGCAAGGGTTTATCCTCGGGTTCTGGGTTCGATTTCGCTCACCCCAAGAATTATTAGAGAATGGATACTCTATAAGCTTATTAGCTTACTCAAAAAAAAAAAGTTCCATGTTTAGGTTTCGTGTAACTTTAGGAGAGTATTAAGATCCCCTTTGCTAAGCCTTAAAATGATTGCACTATCAACCACAGACAAAGTATAGCGACAAGATTGCTGCATGATGGCAACTATCATACCTTTATTTGTTGCACGATGGAAAGGATCAGAGAGCCTCCTCGGCTTCTTGTCCATAATCATAAACTATCTCGATCTGCATGAGAAGCAAGGAATATTAGTTGTGCAAACAGCAGATCATGGAGCAAAACATGACGCAGAGTGACTTGTTAGCAGCATTTAATCCAATAATTTATTATTAGATTCACATGAATAATACAAGTCTTCTATATTCAATATTTTAAAAATAGCTAGGAGTTGCACATACATTAAAAATGGTGAAGCATGACAAGAATACAATCAAAGCATTCACTTTATATCGAAATACAAAGGAATTAGGTAAGTGGTACTCAACATGCAAGATAAGGGGTTGCAATTACAGTCATAGCATAGAGTGACAAAATCTAGTTTTCTCTTAGCAAACATGTAATCTAACCAAATAAAATGTGTTTGCAAAATCAAAACATAGTAAAACCTCTGGATATAACTAAAGCAATAAATTTTACGTTGACTCTTTCCTAATACCATCTTGCCAAACAAAAAGAAGCAAGTATGCAATGATGTATTAGTCTGATGGAGTAGACATAGTACCCCAAGTATCAGGCTTGTATTCATCACCCAAGTGATTCAAAAATAGTAAATTTTCCAAATATCGAGAAAATAGATATTTTCCAAATATCAGGCTTGTATTTAGGCCAATTCACCATCCCAAATATTATTTGCAACTAAAAGCAAACAAACGCAACAAGTTGTAGTCGTATGCAAAAATCGACTACAACACATCCGAAAAATTACAAACAATACAATACAGTAGATTGGCAATTCAAGCTTTGTGAAACAACCAAAATTGATCAACTTTTTAAATCGAACAATTCAACAAAAGACTTAAAGCGCGTACTACAATAAATATGCAACTAAAATCAACCATATGCAACTATTTTTGCAAGTTTTTTTATACTTTAGTAAATCTGAATATAACTGCATACAACCATATACAACCAAAATCAACCAAAAACAACAGTGTGCAACTAAAATCAACCATAAGCAAAATTAACTAGAATTAACCCATTTACAAACAACAAAAACCAATTTTACCAAAGCAACCCAAATCCAACAAAAATAAATTAATTTTGAGATGGGTGACCCTGCGGGGCCTACTCTACATAAAAGCAACCAAAAATACAACTGAAAACTTGAAATGATGAGTGCAAAGTTTTGCAAGAATATGACTTTGCGACCAAATGCAATCAGAAGCAGTCAATTGCAACTAAATCAACCATATGCAACTATTTTTCCAAGTTTTTTTTTTAAAATTTGGTAAATCTACAAACAACCATATACAACCAAAATCAACCAAAAACAACAGTGTGAAACTAAAATCAACCATAAGCAAAATTAACTAGAATTAACCCATTTATAAACAACAAAAACCAATTTTACCAAAGCAACCCAAATCCACTAAAAGCAACCCAAATCCAACAAAAATAAATTAATTTTGAGATGGGTGCCCCTACGGGGCATGCTCTACATAAAAGCAACCAAAAATACAACTGAAACTTGAAATGATGAGTGCAAAATTTTACAAGAATATGACTTTGCAACCAAATGCAACCAGAAGCAGTCAATTGCAACTAAAATGCAATGAAACCAAAATCATTAACATCATTAACAACCAAAATCAACTTAAATCAACCAAATCAAAGCAACCAGTTGTAGTGGCATACAAAAATCGACTTCAACACATCCGAAAAATTACAAAAAATTAAAGTAGAGTAGCAAATCAATCACTGCAACCAAACACAACTTTTATTTTCATTTGAATCAACGAAAATCAACTAATTTCCACTCAATCAAATTACACTAAGCAACCAAAAAAATGGGATTACCAAAGATGTATCACAAAAATCAACTCAAAGCAAAACAAAGCAACCGGTTGTAGTCTTATGCAAAACAATATAACTTTTATATATATATATATATATATATATATATAGGCTTAATGACCTTTTAACCCTCAAAGTTTCCACCAAAATACCCATCAGCCCTTACTGTTTCAAAACGTTCCTTTTGACCCTCCAAGTATCCGTAAAGGTCCAATTAGCCCTTATACCGGTATAGGAAATGGTGAGTTTTGGTGATTTTTGGTTCGTTTTAATCGACACAACAACAATACAGCAAAAATCCGGCTAGAAACCGATTAAAACGAACCAAAAATCACCCAAACTCACCATTTCCTATACCGGTATAAGGGCTAATTGGACCTTTACGGATACTTGGAGGGTCAAAAGGAACGTTTTGAAACAGTGATGGCTGATGGGTATTTTGGTGGAAACTTTGAGGGCTAAAATGCCATTAAGCCATATATATATATATATATATATATATATATAAGATAATTTACAAAAAAAAATCTGTCTTACTTTCTCCGATCAATGCCGCTAACTTCGATCCCCACCTCCAACGTCGGGGCCATAGGCCTCCTCCGATCAACAGTTAAAAACTCGAAACAATTAACTTAAGTATTTAAATTCATCAAAAATCGAACTTAAATAAAAGTCCCAATTTCGAAAATCAAAATTAATCCCGTTGATTTATTTAAACAAACGAGGAAGGAGCTTCAATTACGTTGATGTGGTGGTGGTCAACGGCGATTTGAACGAGGAAGAAAGAGGGGAAGGTGGGTGGCGGTGGAAAGCAGGGGAGAGAAAAGAGGGACGCGAGAGATAAGAGATGGTTAACAGAGTTTTGCAAAGAGTCCGTATTTTTGCAATTAAAAAACTAGGGTACAATAAAATTGCAATTAGTAAAAATGAGTAAAAGTAAAAATGCAAATTTTTACTTTTTTTTAATATATTAATGAAAAAAGCCCTTAATTTTTCTCCCATTTATTGCAGTTTATATCTATTACTTATTAATTGTCTTTGTGATATAATTTATTCAAACTCAAATTACTAATTTGTCTTTCTATTTTTTTTTAAATTTTGTTAAGAAGGATTGAACTTCGATCTATCAAAAAAATTACAAATCATCATGAATCATCTATACGACCGTTAAAAAACTGGTGATCGTTAGATATTTAATAATTAGATGATAATCGTTATATTTAACGATGAGGAATATTCTTTATTTAAATCCCTTTTCTAAATATCCAGGTTTCGAATCTCGTCAACAACAAATTTACATTGAGATTTTATATTATTAGTTTAAACAATACATGTCATTTATTAAATAACTATTATTATTACTAATACTTTTATTAATTAATATTACAAAGTTAAATTATATACATAATAAATTATTTTATTCTATTTTGTTTAATCATATAATTTTAAAAATATTTAATAAGTAATCCGTGCTTTGCACGGGCTATAAGCTAGTATACTTAATATGTGAATGCGTGTGTATGACTTGAATGAAAATAATGTTGTAGCTCTTTTTTCTGAAAGCGAAATCATACGTAGTTTGATTATTTAAAATAACATTAAAAAAAAATCAAATTCAAAAGAACCGCAGTTAGATTGTAAAATAATTAAAAAGAACCGTTTGATTTTTAATGCTAAAAGAATTTTCTTTTTATAATATATAAAATGCTCTTATAGGTTCAAGGTTCGAATCTCGTCAACAACATATTATTAACCATTTATATCATCTTATAAACTAATCCTATATGTTTAAGGTTAGATTCTCCTCAACAACTTTTAGCTAAAAATTTATATTATCTATTTTTACCATTTTATTATTAAACATCTATATTATAAACTATTCCAAGAATTTCAAGGTTCAGTTCTCGTCAACAACGTATTAAATTTAAGAAGTTATTGAGCTAGTTTCAATATAGAAACAAAAAACTGTCATTTAGAATACTATCAAATACCAGTGTTATAAAAAGCGACGATTAATCGTTGTTTGATGGTTAATTGAACTGATTTTCTATAATCGGGTTATTTTTTTTAAAAAAAATTTTGGTCAATAATCGATAAAATCAACTAATTTGGTCAATGATCAGAATTAATCGGTCTATTTTTTTTAAGAAAAAAAAATAATTTAAAAATTCATAAAATTATAAAAAAGTGGAAACAATAAAATCCTTATAAATTGTAATGTAAAAATAATCCTCTTTTTTATTAGTTCTCGAAATTGAATAACGGGTAGAAATCTTCAACGTCTACTATTGAATACTTTTATACTATTTTAAACATCTTAATGCATGCATGTGAATTAAATTATTTATTTTACATTTTTTTATTTTGTGTTTCAATTTTTTTTTCATATTTTATTAAATAGTTGGTTAGTTCTATATTATATATATATATATATTAAAAATAATATTAAATTGATTCCAATTAGTGCTTCGATTATTCACTCAGATTAATCCCCAAAAATCTGATTAGTCATAGTTCCGTGACTTTACCGAACAACTCTGATTCCTGCTTTTTATAACACTGTCAAATACGTATTTTTATATTTTATTATTTTCTAATTAATTAAAAAGCAAATATTAAAATTATGCGTGATAAGATAAAAATATATAAAAACTTTTGTGCATTGCACGAACTGTAACCTAGTATTATTAATAGCCTAACAAGGGCCTTGCTGAGACCGTTATATTTTTTATTTTTTCGAAAAAATTGTTGTTAGGAAGGATCGAACTTGGATTGTTAAGTATGGAATCCACAAAAAAAAAATATAAAGGGGTTGAATGTATTTTCGAAACTTTCTTGAATTTCTTTAACTTGATAGGCCGTATAATTTGTGATATTTTTGTGTGTAGCTTTAAAGTGTGTTTAACAAATATTCAATGCGGAAACAAGAACACAAATTCACTTTAATCTAATATTTTATTAAATTGAAAGTATGCTACAATTTGGGAGTACAAATGTTAATATTTTCAGCTTCGTTTCTCATAAAGATATTTTATAAAAATTACAATGAAAAACATAAGTGCTAAAGAAGTGAGGTTGTGCACTTATAAATTATGTGCACATCCCACTTGCTATAGTACTGGTAACAGACAAATCTACTTTCTAACTTGTCTATTCCGTTTTGGTGCAAGTCTAGACATCTTGTGATACAATCCAATTTTTACTCTACCTAAATCCACTTCTTCAGCTGCTACAAACCTTAACTGTGATTATTTCTTCATCCTTGTTCTCCGAGACATGATCTCTAAATATTCTTTCAAGAATTATTTTATGACTATACTTTGCACAACTACATAGCTAAAATTGATGCCCTTTACAAGTACATGTTACAAGAGATAATCTATAAAAAAAGGGATTCCCCAGTTAAGGGATCATGTAAGTAATGCAAATCATTACAAATAATTTGGCTTTTTATTAGATGATTACAAGCATGCCTTTGTGATTAACATGGATCTATCAAGAAATTTTGTACATCATTATACCACTAGGCAACTAATTCATCATTTTGCATGCCCTTAACCTTAATAAAATTAAATTAGACATGACCCCTAGGATTTTCGCGCTCAATTAGACATGACACCTTTCTAAAAATAACAAGTTAAAAAAATTATATTAAAAATGTTAATTTAATTATTCATTATAAGCAACTAAATAATAACAAAAATACTTATATACAAAAATACTATTATCAAAAATACTATTTAACCGGGTTATAGGCTAGTACACATGATATACAAAAATACTTATATATTATCACAAATTATATACTCCGTACTATTTTTTTTAGAAGTTCAAAGTTTATCATCTATCTATTACTATATATAATAGGACAACACAAGGGCAAAAATTGCCATTTTAATGGGTGTGAAATTACAATTTTACCCTTATTTTTTTAAAAATTACAAAAATGCCATCCTTTAATAATTATGTAAAAACTAATGAAATTATGCTTGTGTTGAGATTCGAACCACTAACCTATTCACTCTCAACCTCATGCATTAACCAATTATGCTATGATTGATTTTGAGCTTTGTTTAAAAATCCTATAACATAAACCACATGCCATCCTTTAATAATTATGTAAAAGCTAAAAAAATTATGCTTTTGTTGGGATTCGAACCACTAACCTATTCAATCTCAAACTCATGCCTTAACCAATTGTGCTACGAATAATTTTGAGCTTTGTTTAAAAATCATATAACATAAACCACCTCTCTTCTCTTTTTATCTCATCCTTTTTTTAGTAAATGAAATGTTGTTCATATTAATTCTAAAATATTGGATAGATAAAATTATAAAAAATATTTTAATCGACTGAGAATACTCTATAATTCTCTTTTATCATTTTAAATAATTGATATAGAAAAAAACTAGATTATACATAATGTAACTCAGTCCAAAAAGAAAAAAGATTTATTTACATACGTTCCATCATACATAATTAATAATTGCATCACATAACTTTTACGTATATAAAATTTTAAATATGTGACTCATATTAGAGAGTTTTGGTCGACCAACTATTCTTTCAACGATTTAAATATATGATTGGTCTAAATACATAAATATTTAAATATATACAAAAAATAATTGAAATTATGTTGTAAAAAAAAAGGTGAAAACTCTAAAAAGATGATCTATGTTATATATAAAAAATAATATAATTAACATTCACATTAAATTAGAAAAGATATAAATTTTTGAATCATAAATATTACAAAAGTACAATAATTATTTAAAATGATCAATTATATTATAACTCGACTATAAAGTTGGTACATACATATGAATTTTATATAATATAATATATAATGGTTGAGTTATAACATATATTTAGATTTTAGATTTCATATGCACGGGTCATTAAGGTTGTCATATTTTTTATCGATTGAAATATTTAAAAAAAAAATTAAAATTGATCTAAAAAAACAATTCAAAATTATAATATAAAAAATAATTGAATTTACCCAATTTTTTATTGAACTTCTATATAGTATAATAAATATTAGACTAAAACTAAACATTTAAGTTTAAAAATGTATAAATTTATATGTTTAGAAAAAATGATTGAGACAAGCAAAAGGTAAGGATGACTTTTATTAAATATTAAGAGATTTGTAATATGTCTCAAAATCTATTCTTACATTATTTATCCAAATTTTATGAAATTTAATCAAATTATAAAATATTTGGTTCAAAAAATTTGTATGCAATATTACAAAATAACTATAAAAATATTTGATAGATCGAAATCTTAACTTTTATCATATTTTTAATTACAAAAGAGAAATTAGTTGAGTGCCCGTGCCTTGCATTAAACTTCAACACAAGGGCAAAGATTACCATTTTAATGGTTGTGAAGTTACTATTTTATCCCTATATTTTTAAAAATTACAAAAATGTCATCCTTTAATAATTATGTAAAAATAGTGAAATTAAGTTAGTGTTGGGAATTGAAGCACTGACCTTCTCCCATCAAACTTATGACATAACCAACTATGCTACAGTTAGTTTTGAGTTTTGTTTAAAAATCCTATAAGATAAACCACATTTTCTCTTCGTGTCACATCCTTTTCTATTTTTTATTTTTGAGTAAATGAAATGTTGGTTTATATTATTTCTAGAAAACTGGATGATATAAACTTATAAAAAAAAATATTCTAATCGATTGAGCATACTTGACAATTCTCTTTTGTCATTCTAAATGATTGATGTAAAAAATAAAATTTTAGATTATATATAAATGTAACCGAGTAAAAAAAAGGGGATTTATTTACATTCAATTCTATGTCGATATTAAATTATTTAAAAAAAGATTTGGTTTTAAGAAATATGTAAATTTTAGTTATCAAATCGTACATAATGAATAATTGCATCAAATAACTTTTAGATACATAAAATTTTAAACATCTGAGTTATATTAGACGATTTTTGTCGACCAATTATTTAGGCTTTCAACGATTCAAATGTATGATTGGTCTACAAACATAAGAATTTAAACATATAAGAAAAATAATTGAAATTTTGTTAAAAAGATGAGAACTCTAAAAATATGATAACTCGACTATAAAGTATAAAATATGATACATATGAATTTTTATATAATATAGTAAATTGATCAATATAATATATAATGGTTAAATTATAACATATACTTAGATTATTATACAATGAAATCAAGAAATCAATTTTAGATTTCATATAGATGCACGGGTCATTAAAGTCGTCTAATCATATTTTACATCGATTAAAAATTTTGGAAAAATTTAAAGTTGAGTTTAAAAAAATTATTTGAAATTATAATATAAAACATGTTTCAATTCACCCAATTTTTAATTCAACTTCGGAATTGTATAATAAACATTAGACTAAAACTAAATATTTGAGTTTATAATGTATAAATATATATGTTACAAAAAATTGATTGAGACAACCACAATGATGACTTTTACTCAATATTAAGAAATTTTATAATATGTCTTAAGGTATAGTCTTATATATACGATCAATTATTTACAACAAAATCAAATGAGTTAATAGACGCCTATGTTATATACGGACAATTTTACTAAAATAATTATTTATGTTATAACCAAATGTTCAATTTAAAAAAGTTCATTTCACGTCATTGAAAACTAAATTAATAATTTGACAATTATAAGTATTCATGCGAATATTATCGTATTGATATTTATCCAAAATCTAAGAAATCTAATGAAATTTTAAAATATATGGTTCAAGAAATTGGTATGCAATATTACCAGGTAATTATAACCATATGAGATAAAATCGAAATTTTAGATTTTATCATATTTTTAATTACAAAATTATCTCAATATATGTATACATTTTCAGACGAGAATTTATTTTAGTGCCCGTGCCTTGCACGGGCTTTTACGCTAGTTGATATTCAGTTGTACATTCAACACTTACTATTTTTATCAAGGTTGACAAAAAAAATTATGATTTTTGTCAATTTTTATCGGCTGTTGGCCCTATCTATCACAATTTGAAGGAAATGGTCCCAAATATCACAGCTCAAAAACTTGGCCCCAAATATCACTTCAAAACACAGTATAATACAACATTTTGATTTTTATTTATTTTTCTTCTTAAAACGCAAATGCGTTTAGCGTTGCTGCCTGCCTGCCTCTTTGCTTTTTGTTGTTGTTGTTGTTGTGTTTGGTAGAAACGCTAGTTTAAGGTTGGTTTTCAAAGCCCAACGCCACTTTATGTGGCGTTTGGGTGTTTTAATTTTTTTTATTTTTTTTGTCTTTTTTTTGCTTTTGTTTTTTTTTGTTTTTTTTGTTTTTTTGTTTGTTTTTTTGTTTTTTTTTGTTTTTTTTGTTTTCTCCTAAATATATATTTGCCAAAAAATATTAAAAAATTTATTTATAAATGGTCAATTAAAATATAAGCTTGTATTTTTCAAAGTTCGTATACGGTTTATTCGTCGTTCTGAATATTTCTAAAACCCAAAATGGAAACGTTGAATCCCAAAAGTTAATTGTTTAACCCCTAAATTTAATTAAAATTGTATTTTTTTAATTAAAAAATTTTAATTAAAAATTGAATCTGGCGGCCTGATTTTTAAACGCTAACGCGTTTAAAAATCAGGATAAGTTAGGGTTTAGGGTCTAGGGTTGTAAACAAACCTAAACCCCAAACCCTAAACTCTAAGTTCGTATACGGTTTATTCGTCGTTCGGAATATTTCTAAAACCCAAAATGGAACTGTAGAATCCCAAAGGTTAATCGTTGAAATCCCGAGGTAATACATATAAAATTAAAAAAAATTAATTTAAAAATTGTATCCGGCGGCCTGATTTTTAAACGCGTTAGCGTTCAAAAATCAGGATAAGTTAGGGTTTAGGGTCTAGGATTTAGGGTTGTTCTAAATCCTAAACCCTAAACCCTAAGTACGCATACAGTTTATTCGTCGTTCGAAATATTTTTTAAACCCAAAATGGAAACGTTAAACCCCAAATATTAAGGTTAATTATTGAACCCTAAGATTAATTGAAATTGAATTTTTTTAATTTAAAAAATACAATTGTAATTGACCATTTATTTTTAAATTTTTAATATTATTTACTAATCTATACTCTTATATTAAAGCCGAAATATTGAAAGTTTTGGTTTTCTCTTGAGTTTTGGTTTTCACTCTAATTATTTAATTTTAAATTATTTATAATATAAGACAAATCAAATAAATTCCGTTATTATCTTTAATCCTAAATACAGAGTAGTATTTTATATTTACACCATTACCCGTTAACAACAAATTTACATTAAGATTTTATATTATTAGTTCTAAATCCTAAATACATAGTAGTATTTTATATTTACACCATTACCCGTTAACAACAAATTTACATTAAGATTTTATATTATTAGTTCTAATCAATACATATCATTTATTAAATAACTATTATTATTATTATTAATTTTATTAATTAATATTACAAAGTTAAATTCCATAATAAAATATTATACTCTATTTATTTAATCACATAATTTTAAAAGTATTTAAAAGTAACCCGTGCTTTGCACGGGCCCTAAGCTAGTATATATTTAAAAATAAAGAAAGAAAAAAAATGAAGAAGAAGAAAGCAACCCAAGGCGTTCCCCCCTCCCCCACCACCACCACACAACACAGACAACAATGTAACGCTACTTTGTTAAAAAAAAATAATAAAAAAACAATGCAACGCTAGACGCAATTGCGTCTCCTTTTAAAAAAAATAAAAAATCAGGAATGTTAGCGTTTTGGAGTGATATATGGGACCAACTTTTTTATTTGTGATATTTGGGATCATTTATCTTAAAATTGTGATATTGAAAGCCTTTATTCATTTTTATCGTGTGCTTAACACTAAAAAAGATAACAAGATGGTGATGGTGTAACTCATGTGGTAAATGAGGATTATGCCTTGTCGAACCACTAAAATTCGATTCTTCCCTATCGCATGTATTAAAACAAAAAAAAACACAGGAAGAAGTATATTACGACGTTTCAAACAGTAGTTCCACTCCAGAGTCTTTTCTCGTCAAATCAGAAAGTCCAACTTAAAAATAAAAATAAGAATCCATTCTCTGGCATGATCTTTTTTCAATCCAGCATATTCACAAAATTCATGAAGCAGCAAAAAATTGCAACAAATAAGAATACAACAAACCTTTGGTGCAAAAATCTTGTTTTCTTAATGGTGTGGACTACAGTTCACAATTATCTACAAAACATTAATGAAATATAGTTACACATGTCTAGACGAAGGTGAGTAATATCTCAATCAGACACATTTAGCATATATTGATGTTACAGTCCAAAAGCAACTCTCTGCACATAGTCAGGCCGCCTCTTGCTAGGCATCCTTAGCAATCCTGTAATTTGGAGCTCCATGACTGCCCTGCAGAATCGTGCTCTATGCAATTCTGGTTAAAGATTCCAAAAATTAATACTCCAACAACATATATTGACCAGGGGAGCCAACACTCCTACCTGGCTACCTTAATTGATCTCTCTATTTGGTACACATCCTTTACTAGGTGCACAATATGTAATGCCACATACTCGACCATAATAACTTTTTGGGCATGGAGTATCTTACTATTACAGTACAATTTTTAAAGTAAGGGAACCAAGGTATAGACTAAAAAACATGAGATGAACCGAATCATCATACTTCAATGTTATTGGCGCTAAACCATGAGATGAACCAATTACTTTTGTATCAATTACATTTATGTTTCATGTCCAAATTTGTGCCAAATAGCTAGTACATCACTGGGAGTAAAGCATGCAGTTTCCGGTTTTTTCTGTTTTAAGACTTATAAATCGGAAATAGTTGCTAAAAGTAACCTTTTGCTACTTTTGCTGACTTGTAAGTTGTAAGAGACAAAGGAAAGTCAGATGACAAAAAGTGGAACAAAGATATCTTCTAACAGGAAAATGGCATGCCCAAAAAAATCTCCCTAAATTTCATATGCATGAAAAAACATGAAATAGGATTCTAAAGAAATTGTATGTAGGATACTGTAGTGATGCTTCATCTATTGCTCGAGGTTCCGCACCACTCTTTCTTTTCTTAGGTGATGGTGAATGCTTTAGCCTCTGCTTCGGTTTAGTAGTTAGGCAGATGGTAGCTTTGAAAGATTGATACCAGTCATGGAGATTGATAAGGTCACCATGTTCTTGAGCCAGGGCATACCTGTCATAGATGAACAGCACACACAACCTTAAACTAACTCAAACCTCAGTCTAGGATTAAATAACAGAAACATCACGGCACTCAGAACTATTGGTACCATCGTCATCTCTTTTACTAAAAATAGTCACCCATGAAGATGATACAATTTAAAGAACCGAGACCAAAGGCATATACCTAAGTCTTAGACCACCACAGAGCCTGAAGAAAATCATGGTAATACTAATTACAAGACAATACCCAGTGACCGCCGTTCCTGTTCCTGGTGTGGGACTCGGTGGCATTGAACGAGCTTATTATCACGCTATTCTTTTTTGTTTATCACAAAGTCCATGTGTGGAACCAATAATCAACGCACCCTCATTGAATGAGAGACAGAGACAAGGACACAAGGTTGCGGGCCAATATCTATAAGGACATAATAGAGAAAAAGAATTCTATTTGGATAAAGCATTATAACAAATTTTAATGCAAATGAAAACTAAAATTGATATTAATATTGAAGTGTGACTAGCTTATTTGTAAAGGAAGGAAAAAAAAACTAACTAAAATAGTAGTTCTCATAATCTCATTATCAGGAGATAAAATAAGAAGCCTTAACCAATATTGGAGAATTAATAAGCTTGCCAATATTAGTAAGTCATCATCCTTGAAAGTCATTTCCAGATAAATCAAAGACCCTTGCTGAATAGAGCAACATGTCTTGTGTGTGATCAGAAGTGACTTTTATTGGAAATAACATGATTACCATATAATCTTATTTCAGTGGAAAACATCATATAGGAGAAATACAATTAATCTTACATAATTGATGTGTCATGCATGGATGGCAGAGGAGTGTTGCAACCTATTCTGCAACAACTACACTTGAGAAATTTGTATGACTCAAGAAGATCAGCTTGAATTCTTCTTCTAGGGTCTCCCATAAGGTTCTATTTCAAGATGAGATGAACACAAGATATCAGTTTTCAGCAACATCATGATTGTCAGTAAACTTCAAAGAAAATTAAAATTATCCATCGTATCATATGCAGAGATCATAGAGTAAGCATGCGACAATTGGCCATAATCCTAAAAACTTTTGAAACTGCAAGAGACAACCATAAGGCTTTACTCTTCATTTAGATATTTCTTGTCTGTTTGTTTTCCTGTTCGACAGTGCAATTGCTATCAAAAATTAAACTCAAAGCAGTGCTTGCGTATCCTAGTAATATATTATCATGTCTCTGCATGTCAGAACTGATTCCAGCTCTTCTGAGAATATAGGAATCGTAGTGCAAAAAGGTTCAACATTCATGGGAACCACACCGCACGTAGAAGCATCAGTTTAGTAGTATCTGCACGATTATTTCAGATCATCCAAGGACTTCACTTTATAGTTGGTAAAATTTAACTGTAAACTTTCTTCTATATTTTTTGTCTACGTACAAAATCTCTCAAGATCTTGGTGGTCATATAAATTATCTAAACCTAATGGGTTTTTTTTCTATCATTAAAAAAAAAATCCAACTGAATAGTCAAAGTTAAAACCTACCGACTGAAGTTTATCAACATCCTTGAAGCAGAGAATCTCGTGAAATGGTATCCACTCCATAGGCTGCATATAATCCCTGGTACATGAAGAAAAGTTAGGGATAAAATATCATATCTTGAATGGCATGAAACAAAAGTAAGCTCCATAAACTGATTTCATGATAAAGTGACCTTCAATAGAAACCCCCCAATGTCAAAATTAGAACTCGACAACTAGTATTAGTATAATTATTTTAAGAACAAAAGATAGCACCCAGTGTAATAGTGTCAGTGATACATGATCCATTAAGTGCCTCCTCCCAAGAAGCCAAGACCTTAAAATTCAAGAGGTAGTCATCTAACATGGTAATAGAGCGTGGTTGTTTACTCGGGGATTTTGAATTCGAGTATTAAGAGCTTTCAAAATTTGTCACACTTATTATGGACATCTTTGCTGATGCACTCTTTCTTGAATTGGGTTTTTGAGTATGGGGAAGTGTTGATTGATATTAAATCTATTTAGTGGCTTTGCCCACCACCATAATTGAAAGAAATAATCAACTGACAAACAGTTTTCTTTACATATTGGATTTTAAAAAAACTCAACAATGCAAAACTAAACTGAAGGTGCTAAAATGCAACCTGTAGCATCCTGTCCGGAGTGTAAAACAGTTAGATACATATAAGCAGAAAGGAAACATTATATTTGAAAAAAAAACGTTCGAGTTATACAACAGACACAGAACTGGTTTACAGAAAATTACGATGCCTGAAAGTGGATATTTTACCTTACCATAGAACCTATTAAGGCAGCAGCTTTCTCATGTAACACTAGTGCATCTGTCTCTGTATTATTATAGTTTCGAGTTGTATGCCTCCTGTAACATCAAGATCCTTACGAGTGTGACACAACAAATATATATTACTTTATAAGTCCCTATAGTACATTTGATTACTTTGCTCATACTATACTGTATTATTTAACAATCTTTCTTTTTTTGTTTTGAAGAAATTGAACAAATAGAAGTAGTTGGACAGAGACTAGTTGAAGCTTACAAAGAATATCTGCATAATTCTACAAAGTCGCAGACTCGCAGGTAACTCCACTTCCAAAAGGTGAAGATGAATATTTAGACTAGACCCATTAGCGGAAGCGATAAAAGGCAAAATATGAGAGAAGTAATCATTCATATTTTTGGATGCTATGGTTATTTCCTTTTTCTTCTCCCGGAGAGGGATGAAATTTGATAGGAAAACTCTTCTTTATTGTTTTATCTTAACAGAGCAAAATTTGTAGGAACAATTTTATAGCAAGATGATTATATTATGCATGCTATTTAGTGCATTCTGGTTCCTAATTCACATTTTTAACTATCCATAACATCGTTTTAAGTTAACTGTATCCTTCTGCCTTGATTTATAATTATTCGTTTGGTTTCATGATTTGGATATATATGAATTAATCCAATCTCTGTGGATCTGCTTCAAAACATTACATATATATATAATGTGGTCGAGAATAGTACCACAGTATGACCTCAAGTCCTTGACACACTCAAAAGTACAAGATTACCTGGATATGTTGGTCAATTCTTGGTTTACGTTCTTGCTATCATCAATTTTTGACAGGCACTGTAACTCTTTCACTTTCTCCTGGATCTAAGACATGCACAATATTCAAATATCATACACATGACTCAACATCTGTGTTCATAAGAAAACTCAACATGAAAAACAGCAACATAAAGGAGATTGAACACGCACAGGCACATACATAGACCTGAATTAATTGGTTTCTAAGCATATCCCTAGCATTTATGTGACAACCTGCATCTATTAATTAATCCCATTCTTGGTCGACACCACACCACCACCATCGTGTTCTTACTTTTAATGAAATTTCTATGAAGGTTTCATATGGAAAAAGAGATTAGACAAGATAGTACCTCATTGACACCCTCACTAATTGCTTCCCAGCTCACAAGCAACTGGCACAATGCTACTGGAGGCAAGTCCCTGATTAAACAAAGATTCAGTATCCATATCATATATTTTAAGGAGCTACAACCAGTAACAAGCTTCGAAGCAGAATGGATACAGGAATAACGTCAATGCCGCATTCTCCAGTAACAAGTGAGAATCCATACCATCAAATCTTGCAATCTCCACATACTAAATCTTTTTTTTATTTTAGTTATTTACTTGATGCACCTCTTTTATGAGGAACAGGTACTCAGAAATCAGTAAATAAATCCCACCAGATATGGACATGACAAGGGTAACATGAAACGAATATAGGCAACACCACGCCTTGTTTACTCTGCAGTCATGCATCTTCAAGAGAGATGAAAACATATCATTGAGCTTTTTATTAAAAATTCTAGTTCTCCATTTATCACATTATCACAGGCATTAATTAAAACATGCACATACGCACGAATCATAAATACACATATTTTATAAAACCTGTTGGACCTTGCATGTGTACATTATTTCATATGTATGGATTAATGGCATTCAAAATCATTCTAACAAACAAACACGTATATACAATTTCACAAAATCATATGATCTACAGACATCTCCCTTTTTATTAACTTTATTACGGATATTAATATCATTTTCACAATGAGCTGCATAACATCAGAATAAAAGGACATGATACATTTTTTAAAGAGAATAGATGAAAAGGCCAAGCGCTTAGGTATACAGACTGTACCTTCACTTCACTATAACAAAATATTTACACATAAAAGGCCTAAAATATTCATGCACGGACACCAATACTTCTAAAATGCATGCCACATTCAAAGGTAGGGTAGCAAAATTTGAATAATAGGCATTTATGTGCACATATAATTATATAAATTTGCAAATGCACACACACATTTTAAAATCAAAAGTGTTTATGTTAATTGCCTGCCAATGACAAAAGATTTCTAAAAGGTTCCAAATTTTAGATTACTTTTCACTGAAATAATATGCGTCAATAGGTAGAAGTATGAATATTACACAACTCTGGCTCAACAAAAATTGTTCTGATGATTAATAAAAACTAAACACCCAGCACCTACCTCACCTTGCGAATTTCTTGACAAATGAAGCCACCCATCTGCAAGTCATTCTGCTCTCCGACCACTATTTGATTGTTTGAAGGCACTTTTAAGTTGTTACCTAATACTGAAGCTCTAGTTTCCGATAAGTCTGGATCAAGTGCCTCACAGTACAAGTCTAACAGGCTGATGTTATGATACTTTCCAGCTTCGTACAAACACTGCAGCAAAAGCTACTTTGTCAAAGAACGGATTCTTTTCACATGTCAAATGCGGCAAATTATTTATGAGTTATGACGATTCAAGAAATATAATTCCTATCATTTAGCTAAGGAAACCTAATTTAGCATACTTATGGAAGAAGCACGTAGCAACAAATAGTTCTGAATTAAAACACTAGATGATTTCATGAAAATGGACAATATTGTGGAGCACGGAGGAAGAGAAAGAGTTAAATTACCAACTCTTTCAAACCTTAAGGTGTGAGGAGAAGGCCACTAATAAGACTTGTTCTTTAACACTCTGCCTCCTTCTGAATGTCCAATTTGTTATTAAAGATTGGACTACAAGAAGCCCATCTTTGAAGGCAAGAATCAATCATAGTGTCCAAATTAAGTTTTGAGATTTTTACGGGTACATGAGATCGAACTCTACACCACTCGGTGTACCTGAGAAGGGTTTGGCAGATGACTGTCAAATGCATGTATACATTGTTATGGAACAAGTTTGTAACACCCCTAGATCGGGGGTCAACGATCCAGGTTGTTACGCCAATCCAGATTCCAATTTTATTCCCAATTCTTCAACATTTTATCTAAACACTAGTCTTTTCCTTTGGCATGACCCCTATACTAATAATATCCATCACAGGTTATAAGCTCAGAGCGAAAACAAAACATTACTTAGAGTACCAGATTCAATCCAAAATATAAAGTTATTACAGATCCAAATGTTTTAATCTAGAAAAGGGTTTACAATCCACAACAAACTGCTACCTGGGGTGATGGTAAATGTGGGATAGTTTTCTGGTTTTCAAAAGCTTACACAGGTCATACTTGTACACAAACCTAACCAGTCTAAGTTGTAAACCTATCCCAATTATTTTGCTCACCTGTGGTAATATCACCGGGTGCGACCTCGTCACCTGCCTCGTAAATAGTCTCCTAAACTGCTGACCGGTTAGCACGCTTTTGCGGGGGGTCTGCTTTGTTCTTGCCATGCTTATCTGTTGTTGTGTGGTGATATATATATAAAAGAAAAGCAAGAGTGAGCCATACAGCTCAGCCATATCATAGTAGTTTTGCAAATATACTTTCGTTTCATTTAAGAATTAAGTAATATAATATAATTAAAATTGTAAGAGCATTAACTTTTCCTCAATCACTTTAAGCCAGGAACGTTCGGGTTCAAAAATCTTTTCTTGATAAGTTTAACATTGACTACACTCTCGGTACTAGAGCACCTGGGCTTCCAATACAGTGTAGCAGCACAATTCCAATTGGAAGGATGGGACGTTTCCGGAGTACACCCGATACAAGGTGATCAGCCATTGTACCGTACAAAACTTTGCTACTAGTAGACGGGAGACGAACCTACTATGGAGGTCGTGGCCCTTACCGCATTCGGGATGAACTTACACTTAAGTGCAAGCCTCTTACACTTGTACATATATCTGGATGGACTTGCCTACCTGCAAGCCTCTTACACCTTAACACCCTCCAATCCCCAGAGTCGTTTTAAACCATATTCGGAATGAAACCTTTTTAATTCTTTACTTCCGGAAGGAAATGAGGAAGTAAGTTCATCGCATGAGTTGATCTTTGTCAACTGATTTTCTTTACTCAGGGAATTCTTTTCAAACTTTGCTTGGGAATTATTCGGAGTTCCCATAAGGATTTTTAAAACTTAACCCCCCTTTTTGAGGTGGGGCAAATGCACTGATTGCGCTTTAGGTTGTAGCGAAGGGAGAAAACATTTTTAATCGCTCCCCAAAATTTAGGTTCCCAAGTTTTTGATAAGTTCGCAAGCCATTGGGGTGGTATTTACGAAGTATATATAGTCTTAAAAATATTTGAGAACCCCCGCTATTTTTAAATATTTTTCTGAAAGCCAGAAAATATTTAAAATAATTTTTAATGGCCATAAATAAATTTTAAATAGGCCAAATAAATTTAAATAAATTTTAGAATATTTAAATCATTTTTATATAATATTTAATAAGTAATTATTAAATATTAAAATAATTGATCATTAATCAAATAATTAATAAATCAACTTTAAATGAATATTGAAATTAATATTCATTTAATAAATAAATATTCAAACAATATTCATTAAATAATTTAAAATGAATAGTTCCGATATTTTGAAATTTTAAAATTATCGGAATCTATCGATTATTGAAAAATATTAGTCTTCGGGGTTACCGGGTTTTTACGCAAAATACTCCGACACCCGATTAATATCCGAAAGTATTCCCGCTCTACCCAAGCCTTAACATAGCCATATATATACATATAAGTTACTTGGGTGTATCTATATTATATGCATGTAACATAATTTAGTATCACAAGTACTACGGAAAAAAAATCATGCATGCATTTGTAAACTTTCTCGCAAAATGTATAAAACTAACATGCATTCATATCACAACAACAGTTTTTGAAATATACTTAAAGTTCGGTTTTGGAAAACTTGCCTGACAGAGTCGGGGAAGTGAAATCTCGAGTCCTAGGGTGACGATCTATAATGAACAAGGAAACGCTAGGGTTAGCTTTGTAAACGAATTATTTAACTGATGTTCATATAACGTAACTAATTCCCTTAGGGAACCTTTATCGTCCAAGTTGAATCTATATACTTTGGTGACATTCCTTGACCAAAATAAGGTTACCAATTTCATTCGAGCCGGGTTTCAAGTTCGTTTGATTTTATTCGGGTTTAAGTTTTCTTAACGTTCATCCCCTAAAGGTGTTTTCGTTCGCGCAACTTTGATTCAACATTTTTATAAAATCGAAAAATAAACCTTTTTACGAAATTCTTTTTTTCACGTCTTCCCTACTGCATTGAGAGACAACCATCAATATTTCATAACTTATGATCATCTACAAGGGCCTCAAACAAAGCTCTATAAAAGACCTTTATCTGCTGTGAATTTTACTTGCGCAGTTTCGACTCAATAATTTTTGTAAAATCGAAAAATCCATATTTTGACTTAATTCTTTTTGGACCGACTTCTTTACTGTAATGACTATCTTCACCTAAATTTTCATAATTCTTCTCAATTTTTAAGGGGTCCGTCTATCACTGCAAAGACAGTTGTTCTGACGCGTTTCGCTCGTTTTAACTGGTCTTACTAAAACGAGCATAACTCTTGACTCGTAAATGCGAATTACATGAAATTAGCGCTCAGGCGATCCTTAGATTATATAACATCTAAATCATCTGACCACTATAAAATATTCTTTACCAAAAAGTACAGACTTAGACAGTAGCTAACATAAACCTATAAACACGTTATACGATGATTCCAAACAATAGCGATTTATACCTTCTTGGGTCTTAACGTCGTTTTGGTGGGAGGGTCCTTGCTATCTCTCAGATCCTAGAGTTAAAGAATGGCACAAGTTAATAACAATAATTGATGAGAATGAATATTTAAAGAGGCTCCAAGATGATACCACTTAAACCCTTGGATGATCTAGCTTTCACTAACTTCACTTCTCTCTTCTTGGATGGATTTGATCTCTCTTGATGCTTGAATACTTGAGTTTCCCTTGATGATTGATGATCTAAGAGTGTTTTATGAAGTGTATGGAGTGTATAAGAAGTGTGTATGGAAGGCTTTAGATGAGGAGCTCAAGAACTTAAGAATTGAGATGTTTTAATGGAGAATTACCTTCATTTTACTTCCAAGAACAAGTGCAGATTTTTGATGAATGAGCGAATAAAATGATTGATTTGATACAATATACATAGCTAATAGTTGCTGGAGTTTTAGTGATAGCTAATAGTTGTTGGACTTATAAGGCCGAGCGTATCTCAATGGGGTGCTCCAGTATTGTTTGTAAAGAAGAAGGATGGTAGCATGAGGTTGTGCATAGACTACAGAGAGTTGAACAAACTGACCATTAAGAACAAATACCCTCTACCTAGGATCGACGACCTGTTTGACCAGCTAAAAGGGGCAGTCTACTTCTCGAAAATAGACTTGAGGAGCGGGTATCACCAACTAAAGATCAAACAGGAAGATATATCAAAGACCGCATTTCGCACCAGATACGGACACTATGAATTCCTAGTTATGTCCTTTGGGTTAACTAATGCGCCAGCAGCCTTTATGGACCTAATGAATCGAGTGTTTAAACAATACCTAGACAAGTGCGTCATAGTGTTCATTGATGATATCTTGATTTATTCAAAGACCGAGGAGGAACACGCAGAACACTTGAGGATAGTCTTAGGGATTCTGAGAGCTGAAAAACTGTATGCCAAATTCTCGAAGTGTGAATTTTGGCTAAGGGAGGTGCAATTTTTAGGCCACGTGGTAAGCAGTGAGGGAGTATTAGTGGATCCTGCCAAGATAGAGGCCATATCAAATTGGGAAAGACCGACCACTCCGACGGAAGTAAGAAGTTTCGTAGGATTGGCCGGCTATTATAGGAGGTTTGTGAAAGACTTTGCCAAGCTGGCAGCCCCACTTACCCGACTCACCAGAAAGACAGAGAAATTTGTGTGGACTGAGAAATGTGAGGAAGGCTTCCAGGAGCTGAAGAAACGGTTAGTGACCGCCCCCGTACTAGCGCTACCTGATGAAAGTGGAGACTTTGTGATTTATAGTGACGCATCCCACAAAGGATTGGGATGTGTGCTCATGCAACACGACAAGGTGATTGCGTATGCGTCTAGGCAGTTGAAGGAGTATGAAGTGAGATATCCTACCCATGACTTACAGCTAGCCGCAATAGTTTTCGCCCTGAAAATATGGAGGCACTACTTGTACGGAGAGAAATGCGAGATCTATACAGACCACAAGAGCCTTAAGTATATCTTCACTCAGAAGGAATTGAACATGAGACAGAGGAGGTGGCTAGAATTAATAAAGGATTACTACTGTGAGATTCGCTATCACCCAGGGAAGGCCAATGTGGTGGCCGATGCCCTTAGCAGGAAGGAGAAACTCAAGATGTTGACCTCGGTCGAGGAATTGGTGAGGGAATTTGAGAGACTGGAAATAGAGATCAAGAGACCAGGTGACAGCCAAGAAATGCTGATGGGAATCCAGATCCAACCACCGTTGTTAGAAAAGATTAGATTGTGTCAGGAGAAAAAGATGGAAGAAGAAGCTAATTCGGAGGAGGAAGTCCTGACCGGAGAGGAAATCAAGTACGAGAGGGATAAAGGTGGAATCATGCGATATGCATCAAGGATATGGGTTCCGAACGTTCAAGGAATTAAAGGATGAAATTTTATACGAAGGCCATAACGCTAGATATTCGGTACACCCTGGCAGCACCAAAATGTATAGGGACTTGAAAGAATGCTACTGGTGGCCCAATATGAAAAAGAACGTAACGGAATGGGTGAATAGATGTTTGACCTGTCAACGAGTAAAGGCAGAACACCAAAGGCCCAGTGGCCTGCTACAACCCTTAGAGATTCCGGAGTGGAAGTGGGAGCATATAGCCATGGACTTTGTAGTAGGACTACCAAAGACTAGGACCAACCACGATGCGATATGCGTAATCATCGATAGACTTACCAAGTCTGCCCACTTTCTCCCAATCAATGAGAAATACAGTCAACAGGCTAGTGGACATTTACATAAAGGAAATTGTGGTTCGACATGGAGTCCCGGTGACTATTGTATCTGATAGAGATCCAAGATTTAACTCCAGGTTTTGGAGGAGCTTCCAGGAATGCGTAGGGACTAAACTAAACATGAGTACTGCTTATCACCCTCAGACTGATGGGCAAAGTGAAAGGACTATCCAACCCTTGGAAGACATGTTGAGGGTGTGTGTCATAGACTTTAAGGGGAGTTGGGAAGAACATTTACCCTTAATTGAGTTTGCGTATAACAACAGCTATCACTCGAGCATAGGAATGCCCCCTTACGAAGCCCTCTATGGCCGGAAGTGTCGCTCTCCCTTATGTTGGGAAGAGGTCGGCGAACGAAAAATACTAGGACCTGACTTGGTGCAGCAAACGAGGGATGTCATAGTATTGATTAGAGGAAGACTGGCAGCGGCTCAGGATAGACAGCGTAGGTATGCAGACCTAGCCCGAAAGGACAAGGAGTATGAAGTAGGCGACATGGTGTTATTGAAAGTATCCCCATGGAAAGGATTGATGAGATTTGGGAAGAAAGGAAAGCTGAGTCCGAGGTTTATTGGACCTTTTGAGATTTTACGACGCATTGGACCAGTGGCTTATGAATTAGCCTTACCCCCAAACCTACAGCAAGTACACAACGTATTCCATGTATCTATGCTAAGGAAATACAACCCAGACGCCAAACATGTGGTAGAACATGAGCAAGTAGAACTACAGTCAGACCTGTCTTACATAGAGAAACCAGTGGAGATCATGGATCGCAAGGAACAAGTACTCAGAAACAAGGTTGTTAAACTAGTCAGAGTTTTATGGCAAAACCACAACGTCGAAGAGTCAACTTGGGAGCTGGAGAACGAGATGCGAGAGAAGTACCCCTATATATTCTCAACCTGATTCCGGGACCAAATCCTTTTAAGGGGGGGAGATTGTAATAATCCGAATTTTTGTACTATTGTAAAGGGCCCGGATGAATAGTAATTCTGGTGTGTGAGAAAAATAAAATGAATAGTAATTTCAGTGTGTGAGAAAAAACAAATCCTACCCACTTATGAGCAATGGGAAAATTGAAGTTTATGATTTCGAAACCCTAATCCTACTTATGATATACACTTCTAGGTTCCGTCATAACGATTTCGGTTCGAAACTCTTCACAAACGATTTCAGGGTTCATTAAATCGTAAAACGTCTATTTTTAAAATTTCAAAGTTATTGTTTAATCATTCATTTATAACCTCGACTCATCACTAATACGTCGTCCACGATACAAGTGTCGACATTAGTTCAAGAATAGATTTACATATATTTTCAAATCATGATTTACTCCTTAATCAATTTTGAAATCTATTTTCTAAAATCCATGCATCATTTTATTAGAAATATCGACTTTCGAAAAATCATATCAAATAGAAAAAAATGAGTTTTAACCTAAATCTTTTTGGAAAACTTTTAAATCAATTTCTAGTTTAATAAATCAGCTTCAAAATTTATTTACAAAAATCATATGCCCAGCACCCATTTTAAAATTAATGAGAGGTCAAATGACTTTTTTCCATGTGCTAGTGTTTTCTTTTTTTTATCATCAAATTGTTAAGTGGGAATTACTTTAGAAAATGCTTCATGATTTTGTCTAAACCCATAATTACTATCACTAAAACTCCAGCAACTATTAGCTATGTATATTATATCAAATCAATCATTTTATTCGCTCATTCACTCATCAAAAATCTGCACTTGTTCTTGGAAGGAAAATGAAGGCAATTCTCCATTAAAACATCTCAATTCTTAAGTTCTTGAGCTCCTCATCTAAAGCCTTCCATACACACTTCTTATACACTCCATACACTTCATAAAACACTCTTAGATCATCAAGGGAAACTCAAGTATTCAAGCATCAAGAGAGATCAAATCCATCCAAGAAGAGAGAAGTGAAGTTAGTGAAAGCTAGATCATCCAAGGGTTTAAGTGGTATCATCTTGGAGCCTCATTAAATATTCATTCTCATCAATTATTGTTATTAACTTGTGACATTCTTTAACTCTAGGATCTGAGAGATAGCAAGGACCCTCCCACCAAAACGACGTTAAGACCCAAGAAGGTATAAATCGCTATTATTTGGAATCATCGTATAACGTGTTTATAGGTTTATGTTAGATACTGTCTAAGTCTGTACTTTTGGGTAAAGAATATTTTATAGTGGTCAGATGATTTAGATGCTATATAATCTAAGGATCGCCTGAGCGCTAATTTCATGTAATTCGCATTTACGAGTCAAGAGTTATGCTCGTTTTAGTAAGACCGGTTAAAACAAACGAAACGCGTCAGAACAACTGTCTTTGCAGTGATAGACGGACCCCTTAAAAATTGAGAAGAATTATGAAAATTTAGGTGAAAATAGTCATTACAGTAAAGAAGTCGGTCCAAAAAGAATTAAGTCAAAATATGGATTTTTCGATTTTATAAAAATTATTGAGTCAAAACTGCGCAAGTAAAATTCACAGCAGAGAAAGGTCTTTTATAGAGCTTTGGTTGAGGCCCTTGTAGATGATCATAAGTTATGAAATATTGATGGTTGTCTCTCAATGCAGTAGGAAAGACGTGAAAAAAGAATTTCGTAAAAAGGTTTATTTTTCGATTTTATAAAATTGTTGAATCAAAGTTGCGTGAACGAAAACACCTTTAAGGGACGAACGTTAAGAAAACTTAAACCCGAATAAAATCAAACGAACTTGAAACCCGGCTCGAATGAAATTGGTAACCTTATTTTGGTCAAGGAATGTCACCAAAGTATATAGATTCAACTTGGACGATAAGAGTTCCCTAAGGGAATTAGTTACGTTATATGAACATCGGTTAAATAATTCGTTTACAAAGCTAACCCTAGCGTTTCCTTGTTCATTATAGATCGTCACCCTAGGACTCGAGATTTCACTTCCCCGACTCTATCAGGCAAGTTTTCCAAAATCGAACTTTAAGTATATTTCAAAAACTGTTGTTGTGATATGAATGCATGTGCTGTTTTATACATTTTGCGAGAAAGTTTACAAATGCATGCATGATTTTTTCCCCGTAGTACTTGTGATACTAAATTATGTTACATGCATAAAGATACACCCAAGTGACTTATATGTATATATATGGCTATGTTAAGGCTTGGGTAGAGCGTGAATACTTTCGGATATTAATCGAGAGTCAGAGTATTTTGCGTAAAAACCCGGTAACCCCGGAGACTAATATTTTTCAATAGTCGATAGATTCCGATAATTTTAAAATTTCAAAATATCGGAACTATTCATTTTAAATTATTTAATGAATATTGTTTGAATATTTATTTATTAAATGAATATTAATTTCAATATTCATTTAAAGTTGATTTATTAATTATTTGATTAATGATTAGTTATTTTAATATTTAATGATTGTTTAATAATTATTTTTTATTTATTAAATATTATTTAAAAATGATTTAAATATTCTAAAAATTATTTAAATTTATTTGGCCTGTTTAAAAATTATTTATGGCCTTTAAAAATTATTTTAAATATTTCTTGGCTTTCAGAAAATATTTAAAAATAGCGGGGGTTCTCAAATATTTTTATAACTATATATACTTCGTAAATACCACCCCAATGGCTTGCGAACTTATCAAAAACTTAGGAACCCAAATTTTGGGGAGCGATTAAAAATGTTTTCTCCCTTCGCTACAACCTAAAGCGCAATCAGTGAATTTGCCCCACCTCAAAAGGGGGGGTTAAGTTTTAAAAATCCTTAAAGGGAACTCCGAATAATTCCCAAGAAAAGTTTGAAAAGAATTCCCTGAGTAAAGAAAATCAGTTGACAAAGATCAACTCATGCGATGAACTTACTTCCTCATTTCCTTCCGGAAGTAAAGAATTAATAAGGTTTCATTCCGAATATGGTTTAAAACGACTATGGGATTGGAGGGTGTTAGAGCAAGTCCAATGCAATGCTATATCTAGTTCTATTGCTATATTATAGCATCAAATGTAAAAAAAACCAACTCCAAAGGAGTTTCATATTTGGATGCATCCATGAAAAAATGCATCTGTGGTTCTATATTTGAAACCAAGGATGGATCCATCCTTATTTGTCCCATTATCAAGTACTACAAATGGAGGATAATAATTAAACAATTATTGTATTATACATCACTAGATACCAAAAGTATACTAAAATGGGAAAAAGTTAGTTAAATTTGAAACTAGTTATGAAAATAGCATTGGAGTGCAACTTTTATTTTAGCACCAAAACACACTTTTTGATGCTATATTATAGCAATAGCAATAGATATTTAGCATCTAGCATTGGACTTGCTCTTAAGGTGTAAGAGGCTTGCAGGTAGGCAAGTCCATCCAGATATATGTACAAGTGTAAGAGGCTTGCAGGTAGGCAAGTCCATCCAGATATATGTACAAGTGTAAGAGGCTTGCACTTAAGTGTAAGTTCATCCCGAATGCGGTCAGGGCCACGACCTCCATAGTAGGTTCGTCTCCCGTCTACTAGTAGCAAAGTTTTGTACGGTACAATGGCTGATCACCTTGTATCGGGTGTACTCCGGAAACGTCCCATCCTTCCAATTGGAATTGTGCTGCTACATTGTATTGGAAGCCCAGGTGCTCTAGTACCGAGAGTGTAGTCAGTGTTAAACTTATCAAGAAAAGATTTTTGAACCCGAATGTTCCTGTCTTAAAGTGATTGAGGGAAAGTTAATGCTCTTACAATTTGAATTATATTATATTACTTAGTTCTCAAATGAAACGAAAGTATATTTGCAAAACCACTATGATATGGCTGAGCTGTATGGCTCACTCTTGCTTTTCTTTTATATATATATCACCACACAACAACAGATAAGCATGGCAAGAACAAAGCAGACCCCCCGCAAAAGCGTGCTAACCGGTCAGCAGTTTAGGAGACTATTTACGAGGCAGGTGACGAGGTTGCACCCGGTGATATTACCACAGGTGAGCAGAATAAGTGGGATAGGTTTACAACTTAGACTAGTTAGGTTTGTGTACAAGTATGACATGTGTAAGCTTTTGAAAACCAGAAAACTATCCCACATTTACCATCACCCCAGGTAGCAGTTTGTTGTGGATTGTAAACCCTTTTCTAGATTAAAACATTTGGGTCTGTAATAACTTTATATTTTGGATTGAATCTGGTACTCTAAGTAATGTTTTGTTTTCGCTCTGAGCTTATAACCTGTGATGGATATTATTAGTATAGGGGTCATGCCAAAGGAAAAGACTAGTGTTTAGATAAAATGTTGAATAATTGGGAATGGTAATCATAAAATTGGAATCTGGATTGGCGTAACAACCTGGATCGTTGACCCCCGATCTAGGGGTGTTACAAAGTTTGCCATTACGAATGGGTATACCACTATTTTTTAGTTCATTTGAGATTATTAGGAGAAGAGCTGTTATCATGGGGAAGACAATTCACAACCGTAGCCTTGATTAGCTTTATTTAATATAAATAGATGTGGAGAACTAACTAAAATCAAATATAACAAGAAAGGATTGGCCATCAGTGGGATACAAGCTATATAATTCATTAATTAATGCTTTTGAGAATTGAGAAGTACATTATGTGTAGGGAGTGAATCAAAAGTAGTCCGACTTCTAACCATACTTCGATTTATAATTTTCTGCGGACAACCAATATCTCTACCTTCAGTTATCAAAAGAGTATTTTTCAGTTCTGCATTTAACTGGCAAAGTCAACTTAGTCTCTTAATACAAAATAACTAAAGACAACATAACATTACAACATTACTACATTAGCCTATGTTTCAACGAGAATCAATGTGTTTCTTTGAGAGTATTAAGACAGATGAGGAGAAGTCAAATTTCTGGTACATTACGGGAAATCCAAAAGTTTGAGGTCTCACCAAAAGTACAGAGCTCCATAACTTCCGTGATCTTTTTAATTGTGACAAACCTTGTTCTAAAATTTCACCATTCGGTTCACCAAGTTCGTTCCTGAAAAAAAAAACCATCAAGATTATTACTATGATTCCTAATCTAAAGACAAGGAGCACTTGTCGATAAAGATATAATATCTAATTTAAATACCCCATGCAAGAAGGAAGACTGAAAGCTCGACTAAGCATCGCTTCTGGTAATGTTTCATGTTTCAATCTGAATAGTACCTGCAAATTATTGATCAACATAAAACTTCTTGCATTATTTTTCTTTGCAGGATATGGATTGCATATAAATAAATAAGGTCTACTAGTTTATAGTACAAAAAAATTATATCCACATGTTTATACATAAGTACCACCTACTTTTTACAAAGATTGTGGCTGCCTTGCACATGCAGGTTTATAAGCTAATAATGAAGCTTTATATGGGCATAGGATCAAAATCAAAGCAGAGAATATAAACTTATAAATATGCCGAGTGTTAAATTTACTGAAGTAAAAAACTATGAAACGTATGAAAGAAAAAGCGCAAAAAGGAATATTCAAGAACAACACTAGGAAAGAAGAAATTTTCACCTGTCCGTCATTTTGGTCAAGTAAACCTTTCAGTATGAAGCTTAGAGGCTCCATCAAAAAGTGGTGGATAATTGACATCTGAAAATGTTTAATATATTATGCAAAAATTATTATACATATCAGAAGCATAAGTTAAAAGTGGCATACAAACAAAATACAAGATCTGCCATGGTGTCATGCACTAACAACAAATAACTAGACCAATTAGCAGTTCCACGAAGTAAAAATACTGACCTTCAACGCTCGAACAATTGAGGAAAGTGTTCCATCCTGTCTCAAGAAGCAGTTTCTTAAAAAAGTTGCAACCTTGTGGCCAACACTGAAGCCAGAAAATTGTCTCACGAGAACAGCATCAATGATTGAATCCAATCTCTCAGATGGAGATCTCAGTATGAACTTATGAGGAGAAACACACTGAAGAGCATTTGAAGAAAGCACGTATCTTGGGGCATCAATAGTTGTTGCAACTCCCAGTATCAAAAGAATCGGAAGCTTAACTATCCATTCGCTGGTTAGCACAAAGATAAAACTTTCAAGTTTTAGTAGGGTTGATTGCATGATGTGTAAGAAGAATGACAATGACTTTCATGTCTATTAACTGGTTATGTGAAATCGTGCATACTGAAAATGATACACGGAACAGAAATCAAGATGAACAGTAAATCAAATCAATAACATGTTTCATTGTTTGCGGTCCATGTTATGTCGCCTAACTCAAAGAAGACGTGGATCAGCATTGCAATATTGCATGTAGGACATTGCAGATTCAATCTAAAACCAGAATGTGACTCTGTCAAATTATTAGTGACTGAATGTGAAAGTCATGAAACAAAGATTACTCCTACAATATTAAAAGACCAGTGACTGAATTTTGAGTCATGTACACGATGATTACTCCTCAAATATTAAAATATTAGAGACTGAATGTGAATGTCATCTACTGACAGCCTCAATCTTCCATACAAATATAATTTGATGATTTGTGTCATATTGTTTCTCATTTATCCACATTGTTGTAAATTTTGAATACATTAATTAGGATTTAGGGAAAAATTATGTGAATTGTCTGTTATAGCATCTGAACTACAAGAGTGCAAGTATGATTCATCAAATCAATCTTCTATTTTTGTCGACCTGTCACCTAGGTGTGTGAATGAGGGTTACTGAATAAGTCAGACACACCTTAACATTAGGATGAAATCAGATAGGACGGTGCCACAGCACACTGAATAAGTCAGACACACCTTAACATTAGGATGAAATCAGATAGGACAGTGCCGCAGCACCTCTCGAGATCTTCTATGATTACAACCACAGGATTTCCATAATTATCACGTTCAGCATACCATGATGCCAGGGCTGATATATCGGCGACCTATTTAAACATGTATAAAAATATGTAAATGCCCAAACTACATTTATATACAACAGTGCACAAAGTCCTACAACTTGATATGAATGTAAATATTCAAATAGATATAAATATGTCAGTTATTAGTCTTACATCCAGGGTAACCATCAGAAACTTTCTCAACAAACTTTTGACTGGACCACTAATTCCGTTCTTTGGAGAAAAATCACATGATGAAAGGTTAGCTACGTGGCATCCATGAGACCTCAAATGTTGTCCAAGATCCGCAAAGGTTAGTAGATCATCAACAACTTCCACATTCCCTAAGAATTTGTGCTCGATTCAATTTTGATTATCATAAAATAAAGAAGGTACTTTAAAAAAAATGGTTTATACAGTAGAACCCCTCTAAAGTGATATCATTGGCACCGAGAAAAATTATCATTTTAGAGAGATTATCACATAAGAGAGGTTTCAACTTCTTCGACTTTAAAATAATTAAAATTTATTTTCTACACAATAATATTTATAGTGTATATAGTTTTCTTGAATTATAATATATATACTAAAAATATGTACATAAGGATTTTTATGTTAAAAAATAAGTCAAAAATCAATAACATTATTTATTTCTATGAACATTTTACATAATACGAAGATCCCAGCAACCAATCAAAGACAATAAATTTATAGAGGTTATCACTTTAGAGAGTAATAATTTAGAGGGGTTCTACTGTAGTAATGAATGAAACTTACTGGTTAAAACCAGCCCGCAGAACAGTTGTTTAGACGTAGCATCAGTTACAATGGGGAATGAGCATGTCACTTTGGCAAATTCAGGCTTCCCACGAGAAGTAATTGCATCAAATGATTCATGAACCCATTTATCAATCTCATTGAACACATCTAGATTGATATTCCTTAAAACATCCTGCAACATAGCCCCAAACTTACTCAATTCTTGTAAAATCAATCACCCTAATCAACTGTATCCTTGAATCCTGAACACATAACCTAATCCAATTATTTCATAACACATTCGAAAAATAGGAGGTTACATACATCTCTAAATCCAAATTTCTACCGTAAAACACACACACAAACACACATTTTTAAATATTATAACAACCACAACGAAACTACATTCCGTGAGTCGACCTAAATTTTTATGTGACGGAAAAAGGCACCTTAATAACGGACTCGGTTTTCGACCAAACGCAATCGAACGCATCATTTCGCAGTTTCTCTAGTCCATCATCATCTCCACCATTTCCAGATTTGTCCAAATCAATCCGTCTCCTGGCTTTACCACCAGACTTCCTTTCAATCCTTTTATACGATGCTTTGTGAAGTACAAAAAACGGCTAAATCGAAAAAATAAACACAAATTCAAATCACAAATTTCTACAAAAAATTAAAAATAAAAAATACACATACATACGCTCCATTACTAATACTTTGTCTAACGTCTCTAGATCAACTAAAAAGCAGCTAAAAAATTAATAATTGATAAATTTTGTGTTTGCAAAATGAAATAAACAAGTGAGAAGACGCACCTGTAGATCGTTGTCGTCATTTTGACCTAATTGAAGATCGTCAGCTTCGATTGAACCCATTTTAGTGTTAATTGGATGCTTGTTGGCGCCTCGATTGAAGAAATTAGGGCTTATATATATATATATTGTGCTTTGTATGTCGTTTTCCTTTTGGCGGGAAATAGCTGAGTGGGCGACTGGCGTGGTGGTGAAACGAGAATGGGCTTCCGGAGTTTCATTCTCTCATTTGATGGGCCGATTGTGGCCTGTTTGACTTTTGACACGATGGAAAAAAAAGGTTTAGGTTTAGTATAATATTTAAAGTTTAGGGTTAAGTTCTATGGAGACAACATTTTTAATGGAGACCGGAAACCAATATCAATCAAAACATTGTAAAAACTTATTTATTGAAAATCATGTTCAATGAAAATCACTATACCATCTATTTCATTGAAAATCTTGAAGATCACATATGTTTTACATGCAAATTTCATTAAAAATCTTGAAATTCATGTATGTTCTGCAAATAAAATATTGCAGAACGTATTTGTTTGCACTAAATCACGCAAGCGCACGTGGTCACAAGTAATATAGATATAAGTCAAGTTCGTTCCCACAGAGATCTGGTTTTTAATTCAGTATTGTACCTATGCAACAATGTATGGTTTTAATTCACTGCTAAGACAAATAACAAATTGGGTTTTAATTAACTAAATCTAACTAAAAAGCAAATTAACAAACTAAGAATTAACTAACTAACAAAAATTGAAATCAAATTACTTCTGCAAGATAAACCATGGAATCCTAACTTCATTAAATACTTTACTTAGATCTGACGCCTTTAATCACCATATGCAATGGTTATGATATCTGATCGGACAACACGAAACAAGTACACGCTACCTGTCAGCATACGTATACCAAACTACCCATACATCCACAAAAGAGATAGAAGATGAATAGACACCAATTATGCTTAGACCCTATATGTCTAAAGAATTTGAAAACACAACGGTTGAAGAGCAAGTTATCCATAATGATCACATGGGGCAATATAAGTATTCTCATCTCATACTACGAATCATGTTGATAAACAATCATGAACCTATGCTAGCATGACAAGTTCTAAATCTCAAGATCCACTTTCACTTCACAAGAGATTAACAAATTAGATGTTAGCTACGCATCTAACAATTAAGCATAACCATATGAGGATATCAAATATACATCACACACAGATCTTCAAAGCATCAAGATACTAAAGCTCCATAAATAAATCCGTTAGAATCCCATGACAACGATTAGTTCGTAATTGAACCTCTCGTCATCATGGGATCTGATGAAACCATGATAAAAACAAAGTATGAAAAGATACAAATAAACCTAAGTAATTGATATGTAATGGTTCTTCTCCTAATGATCTGATTTACAATGATAGGTAGTGTTTATATAGGCCCTAGAATACTTTTCCAACAAGAAAAGACCTAAAAATACAATTTAATTCGAAACATGATAGAATTTCAGAATTTCCAGCGAGTTCGGGCGCACCCTGCGCGGTAGCAGCGCAGTCTGCGCGGTCTATTACTGCTCAGAATTAGAGAAAATTTCACAGGCTTCGCGTGGACAGCTTATGGGCCTCAAACGGACTTGTAGAACTCCAGATATTGCCAAAACAGTGAAGACTGCGCAACCTACCCAGAAAATCCGAATTTTGCACAAATTGCTCCTTTCTCCTCCATTTCTTTTGCATTAGCTAACATCTTCAATACCATGACACATGTAACTCCTTGGTAGCATAACACAAGTGTACCATCTTCATTCCAATACTTAATTCCACTCTAATATCGATTAGAAACACCAACACTAACCGATAGCTACAACCCTGCACAACTACACAAAACACATCAAAAATACAAAAAACTTGAGACCAAGTCAATCAATTTAAGCCGATTTGGAACGATCCAAGTGGATATAAAATCCACTTATCACACCCCCAAACTTAAACCGATGCTTGTCCTCAAGCATAAATAACTAACACTAACTAATTAGTACCACTTCCGTAGGTGATCACGGTTGCATTTGGCATATGCAACAAGCCCTTTAAACCCCTAGGCAGCCCTAGTGGACGAGTAAGTGTTAGTTACAGAGGCATGCCTGTATACATCTAATAACAAGCCTAATTGTTTGTAATGCTTTGCATTACTTACATGACCTCTTAACTGAGGGAACCTCTAGTTGTAGAGTTTCTGTTTGTATTGTACTTGTAATAGGCATCAAATCCTAGTTGTGTAACTGTACAAATAGAGTCTAGAATAATGCTTGAAAGAAGTTCCATGGTTCATGCCTCAAGCAAGGAGTTAAAGACTGTCAAATAATCACAGTTGGGATTTGAGGAAATGAAGAATTTGCCTAAGTACCAATTCGAGAAGTATATTTGTCTATTCGAGAAGTCCAGCATTCGAGAAGTCAGAGATTCGATATCTCAAGACACTATTCGATATCTCTGAATACACTGTTCGATATCTCATTCGATATCTCAGGGATTCGATATGTCTACTACTCTATTCGAGAACTCAAGAAGTCAACAAGTCAAGATGGTATTCGAGTTCTCAAAGAGTCAACAAGTCAAAGTTCCATTCGATATCTCAAAGACTCAGAAAGCTATTCGACAACTCGAGGATTCGATAAGTCAAATGCTCTATTCGACAACTCAAGGAATCCTGATGGAAAAGAGCTATTCGAGAAGTGGTTCGATATGTCACTATAACAGTATTCGAGAACTCAGAGTTATCGATCAAGTCAATTCCAGTTCTCGAATCACTTACTTAGTCACTTCTCGAATACATTCTTGGAGACAAAATACTGAAGAAATTGTACAAGTCAGAAACCTGCAACAAGCCAATGCACTTTATGGACCACAACCTGTAACGTGCTCTGGAAAGCCTACAAGGAAGCTTGGAGAGATATAGAAGAGACAAGGAGCTAAAGAAGTGGATCTAAACAGGCTTTGCAAAGTCAAATCTGTAACCGTTTGGACACTTACTCAAAAAGGATAGACAGACTAGAAAGTAATTTGTTTAGCTACCTTATTTGTAGTAAGTAGGCTGTATCCATGTTCTATAAGGACACAGCCTCACTTCATAACTTAGTAACTTTGTGAGTCAAGTTTTTCATACACTGTAAGCTATATCTCTCTGAGAAAAACGAAGCTGAGAATACTATCATTTGTATTCACAGATTGTAGCAACCTTTATATAATATACATTAGATTAAAGTGATATTGTGTCTTGTGTTGTTTATTTATCCGCACCTTAATTTCTGCACACACAGGCACTTATCTGCTACACAGACTCAATCCAAGAAAAGTTCAAGAATCCATTCACCCCCCCTCTGTATTCTTTTACCGTGTTCAATACTCAACAAGTGGTATCAGAGCGGGCTGTTTATTCAAACAGAGAAACGATCATGAGTTCGAATACACCAAAGACTACAGGAACGGTGAAGGTCCCTAAGTTTGATAAAGAAAACTTCAACCTCTGGAAGATAAAGATGATGTTGTTCATCAAAGCCTCTCATCCCTTGTATCCTGAGATTCTCAAGAATGGTCCTTTTGTTCCACAACAAGAGATACCAGAGAAGACTGTTGGAACCATAACAATCCCTAGAGCTTATGAGGCCAAGGATCCATCAAAGTGGACAGAGTCAGAAAGGGAGAAGGTTGCTCTTGACAGCCACCTCATGTTGCTCATCATTGATTCCATGGATATGTCAATGTTTGCAAACATTGCATCATGCACGTCTGCTAAAGAGATGTGGGATCACATTGAGGTGTTGTGTGAAGGGACTGATGAGGTTAAAGAAAACAGGAAACAGATATTGGTCACACAGTATGAAGCTTTCATGGCACAGCCCAAGGAAAGCATCACTGAGATGTTTGAAAGGTTTCACAAGCTAGTTACTGAGTTGCAGATGAATGGAAAGGTTTACAGCACCAAGGAGTTAAATATGAAATTTCTGTTGTCTTCACCAAATCATCTGGAGCAAAGAGTCATTTCCCTAAGAGAGAGAGATTTGAACAAAGTCACCTATGATGTACTCTATGGAGTCCTAAAGACTCATGAACTTGAGTTGCTTCAGAAGAGGGCTATCCAAGCAAACCAAGGTAGGATGATAAACACATCATGTGCCTTGATTGTCAACAAATCCATCCTGGACCTAGAAGCATCTACAAGCCAACTAAGGATAGAGGAGGTGGCAGATGATGAAGAAACTGAAGCTGGGGTGAGTGAACCTGTTGAGGAAAAGGAGGAAGAAGAAGAGGAGTTTTACACTCTGGAAGAACTTGATGGGATGGAAAATACTTCATATGCTTTCATGGCCAGAAAATTTCCAAACATCAGATTTAAAAGAAATCAACCCTTCAAACCCAAAACTCAAAACCATTCAGCCAACAAGAACAAGGCACCTGTGAAACCAAACAGAAATAAGTTCAAAACCGGTTATGTGGATAGGTCATCTGTAAGGTGTTATAGATGCAATGACCTAGGGCATTTTGCCAGTGAATGCAAGAAGCCTAAAAAGAAGGATAGAGATTATCTTGAGCTAGAAGCTAAGTATGAGGCCCTTCTGAAAAAGCAGACACATGGTAAGGCCTACATAGCTGAATGGAAGTGTTGGGATGATTCTGAGAGTGATGAAGAGGAACAAGAATTCTGCAATTATGCCTTGATGGCCAACTCCAAGGATGACTCATCTTCATCTGATTCTCAGGTACCATCTCTCACTACTATAGACATGTCTGTTTCTGAATACAAATCCATGATTGAACAATTATCTGTTGAAATGTTTAATATTCATACTAGTATGACTGCTGCTAATGAGGAGATTGCTAAACTGTCTACTAGAAATGAAGTATTAACCAAAAAGAATGAGGAACTTGAGCTAACTGCTATGCAAGTAGAAAACCTTAAGAAAGAAGTTGAATATTTGGAGAACAAGGTTCTATGTGCTAGTCAAGTAGAGAAGGCTCTTAGGGATGAATTAGCTGAGAATGAATTCAAACTTAAAACTTTCAAGAAATCATATGGTTTAGTGCAATCCTACTGTGAGAAAATTGAAGCTAAACCTAAAGCAGCTATTGGACTTGACTATGACTCTCTCAAACAAAGGAAAGGCTATGCTGTCATCGAAGAGGACACAGCTGTTCATGAGAAAGTGCCTCACATTTTGAGAAAAACTGAAAATCCAATTTTTAAGGAATCAACATTTGAAATTGATGAGGATGCCTTACTCATCAAGCAAATGTTGAATGATGAGGATGAGGCACAATCTAGTGAACAGCAAGCATCCTCTAAGGGTGAGAGTGCCAAGTCAAAGACCAAGAAGCCAGTAGTTGATAGGCCAAGACCTAAGAAGTTTGTTAAGTTTGTATCAGCTGGGAAGAGTGAATCAGAAAAGGAAGTGACTAAAAAGAAACAGAACAGAAATGGCAAGTTAGGGATTAACAAGGATAACAACTATGCTTATATGCCTAATGCCCCTAGGAAAACTTGTCAGAACTGTTTCAGTACCAACCATCTAACTCATGCATGCAAGAAACCTGTTGGTAGTGTGTCTAAACCTTTCTATGATTGTTCTGTGCCTCTAAGACATAGAGATGCACCCTTCTGTGATAAATTTGACTGTATGCCATGCAATATGAATGTTATGACTAGTTGTTTTAATTTAAGAAGACAGTTCATTGATGGTTGTATCAGTCACAATTCTCACACACACTACACAAGGTCAAAGTCTTCAAGTCCTCCTAAAGCTAGGAAGGTACCTTTGTCACCTAAGTCTGAAACCTCAGGTTCTAAGACTTCCAACAGTGACAAGAAGACTGACACTAAGAAAGTTAACAAGCATGTTGTTTATGATAAAACTGTCTCTAAGTCACATGGACCCAAACTTGTTTGGGTACCAAAGGAAAAGTAATACCTTTGTGTTTGCAGGGCAAAGAAAGTGAGAAGAAGGTCATGTGGATTTTGGACAGTGGATGCTCAAATCATATGACTGGTGATATGGCCCTGCTATCACAGTATGAGGAAAAGGCTGGCCCAATGGTTGCTTTTGGAGATGACAGCATGGGTAACACATTGGGATATGGCAAGCTGAAAGTTGGAAATGTCATCATTGAAGATGTAGCACTAGTCAAGGGGCTCAAGCATAATCTGTTAAGTGTTGGTCAGTTTACTGATAGAGGATTCAAAGTGAATTTTGACAAAGATGAATGTTTGATCACCCACAAGAAGACTGGTGATTTTGCTCTATCTGGAGTAAGGAAGGGAAGCCTGTTTGTAGCCAATATGGACTCTGCAAACAAGGACAAAATTTGTTGCTTTTACTTAAAAGCATCAAATGAAGATTGTTGGCTGTGGCACAAGAAACTATCACACCTGAACTTTAAGGCCATTAATTTTCTAGTCAAAAGAGAGTTAGTGAGAGGCATGCCCACACTTGAATTCTGCCAAGAAGGAGTGTGTGAGGCTTGTCAAAAAGGAAAAATGAAGAGATCAAGCCACAAGTCAAAGACAGTGACATCTGTAACCAAGCCACTACAACTTATCCATATGGATTTGTTTGGGCCTGTTAACATAATGTCACTTGGAAGAAAGAAGTATGCCCTGGTAATGGTTGATGATTTTTCAAGGTATACATGGGTAGAATTTCTGGCATCAAAAGATGAGGCTTCACAAGTAATCATTGAGCATATAAAGAAAGTTGACAAGGAAGCAAAGGCAAACGATGCAAGTGTGATTGCATTGAGGAGTGATAATGGAACAGAGTTCAGAAATGCCACACTTGAAGCATTCTGCAAAGAGAATGGCATTTCTCAGCAATTCTCAGCTCCAAGGACTCCACAACAAAATGGAGTTGTTGAGAGAAAGAATAGAACTCTAATTGAGGCTGCTAGAACAATGTTACTTGATGCAAAAATGCCCACATGTTTTTGGGCTGAGGCTGTGAGCACTGCATGCTATATTCAGAACAGAACCCTCATCAACAAAAACACTGGAAAGACTCCTTACAACTTGATGACTGGAAAGAAGCCTACACTGAAGTATATTCATACTTTTGGAAGCAAATGCTTTGTACTTAAGGACAATTCTGAATATGTTGGAAAGTTTGATGCAAAAGCATTTGAAGGAATTTTTCTTGGCTATTCTATGGAAAGAATTGCATACAAGGTTTATGTCATCAGTCAAAAGAAAGTTATGGAAAGCACAGATGTAACATTTGATGACAGCAAACTACCTGGACTAGAAGAAGCCAATGATGAAGACAAAGATCCATTGAAGTTTGATAATCTAGATGATTCTGATGAAGAGACTGAGACTGGAGTTGAAACCCAAGTTCAACAAACTCAAGTGAATAATGATACAAGAGAAGAATTTGTGCCAATCAATAGTGAAGGAACAAGCATCCAAGACACACCTGTGAGTAATGGCAACTTCACAGGGGGAGGAAATGAGGATGATCATGATGGGGATGATGAAGCAACATCAAGGATGAGAAATCAGGCTGAACACTCAAGGAAATGGGATAGATCACACACTGCAGAGCAAATCATTGGAGATCCTAATGCAGGAGTAAGGACTAGGAGAGCAACTCAAAATGAGTGCCTCTATGGATGTTTTCTATCACAAGTTGAGCCTAAGAAACTTGATGATGCATTGTTGGATCCAGATTGGATTATTGCCATGCAAGAGGAGCTGAATCAATTTGAAAGGAACAAAGTATGGGAACTTGTGCCTGCACCAAAGAATAGAACCATTGTTGGAACAAAATGGGTTCTGAAGAATAAGATGGATGAAGATGGTGTAATAATAAGAAACAAAGCAAGGCTGGTTGCAAAAGGATACTCTCAACAGGAAGGCATTGACTATGATGAGACATTTGCCCCTGTTGCTAGATTGGAAGCCATTAGAATATTCTTGGCATTTGCTGCTCATTCAAACTTTAAAGTTTATCAAATGGATGTCAAGAGTGCATTTCTAAATGGAGAGTTGGAAGAAGAGGTTTATGTGCAACAACCACCTGGCTTTGAGGATCCACATTTCCCAGAATTTGTCTACAGATTGCTTAAGGCACTGTATGGACTTAAGCAAGCTCCAAGAGCATGGTATGATACTCTATCACAATTTCTTCTTGAAAATCAATTCACTCGAGGCACATTGGACAAGACACTGTTTTACAAGAAGCATGGTGATGATATGATCCTAGTTCAAATCTATGTGGATGATATCATTTTTGGTTCTACAAATGAGAAACTGTGTGAGAAATTCTCTAAACTCATGCAGAGCAGATATGAGATGAGTATGATGGGAGAGTTGACATTCTTTCTAGGGTTGCAAGTCAGTCAAAGGAAGGATGGTATCTTTATCAGTCAAACCAAGTACATCAAGGATTTATTGAAGAAGTTTGACTTGGAAGATTGTTCACCTGCCAAGACACCCATGGCCACTGCCACTAAATTGGATGAAGATGCTAAAGGCAAGAGAGTAGATATCTCAGTCTACATAGGCATGGTTGGTTCACTACTCTACCTCACTGCAAGTAGGCCAGACATCATGTTTGCTACATGCTTGTGTGCAAGGTTTCAATCAAATCCAAAGGAATCACATTTGATTGCAATAAAAAGGATCTTTAGATATCTGAAGGGCACTCCTAACTTGGGATTATGGTACCCTAAGGACACAGGGTTCAATCTGGTTGGCTACTCTGATGTTGATTATGCTGGATGCAGAGTGGATAGGAAAAGCACCTCAGGAAGCTGCCAGTTTCTTGGACAAAGGTTAGTTTCTTGGTATAGCAAGAAGCAACAATCTGTGTCAACTTCTACAGCTGAGGCTGAATACATAGCTGCTGGAAGTTGCTGTGCTCAAGTGCTTTGGATTAGAAATCAACTTAGAGATTATGGACTTGTGTTGGAAAGAATTCCAATCATGTGTGACAACACAAGTGCAATCTCTATAGTTGCCAATCCTGTCAATCATTCTAGAACAAAGCACATTGACATCAGATATCATTTCATAAGAGAACATGCAACTAATGGAACCATTGAGTTGCATTATGTCTCTACAGATAAACAACTAGCTGATATATTCACTAAGCCATTAGATGAAGCCACCTTCACAAGGTTGGTAAGTGAGATTGGAATGCTGAATTCTTCAGATTCTGGCTAAGTGAATACATCATCTAGATTGTTGCAGCAGTAAACACTTACTTTATCTAAATCCTCAATATTTTTGAAGTAAGTGTTGGCTGAAATATGATTTATAAATATTTCAAATCTGTTGCATATGTTGAAAATCATATTTTTATTAACTTAAAATTTCTATGAAATTTTGAGAAAATCACTATTTGATTTGCTAGGATATTTTTCAATGAATATGTCTGGTAAATTTTTACAAGATAGTGAAAATCAAATTCTTATAAGTGATGGGTATAGTTCGATAAGTCAGACTTCTCGAATGATTCACTATTCGACATCTCTAATAAGTCTCATTAGAGTACTCTTGAGTTCTCGAATAGAGCCTTTCTGAGATATCGAATAGAGGAATTCTAGACTTCTCGAATATAGTAACTGAGTTCTCGAATGATTGAGTTCTCGAACACTATATTTGAGTTCTCGAATCATTTGAAAAGGCTGAATTCTCGCTGAATTTTAACCGATTTTGGATTTTTATCTAAAAATTTAATTCACTCATAAAAACACATTTTATTTAATTTAGAATTATTTCTAAGTTAGATAACTGCCAGCTGTGAGTTTCTATCTGCTTGAGTTATCGATTAAGCCATTCTTGACTTCTCGAATAGTTGTTTTCTACTTCTCGAATGCCTGACTTGTCGATACAAAACAGTCTGCTAATCGACAATTCAAGTACTTCATACTTATACAATCTCACATCTATTCGATTCATTTCATTCGATTTCTCAAGCATCTACACTCTCTAAACCCCTGAAACCCTAGCTACGAAAAGCCAAATTTCTTCTTCAACCTTCAATTTCTCTTCTCTCTTCTACACAAATGGCAACAGTAAAGTTCAACACCAACTTCATCGCTCTCACCAGTGATGTTGAAGCACCCAATGCAAATTTCAAGTGCTTTGTGAAATGGATGGCTGAGTCATATATCAAGGATGCACTCTCTGCCAACCCAACTCTGTATCTCGATATTCTGGAACAATTCTGGAGTACTGCTATTGTGGAGGTTGTAGCCCTGGAAAACGCAATCACTTCCTATGTCATCTACTGCAAGGTTCAAGATAAGGAAATCACTATCACTACTGCAGACATGAACCAAGCACTAGGACTACAACAAGAGTCATTTGACAGAATGGCCACTAACGCAGAGTTGGAGGAATTCTTTGAGTTCATAAACTACTCAGATGGGATTAACCTTGGAAAGCTAAACAGAAAGAATCTGAGAAAGGAGTGGAGCTATGTGTTTGCAACTCTTCTCCAAGTCTTCACTGCCAGGAAATCAAGCTTTGATCAAATCAGTGCACCTGTGCAGCAAATTGGATATGCTTTGGCCTATGGAAAGAAGATAGATGTTGGCCAAATCATACTTCAAGAATTATATGGGAGACTTGGTAAGAACACAACCAAGAGAGGTACTGATATTTTCTTCCCTCGCTTCATTCAATCTGTACTTAATTATAAAAATGCTTCATTGATTGAATTGCCTGGGATTGATAAAAATAAAATAGGCTATCCTAAGTCCATGACCAAACTCATTTTTGGTAACTTGGAAACTAGGAATGATGTGGATGTAAGACTGAACATAACTCCCCATATGGAGAGTTTGTTTAGGACTTACCCCCACAACATGCCAACATTTGATGCAAAATCTAAGTTAGCACAGCCCAAGCAAGTAGAACAAAATGCTAACCCAGGGCCTGCTAACCAACCCTCTCAACCAAACACTCTACCTCTTACTGAGCCAACTGCATCATCCTCTCAAAAGGGTGATGTTAGTAAAAAGAAGAGAAAGGAAGTAATGTCTGCACCTTTAAATATCTTGTCCGAAGCAGCATTAGCTGTTGAATTAGGTCTAGGAAGTGAGGAACCTGAGTCACCCTTACACAGAACAAAGAAGAAGAAAACTAAGACCACCTCTTCAATCACACAAATGGCTGAAGTTGTAAAATCAGGGGCACACAGCTCACTAGGTGTATCCTCTCAACAGGGTGCACCTATAGAATCAAGCATTCTCCCCAATGCACCCTCTTGTATAGAGTCAGCACATGGGAGTGATAAGGCTGGCACAACACTGAGTGGAGAGCACATCACTTTTGAAACTTCCTCTATCTCTCAGGGGGAGTTGCCAAAATCTACTCTAAAACACACTTCTCTTCCAGAATCTAACTCTGAAATTTCTTTGAAACCTGCAACTCAGACAACTGAGATGCAAGGTATTGATCATCAAGAATCCTTTTCACTTGATGAGCCAATAATTTCAAGTGACTTAGTGCATGACACTTTGTTCACCACTCAGAACCCACATTTAGATGGTGAGGGAATGCATGCTGAGGCATATCCTAATGACACCATCACAAACACAGAGGTTCCCCTAGTTTTTACTAGAGACTCTGTGCCTGTGTCAACTGCTGGTGTAATTCATCCCACTTCTGTGGTGACACCAGTAGTAGAGTCAATCCATCCGGTTACAGAAGTTGCATCTGTAACTGAGGAGACTAGCTTGCCTAGCTCTAGCTCTGACTTCATGTCAACATGGCTGAAGCCTGTGCAACATGACAGTGCTTCAGGATCAGGGTCTGTTCCACAACAATTGACGGTTGAAGCACTTCAAAGCTTAATTGTGGATCAGATTCCTGAGTTCACAAAGATTGCTCAGCACCTTCTCACTGCAGACATGCCCAATCCAGACTATGAGGCTATTCTGTTATGCCATAGGGATGATGTGGAAGTGCAGAAGTCAAAGATCATTGATGATGCTGAGAGAGATGGCAACATAGATGCCTGGTTGCAAGGAAAATATGATATTACTCTCGATGAAGCACTTCAGTATCTCAGGGAGGAATACATCACTTCACTGGGCTCCAATGCAAAATCCCTGTCACCTGGTGAAGTGTATGAAGCTGTAAATGACTCCTACAAGGGTTTCCTCAAGGCTGCACACTATCTTGGCAAGGGAGTCAAAACTGAAGTCAACAGGGTGTGTGATAAGACAGCCACTTCAGTAGCAGAAGTCAAGAGGGCCTTTGATGCTAAATTTCCCCAATTGGACAGTGTGTTCAAGGACATCAAACACTGCAACTCTACCTGCACTCAGGTGGACAATGGGCTGGCTGTGCTAAAAGATGCTGTCACAGGTCTGGGGCATAAATTTCAGAATCTATCTGACCAGACTACAGATGCCAATGCCATGCTGAGGATAATGTTAAAAAATCTTTATGGAGATAGACTAGTGACTGATGTCCCTGTGCATGAATTGTCTAAATATGAAGTGAAGAGGCTGCAGGATCAATCTTTATCTGGCTTCAAGGCCACTGAGTTATTCACTAAGGTCAACACTCTTGAGCAGGAGGTAGCTACTCTCACCAAGACCAATGCTCATCTCACAGAAAAGGTTGCATTGCTAAATGATCAGTTGGACACTCAAGCATCCACCACAGCTGATGTCCTTCTGCATCAACAATCCATGTTAGCTGCAATGATGAAGCATATGGGTCTCCCTCTACCTGATGAATCTTCACTCCCAAAGGACATTTCTACAGCCTCTGTGCCTGACAACAAGCCTAAGGGGGAGAAGAAGGCCAGGAACTCAAATTCAAAGGGGGAGACAAAGGGAGAGAAAGGCATAATAATCAAAGAGGGTGGTCAACAAAGGGCTTCTAAGTCTCTAGCAAATGTGCCTGGCAAGGGAAAAGCCAAAGTAGATGAGCCTCCATCTATCTTGCCAGTTGTCACCTTACCAACTGTGCACATCACTACTCCTGGAGGTCAAAAGCAATCCATAACTACCACAGTGGTTGCAGGGAGTATGCCATCTGACAAACCTCCAATCTCTATATCTGAGAGTGCCAAGCCTGTAGAAGTCAAAGTTGTTACTGAGGCCAAGCTACAAGAAGTTGCTAACTCCAATGACTATCATGATAAAGCCTTCTTGGAGTTTCTGAAAGCCATAAGGGAACAGGTTGGTGACACTCAGTTTTATCTGAGGGAGGTGAAGAAGCAGATAGACTACATCACTGTCATCCCCAAGAAAGTCAACAATATATGGGTCAAGGAGATAGTGATGGTTTCCAAACTAAAGATATGGCATCTAACATACCAGACTCTACAAGACCTAAAGCACTCAGAGATAGATGCCATACTTGAGATCATTGAGAAGAAAAATGAGAACAGCAAGAGTCTGTTTGATGATTTGAGGAATGGTCAACCTACAAGGCTACCAGAAGTGATCAAGAAGCCATGGACAATTATTTATCAGTCTGGTACCAGAATTGAAGATATCAAGCAATTGGTCATTCCTCATGATCTCACCTCCAGAAATCACAGACTGATCATTGCTATCATTGATCAATTACAGAAGAAGGTTGGAGCCAGAAATGCTGAAGAAATTGAGGCACTGCATATCCTCAGAACCTATATTGCAACTGGTGAAATTCCAGAGATGGCTCAACCTAGGAGAAATAAGGATGATGATTCTGAAGACAAAGGTGATGGGAGGAGAAGACATCACAGGAGAGATAAGGGTGATGAAGATAAGAAGAAAAAGGGGGACAAGGATGAAAAGAATGATGATGACCAGGGTAAAACATATGTGAGAAAGAGTGGAAGACGGCAAGCCTTAGGCAATGCTAGCAGTAATCTCACCACAACACAAGACTCTAAGTCTAGGGTGAATACTGTTAGTAGTGACCTAGCAAAATCTACATCTATGGCTTCTGCAACTGTCTTACCATCTCAAGAAAAGAAGAAGATTCAAGTCAAGAAACCATGTGTATGTTTCAGAAAGCAATCTGCTAATGGAATACTACTATGGTCTACCAACCAAGGTCAAAGATTTCTGCCAAGCAACCATGTCAAGAGGATAAAATTTAAACATGCTGCAAGGAGAGTGAAGCTATCCAAATCTAGGGCCCTAACAATCATTCCAGGATTAAAGCTCCAGCCACTTGATGAAGACTTTGATGAAGAGCAACTGCTATTTCTAAGAGCTCAAAAGATATGCTATGCTGCAATTGTGGATGACCACCTTGTAATCAAGTACACTGATGGGAAAGAAATGAAATTCAAACAAGGAGGTTGTCAACATTGGGGTAAATTGTATGAGATAGAAAGAATCATTGCATTGCTGGATTCTAAGGACAAGGTGGAGAAAGTATGGAAGCTGGAATTGATTGACTTTGTGAAAATGAAGAAAGAATATGCTGAGAAGATAAGGAAGGGCTGCTATGAGAAATGGTTAGAAAGGGAGAAAGAAATTGATAGACTGGAGATTGAAGCAGAAAAGCTAAGGGCAAAGGGATTGTGTAGAGTTCAGTTTGATCCCTATGTGGTGAAGTATAGGAGGAGAAATGGAGACAATGTCAATATAAGAATGAACCTACTCAGTCACTATCCTGCCAACATTCTGAAGCCAGTGCTTGAAGATTTCAAAAACTCTATTATGATTGAAGAATTGGATGCTATGACAGAAATCATGAGAGCAGTAGATGAGATTGCAAGAAAGGAGAAAGAAAGGAAACAGAAAGCATATGATGATTTACAAGCCAAGGCAATGGAGATGCAATCAAAAGAAAACGGCTAGTACCTCATCATACTGTAAGAAGTATTTATCTTGTAATTTCATTTATGTGTTCAATCAAATCACATACCTGTACTTTTAAAAGTTTTATCTTTAATGTATGTTAGGCTTGTTATCAGACATGAAATTGTGACTAAGGGTCTCACTCACAATTTGGGGGAGATTGTTAGTTACAGAGGCATGCCTGTATACATCTAATAACAAGCCTAATTGTTTGTAATGCTTTGCATTACTTACATGACCTCTTAACTGAGGGAACCTCTAGTTGTAGAGTTTCTGTTTGTATTGTACTTGTAATAGGCATCAAATCCTAGTTGTGTAACTGTACAAATAGAGTCTAGAATAATGCTTGAAAGAAGTTCCATGGTTCATGCCTCAAGCAAGGAGTTAAAGACTGTCAAATAATCACAGTTGGGATTTGAGGAAATGAAGAATTTGCCTAAGTACCAATTCGAGAAGTATATTTGTCTATTCGAGAAGTCCAGCATTCGAGAAGTCAGAGATTCGATATCTCAAGACACTATTCGATATCTCTGAATACACTGTTCGATATCTCATTCGATATCTCAGGGATTCGATATGTCTACTACTCTATTCGAGAACTCAAGAAGTCAACAAGTCAAGATGGTATTCGAGTTCTCAAAGAGTCAACAAGTCAAAGTTCCATTCGTTATCTCAAAGACTCAGAAAGCTATTCGACAACTCGAGGATTCGATAAGTCAAATGCTCTATTCGACAACTCAAGGAATCCTGATGGAAAAGAGCTATTCGAGAAGTGGTTCGATATGTCACTATAACAGTATTCGAGAACTCAGAGTTATCGATCAAGTCAATTCCAGTTCTCGAATCACTTACTTAGTCACTTCTCGAATACATTCTTGGAGACAAAATACTGAAGAAATTGTACAAGTCAGAAACCTGCAACAAGCCAATGCACTTTATGGACCACAACCTGTAACGTGCTCTGGAAAGCCTACAAGGAAGCTTGGAGAGATATAGAAGAGACAAGGAGCTAAAGAAGTGGATCTAAACAGGCTTTGCAAAGTCAAATCTGTAACCGTTTGGACACTTACTCAAAAAGGATAGACAGACTAGAAAGTAATTTGTTTAGCTACCTTATTTGTAGTAAGTAGGCTGTATCCATGTTCTATAAGGACACAGCCTCACTTCATAACTTAGTAACTTTGTGAGTCAAGTTTTTCATACACTGTAAGCTATATCTCTCTGAGAAAAACGAAGCTGAGAATACTATCATTTGTATTCACAGATTGTAGCAACCTTTATATAATATACATTAGATTAAAGTGATATTGTGTCTTGTGTTGTTTATTTATCCGCACCTTAATTTCTGCACACACAGGCACTTATCTGCTACACAGACTCAATCCAAGAAAAGTTCAAGAATCCATTCACCCCCCCTCTGTATTCTTTTACCGTGTTCAATACTCAACAGTAAGGTCTCGTGAGGGCCTATAGCGAATGTACCCACAAAATCCAATGCAATGCATGAATGCAGCTAATATGAAAATGCAAATAATCTAATACTAATATCCTACCATACCCTCAAATCCTCTCATGCCATATCAACTTAAAAATCAAAGTAAATACGCAATGTCTTGGTGTCGAAAGTGCAAGTATTCACATAGTCTACTCAATGAACATGCATAAGTTCTCACAAGTCCATGTCAAGTGTAAGAATAAGTTAGTAAACATGCTAAGCCTATAAGAGTAATTCTTTGAGACAAAACTCGGGATCTCATACGCAAAAACAAGCAAACACTCACAATCCACTCACAAAAGAATATTCACTCAAGAACAAGGATAAGTGTATCACTCAATTCCAACAAAATGATAAACACGCTTGACATTTGGTATCAATCTAACTCTTAACACAACATACATCAATGACTATAATCAAAAGATCTTTATTTGGGTTGTAACAGGGCTAGGGACAAGGTATGTCAAATAAGCCAAATCAGGTGAAGTGTCAAAAGCTAGTAAGTTCCATAATAAATCATACACAACACCCTATTTTCCCCCCACATAATTTTTACTAAAACAAACACTCGACTAGTCGACTAAAATAGGATCACAACAAACACAAACATGCTCTCATAATATTTTTTTTCTTTTTTTTTCTTTTTCTCGAGAGCTAAATAAAACAATAATATAAACAATAACAATGATCCCACAATTTTATTACATATGCCAACTATCAAGTAAACAAACCCAATTTTCAATATTTCCCCCAAAAGTAAAACCAATAATAAACCCCTCCTTGCACACCTTATTACTCCCTTAAACACTCTACTAGCCTTTGACAATGTGGGTTCAAATTAATGTAAGGCCAATACAAGAAAAAGGTCTAGGCAAGTAATGTGGTATGTCACCGAAAAATAGGATTAAGCTCAACGGGTTAACTAATTGATCATGTAAATATGGTGTGGTAATATGAGAAAATATGTGGTTAATCCTAAATGCCTTTATCATTTTAATCGTCAAATAATGTCATGCGTTTCAAGAAAGACCTCAAACAACTGCTAGCAATGCAAACAATCCGTGGACACTCAAGCAAACGAATAAATTGCAAATAAATATGCAATATGGCTCAAAAACTCACTTGGTGGAAAAACATACTCAATCCCAAGCAAAAATCTCTCTAACGCACCGACTTGTATTCAAAGCATGCAAACTAAATCATCTTGCATATATTCATGTCCTTCTAATCACTTACAACATTCAATAAGTCTACTAGCTTCAACTTACTAGTGTATGTGTGTGCACAAGAACAAAGCATATCACTTCTCAATCAAAAGCATCAACAACACAAAATTCCTATCAAGCATGGGTGCAAATGCAAACTACTATGAACTCACATGATATACAAACATAAAAACAGAATGTCCTATATGAAACAAACGTAGATAACACGAACATAAATGCATAATTTACTACTACTAATATGCAAAGCATGAAATCCTACATGAATAACTTTGAACCAACAAAACCTTTTACACTTATTACATTTCACAACAAAAAATGTTCGTGGAAGTGATTTTGATAGTGTTGTGAAATGTAATAAGTGTAAAAGGTTTTGTTGGTTCAAAGTTATTCATGTAGGATTTCATGCTTTTCATATTAGTAGTAGTAAATTATGCATTTATGTTCGTGTTATCTACGTTTGTTTCATATAGGACATTCTGTTTTTATGTTTGTATATCATGTGAGTTCATAGTAGTTTGCATTTGCACCCATGCTTGATAGGAATTTTGTGTTGTTGACGCTTTTGATTGAGAAGTGATATGCTTTGTTCTTGTGCACACACATACACTAGTAAGTTGAAGCTAGTAGACTTATTGAATGTTGTAAGTGATTAGAAGGACATGAATATATGCAAGATGATTTAGTTTGCATGCTTTGAATACAAGTCGGTGCGTTAGAGAGATTTTTGCTTGGGATTGAGTATGTTTTTCCACCAAGTGAGTTTTTGAGCCATATTGCATATTTATTTGCAATGTATTCGTTTGCTTGTGTGTCCACGAATTGTTTGCATTGCTAGCAGTTGTTTGAGGTCTTTCTTGAAACGCATGACATTATTTGACGATTAAAATGATAAAGGCATTTAGGATTAACCACATATTTTCCCATATTACCACACCATATTTACATGATCAATTAGTTAACCCGTTGAGCTTAATCCTATTTTTCGGTGACATACCACATTACTTGCCTAGACCTTTTTCTTGTATTGGCCTTACATTAATTTGAACCCACATTGTCAAAGGCTAGTAGAGTGTTTAAGGGAGTAATAAGGTGTGCAAGGAGGGGTTTATTGTTGGTTTTACTTTTGGGGGAAATATTGAAAATTGGGTTTGTTTACTTGATAGTTGGCATATGTAATAAAATTGTGGGATCATTGTTATTGTTTATATTATTGTTTTATTTAGCTCTCGAGAAAAAGAAAAAAAAAGAAAAAAAATATTATGAGAGCATGTTTGTGTTTGTTGTGATCCTATTTTAGTCGACTAGTCGAGTGTTTGTTTTAGTAAAAATTATGTGGGGGGAAAATAGGGTGTTGTGTATGATTTATTATGGAACTTACTAGCTTTTGACACTTCACCTGATTTGGCTTATTTGACATACCTTGTCCCTAGCCCTGTTACAACCCAAATAAAGACCTTTTGATTATCGTCATTGATGTATGTTGTGTTAAGAGTTAGATTGATACCAAATGTCAAGCGTGTTTATGATTTTGTTGGAATTGAGTGATACACTTACCCTTGTTCTTGAGTGAATATTCTTTTGTGAGTGGATTGTGAGTGTTTGCTTGTTTTTGCGTATGAGATCCCGAGTTTTGTCTCAAAGAATTACTCTTATAGGCTTAGCATGTTTACTAACTTATTCTTACACTTGACATGGACTTGTGAGAACTTATGCATGTTCATTGAGTAGACTATGTGAATACTTGCACTTTCGACACCAAGACATTGCGTATTTACTTTGATTTTTAAGTTGATATGGCATGAGAGGATTTGAGGGTATGGTAGGATATTAGTATTAGATTATTTGCATTTTCATATTAGCTACATTCATGCATTGCATTGGATTTTGTGGGTACATTCGCTATAGGCCCTCACGAGACCTTACTCGTCCACTAGGGCTGCCTAGGGGTTTAAAGGGCTTGTTGCATATGCCAAATGCAACCGTGATCACCTACGGAAGTGGTACTAATTAGTTAGTGTTAGTTATTTATGCTTGAGGATAAGCATCGGTTTAAGTTTGGGGGTGTGATAAGTGGATTTTATATCCACTTGGATCGTTCCAAATCGGCTTAAATTGATTGACTTGGTCTCAAGTTTGTTGTATTTTTGATGTGTTTTGTGTAGTTGTGCAGGGTTGTAGCTATCGGTTAGTGTTGGTGTTTCTAATCGATATTAGAGTGGAATTTAGTATTGGAATGAAGATGGTACACTTGTGTTATGCTACCAAGGAGTTACATGTGTCATGGTATTGAAGATGTTAGCTAATGCAAAAGAAACGGAGGAGAAATGAGCAATTTGTGCAAAATTCGGATTTTTTGGGTAGGTTGCGCAGTCTTCACTGTTTTGGCCAGATCTGGAGTTCTACAAGTCCGTTTGAGGCCCATAAGCTGTCCACGCGAAGCCTGGGAAATTTTCTCTAATTCTGAGCAGTAAGAGACCGCGCAGACTGCGCTGCTACCGCGCAGGGTGCGCCCGAACTCGCTGGAAATTCTGAAATTCTATCATGTTTCGAATTAAATTGTATTTTTAGGTCTTTTCTTGTTGGAAAAGTATTCTAGGGCCTATATAAACACTACCTATCATTGTAAATCAGATCATTAGGAAAAGAACCATTACATATCAAATACTTAGGTTTATTTGTATCTTTTCATACTTTGTTTTTATCATAGTTTCATCATATCCCATGATGACGAGAGGTTCAATTACGAACTAATCGTTGTTATGGGATTCTAACGGATTTATTTATGGAGCTTTAGTATCTTGATGCTTTGAAGATCTGTGTGTGATGTATATTTGATATCCTCATATGGTTATGCTTAATTGTTAGATGCGTAGCTAACATCTAATTTGTTAATCTCTTGTGAAGTGAAAGTGGATCTTGAGATTTAGAACTTGCCATGCTAGCATAGGTTCATGATTGTTTATCAACATGATTCGTAGTATGAAATGAGAATACTTATATTGCCCCATGTGATCATTATGGATAACTTGCTCTTCAATCGTTGTGTTTTCAAATTCTATAGACATTTAGGGTCTAAGCATAATTGGTGTCTATTCATCTTCTATCTCTTTTGTGGATGTATGGGTAGTTTGGTATACGTATGCTGACAGGTAGCGTGTACTTGTTTCGTGTTGTCCGATCAGATATCATAACCATTGCATATGGTGATTAAAGGCGTCAGATCTAAGCAAAGTATTTAATGAAGTTAGGATTCCATGGTTTATCTTGCAGAAGTAATTTGATTTCAATTCTTGTTAGTTAGTTAATTCTTAGTTTGTTAATTTGCTTTTTAGTTAGATTTAGTTAAATAAAACCCAATTTGTTATTTGTCTTAGCAGTGAATTAAAACCATACATTGTTGCATAGGTACAATACTGAATTAAAAACCAGATCTCTGTGGGAACGAACTTGACTTATATCTATATTACTTGTGACCACGTGCGCTTGCGTGATTTTGTTTATAAGTTTTTAGCGCCGCTGCCGGGGATCATCGATGTTTTATTTTTGGTTTATGTGCTTGTCAATAGTGGTTGTTAGCGTTCACTGACTCAGATTTCTTTTTCTCATCTATTCTTGTATAGTTCGTTGGTGTTTCAGGTACTTGTCAGAGAGTGTGGGCGTTGAAGATGGATTTTCTAACTTACTATGGAGTTTAGCAGGTGGCTAGTATTTGTGAGCTATGTGCGGGCGCACATGAGACGTATCAGTGCTGGAGCAACCAAGGTGGTATTCAACAGCCTCAGCAATGTGAGCGGTGTTTGGGCGTTCATGATCCCTCACAGTATTGTTACTACGAAGGAGTTGATCCATATGTCACTTATGAGGAGCAACCATATTTTCAATAACATCCTCAACAGTACCAGCAAGATGTTCGAGATATGTCATATGTCTTTGGTAGTGAAGAGTTTCAACATCAGCAACCTATTCCTACTTTTCAGTTAGATGGGGTTGATGATTTGAAGGAGATTAGGAAGGAGACTAGGATGCTTGTAGAGAATCATGAGAAGTCTATCAAATCTATGGGGACACTTGTTGCTCAAGTTTTGAGTGCCTTGGAACAAGAGAATCAACAATTCATACTAGAGGCAATTCCAGAAAATAACGGTGACTTGGAGCAAGGTACTGCATGCATAATTGAGGAAGACAAATTCCAAGGTGAGGTGAGCATTCGCAAGCCATGTGAGGAATTTGATCATGTTAGGATGGTGGATGATTTGGAAAGGGCACTATTTGGGACAAACATTGCTGAGCTGCACAAATTTCAAAAATTGGTATGTGCGTACCAAGAGGCTGAAGAACATGGGAAAGATGCAGGTCTTCTACTTGTCTCAGAGTATAAAGATGGAGGTAGCGCATTAGAGCCAATGGAGGAAGTTCTCTTTGAGGAACCAAAGGCTTTAGCAACTTACATTTACCCTCCTCCATTATATTCAAGAAAAGCCCGCGATTGCGTGTTGTTCTACAAATTGACAGATTTTGGGTCAACAGATGAAGGCATTGGAATAGGACATAGTTGTTACACGAATAGGCTAAGTGAGGAGAAAGTGCAGAAAGTGTGCCGCCGTGATGACGATGAAGTCTCGCGAAGAGATGACCAGGCCAACTATTATCATCCTTAATGAAGGCTTGGAAGTAACGTCAAGCTATTGACGTTAAAGAAGCGCTTCTTGGGAGGCAACCCAAGCATTGTTGTATACTGGTATGTTTGTTTACTTTCCCTCGTATTTACTTCCATTCAATAAGGACATTGAATATTTTAAGTTTGGGGGTGGTTTGAGGGATAAGTAGTGTATATAATTGTGATTTTGAGTCATTGTGTTCATGTAGGATTTCATGCTTTGCATATTAGTAGTAGTAAATTATGCATTTATGTTCGTGTTATCTACGTTTGTTTCATATAGGACATTCTGTTTTTATGTTTGTATATCATGTTAGTTCATAGTAGTTTGCATTTGCACCCATGCTTGATAGGAATTTTGTGTTGTTGACGCTTTTGATTGAGAAGTGATATGCTTTGTTCTTGTGCACACACATACACTAGTAAGTTGAAGCTAGTAGACTTATTGAATGTTGTAAGTGATTAGAAGGACATGAATATGTGCAAGATGATTTAGTTTGCATGCTTTGAATACAAGTCGGTGCGTTAGAGAGATTTTTGCTTGGGATTGAGTATGTTTTTCCACCAAGTGAGTTTTTGAGCCATATTGCATATTTATTTGCAATTTATTCGTTTGCTTGAGTGTCCACAGATTGTTTGCATTGCTAGCAGTTGTTTGAGGTCTTTCTTGAAACGCATGACATTATTTGACGATTAAAATGATAAAGACATTTAGGATTAACCACATATTTTCCCATATTACCACACCATATTTACATGATCAATTAGTTAACCCGTTGAGCTTAATCCTATTTTTCGGTGACATACCACATTACTTGCCTAGACCTTTTTCTTGTATTGGCCTTACATTAATTTGAACCCACATTGTCAAAGGCTAGTAGAGTGTTTAAGGGAGTAATAAGGTGTGCAAGGAGAGGTTTATTGTTGGTTTTACTTTTGGAGGAAATATTGAAAATTGGGTTTGTTTACTTGATAGTTGGCATATGTAATAAAATTGTGGGATCATTGTTATTGTTTATATTATTGTTTTATTTAGCTCTCGAGAGTCGAGAAAAAGAAAAAAAAAAGAAAAAAAATATTATGAGAGCATGTTTGTGTTTGTTGTGATCCTATTTTAGTCGACTAGTCGAGTGTTTGTTTTAGTAAAAATTATGTGGGGGGGGGGAAATAGGGTGTTGTGTATGATTTATTATGGAACTTACTAGCTTTTGACACTTCACCTGATTTGGCTTATTTGACATACCTTGTCCCTAGCCCTGTTATAACCCAAATGAAGACCTTTTGATTATCGTCATTGATGTATGTTGTGTTAAGAGTTAGATTGATACCAAATGTCAAGCGTGTTTATGATTTTGTTGGAATTGAGTGATACACTTACCCTTGTTCTTGAGTGAATATTCTTTTGTGAGTGGATTGTGAGTGTTTGCTTGTTTTTGCGTATGAGATCCCGAGTTTTGTCTCAAAGAAGTACTCTTGTAGGCTTAGCATGTTTACTAACTTATTCTTACACTTGACATGGACTTGTGAGAACTTATGCATGTTCATTGAGTAGACTATGTGAATACTTGCACTTTCGACACCAAGACATTGCGTATTTACTTTGATTTTTAAGTTGATATGGCATGAGAGGATTTGAGGGTATGGTAGGATATTAGTACTAGATTATTTGCATTTTCATATTAGCTGCATTCATGCATTGCATTGGATTTTGTGGGTACATTCGCTATAGGCCCTCACGAGACCTTACTCGTCCACTAGGGCTGACTAGGGGTTTAAAGAGCTTGTTGCATATGCCAAATGCAACCGTGATCACCTACGGAAGTGGTACTAATTAGTTAGTGTTAGTTATTTATGCTTGAGGACAAACATCGGTTTAAGTTTGGGGGTTTGTTCTCCAAAACATGTTCTACTTGCAAATCATATATGATTTTAAAGATTTTGAACGAAATAATAATGTTAATTGAACATTTCTTTGCAAATATATATGTTTTGCAATGTTTTGAGTGCATAATGTATATGGTCTCCACGGTCTCCACTCAAATGGTGGTCTCCATAGAACTTAACTCTTAAAGTTTATATCAAATTAAAATTTAGAATCTTGATTTTTTTTAAATGCAAAATTTAATAATGGCCTAATGGGTATAACTTGGTCTTCTTACACCTCAACACAACTGACCAAATCGAAGCCACTATTGTTTAGAAAGAGAGTACTCAAATTTGAGAATCAACAATTTACCGTGGTTTTTCTTTTTCTTTTTCGAAAATGAAGATTTCATTAATCAAAAGGAAAAATCACACAAAACATACTCCAACACACAAGGAGATGAAAACGAGTTTACAGTTCCTCACAAATAAGGTAGATTAGAGCATCTCCAAGGCTTACAATCTGTTAGCTATAATAGTGTTATGGCAGTCATTTTAGTTAATAGTCATTGTTTTTTCTCCTCCAACCATGCAAACAAGATACATATCTTCTATATTTGGATGATATCCAAAAATTTATACATAACATCTAAAAATATCATATCCACTTATATTATGACAAATCATCAATTTAGTTTAATCTTATATATATTTACCAATTAAAATAACAATTTTTGAAATATAGCTAACACCATTGAAGTACAACTCCTTACAGGTTCAGTAAATTTTACATAACCATTATTTTAGCTAACCATTTTATCTAGTACCGTTGGAGATGCTCTTAGCCATGCTATCAGCTACACTATTTAGTGGTGTCCGAATATGTTGAACACTCAAATCCGTTCTTTGTCATAGAATAACCATACAACAATCAAACATATTACCAACTTCATAAATAGTAGCATCAAAAATATTTTTCAATTTCAAATGATAAAATTAACTTTTAGAAAAACAAAAAATTATGTTACTAGCTTAAAACCCGTGCGATGCACGGATTTTTTTTTTAATATTATATGAATTTTTTTCATTAATTTTAAATTTTTTTTAAACATAAATTTTGGAGGCTTAAATTTTTAAATGAGATGATTTGATATTAATTACGTAAATTTTATCCGTGATATTTCTAGAAATAGAGGGATTGTGGTTAGATAATACAGAAAAAATGATAGGTTTAGTTGAAAAAGGTGATCAGTTAATTATTAGTAATTATAATTATTATTTTTATTAAATAGAATGCTCGTGATATAATAGGAAAAAGAGATATCTTAGTTAAAAAAAATTAAAAAAGTAACATGTTTTAGGTGAAAAGGGTAATTAATTAGTTTATAGTAATTATAATTTAATTATGTTATTTTATTAAATAAAATTGCTCGTAATGTTTTTAGGAAAATGAGAAATTAATGTTGCCCGTGATATTTCTAGAAAAGATGGATTTTAGTTAGAAAATATAGAAAAAATAATATGTTTTAGCTAAAAAAGGTCATCAGTTAATTATTAGTATTATAATATTAATTTTTTTTATTAAATAAAACCACCCGTGATATAATTGGAAAAAGAGAGATTTCGTGATAAAAAAAGGAGGGATTTTAGTTAAAGAAAATAGAAAAGGTAACGTGAAAATTAAAAAAGTGACTTGTTTTAGGTGAAAAAGGTAATTGATTAGTTCACAGTAATTTTAATTTAATTATCTTAGTTTACTAAATAAAATTTCTCATAATGTTTTTATAAAATGAGAAATTAATGTTGTCCATGATATTTATAGGAAAAAAGGAAATTTAATTTGAAAAGATGGAAAAAATGTTACGTTTTAGCTCAAAAGGTAATCGGTTAATTATTAATATTATAATATTTTTATTTTATTTTTATTTAATAGAACCGCCCGTGATATAATTGGAAAGAGAGAGATTTTAGTTATGAAAAAAGAGAAAAGATAATGTGTTTTAGCTGAAAAAGATAATTGCCCGTGATTTAATTGAAAAAAAAAATTAGTTAGAGAAAAGGTAAGTCCTCAGTTTGTAAAATAAATAAAAAAAAGGAATTTAATTAGAAAAGAAGGAAAAAAATGGTATGATTTAGTTTAAAAGGTAATCAGTTAATTATTAATATTATTATTTTATTATTTTATTTTATTAATATTATAATATTATAATATTATTAATATTATAATATTATTATTTTTATTTTTATAATATAAAAAGTATTGTTGGATTAAGAATTAATATTTCATATTATATTTAATAGTGAATTAAGAATCTCTTGAAAATGTTCTTAGACAAAATTAATTTGCATGCAACTTTACTTGCATTTTTTTATGGCGGTAACTGGAATTACCATTGGTAATTAGAAAAATGACAAAAATAATTATTGTCTTTCCTTGGAATATTTATTTTCGAACTTGTGTTCTTTATAAGATTGTTTCATGTTGCAAAGTTGTGCACCATGTACTGTACACAGTTCATGTTTTTTAGTTTGAAGACCAATTCAGCTGCTTCCTAAGTAACCTGATCTAGCACTGTACCGCTTTACCAAGCACCATCGTTCATTCATCAAGTAATGAGCCATTTTGTTGCCGTAGGCGCACAAATGGCCATTCACAATGTATGGTGCCTATAGTCACAGGGCACAGCTCTAACCTTTGCATCAATGCAGTATCTTTTTTGTGCACAGGCCTGTTGTCATCAAGACAAATTTTGCTTAATTGCGCAACATCTTCTTCTACAGAAAGCCAATACACAGCTTCCAATTCAGCAAAAACATGTCGCATGTATGTATGGACGAGAAATCTGTATCACTCAGGATTGTTTTTCTATAAGAATTGGAGCTGATTGTGATTTTATTAACTGTGAAGGTGAGATTTGTTACATTTTTGCTAAGGTAGGGGGTAACCTAATTTGGCAAGGCCTTAAGCTAAAGTTAAACATTCCCGCAATCTTAGCACTGGTATCTCAGCCAATCTTTAAGAATCAACATACAGACATCAATAGTAACTTCACTCTGAATCAAGATCCAATGTAGGAGTAGGACAATCTGTAAAAAACTAAAGGTTGAATTGGACAACGAATATAGTGCCACAAAACACAAGCAAAAAAGAATTTAAGTACACCTTCACCACTAAAGATTTCTCCAGAGTCCATAATCTAATCAAACATATTGGCCAGTTATGCCCCTTACAGTACTTACATATTCGGCTTCCTCACCTTAAACTTGCATCTATTTCTGCATGTGATGAGCATTATTAAGACCAGAATTTGCGTAGTATTCATAGACTAGCAACTGGCATATTACAGAAGGTTGCACGAGATGTGTAGACCAGCTTGTCAGATTCCTTCATTTTGAACTCAACTGCAACTACAGTTAAGTTCCTTCCACTCCTTACAACGGAGGCATCAACTACCACCTCTGCCTGCAAATGTAAAATAAAGCACCAACTTAAAACACACAGTAAGTTGGAACACAGCCTAAATCACTTCCGTTCGTCCATGTACATTAAAATCATACAATCTTGAAAAACAAAATCGACTATGTGTAGGAAGAGTGGATAAATCACAAGTAATGGAAGGACAGAATACATAATTAGCATATCGTCTAACAAAAAATTAAGGTTTTACAGATCATCCTCATGACCTTTTAATCCAACCAAATACATCATTAGTGTTACATAGAAGATAAAATAAGTTAATGTATATACCCTTGATGCCTTTTTGTACCTAAAGACTTATGAAAATACATAATCGGGTAATAAGCCACCGAAACAGGGGACTATGCTGTTGACACTGCCAGTTAGAGCCTAGAGAACAGAGTAGATAAGTAACATCTTGCACCAGGCATTCCAAATCTATTAGTTCTGGGAACCATAAATTATCTTGTTGATATCTTTCTATTAAAACAAAATCAAAAAAATTATAAATTGCTGCCCTAATTTTTTTTTTTGTAGATCCCCGTAACCAACATTCACATATTGACCTAAAGCATAATAAACTGAAAGAATAACGAGAATTACACATTCAGATCAAGTGTTTCGGAATAAGCTAAAAAAATAAATGAATAATTAAGAGTCGAAGAATTGACTACTTGAATTCGACAAACTTACTTCGCGTGGTGCAGAGGAGAGGTAAGAATTACTCAATTCTCCAAGAAAAAGCTCTTTTTCTTTGCCCACAACAGTTCGTGCACAATCTAATGCAACCATCTCTGCGACAGATGCTATTGCCCCACCATGCAGTCCTCCAAAAATATTCTGAACCCCCAATGAGAAAAAAATTAGTCTTCTAGCAAAAGTGAGTAGAATATGTACATTAAGGTTAATTTATCAACCCAAAAAATAGACTTTCAAGTGGCGGAGCATTCAGGTAACTTCGCAAGCATGATTTACATAGTAAGGGAACATCAAATGCACGTTAAGATAGCTGATATACATAAAGACACGTCTGATTAGCAATTTCTATAACGCAATTTTATATAAGGACATACAGCTTAAAAACAGAGCAGCTTACAGTGACAACAGGTTTGACACAGAGGAAGAAAGATATGCGGCCGCTTTCAACATGAACAACCTTAAGAAGACCCCGAATTATGTTTGAAAAATAATTCTTAACGTCATATTCTACTGGGATTGTGTCTGAGACTCCAAGCCTCCTGAAAGAATCCTCAAGTTGTGAGACCTTCTCTGGAGACACTTCTTTGATGATTGTTTCTTGTAAAATGGAACTTGCGGAGTTTTTTCCCATCCTGATTCTTGTTTTCCAGAAAGAAGTAGTACAGATACAGATCTGATGTATCTAATTCTTGCCCATACAATAAGTGAACATCGAACTTGGAAGTTGACATGATTATTTAACGAGGCCCTTCCTCGTGTGACACATGATTCGAACACGTTGGAGTATTTTATTATCTTTCAACAATGCATACAATAATATGTCTATGATCTGTCCCTGGTCATAAAATATATGAATTCTCTGCTCAACTGATAATTTATGGTCTTAACAAACATGTGTCTGTGTTGAGGTAAAATATTCATTCGGATGAAGATAAACTTTTTTAATTGACTACAAAACTGAAAAGAACAGCCCTGCCAATCATTTTTCTACAAACTACATTTCAAAAGATATGATAGTCATTTTATTTACACTAAGTGGAAAATTTATTATGATCAGGACTCACCGGCCATACCTTCAACTCTAGATTAAAATCCCCCTAATCTGTACTCTGAAACGACTCCGGCTCTTTTTGAGTTCCTCCATTCCCAGTAAGCACCAAGATTTTTTGTCTCTAAGGTGACTCTAACACGATCCTCCAAAAAAGCCCTTATCAGCCCATACAACATTGCACAAAACTCAACTATCCTTCTTTCCTCAACACCTAAAGAACCTGCAGCCACCATTCTTAAAATCTTGCCTCTATGATTACGTACTACCATGCCTATCCCTAACCTTTTTTCGTTCCGCGGAGGTTGCTCGGTAAAGAAACCATGCACATTAATTTTGACAAAGCCATATTCAGTGTGAAACCATAGCAGCAGAACTAGAAAAAAAACAGAAGCAGAATATAAAATATGCATTAAAAAATAACACCAGAGTTGATAAAATATAGGGCCTGGCATGTCTTGCAAGATCATCAGCTCCCTGATTATAAATTCTGTAAAAATCTGTTTAAATTGCAAATTTGCAATCATCTCAGGAAGTACACTCCTAACTTCATCATCGTAGATCAAGTGCTGTGTAACCAAGAATTTTGAATTTATCCGGTGCTTGAACTAATCCTCCACAGTCAAAGTATATGAGGCCATTTGAGTTGCCCCAAGAGCTCTAAGATATATCTTAATCGAAAGGAGGGATACATCCATTTCGCGTAGGCACTGTTTTGTGCAGTAGAACGATTAGGGAAAAAAATGAAGATCAGGTTATTGTCACTGTCCTTAAAAAACGCCGCGATGTCTGCCTTTGCCTTTATAACTACATCAGTAGAAATTACCCAATAACTCCATTAATAAGACCTGTGACCTCAAAACTTTCATGAAGTAAATTTGTGGTCACTTGCTTTTATGCAAGAGATTTGCACCAGCTGGATTAACATTTCATGAAGAAGACTGAAAGCCATGTACCACCTTTTAGCTCTGTACATTATTAGGGATTTAATCTCCTCTTCTTATTCCAAGTCTCTTGAAAACAAAATGATTTCTACTTTTTTTGATAAAATCGTACTTGCATTAAAATATCTCAAGGTTACAGATGATACAATCTCGAGCGGAAACATTTCACTCCGAAAGACCTGACATAGAATATGTCGCCCTCGCTAAGCAATGAGCTACAATATTCGCAGACCTAAGTGTGTAACACACTAACACTTCATCAAAGTGTTTATCCATATTATCCGTACAAGCCTCCAAGATAATATAATCCAGCACCAAAAACTCACATAAACGGTGAGAGAAAAGCAAACTCACACAAACAAGCGGTGAGATAATAACAAACTCACACAAAGGTGAGACAACAAAAAAAAATCGATCTTACAATCGGAAAAGGCTTAGAATCCTTAGATCCGAATTAAACATAGATCAACTAAAAACCGGAATCTTCGAGGTTTAAACAACACTCGATTTTATTGAATTAGACAAAAGGTGGCGGGGCGGCGGGGCGGCGGAGCGGCGGAGGGGCGACGGGGCGGCGGAGGGGCGCGAAGGGCGGGCGGCAGAGGGTGGGCCGGGGATGGATTGGAGCTGCGTTGGTGTGAAGGAGGAGATCAGGAGAGATGGCTGCGGAGGTTAACGGAAATGGCGGTGGTGAAGGGGAAAAACGGAGAGGGAGAGGCGGAGTCGGAGGGGGAGGGGGTGGGGGTGGGGGTGGGGGTGGGGGAGGAGGGGGCTGCGGGGTGGAGGGCCGGCGGCTATGGTTTAAGCGACTCTCATGTGAGAGAGAGAGTTCAGGTATAAGATGGTACACAAAGCCATGATTTCTACTTAAGTGTAAGGTAGGTCTGTCAACTGGTCGAATTTGAATCGGATCATCATATCCGAATCCATTTAATTTTAACAAATTCAGACCTGTCGAATTTGGATCGGATCATCATATCCGAATCCATTTAATTTTAACAAATTCATATCAGATTGATTGGATCATAGATAAAAACATACTAATATATAAAAATAAGATTAATTAGGTAAAATAAGGTTAATATATAGATTTGCTATTTTCCGTTTATCAGGACTCATGAGTCATGAGCATACCTATTTAAATATTTCAGTTTTTGTTCAAATAGATATTCTTTTTTCTACATATCACGTTTCTATTTTTAGTTCAAAACCATTTCAAAATATTATAAGCTAGTAAAATATAATACGGAATTTAAGCTGCAAAATATAACATACTTATCAACAAAAAGTTAACAACAAACATTCAGACAATCACTATTCTTATATGTTTATCCTTATCATCATTATCCACAAATAAGTAAACCTCAAGTAATATATACACATACAAAAACTTTATCTTGAGAGTAAAAATGACTGCAAAAATTTAATTCTTGTTTTATATATCTGGTTACTATTTGTAATTGCATTGAGGTGACATATGATTCTCGATCCTTTATCATCAATGGTGAAAGAAAATTGCTCGATCATCTCAGGTTCAATTCACTATCCGAGGAGTACACCTGAGGTAATTAAGTTCGTTCTATACTTGTTGCATGTACTACAATTTTATTTTATAAAAATTTTACATAAACAATAAGTCTATACAGAGGAAGTCGGGCAAAAAGCTGTGTCGCAATAAATTTTTTAGCTTAATTTTAATGATATTCATCTACCATCAATCCTAGAAATTAACAAGATTTTTTGTTTAATAATTATGTAAATGTAGATGTGGCCGGATTTGATTAAAAAAGCAAAAGCGGGAGGTCTCAATACAATAAAAACTTACTTTTTTTTGGAATGCTCATGAACCTCAACGACGTCAATATGATTTTATCGGAAATTTGGATCTCATGAGATTTCTCAAAATTATACTAGACGAGAAAATGTACATTATTCTAAGGATCCCTTATGTTTGTGCCGAATGGAACTTTGGGTATTAATTTACTTCTGCTATGTTTGCTTCTCTTAATAATATATAGCTTAATGCAAGAAATAAATTGTTTTTCATTTTGTCCATTTAGTGGATTTTCTGTGTGGCTGCATAATATGGAAGGGGTTAAGTTAGGACGGCCAACGCAGTATTTATGGTATAGTTGCGTTCTTTTCTGGGCTCTACTTTATTTTGTACATTTATGTTTTATTTTATACAATCCTTCTCTTTAGTAAAACTTTTTAAAAAAATTGTTATGTACTTTATTGATTTTCAGAATGAGATGCAAAATTTTACAACTTTTGTCGACATGACCAAGAAAGAAAAGCTTTTTACTCAGCAAGGTGGCCCAATTATCATCTCACAGGTTCTACATTTTTCCAGACTCTCCTTGTTTTTTTCTCTTTTAGTTCATTGATGATGTTAATATAGTTCTAATTTGATGTATGCTACTACTACGTAGTTGGTTCTACTAGTTGGTTATGTGCATTACATCACAATAATAGTTTAAAATAAATAAATTATTTGTTTTAACCAAAGATAAATTAACTTTTAACAATTTCCAAAGTGTACACTAACAATTAATGTAAGATAATAAATTTATAAATTTTTTTATTTGAAGAAGGTGGGGAACGAACATAAGGTTTGGAATGGAAAGGTTGTATCAGGTATAAGGTTTGTAGGATAGAAGAGTAACTCAAAGAAAGGAAGTGAAGCAATCGCTATTAGTTCGAGTACGAGATATGTAAGCCTTGATCAGACAGAAGCGATCGATCGGGGGAGAGGATAGGAGAGGTTCCGGCTCTACCAAAAGTAGTTTATATTGTGGTTTGGTTGTTTTTCACTTTTAAGCACCTGTATATACGTATTTATTTTCGATCATCAAAACACATTTAAGTCATGCTTTTAAATATATAGGCTAATTACTAAATATATACATGTTAGAAAATGGAAAGTTTGAGGCATATTTATAATATGTTCTTGATGTAATTTCCTGAATCTAACAAGTGAAGGTTGTTCCTTGTAATAGGGACTTAAACTTTCATGTTTGGATCTAAGACATTTTCTTAGTGGAATCCATAAATAAATTGAGTTGAAGTAGCTTGCTTGAAATGGGTTATGTGGGTTAGTTAGTTGAAATAACTTGAGTCCCACATAGAATTGGTAATGAGAGGTTGGTGACTTTATATAGCTCCATGTGCAAGTGTAGTGTATAACTACTAAGGCATGTGGGTGTGCATGGTTGTAGTGTGAGCCTCGCGCGCACACACACGCGCGCCGCCGCCGCCTGCCTTGCCACGCCACGACACGACACGACTCGGGTCGGGTCGAAGGGCGATTTGGGCGAATGTCTCGGCGTCTCGCGTACGCGAGGCGACCTGGGCGAGGAATTTTATTACCTGGAATATTGATTTATTTTAACAGGTGTCAGATTTATTTGTTATAGCAGTACTGGAAATGGATGGATCAGTATTGGATAAAATCCTGGACTGGATCAGTACTTGGAACAAATCCTGATGGACTTAGTCAGACATCAGATACTGATGGACTAAATCCTGATGGATATCAGTTCCTGACGAGCACTGAATCCTGATCCTGACGGACATCAAATCCTGATGCTACTGATGGCCAGATCCTGACGCAGTTGTAACTGAAAAATAAATACTGATGCAGTTAATGAAATTAAATCAGAATATTTACTTTCCTTTTAAGGCATATCTCTTACGTTTTATTTTTGGGTATTATATATATCGAAGATATAACGTTGAGAGATTGTAGGATACGTTAAGGAAAACCCTTGTTCGCTCTTCTTCTCTGTTCTCTCTCGACACAAACAGATTCTTTATATAATTCTTAGGCGAACTGAGGTGCTGGTCGTCGTTGATCTCTGGTGTATCTGTGAACACATTGATCGGAGCTGTTTTATCCTGGAACTGTTATTGCAGCAACCCAACACAGCATAAGTGGGGCAATAATCTCTTCAAGAACAGCCAAGTCTTCTCTAAGGGCTTGGTGACTCAGCTGTTCTTCTCTCTCTGATCAATATTGCTAATAGCTTCTGTGGGAGATAAGTTTGTTCTTACTTTTCTCGTTAATTACAGTCTCTAATTATATTCTTGTGTTGCCTTCGTGATTTGTTTCTGTTAATTGGTTTTATGCCTGTTCTTGTTTAATATATATCACTGCCTCATTGTTGTGTTTAGTGTAAAATACCCAACATTCTTGAAGAGATTATTTGTGTTATATATTGTTAATTAACAAGATGGTTAACGAAACTGAAACTCCCGTTGTTGAGACTGGCTCTGGGTCTATTGTTACTGTACCCACTATGGATTGGACTACGTACCGTTTCCCACAGCCTATTGATTTGTCAGGAATGCCTGATAAATTCAGTGGGGGTGTTGGTTTTTCTCGTTGGCAGAAAAAGATGAAATTGTGGTTAACGGTAAAGGGTCTATGGCCAGTGGTGCAGTATGAGAAACCAGTTATGGATAAGGAGAAAGCTGAAACTGTTAAGGCTTATACCATGTGGGAGGAAAAGGATGGGGTGGCTAGGGCTGCAATTCTGGCAGCTTTAGCGAACACTCTGTTCGATGTTTATTCATCTGACTCCTACACAGCTAAGCTCTTATGGGAGAAGCTTGACCAGACACATAATACTGACTCGCAAGGGTTGGAAAAGTATTCTGTGGCTAGGTTCCTTGATTTCAAACTGGTGGATACTAAATCCATGACTGAGCAGGTGCATGAGTTTGAGATGTTGGTGCATGCTTTGAAGGAGTCTGGTATGGACTTACCTGAAAAGTTTCAGGTTATGTCTGTGATTGAAAAGCTCCCTAAGTCTTGGGAAGAGTTTGCACTCTCCCTGAAAAGACAGAAAGGAGAGATCACTTGGACAAACCTGATGTTGGACATCTCTGTGCAGGAGCAACACAAGTCCAAGCAAGGACATGTGATGCCTACTGAACATGCTGGGAGTTCGAAGGTGAATGTAGTGACTGTAGGACAGAAAAGAAAGTCTGTCACTAAGAAGGAAAACACTAAGTCCAAGGACAAGAACAAGGCTAAGAAACCAAAGGCAAACAAACCATGTTGGTCTTGTGGACAGGTTGGTCATTGGAGCAAGGACTGTCCTGAAAAGAAAGCTAAGAAACCTGTTGTGGGAGCACAAGCTAACACTGTGCTTGGAACCACTGGTGGGTCAATGGTTAACATGGTTGTTGGTGAGGCTGTTGCTTCTGAAACTGACAACGGGTATGTGACCTACAACCCTGTACTTCTTTCCACTTATTCGTCTCATGAATGGTTGATTGATACTGGAGCTAATGTACATATTTGTACTGATATTACTCTGTTTGTATCTTATCAACAGACTCATGGAATGACTGTGACGATGGGGAATGCGAGTGTAGCTCAAGTACTTGGAATAGGAAACGTGGACCTGAAGTTCGCTTCTGGGCGTGTTCTATCCCTCACTAGAGTGCATCATGTTCCTGATATTCGTAGAAATATAATAAGTGGAAGTTGTTTAGTTAAGAATGATTTTGAAGTTTCTTTGAAATGTAATAAAGTAGTTATTACAAATACTGGTGTATTCTTTGGCAAAGGTTACTTGTCTGATGGATTATTTTTAATAAATGTTGAGCCTGTTTTGGGCAGTTTTATTAATAATAATGTTGTTCCTTCTGTTAATTGTGTTGAATCATCTGATTTGTGGCACGCACGTCTTGGTCACTTGAATTTTGGTGCTCTAAAGAATATGATGAACTTAGAGTTGATTCCAAAACATGCCATTGATAAGAAATCTAAATGTCAAGTATGTGTGTCTGCTAAACAAACTAGGAAACCCTTTCATAATGTGGTTAGGGATTCGAATGTGTTAGATTTAGTGCACACTGACATATGTGAATTTGGTGGTGTTTTGACCAAGGAACATAATAGATATTTCATTACCTTTATAGATGATTGTAGTAGATATTGTTATGTTTATTTGCTTAAACATAAAGATGAAGCACTAGATAAATTCATTATGTTCAAAACTGAAGCTGAAACACAAACTGGTAAAGTACTTAAACGTTTGAGATCAGATAGAGGTGGTGAGTATACGAGTAACTCGTTTAATGAATTTTGTAAAAGCAATGGTATAGTTCATGAGGTAACTCCACCATACACACCCGAGTCTAATGGGGTGGCAGAACGAAAGAGCAGAACTTTTAAGGATATGATCAATAGTATGTTGATTAATTCTGGGTTGCCTAAGTACATGTGAGGAGAAGCTCTGAATATGGCTTGCCATATTCTGAATAGAGTTCCTCTGAAACATATGGACAAGACACCTTATGAATTATGGACAGAGAAAAGGACTAGTTTAAAATATCTTCGTGTGTGGGGGTGCCTTGCAAAGGTACTTGTCCCTGAACACAAGAAAAAGAAACTAGGGCCGAAAACTGTTGATTGCATCTTTCTGGGCTATAGGGAAACCACTACGGCTATGAGATTTTTAGTGTTAAAATCTGACATAGACGGAATAGTGGCTAATTCCATAGTTGAATTTCGTGATGCAACATTCTTTGAGAATGTGTTTCCTATGAAGACTGGAATACCTCAGGGGATTCCTGATGATGATCCCACTCACACATTGAGGTCCATTCCTGATCATGTGGAAAAAATGACAAATGTGGGGGCAGATCCTGATAGTGGCCCTATTCCTGATGAAGTAGAGGAACCTAGAAGGAGTAAGCGTGCTAAGGTAGTCAAGGATTTTGGAAGTGATTTTATCACTTACAATATCGAGGATGAACCTTTAACTTTTCGACAGGCCATGGATTCTTCAGAATCTAGGTACTGGAAAGGTGCTGTAAAAAGTGAAATTGACTCTATTGTTTCTAACGGTGCATGGGAGTTGGTTGATCTACCTCCTGGGTGTTCTACTATAGGATGTAAGTGGGTCTTCAAAAGGAAGATGAATCCTGATGGCTCAATAGATAAGTATAAGGCTAGGCTGGTAGCTAAGGGATTTAAGTAAAAGGAAGGCATTGATTACTTTGATACATACTCTCCAGTTGCTAGAATGACAACAATCCGAATGCTTATAGCATTGGCTTCTGTACATGGTCTTATCATCCATCAAATGGATGTAAAGATAGCTTTTCTTCATGGTGAACTTGAAGAAGAGATTTATATGGATCAGCCTGAGGGATTTGTTGCCTCTGGTAATGAAAGGAAAGTATGTAAGTTAATCAAGTCTATATATGGCTTAAAACAAGCTCCAAGGGACTGGCATAAAAAGTTTGATGAAACTGTTTTAGAATCAGAATTTGTAGTTAATGAAAGTGACAAGTGTGTCTATTACATGGCTAAAGGAAATGAATGTATTATTGTGTGCCTGTATGTGGATGATATTTTGTTGTTTGGAACCAATATTGAGATTATTAACGAGACAAAAAGGTTCTTGAAAAGGCATTTTGAAATGAAGGATATGGGAGAGGCTAGTGTGATTCTTGGTATCAAGTTGACTCAGTCAACTGATGGAATAACCTTGTCACAATCTCATTATATAGAGAAATCTATACTTGAGAAGTATGGTTATTCAAATTGTAGAATCGCAAGTACTCCGTTTGATCCTAAAATTGCCCTTGTCAAGAATAGTTCAGGAGTACCTGTGTCTCAGTTAAGGTATTCTCAGATTATTGGGAGTTTGCAGTATCTTGCTAATGGTACTAGGCCGGATATTTCATATTCAGTGTCTAAGTTAGCAAGATATACAAGCTATCCAAACAAGACTCATTGGGATGCTCTTGATAGAGTGCTTAGATATCTGAAAGGCACCATATATCTTGGTCTACATTACAGGAGGTTTCCTGGAGTGCTAGAGGGATATAGTGATGCAAGTTGGATAGCTAAGAAGTCTGGTTCCAACGGAGTGACTGGATATCTATTTACCATAGCGGGTGGAGCAGTATCCTGGAAGTCTTCTAGACAGACTATTATAACTCGGTCTACCTTTGAGGCTGAGTTGTTTGCGTTAGATGCCACGGGGACTGAGGCTGAATGGTTACATAGACTCATGTCAATGTTACATGTAGTAAGTCGTCCACTTCCTGCTTTTGTTGTTCATTGTGATAGCCGTACAACTATCGACAAGATAAACAACAAGAAGTATAATGTGAAAACAAAGAGACATATCCAAGTTAGACTAAAGTCTATAAGGGGTCTAATGTCTGAAAGGATTATTGTAGTTGAGTTTATTGGAACTCAAGAAAACCTAGCTGATCCTTTGACTAAGGGGCTTGAGCATGCTGTAGTCCTTAAGTCTAGGTTGGGGATGGGACTGTTAGCCCATAGTAATTCATCTACAGCGGGAACCCAATACACATGAGAGGAGATCCCTCGAAAGTGTATTCAATGTGGTAATAACAAGTTGTAAGGGTGAATTGGTTGTACCTTTAATAACATAGATTGATACTCACGTATCTGGAGTCTATCCCCGGTAAACCTAAAAGGTACTGTAACTGCCAGAATAGCAAGAGTTATTTGAACTCTGAATGGGGTCAAGTCATTTGACGAGATGCTAGCAGTACATCTCTGGAGATGCCCAGCTAAGCGAATGTAATTGTGTGGTCGCAATTAGAGGAAAGGGTTATTCCTTGAAGCATTCGACGAACAGGATCTAGACATGACCATTAACGTCTCAAAGCCGTAGATTGGCACCATAGCCTTTGACTTGTCGTCGTCTATGGAGTGTGGTTACACCAAACGGATAAAGATTCAAGGTGAAATATTCCATCCGAATCCGGTAGCCATCGAAGTGGAGGACTTAGGAGGGTTCAAACCCCGAAGGGTACCTACTGTTGGGTATATTACAAACTACAGCAACAATGAGGCAGTGATATATATTAAACAAGAACAGGCATGAAACCAATTAACAGAAACAAATCACGAAGGCAACACAAGAATATAATTAGAGACTGTAATTAACGAGAAAAGTAAGAACAACTTATCTCCCACAGAAGCTATTAGCAATACTGATCAGAGAGAGAAGAACAGCTGAGTCACCAAGCCCTTCGAGAAGACTTGGCTGTTCTTGAAGAGATTATTGCCCCACTTACGCTGTGTTGGGTCGCTGCAATAACACTTCCAGGATAAAACAGCTCCGATCAATGTGTTCACAGATACACCTGAGATCAACGACGACCAGCACCTCAGTTCGCCTAAGAATTATGTAAATAATCTGTTTGTATCGAGAGAGAACAGAGAAGAAGAACGAACAAGGGTTTTCCTTAACGTGTATTCTTCTTAACGTTATATCTTCGATATATATAATACCCAAAAATAAAAAGTAAGAGATATGACTTAAAAGGAAAGTAAATATTCTAATTTAATTTCATTAACTGCATCAGTATTTATTTTTCAATTACAACTGCGTCAGGATCTGGCCATCAGTAGCATCAGGATTTGATGTCCGTCAGGATCAGGATTCAATGCTCGTCAGGAACTGATATCCATCAGGATTTAGTCCATCAATATCTGATGTCTGACTAAGTCCATCAGGATTTGTTCCAAGTACTGATCCAGTCCAGGATTTTATCCAATACTGATCCATTCATTTCCAGTACTGCTATAACAAATAAATCAGAAACCTGTTAAAATAAATCAATATTCCAGGTAATAAAATTCCTCGCCCAGGTCGCCTTGCGTACGCGAGACGCCGATACATTCGCCCAAATCGCCCTTCGACCCGACCCGAGTCGTGTCGTGACGTGGCGTGGCGTGGCGAGGCGGGCGGCGGCGGCGCGTGTGTGTGTGTGTGTATGCGCGAGGCTCACACTACAACCATGCACACCCATATGCCTTAGTAGTTATACACTACACTTGCACATGGAGCTATATAAAGCCACCAACCTCTCATTACCAATTCTATGTGGGACTCAAGTTATTTCAACTAACTAACCCACATAACCCATTTCAAGCAAGCAACTTCAACTCAATTTATTTATGGATTCCTCTAAGAAAATGTCTTAGATCCAAACATGAAAGTTTAAGTCCTCATAACAAGGAACAACCTTCACTTGTTAGTTTCCGGAAATTACATCAAGAACATATTATAAATATGCCTCAAACTTTCCATTTTCTAACAATCCCCCACGAATCCATACAGAAATGCATATCGATTCTCATCATGACTTGTTTTTCAGAGTAGGTACCCTTCCGGGTTTGAACCCTCCTAAGTCCTCTAATTCGATGGCTACCGGATTCGGATGGAATATTTCACCTTAAATCTTTATCCGTTTGGTGTAACCACACTCCATAGACGACGACAAATCAAAGGCTATGGTGCCAATCTACGGCTTTGAGACGTTAATGGTCATGTCTCGATCCTGTTCGTCGAATGTTTCAAGGAATAACCCTTTCCTCTAATTGCGACCACACAATTACATTCGCTTAGCTGGGCATCTCCAGAGATGTACTGCTAGCATCTCGTCATATGACTTGACCCCATTCAGAGTTCAAATAAATCTTGCTATTCTGGCAGTGACAGTACCTTTTAGGTTTACAGGGGATAGACTCCAGATACGTAAGTATCAATCTATATAGTTAAAGGTACAACCAATTCACCCTTACAACTTGTTATTACCACATTGAATACACTTTCGAGGGATCTCCTCTCATGTGTATTGGGTTCCCGCTGTAGATGAATTATTATGGGCTATCAGTCCCATCCCCAACCTAGACTTAAGGACTACAGCATGCTCAAGCCCTTTAGTCAAAGGATCAGCTAGGTTTTCTTGAGTTCCAATAAACTCAACAGCAATAATCCTTTCAGACATTAGACCCCTTATAGACTTCAGTCTAACTTGGATATGTCTCTTTGTTTTCACATTGTACTTCTTGCTGTTTATTTTGTCGATAGTTGTACGGCTATCACAATGAACAGCAAAAGCAGGAAGTGGACGACTTACTACAGGTAACATTGACATAAGTCCATGTAACCATTCAGCCTCAGTCCCCGTGGCATCTAATGCACACAACTCAGCCTCAAAGGTAGACCGAGTTATAATAGTCTGTCTAGAAGACTTCCAAGACACTGCTCCACACGCTAGGGTAAACAGGTATCCAGTCACTCCATTGGAACCAGACTTCTTAGCTATCCAACTTGCATCACTATATCCCTCTAGCACTCCAGGAAACCTCCTGTAATGCAGACCAAGATATATGGTGCCTTTCAGATATCTAAGTACTCTATCAAGAGCATCCCAATGAGTCTGGTTTGGACAGCTTGTATATCTTGCTAACTTAGACACTGAATATGAAATATCTGGTCTAGTTCCATTAGCAAGATACTGCAAACTCCCAATAATCTGAGAATACCTTAACTGAGACACAGGTACTCCTGAACTATTCTTGACAAGGGCAATTTTAGGATCATACGGAGTACTAGCGATTCTACAATTTGAATAACCATACTTCTCAAGTATAGATTTCTCTATATAATGAGATTGTGACAAGGTTATTCCATCAGTTGACTAAGTCAACTTGATTCCAAGAATCACACTAGCCTCTCCCATATCCTTCATTTCAAAATGCCTTTTCAAGAAACTTTTTGTCTCGTTAATAATCTCAATATTGGTTCCAAACAACAAAATATCATCCACATACAGGCACACAATAATACATTCATTTCCTTTCACCATGTAATAGACACACTTGTCACTTTCATTAACTACAAATTCTGATTCTAAAACAGTTTCATCAAACTTTTTATGCCAGTCTCTTGGAGCTTGTTTTAAGCCATATATAGACTTGATTAACTTACATATTTTCCTCTCATTACCAGAGGCAACAAATCCCTCAGGCTGATCCATATAAATCTCTTCTTCAAGTTCACCATGAAGAAAAGCTGTCTTTACATCCATTTGATGGATGATAAGACCATGTACAGAAGCCAATGCTATAAGCATTCGGATTGTTGTCATTCTAGCAACTGGAGAGTATGTGTCAAAGTAATCAATGCCTTCCTTTTGCTTAAAGCCCTTAGCTACCAGCCTAGCCTTTTACTTATCTATTGAGCCATCCGGGTTCATCTTCCTTTTGAACACCCATTTACATCCTATAGTAGAACACCCATGAGGTAGATCAACCAACTCCCATGTTCCATTAGAAACAATAGAGTCAATTTCACTTTTTACAGCACCTTTCCAGTACCTAGATTCTGAAGAATCCATGGCCTGTCGAAAACTTAAAGGTTCATCCTCGATATTGTAAGTGATAAAATCACTTCCAAAATCCTTGACTACCTTAGCACGCTTACTCCTTCTAGGTTCCTCTACTTCATCAGGAGTAGAGCTATTATCAGGACCTGCCCCCACATTTGTCATCCTTTCCACATGATCAGGAATGGACCTCGATGTGTGAGTGGGATCATCATCAGTATTACCCTGAGGTATACCAGTCTTCATAGGGAACACATCCTCAAAGAATGTTGCATCACGAAATTCAACTATAGTGTTAGCCACTATTCCGTCTATGTCAGATTTTAACACTAAAAATCTCATAGCCGTAGTGGTTTCAATATAGCCCAGAAAGATGCAATCAACAGTTTTCGGACCTAGTTTCTTTCTCTTGTGTTCAGGGACAAGTACCTTTGCAAGGCACCCCCACACTCGAAGATATTTTAAACTAGTCCTTTTCTCTGTCCATAATTCATAAGGTGTCTTGTCCATATGTTTCAGAGGAACTCTATTCAGAATATGGCGAGCCGTATTCAGAGCTTCTCCCCACATGTACTTAGGCAACCCAGAATTAATCATCATACTATTGATCATATCCTTAAAGGTTCTGTTCTTTTGTTCTGCCACCCCATTAGACTCAGGTGTGTATGGTGGAGTCACCTCATGAACTATACCATTGCTTTTGAAAAATTCATTAAACGAGTTACTCGTATACTCACCACCTCTATCTGATCTCAAACGTTTAAGTACTTTACCAGTTTGTGTTTCAGCTTCAGTTTTGAACATAATGAATTTATCTAGTGCTTCATCTTTATGTTTAAGCAAATAAACATAACAATATCTACTACAATCATCTATAAAGGTAATGAAATATCTATTATGTTCCTTGGTCAAAACACCACCAAATTCACATATGTCAGTGTGCACTAAATCTAACAAATTCGAATCCCTAACAACATTATGAAAGGGTTTCCTAGTTTGTTTAGCAGTCACACATACTTGACATTTAGATTTCTTATCAATGGCATGTTTTGGAATCAACTCTAAGTTCATCATATTCTTTAGAGCACCAAAATTCAAGTGACCAAGACGTGCGTGCCACAAATCAGATGATTCAACACAATTAACAGAAGGAGCAACATTATTATTAATAAAACTGCCTAAAACAGGCTCAACATTTATTAAAAATAATCCATCCGACAAGTAACCTTTGCCAAAAAATACACCAGTTGATAAGTGGCTTTTATATCCACTTGGAGCATTCTAAATTGGCTTAAATTGATTGTCTTGGGCTCAAGTTTCTGGTAGTTTTGATGTGTTTTGCTTAGTTGTGCAGATTTACGAGAAGGTTGACTAAGGTGGATGCTTTTATTATTTTTTGGGAATTAATTGATTAAAATTCGGAGTTTTTAAGAAGGGTTGCGCAGTCTACACTGTTTGGGCCATATCTTGAGTTCTATAAGTCTGTTTTCAGCCCGTAAGCAGTCCACGCGAAGATAACGAGATTCTCTATCATTCTAAGGTGGTCCAGAGGTCCAATTACGTCTGGAACGGCTCTGGAAAACAGAAGAAAAGTCAGTTACGAATTTCCTTAAGAAAACAGAATCAGTTTAGGAAACGTCTTTTGCAGAAATTCTGTTTTAACTCTATTTTGGGTATTTTCTTGCTGGGCAAGACTTTTAGAGCCTATTTAAACACATCCTACCATTGTAATAGAGATATACAGATTATGATAGTTTTATTATTTTGTAACCTAGCTTAGATTTGCAAGGGAGAAAAGGAGAGAAGGGTTCAACGCTCGTGACAAGCAACGGATCTAGATCTACTTCATCCTTTGTGTTACTTTGGATTATAGATTTGTTTTCTCAAACTCTTGTTTATTAATATAATTACGTCTTTTATTCATATCTTGTTATTTATCATGTTTTCATCAAATCCCACGATGATGAACAGTTCAATTATGGGCTAATCGTTGTCGTGGGATCCTAGTGAATTTATCTATGTAGCTTAGTAGTTTGCATGCCTTAAAGATTTATGTGTGGTGAATTCTTGATATCCTCGTATGGTTAATCTTAATGCTTTTGGATGCGTAGCTAACATCTAAATTGAATTGTTAATCTCTTGTGAAGTGAAAGTGGATCTTGAGATTTAGAACTTGCCATGCTAGCATAGGTTCATAATTGTTTATCAATATGGTTGTGGTGTGAGATGAAAATACTTATACCGCCCTATGTGATCTTTATGGATAACTTGTTCTTCAACCGTTATGTTTTCAAATTCTATAGACATATAGGGTCTAAGCATAATTGGTGTCTATTCATCTTCTATCTCTTTTGTGGATGTATGTTTAGTTTGGTATGCGTATGCTGACAGGTAGCGTATACTTGTTTCGTGTTATCCGATCAGATATCAAAACCATTGCACATAGTAATTAAAGGCTGCAACTCTAAGTGAAGTAGATGATGAAACTAGGGTTCCATGTTTTAATTCTCATAAGTAACTCGATTTCTATTCTTATTAATTAATTTAATTCTTAGTTTTATAATTTGCATCTTAGTTTAATTTAGTAATCCAATTTGTTATTTGTCTTAGCAGTGGATAAAAACCATACATTGGTGCATAGGTACATTAATTGAATTGAACACCATTCTAGATCTCTGTGGGAACGAACTTGATTTAATCATATATTACTTGTGACAACATGCGCTTGCGTAATTTTGCATAACAAGTTTTTGGCGCCGCTGTCGGGGATCATCGGTGTTTTTATTTTAGTTTATGTGCTTGTCATCAGTGGTCGTTAGCGTTCACTGACTCAGATTCTTATTTAGTTTGTTTGTTTCGTGGTGTTTCAGGTACTTAAGTTTGTATGCGAACACGCTTACAAGCTCGTTTGGAAGAACTGGCAGAAGACGATCTTGTAGTGGATAATAAGAACGAGGAAACTGAGACTACAGTAGCAATGGCAGACGCAGCAGCAGCAGCTAAGGCTTTGAGGGAGTATTCTCAGCCGAAACTCAATGATATCCAGTCTAGCATTATTAGACCAGCTATTGCAGCAAACAACTTTGAGATCAAGTCTGGCACAATTCAGATGGTGCAGAATTCAGTCCAGTTTGGGGGTGCTTCTACGGAGGATGCCAACATGCATGTTCGGGACTTTATTGAAATCTGCGACACTTTCAAATGTAATGGTGTGACGGATGATGCTATCAGGTTGAGGCTTTTCCCATTCTCTCTGAGGGATAAGGCTAAGAGCTGGCTACACTCTTTACCACCTGGTTCCATTACTACATGGGAAGATCTTGCTCAGAAGTTCCTTACTAAATTCTTCCCTATGGCGAAAACTGCAGCATTAAGGAACCAGTTGACTCAATTCCAACAGCAATCTGGCGAGACCTTGTGTGAGGCTTGGGAACGCTACAAGGAGATGTTACGCAAGTGTCCTCATCATGGCATGCCTGATTGGATGGTTATTAATGGGTTCTACAATGGGTTGGGAGCACAGTCTAGGCCTTTGCTAGATGCAGCATCAGGAGGAGCTCTGTGGGCGAAGAGCTATGATGAAGCTTATGATCTTATAGAGATGATGGCTGCTAATGAATATCAAAATCCAACCCAAAGGCTATCTCAAGGCAGGGCAGCAGGAATTTTTGATGTAGATACAGCTGCAATGATTACAGCTCAGTTGAAAGCTCTTGCTATGAAGGTGGATTCTCTTGCTAATTATGGAGTTCAGCAGGTGGCTAGTGTTTGTGAGTTGTGTGCGGGCGAACATGAGACAAATCAGTGTGCTATCTCTTCTGAATCAGCACAGTTCGTGAGTAATTTCCAGAGACCTGCTGCACCAGTTCCAGCCACTTATCATCCTAATAATCGGAATCATCCCAATTTTAGCTGGAGCAACAATCAAAATACTCAACAGTCGTATCAGCAAGCGAAGCCGTTCAATCAAGGCTATCAACAGCCCTATGCTCCAAAGGCACCATATCAACCTCCGGGATTTCAGCAGCAACCCCAGGCTCATGCGGGGCAATCTTCTAATGAGATAGATGATATGAGAGTGATGATAAAGAACCTACAAGCTGGCCAGAAAGTTTTGGAAACTCAGTTGGGGCAGATTACAAGTGCCTTGGTAAATATGCAACAAGGAACTCTTCCTAGTGATACGGAGACTAATCCAGGCAGGAGGGAAAGCAAAGAACAGGTCAATGCAGTTACTTTGAGATCTGGAAAAGTCACAAGTGATCCTAAATCAGCAACTGAAGAAGATGTAGATGTTCAGAATCAGCAAGTTGAAAAATCTGCGGTGCCCGAAATTGGGAAATCTGATTTAGTGGCTGATCAGCTAGATGGTGAGAAGAGCAAGAAACCTGTTGAAAAGTCTACTCTGGAACAATCTTCAATGAATAATCAGATCTATCCACCTCCTCCATTTCCTGGACGTTTGAAGAAAAGTCAAGAGAAACAGTTTCAGAAATTTATGGATGTCTTCAAGAAACTGTCCATTAACATTCCTTTTGTTGAAGCATTGGAGCAGATGCCGAGATATGCAAAGTTCATGAAGGATATTTTGTCACGAAAGAGAAGGTTGGAAGATTTTGAAATAGTGGCATTAACGGAGGAGTGCAGTGCGGTGTTGCAACAGAAATTGCCACCTAAACTTAAAGATCCAGGAAGTTTCACTATTCCATGCACTATTGGCAACCTTTCTTTCAACAAGTGTTTATGTGATTTGGGAGCTAGTATTAATCTCATGCCCTTGTCTGTTTTCAAGCAACTTGGTCTACCGGAGCCAAAGCCGACTAACATCTCTTTGCAGTTGGCTGATCGATCTATCACTTATCCGAGGGGCATAGTGGAGGATGTTTTGGTAAAGGTTGATAAGCTCATATTTCCAGCTGATTTTGTGATCTTGGATTTTGAAGAAGACAAGAAGATTCCCATAATCTTGGGAAGGCCTTTTCTAGCTACGGGTCGTACTTTAATTGATGTGCAAAAAGGAGAGCTTACAATGAGGGTGCAAGATCAGAGTGTCACCTTTAATGTGTTCAAGGCAATGAAATTTCCGACAGAGGATGAAGAATGTTGCAGTGTGGATATAGTTGATACGGGTCAGAGAAAGAAGTTTGATCAGTTATTGAGTGAAAAATCTGACATGCACATGCTTAAGCATCCCATTAGTGATTCCATTGACAGTTCTTCGGTTCGTGATCTTTCGAATGTCAAGCTTGGGAAACTTCCACCACATTTGAGGTATGTCCTTTTGAATAATGAGCTAGTGATTTTTGAAGAGGGGCATGATAACGTGTTGCGAAGGTGGAAAGCCAATGATAAGGAAGAAGAAATTTTTGTTCAGCCGGATGAGTCGGAGAAGCACTTTAGAGGTGTGAAAAAGAAAAAGAAGAAGATTTGGCCGTTGGGTAGTAAAATTAGGTTGAAGTCTGAAGGAAGAAATTTGTGGAAAGCGAGCAACCAAGATGTCAAAGTTCGTATGAATGGTTTGTCTGTTGAAGATGGTTCGGTTATTCTTTTGAAACCGCCATGATTTGAGGAAGTAACGTCAAGCTATTGACGTTAAAGAAGCGCTTCGTGGGAGGCAACCCATGCATTAGTGTAGGAAAAAAAAAATTTTTTGAGTGTTGTGAAAAAAAAAAAAAAAAAAAAAATGAAAAAATCGAATTTTTTGGGTGTCACGCAGGAGGAACCTGCGTTACAGGGCAATTTACGCGCCTGTTGCGCAAGTTGCGCCTGCGCAACTGGAAAGGAAGCAAGTTGCCCCTGTGTGGCGCAGCTTGCTGTCACGTTACTGGAAAGGGGGCAGTTTGCCCTTCACTGAAGCAGTTGGCGCGTGGAGTAGGATTGAAAAAAAAAAATTCATCAGCCTATCACTGTTATGCCGCAGGTTTGTAGTGTTTATGTGTATTAAAAAATAAATTCCATCAACCCAAAATCTTTTTATATCCCCATCTCTTCCCTAAATCTTTTCCTATTTTAATTCCAAAACCCCTCATCTCTCCTTAAAAAAATTCCAATTCCTATTTCTTTTCTAATTTTTTTTTCTTTTATCCATTAAATATTTGTTCTATCCTATATCAAATTCCAATTTCCACCAAAATTTTTTCCTATTCACATTAAAATTCTTATATTCATCCTATCACTCCATGGCCTATATATACCCATACATACACACCCAATTCATTATCTACCTCCTCTACATCTCTTAAAAATTCAAGTTTGGGGGAAAATTAGTACAAGTTCACCTCTTTGATTCGTAGTGGGAATTCTTTTCTCTATTTTATTACGAATTTGTGTTCTTGTAAATTGGGGTTTTTGTATTATTTCTGTTACTTGGGTATTTTTGGTGTGATTCTGCTTGGTGGTTTTTGGTGGGATTTTTTGAGGTGGTTATTGGTAGAGCTTCTTGTGAGTTGGGTATTGATTCTTATGGCTTCTAAGCTTGGGAGAGGTGATGCTAATTGTTATAAAAAGGGGATTTTTGCCGAACAAGCTTGTTTGAGTTGCGATGGGGACGGATATTTAAGGCGCCTTGCAGGTATGTTTTCTGCTATCCCTTGTATTTACTTCCATTCAATGAGGACATTGAATATTTTAAGTTTGGGGGTGGTTTGAGGGATTAGTAGTTGTTGTTGTATTATTTGTTCATGTAGGATTTCATGCTTTGCATATTAGTAGTAGTATTTATGCATATATGTTCGTGTTATCTACGTTTGTTTCATATAGGACATTCTGTTTTTATTTTCGTAGATCATGTGAGTTCATAGTAGTTTGCATTTGCACCCATGCTTGATAGGAATTTTGTGTTGTTGACGCTTTTGATTGAGAAGTGATATGCTTTGTTCTTGTGCACACACATACACTAGTAAGTTGAAGCTAGTAGACTTATTGAATGTTGTAAGTGATTAGAAGGACATGAATATGTGCAAGATGATTTAGTTTGCATGCTTTGAATACAAGTGGTGCGTTAGAGAGATTTTTTGCTTGGGATTGAGTATGTTTTTCCACCAAGTGAGTTTTTGAGCCTTATTGCATATTATTTGCAATTTATTCGTTTGCTTGAGTGTCCACGGATTGTTTGCATTGCTAGCAGTTGTTTGAGGTCTTTCTTGAAACGCATGACATTATTTGACGATTAAAATGATAAAGGCAATTAGGAATAACCGCATATTTTCCCATATTACCACACCATGTTTACATGATCAATTAGTTAACCCATTGAGCTTAATCCTATTTTTTCGGTGACATACCACATTACTTGCCTAGACCTTTTTCTTGTATTGGCCTTACATTAATTTGAACCCACATTGTCAAAGGCTAGTAGAGTGCTTAAGGGAGTAATAAGGTGTGCAAGGGAGGGGTTATTGTTGTTCTTACTTTTGGGGGAAATATTGAAATTGGGTTTGGTTGTTTACTTGATAGTCGACATATGTAATAAATTATGGGATCATTGTTATTGTTTATATTATTGTTTGTGTTCTATTTAGCTCTCGAGAAAGAAAAAAAAAAGAGAAAAAAAAAAAGAAGAAAAAGAAAAAGAAAAAAAAAACAAAGAAAAAAAAAATATATATTATGAGAGCATGTTTGTGTTTGTTGCGATCCTATTTTAGTCGACTAGTCGAGTGTTTGTTTTAGTAAAAATTATATGGGGGGGAAATATGGTGTTGTGTATGATTTATTATCGTTCCTACTAGCTTTTGACACTACACCTGTTTTGGCTTATTTGACATACCTTGTCCCTAACCCCGTTACAACCCAATTAAAGACCTTTTGATTATCGTCATTGATGTATGTTGTGTTAAGAGTTAGATTGATACCAAATGTCAAGCATGCTTATGATTTTGTTGGAATTGAGTGATACACTTACCCTTGTTCTTGAGTGAAAATTCTTTTGTGAGTGGATTGTGAGTGTTTGCTTGTTTTTGCGTATGAGATCCCGAGTTTTGTCTCAAAGATGTACTCTTGTAGGCTTAGCATGTTTACTAACTTATTCTTACACTTGACATGGGCTTGTGAGAACTTATGCATGTTCATTGAGTAGACTATGTGAATACTTGCACTTTCGACACCAAGACATTGTGTATTTACTTTGATTCTTAAGTTGATATGGCATGAGAGGATTTGAAGGTATGGTAGGTTAGATTAATTGCATTTGCATATTAGTTGCATTCATGCATTGCATTGCATTAGGTTAAATGGATTTTGTGGGTACATTCGCTATAGGCCCTCACGAGACCTTACTCGTCCACTAGGGCTGCCTAGGGGTTTAAAGGGCTTGTTGCATATGCCAAATGCAACCGTGATCACCTACGGAAGTGGTACTAGTTAGTTAGTTAGTTGTAATTGTTTATGCTTGAGGACAAGCATCGGTTTAAGTTTGGGGGTGTGATAAGTGGCTTTTATATCCACTTGGAGCATTCTAAATTGGCTTAAATTGATTGTCTTGGGCTCAAGTTTCTGGTAGTTTTGATGTGTTTTGCTTAGTTGTGCAGATTTACGAGAAGGTTGACTAAGGTGGATGTTTTTATTATTTTTTGGGAATTAATTGATTAAAATTCGGAGTTTTTAAGAAGGGTTGCGCAGTCTACACTGTTTGGGCCATATCTTGAGTTCTATAAGTCTGTTTTCAGCCCGTAAGCAGTCCACGCGAAGATAACGAGATTCTCTATCATTCTAAGGTGGTCCAGAGGTCCAATTACGTCTGGAACGGCTCTGGAAAACAGAAGAAAAGTCAGTTACGAATTTCCTTAAGAAAACAGAATCAGTTTAGGAAACGTCTTTTGCAGAAATTCTGTTTTAACTCTATTTTGGGTATTTTCTTGCTGGGCAAGACTTTTAGAGCCTATTTAAACACATCCTACCATTGTAATAGAGATATACAGATTATGATAGTTTTATTATTTTGTAACCTAGCTTAGATTTGCAAGGGAGAAAAGGAGAGAAGGGTTCAACGCTCGTGACAAGCAACGGATCTAGATCTACTTCATCCTTTGTGTTACTTTGGATTATAGATTTGTTTTCTCAAACTCTTGTTTATTAATATAATTACGTCTTTTATTCATATCTTGTTATTTATCATGTTTTCATCAAATCCCACGATGATGAACAGTTCAATTATGGGCTAATCGTTGTCGTGGGATCCTAGTGAATTTATCTATGTAGCTTAGTAGTTTGCATGCCTTAAAGATTTATGTGTGGTGAATTCTTGATATCCTCGTATGGTTAATCTTAATGCTTTTGGATGCGTAGCTAACATCTAAATTGAATTGTTAATCTCTTGTGAAGTGAAAGTGGATCTTGAGATTTAGAACTTGCCATGCTAGCATAGGTTCATAATTGTTTATCAATATGGTTGTGGTGTGAGATGAAAATACTTATACCGCCCTATGTGATCTTTATGGATAACTTGTTCTTCAACCGTTATGTTTTCAAATTCTATAGACATATAGGGTCTAAGCATAATTGGTGTCTATTCATCTTCTATCTCTTTTGTGGATGTATGTTTAGTTTGGTATGCGTATGCTGACAGGTAGCGTATACTTGTTTCGTGTTATCCGATCAGATATCAAAACCATTGCACATAGTAATTAAAGGCTGCAACTCTAAGTGAAGTAGATGATGAAACTAGGGTTCCATGTTTTAATTCTCATAAGTAACTCGATTTCTATTCTTATTAATTAATTTAATTCTTAGTTTTATAATTTGCATCTTAGTTTAATTTAGTAATCCAATTTGTTATTTGTCTTAGCAGTGGATAAAAACCATACATTGGTGCATAGGTACATTAATTGAATTGAACACCATTCTAGATCTCTGTGGGAACGAACTTGATTTAATCATATATTACTTGTGACAACATGCGCTTGCGTAATTTTGCATAACACCAGTATTTGTAATAACTACTTTATTACATTTCAAAGAAACTTCAAAACCATTCTTTACTAAACAACTTCCACTTATTATATTTCTACGAATATCAGGAACATGGTGCACTCTAGTGAGGGATAGAACACGCCCAGAAGCGAACTTCAGGTCTACGTTTCCTATTCCAAGTACTTGAGCTACACTCGCATTCCCCATCATCACAGTCATTCCATGAGTCTGTTGATAAGATACAAATAGAGTAATATCAGTACAAATATGTACATTAGCTTCAGTATCAATCAACCATTCATGAGACGAATAAGTAGAATGAAGTACAGGGTTGTAGGTTACATACCCGTTATCAGTTTCAGAAGCAATAGCCTCACCAACAACCATGTTAACCGTAGGCCCACCAGTGGTTCCAAGCACAGTGTTAGCTTGTGCTCCCACAACAGGTTTCTTAGCTTTTTTTTCAGGACAGTCCTTGCTCCAATGACCAACCTGTCCACAAGACCAACATGGTTTGTTTGCCTTTGGTTTCTTAGCCTTGTTCTTGTCCTTAGACTTAGTGTTTTCCTTCTTAGTGACAGACTTTCTTTTCTGTCCTACAGTCACTACATTCACCTTCGAACTCCCAGCATGTTCAGTAGGCATCACATGTCCTTGCTTGGACTTGTGTTGCTCTTGCACAGAGATGTCCAACATCAGGTTTATCCAAGTGATCTCTCCTTTCTGTCTTTTCAGGGAGAGTGCAAACTCTTCCCAAGACTTAGGGAGTTTTTCAATCACAGACATAACCTGAAACTTTTCAGGTAGGTGATAAGTGGATTTTATATCCACTTGGAGCATTCTAAATCGGCTTAAATTGATTGTCTTGGACTCAATTTTGTTATAGTTTTGATGTGTTTTGTGTAGTTGTGCAGGTATGCAAGAATATCTAAGCTTTTGTCATTTTTGGAGATTTAATTGATTAAAATTCGGATTTTCCGGGAAGGTTGCGCAGCTGATACTGTTTTGGCCATATCTGGAGTTCTAGAAGTCCGTTTTCAGCGATCTTACTGCCCACGTGAAGCTTGAGAGATTTTCTACAACCTGGGATAGGAAACAAGTGCAAGGGACATGCTGAACGAAGTCGCACACGTGTTCTTATAAAAGAAGGCCATGAATTTACTGTTTTGCCCTTTTTCTAATTCTAATTGTATTCTGGGCAGTTTTGGTACCTTCTTTAAATTATAATTGTAATATAAGGCAATTGGTTGTTGGGCAAGACTAGGAGTATCTATATAAACACATCTAGGGATGGGAAAAACGTGGTTCGTTAGAGAGATACAATTTGTACACAGCTTTTAGGGATTTTTCTGGAGAACAATTATTTTCATTGAAGATTGAAGATTAAAGGTTTCTTTTCTATATTCTTTTAATTATGATTTCTTCTATTAATTCTTGTTTTGTTAATTTAATTATGTGTAATTAAATCTCTAATCTGAGGATTGGGTAGTATTCCTTGGTATTCATGTGTGTTTAATTATCTGTGATTTTCTTGCTTTGCTGATCTGTTATTGAGGGCTTAACACAATTAGGGGAGTCATGAACCTTTGATTGGATTTTAGGGATTGTAATAACTTGGAAGAGGAGTTGCGATTTTAGTACATGATTTAACAGACATAACTCGAATATTTTGATTGGAAGATTAATAGGAGAGTTGTGAGACTTATAATTCTTGGTGCGTAATAGTTTATGATTGTACTTTGATTGTATCATGGAAGTGACAATTAAGGTGTAGTTGTAGACATTATATTGTATCTTGGAAGAGAACTTTATAACCTTAGAAGAATTGTTTTCAGCAGAGTAAGAACGTAGACATCACATAGATATTGAATGTGCATTGAAACCAAGTGAAGAACCCCAGTTCTTGGATTGTTTTCCTCATATATTTTATTCTTGATTGATAATTAGTTTAATTTAGTTTATAAACAACCCAAACACTCTTTTACACTTCTAAATTGTGAGAGATAAGATACTTGAACTTGATATTACATTCAGTCCTTCCCTGCGAACGAACACATAAAAACACTACTAACAAATTGGCGCCGCTGCCGGGGAAGGCAGCAATGTTGAGTTTGAGTTAATTGTTTCTTGTAGTTGGATTTTATCTTTGTATATATTTTTCTTTTCTTTCTTTTTGTATTTCTTTCTTTGGTGTGTCTACAGGTTCTTTGAGGTAGACAACTTAAACAGGTTTTGAGGAGAGAGACTAGATGGAGTACAACTTTGGTTGGAACAATGCTCAGAATTTCTACAACAGTCAGGAACAATATCAAGACTTCAATCCTTACCCACAATTCAATTCCTATGAGGATTGTAATGCATATCAGGTGAATTCGTTCTATTCTGAGAACTCATTTTATGCTCCATATGCCCCTAGCAATGATTATTCATATTCATTTGAAAATCAATATCATGATGATGTTTATCCATATATGTGTAATGATGTTGATATGAGTTTAACTCAGTCTAATCCTTCTTTACCTGCTGATTGGGAGATTGCACTCAATAAAATGACTCAAGGAACTCAGTCTAATCCTCCCTTACTTTCTTTGGGAGTTTTTGATGAACCAACTTTAGAGATTGCTAGTGACAATGATATTCCATGTGATTCAATAGCTTGGTACGAGGAGAATGCTAAACTAAATAATTTTATTTGGGAAGTTCGAGCAGTGTGGCATGAAGGTTGTTATCGAACTCCTCCTTGTGTCAATTTTCCTCTATGCCATGATTCTTGTTTAGCAATTGATGATAATGTTGTGTTTGATGAGTCTACTTGTGTAGTTGATAATTGTCCCATGCGCATTAATGATAATTTGGATGCAATTGAAATTCTACCAAATCTAGAAAATTTTGAGTTTAATACATTGGTAGACGAGATTAAAATTGATGAGTGTCCAATTATAAAAGAGAAGGAAGTTAAGATTGATTAAGTTGAAAATCTTGCTTTAGAGTATAAGGATCCGATTTGGGAGGAGTATATGAGTCGTACTTATAATGATTATTCTAACGACTTTTCTAGCTATTTTGATGTTTCCAAGTTTCTTGAGCATGATAGGTTCTTGAAAGTTTTCGTACCTTTCAGTGGATCTAAGACATATATGTACTTCATAATTTTATTACTAATTCGTAAATATGTGCATCTATTTGCTTTTTCTCCTCACTGAAGATTTTATGTGTGAATAAGTCGAGCTAATGACGTTAATGAAACGCTTTGTAGGAGGCAACCCATGCATTAGTGTAAAAAAAAAAATCGAATTTTGAGTGTGTAACGCAGGTTGCGCCTGCGTTTCTGTTTCTGGAGCATTGTGTAACGCAGGCTGCGCCTGCGTTACTGGTCCTGGGGCAGCCTGCATGCCTGTCACGCAGGTTGCGCCTACGTGTCTAGGTGTGGGGCAGGTTGCTGTACGGGCGAGCAGCTTGCGCCTGGATCAGTTTTGTTGTCCGATTCTTTTGTGTTGTCAGCTGTTGTGTCATATAAAAAAAATATCTTTTCTCCCCATTCTATTTATACCCCTATTTTACCTAATTCTTTTCCTATTTCAAATCCAAAACCCCTCATCTCTCCTTAAAAATTCTAAACCTATATCTATTCTAATTCATATTTATTATTATTATTATTATTATTATTATTATTATTATTATTATTATTATTCATTATTCATTATTATTATTATTATTATTATTATTATTTATTTAGTTATTTATTTTATCTTATTTTTTTATTTTTTTATCCCTAATTCCTATTTCTATCATACATCAAATTTCATACCTTCTAAATTTTTTTTTCTTTTTACATTAAAATTTTTATTCATCCTATCATTCCATCTTATATTTATACCCACCTATACATACAAATCCAATTCCTCTTCTATTTTTTTTTTTAAATCTCTAGAAATTCAATTCTAAAGAGGAATTAATTGCAAGTTCACCTCTTTGATTCGTATTGGGTAAATCTTTTTCTCTAACCTTATTTTTATTACGAATTTATGTTCTTGTCAATTGGATTTTGTAGTGTTCAGGCAAGGTGGCCAGACTATGAAGCTCGTATGCGGTATCCATCGCCAGATTCTGATTCATCCGAGGAGGAGGACGAGTAGGTATGTTTTCTGCTATCCCTTGTATTTACTTTCATTCAATGCGGACATTGAATATTTTAAGTTTGGGGGTGGTTTGAGAGTTTAGTAATTGTTGTTGTATTATTTGTTCATGTAGGATTTCATGCTTTGCATATTAGTAGTAGTAAATTATGCATTTATGTTCGTATTATTTACGTTGTTTCATGTAGGACATTCTGTTATTTTATTTTCGTATACCATGTTCATGTTAGTTGCATTATCATGGCATGCATAATTCATGATCCCTTAGGACGAGCCGATTCTGATTGATAGGTAGATGTTTAATTGAGTGTGGTGATGATGAGTAGAGGGCTGATTTATAGTTTCTATGAAATTGACTTGCATGTTACGGGAACAAAATTTATTACACAGTCTCATTGTTTGCTTTTGGGCTAGGTTGAGGTCATGCTTGTTTGGAGTTTTGAGATTTAATCACTTGATTATATTTAGAATTTTCGTTATTCCCTTGATGGCGTAGGAGCACTAAAGTCTAAGTTTAGGGGAAACCAGGGATTTCATGCTAGTTGTTAATATTTGTTGAATAATGGCTAGGTGTCAAATGGCTAGTAGCCAGCTCATATTTATATGAGTAGTCTAGGGTTGGAATTGAGAATTCTCATTCCAGATTGCATGAAAAAAAAAAAAAAAAAAAAAAAAGAGTCAATAGTTTAATTGTTTAAATGCAGAATTAACCAGAGTGAGCTCTTTAATCCTTGAGTAATTAAGTCTGAGGGGATTTAGTCCTAGTAACCTAAAGCCTTGTGGTTTGGGATTGTTGACCTAACACTCGCTACATGGGTATTATTGTATAAGCCTTTTGGGGTCTCATTCATTGCACGGTTAAATAAGCATGCATATTGTTTATGGTATTATGTGTCGTAGTGTAGTAATAAAGCATGAATTCCTGGCTAACTTGAATGAGGATGGAGGTGTTTCTAAGTTATGAAGTGTCTACAGTCTATTCTATTTATAAACATGTGATTGTCTTGGCGAAGAATAGGTATGATTTTTGACCTAGTGTTGGGAGAATTTCTGATGAGCATCGCACACACGCACGTTTCTGTCGTGTATTGTTAGTATACGGGGACTTAGTCGAGCTCTGCTTGGATTTATTTGCATTCTTTGAGATGTTTGCTTGTTAGTTGGTTTGGTGAGTTTGAAGGGGATCTTTGCATTTTCATTTAGTTGCATTCATGCATTGCATTGCATTGGATTTTGTGGGTACATTCGCTATAGGCCCTCACGAGACCTTACTCGTCCACTAGGGCTGCCTAGGGGTTTAAAGGGCTTGTTGCATATGCCAAATGCAACCGTGATCACCTACGGAAGTGGTACTAGTTAGTTAGTTAGTTATAATTGTTTATGCTTGAGGACAAGCATCGGTTTAAGTTTGGGGGTGTTTGATAAGTGGATTTTATATCCACTTGGAGCATTCTAAATCGGCTTAAATTGATTGTCTTGGACTCAAGTTTGTTATAGTTTTGATGTGTTTTGTGTAGTTGTGCAGGTTTGCAAGAATATCTAAGCTTTTGTCATTTTTGGAGATTTAATTGATTAAAATTCGGATTTTCCGGGAAGGTTGCGCAACTTATACTGTTTTGGCCATATCTGGAGTTCTAGAAGTCCGTTTTCAGCGATCTTACTGCCCACGCGAAGCTTGAGAGATTTTCTACAACCTGGGATAGGAAACAAGTGCAAGGGACGTGCTGAACGAAGTCGCACACGTGTTCTTATAAAAGAAGGCCATGAATTTACTGTTTTGCCCTTTTTCTAATTCTAATTGTATTCTGGGCAGTTTTGGTACCTTCTTTAAATTATAATTGTAATAGAAGGCAATTGGTTGTTGGGCAAGACTAGGAGTATCTATATAAACACATCTAGGGATGGGAAAAACGTGGTTCGTTAGAGAGATACAATTTGTACACAGCTTTTAGGGATTTTTCTGGAGAACAATTATTTTCATTGAAGATTGAAGATTAAAGGTTTTTTTTCTATATTCTTTTAATTATGATTTCTTCTATTAATTCTTGTTTTGTTAATTTAATTATGTGTAACTAAATCTCTAATTTGAGGATTGGGTAGTATTCCTTGGTATTCATGTGTGTTTAATTATCTGTGATTTTCTTGCTTTGCTGATCTGTTATTGAGGGCTTAACACAATTAGGGGAGTCATGAACCTTTGATTGAATTTTAGGGATTGTAATAACTTGGAAGAGGAGTTGCGATTTTAGTACATGATTTAACAGACATAACTCGAATATTTGATTGGAAGATTAATAGGAGAGTTGTGAGACTTATAATTCTTGGTGCGTAATTGTTTAATTTAATATAATATATACACAAAACACGACACGAAAGTACACGAATTCATTTCGGGTGGATACGGGTTTCACATTCAAGTACACGAATTCATTTCGGGTGGATACGGGTTTCACATTCAAGTACACGAATTCATTTCGGGTGGATACGGGTTTCACCTTCAAGTACACGAAACACGAAAGTACACGACACGACACGATTGCCAGGTCTATCGTCAGGAACTGATATCCATCAGGATTTAGTCCATCAGTATCTGATGTCTGACTAAGTCCATCAGGATTTGTTCCAAGTACTGATCCAATCCAGGATTTTATCCAATACTGATCCATTCATTTCCAGTATTGCTATAACAAATAAATCTGAAACCTGTTAAAATAAATCAATATTCCAGGTAATAAAATTCCTCGCCCAGGTCGCCTCGCATGCGCGAGACGCCGAGACATTCGCCCAAATCGCCCTTCGACCCGACCCGAGTCGTGTCGTGGCGTGGCGAGGCGGGCGGCGGCGGCGCGCGTGTGTGTGTGTGTGTGTGCGCGAGGCTCACACTACAACCATGCACACCCATATGCCTTAGTAGTTATACACTACACTTGCACATGGAGCTATATAAAGCCACCAACCTCTCATTACCAATTCTATGTGGGACTCAAGTTATTTCAACTAACTAACCCACATAACCCATTTCAAGCAAGCAACTTCAACTCAATTTATTTATGGATTCCACTAAGAAAATGTCTTAGATCCAAACATGAAAGTTTAAGTCCCTATTACAAGGAACAACCTTCACTTGTTAGATTCAGGAAATTACATCAAGAACATATTATAAATATGCCTCAAACTTTCCATTTTCTAACAATCCCCCACGAATCCATACAGAAATGCATATCGATTCTCATCATGACTTGTTTTTCAGAGTAGGTGTTAGAAAATGGAAAGTTTGAGGCATATTTATAATATGTTCTTGATGTAATTTCCTGAATCTAACAAGTGAAGGTTGTTCCTTGTAATAGGGACTTAAACTTTCATGTTTGGATCTAAGACATTTTCTTAGTGGAATCCATAAATAAATTGAGTTGAAGTAGCTTGCTTGAAATGAGTTATGTGGGTTAGTTAGTTTAAATAACTTGAGTCCCACATAGAATTGGTAATGAGAGGTTGGTGAATTTATATAGCTCCATGTGCAAGTGTAGTGTATAACTACTAAGGCATGTGGGTGTGCATGGTTGTAGTGTGAGCCTCGCGCGCACACACACGCGTGCCGCAGCCGCCCGCCACGCCAAGACACGACTCGGGTCGGGTCGAAGGGCGATTTGGGCGAATGTCTCGGCGTCTCGCGTACGCGAGGCGACCTGGGCGAGGAATTTTATTACATGGAATATTGATTTATTTTAACAGGTGTCAGATTTATTTGTTATAGCAGTACTGGAAATGGATGGATCAGTATTGGATAAAATCCTGGACTGGATCAGTACTTGGAACAAATCCTGATGGACTTAGTCAGACATCAGATACTGATGGACTAAATCCTGATGGATATCAGTTCCTGACGAGCACTAAATCCTGATCCTGACGGACATCAAATCCTGATGCTACTGATGGCCAGATCCTGACGCAGTTGTAACTGAAAAATAAATACTGATGCAGTTAATGAAATTAAATCAGAATATTTACTTTCCTTTTAAGGCATATCTCTTACGTTTTATTTTTGGGAATTATATATATCGAAGATATAACGTTGAGAGATTGTAGGATACGTTAAGGAAAACCCTTGTTCGCTCTTCTTCTCTGTTCTCTCTTGACACAAACAGATTCTTTATATAATTCTTAGGCGAACTGAGGTGCTGGTCGTCTTTGATCTCTGGTGTATCTGTGAACACATTGATCGGAGCTGTTTTATCCTGGAAGTGTTATTGCAGCAACCCAACACAGCGTAAGTGGGGCAATAATCTCTTCAAGAACAGCCAAGTCTTCTCTAAGGGCTTGGTGACTCAGCTGTTCTTCTCTCTCTGATCAGTATTGCTAATAGCTTCTGTGGGAGATAAGTTTGTTCTTACTTTTGTCGTTAATTACAGTCTCTAATTATATTCTTGTGTTGCCTTCGTGATTTGTTTCTGTTAATTGGTTTTATGCCTGTTCTTGTTTAATATATATCACTGCGTCATTGTTGTGTTTAGTGTAAAATACCCAACAATACATGTGTTACTCATGAAAGTGATTTACATAACTACTTATTTTCGGTAAAAATTTTAAAAATTTAGTTCATACAAGCACAAACTTTAGAGCATGAAGAGAGAACAAAACGATAAAGACAACTATATATGAAAGCAAGAAACCTGATCATCAATGTTAAGATAGTGATGGTCTCTATACCATTTATTTACGAAGTTTGTCAACATAAGTAAAATTGAAGTTACATGTATGGGGTGAACCCAAAGTGGTAAATTTAATTTAACAATTCAGCGAAGGTGCTTTCTCTTTTCTAAAGTTTAAATTGAATAAATAAACATCAACAAAGTTTTCATAATTTGTTTTTGCCATATAGATACTAGAAGGGCATCGGTGCAGAAATTTTCTAAAATAACTAAGAGAAAAAAGATCATGAGATTAATCTCAGGAAACTTTCCTGAGATTCTCTTTAAAATTTATTTGGCTCGCAGGGCTAATTAATAAAATTTTAAACAAATCTTGATTTTACAAAAATGCCCACCCATATTTACATATAAAATTATATTATCTTAGGGGACTTACCTGAGATATATCTCAGACTCCATACTCTCAACAACTAATGTAATGGCACATATATGTTTTATTTATAGCATCTTATCATATGCATTCTATGAATCCGAAAATTTTATTGATTTATCAAAGCCATTTTTACATTTACATTATATAGTACTTCTTCAGATTCATAAAATATTAATGATACATTCATATGTTCCCGCGTCATAAAGTAATGGTGCATTAGATGGTAAAAGGATTGAACATGAACAACAATCCGGCATAGTTATACCTTAGTACATAAAGATTAAAACTCAACTTGCAATGCATTCTAGTCTGATACTTGTACCTTGTGAATCAGTTGCATATGTCCCACTCGAATCAATGGTATATATAATCACGCACCTTACTCTCACTTTAAGAACATAATTTGATCATTTTTTAATTGATTAATAATTATTTGTCTGAAATTTTTTAGATTGAAAATGAATTTGGCAATGTTGAGGATCCCTACGGAGATGCTGGAAAAGTTTACATGAAATGGGCTGCAAATATGACTATATCTTTGGATACTAAAAGCCCATGGATTATGTGTCAACAAAAAGACGCTCCATCAATAGTTGAAAGTTTTATCTTCACACTTAGCAAAAAAGAAAATAGAAAAGTTTTAACATCACTATCAATAACTATATTATTATATTATTGTAAGAAACATTTGTTCATAAATGTTAAATATCTTACAAATTAATTTTATTTATTTCAAATAGATTAATACATGCAATGGATGGTATTGTGACGACTTGACCCCAAATAATTCTAGTAGTCCGAAGATATGGACCGAAAATTGGGCTAGATGGTCAGTTTCTACTGTATTGTTTTTCTATTTATTGTTATTTATAAGTCAATTTATGATTGATTTGAAATAAATTTATTGGTTTATGAGTTGGGGAAGTGTACGTCCAAAACGAGCTGCTGAGGATGTTGCATTTGCAGTTGCATGCTTTTATCAAAGGGGTGGCTCATTGCAAAACTATTATATGACATTTTTTATTTTATTTCAATTCAGTGTCTTGTATTATATAGCGTCTTCATTATTATTTATTGTAATAATGATTATAGTATAATAAGTAAACTTATTATTATAATTAATATGATGATAGTAACATGAGGGAACTAACTTTGGAAGAACTGTTGGTGAACTTTATATCACCACATCTTATGACTATGATGCTCCTCTTGATGAATACGGTAATATTTATGCACATGCATACTATATTACCATCTACGCATGTATAATTATCTCATATTTGTTAATTCCAGGCAATCTCAATCAACCCAAATATGGACATTCAACACAATTGAACAACTTATTGATGTCAATGGAGAAGACATTAACAGAGGGTAGTGTCACTGAGATAGATTTTGGTAATGGTGTGAGGTACTTTTTGATTGTAAGAAGTTATATATTTTTATACAACCTTGTATTTTGCAATAACCATATTTAAATTTATTTTTATTCAGGGAACCGTTTTTGTTAATGGCCAGAACACAAGTTGCTTCTTTAGTAACAAAAATACTTCATCTGATGCTATCATTATGTATGAAGATATGAAAATCACGATTCCAACTTGGTCCTGATTGTCAAACAGAAGCTTATAACACTGCAAAGGTAAACAAAATTTATTTACATATATGAGCGTGTACTCGTCCATCGGCTTAAATACTAGTAAATTCCACTTTTTTCAGCATGAATGTGTGGGTATTTTTGTTTTGTTAGTTCGATAATATTATATATATATATATATATATATGAGAAAAAGATATATATATATATATATATATATACACAATTTGTCAAATGGGTGATATATTTCTTTTTTAGATAAATACTCAAACATCAATAATGGCGAAGAGAGAAAATGGAGCCTAGGATGAACCAAGTGCCCTAAAATGGGCTTGGAGAACGGAGAATCTTGATGTTGCAGTTGTTCAAGGAAAAGGGGTCAATTCACGCTAGTGAAATTCTTGATCAAAAGGTCCTTAATGACGGGAGTAACTACTTGTGGTATATGACAAGGTAAAAACTGATTATGTTCTTATTCTAATAAATGTGATGCAATTTTTTTTATTTTGTTGTAAATTAATCTTAATATTTTTTTCTTAAAGTGTGGACATTGATGAGAAAGATCATGTTTGGAGTGCTAATATGAGCATTAGAATCAACGGTACTGGACACGTACTACATGCATATGTCAATGGAGAATATGTTGGTTAGTAATATTTTTTTTGTCAAAAATCAATTTGATGGTTGTTTATGTTATCAATTTTTATCAATAAAAGTTTAATTTGATATAAGTTCAAAATGGGGTAAATATGATGTTCATAATTATATCTTTGAGACTCCGATAAAGATTAATCCAGGAAAGAATCAAATTAGTTTACTTAGTGCTCTTATGGGGCTGAAGGTACTTTTTTCTTTTAACTATTTTTAGTTAGTTAAATGCCTATAATTCATATTTTGCTCATTGTACGGATTTTTTTTTATGGATACAGAACTATGGAACATTTTTTTATGATTATAGAGCTAGAGTGTGTGGTTTTGTTGATATAGTTGGAAGGAAAGATGACGAAACAATAAATAAGGATTTGTCAACCAATCTATGGATTTATAAAAGACAAGCTGCATGGACTTGATAACCAACTTTACGGTTAAAATTCTAAATTTGCTGCTCAATGGCAATTAGGAAATCTTCCGGTAAATAGATCAATGACTTGGTATAAGATACTATATACATCTGTTCCATATATATAGACCAAGCCTTCTTTAATTGCTTGTTATTATTTTTAGATGAATTAATGTTTATACTTACTTTCATGATAGACTACTTTCAAACCTTCACTAGGAAAGGATCCCGTTGTTTTAGATTTATTGGGTTTGGTAAAGGTTATGCATGGATGAATGGCAATAATCTAAGGAGATATTGGCCAAGTTTATAGCACCAGGAGATGGTTGTGATGATGAGTGTGATTATCGTGCTACTTATGATGCTAGTCAATGTAACTACGGTTGTGGAGAGACTACAGAGAGATGGTATTGATTTTAATTTGTTATTTTCTCACAACTAGGCTGGTAATTGTACTAATTTCTCTCAAATTAACTTTCGCGTATTGTATAAATGTTACAGGTATCATGTGCCACGTGGATTTTTGTCGGCTACAGGGGTAAATGAATTGGTCTTGTTTGAAGAATTTGGAAGTAAGTAAACTTCAAAACAGTTGTAGCGGGATCTGCTTGCGATAGTGCGTACGAACATAAAACAATGGAACTATCATGTCAAGGTCGTTTCATCTCTCAAATCAAGTTTGTTGGTTTCGGTAATCCTACGAGTATTTGTGGTTCATTTACTAAGGGCACTTGTGAAGGATTGAAAGATGCAATATCAATCCTCCAAAAGGTATTGTCGTTGTTCTTTCTGATCCTACCTTAATTAACTTTGTTTAATGATTATATGTTAAATACTTATTTTGAGTGTCTGTTATTTGTAGGCTTGTGTTGGAAAAGAAACATGTTCACTTATAGTCAATGAAAATATATTCGGACCAACTTCTTGTGTTGATTCGACGAAGAAGCTTCTAGTTGAAGCTGCTTGTGCAATATGATTTGTTCAGAATGTTTGATTATGAACTGCATATCGTAGATATGGCATAGGTTCATTCAACTAGCTATTTAGTGATATTTTAGTTTGCATTATATTTTGGGTTTAATGTTACTATTGCAGGACCTTAAGATATGTATGTTAATAACATTCAATTGTGGGTAATTTACACTTATTTTGTTTAGTAGAATTGCGATGTGATGTATCTTCAATTTGATATGAGAAGTAACATTCAATATGTTTACGAGAAGGTTCCTCAAAGCTGCTCAATCTGACAAGTATGGTTACGTTGCTAATTTAAACCTTATTTTCAATTTTTCACTTTGGTGCCTATAATGTGTAGCTGGACTGACAGTATAAACTACATTTTAAAAACATGGCGTATTACCATAAATTCATCCAACTCAAGCTTTTGTCTGACTGTTGTACATCATTTAGCTTTCAATTTTGGAGAACTTTGTTTCGCGATTTCCACGATCGATGTAGAAGCTCTAACTTTTGAGAGGACAAACGGAACTAAACATAAAAAATTTGAAAAACTTGAGATATTTTAGATACGATCCATATCCAATCCATTTATAATGGATAATGGATCGGATTTCGGATATCTCTACCTTACGAATGTAGTCCTTTGCAGTCAAGTCTAAATCCCTTGAATTGCATCTCGTCCTACTACCATTCTGCAATAAAGATTTACATGTTGAATGAGATGTCTAAGTACTTCAACTTTTTTTGGATAGGTAAAGTGGTGTCTCTTTCATATCAATGAATTCTTAAATTTCCCGCATGCCACATATTCGAGCTCCACTAACTACATCCATTAAAATGACAAGTTATACATTAGCTCCCGATCATGCAACTTGTGAATGTAATCATATCCAAATACCACGTGGTCATGGGAGAAAAATTTAAACAAAATAACTTCAAGCTTTTTTTTCAGTTCCGAAATTAACCAAGTTCGAGGTCTGAATATTAAGATGTGTATGTGTTAAATTAAAATAAAAAATTGTACATATATTATGTAATGTAATATTTGTTATTTGTTATATATGTTGATGTGTGATCAAATAAGTGACCATTCCAAATTTTCAACTCCTTTCAAAGATTTAAGCGACTTCATGTATAACAATCTCACGTTAGTATTTTTAATTTTTTTGGGTACTTTTTCTAAGTACACACCATATTGCTTAAATTATCATATGTTTTCAGCATAACATGATCCTCTAATGCATACTTATTAGGATCATCCAAATGTATTTCAAAAGTAGCTTTATAAAAATTCTGAACAGATTGCCCATGCATGTTGGTTAATAATTAAGTGAAATGGGGTACAGACGTCACGCCCTTCATTAGAAAGAAATGTCTTGAGTAGGTGTTTCAACATAGTTTCTTGTCTTAAAGGTTCTACTATAAGTTAGGACTAAAAAGGTGTTGGCATAGGTCTACACCAACACTTTTAATAGTGTTACTACAAAGATAATGGTATAGCCATAGATCTATAGCAACATCTTATAAGGTGTAGCCACAGATCAGAAAGGTGTTGGCATAGGGGTCTAAGCCTACACTTTTCTCCCATGTTACCAAAAATCGAAAAAGTGTTAGCATAGACCCCTATGGTAGCACTCAATTTTGTAACACTCCCAAATTTGGTCAAAGTTTAGCCATAGCTGGTTTTAGGCTCTTTTACCAACACTTTTTGCCCTATAATCACACTTTTTTGGGCGTAGTCGTAGGCCATATGTGGCGTAGTGACTTCTCTTCAATTATATCTTCGCCTCCCAAGAAGCGAACTGCATCTTTAGGCCCTCCAGGCCCAAGCTCAGTTCTATTCTATCAATCTTCGATATTTCTTGGAGGTATGATATCAGGATGTAAGTTGACAATTTAACTCACATCTTAACTATTTCATATTAGTATCTCTTTTATTATTACATATTAATATCTTTACCATTAACAACTAATTTTAAATACCAACTGTTTTGTAATTGATACTTATTTTTATATGTACAAGAACGTAGAATTATGGTATAATTGGTTGATAAAAGAGAGTTAGTCATCACGAACTGATTTAGCATACATATGTAAACTCATATTTAGTAACATTTATTAAAATGTAGTCTGGTTATTTATGTATTTTAAAGAACATACGTAGTAATATGCAATATCAAATAATTGTTGGAAATTCGACAACAAGTTTCTCACATGTAGATCATGTTCATGCTTCGACACAGATTTCCTATTTAACTAGTGCAACGGTATAAAAATGAAAAATTAACAATTATTGCTATCCTAACTCCATTTATATTTAAAATACGAAAAATTAATTATGTATATATCATTTACCATTTTAAAAAAAAAGTGTAATACTTGAAAATTTACAATCTAGTATTTCAATGTATAAATTTTAGTAGCTCCAAATTCCAAACTATTTCAAGAATTATAGTATTCAAGCACAATATTAAATAAAAATTGAAATTAGAAGTTAAAGTCGAACAAAAATTATACGTCATGCATGTCAAGTATTTCAAATTCATAACATAATTGACCAAATGTATTTCTTTTTCAATTTTAATTTTGATCTGCAACATGTATAAGAATTATTTTGATGATAAGTATGTAAATATAAGATTAGGTATTATATTTAGAGTTTTCATGTAAATTAGCTTATTAAATTATGAAATACTTTATATTTTATATACATTATATTATATGTAAAAAAATATTTTATATATTGTCTAATATATTATAATATACTATATAATTAAACAGATTGGGTCGTGGATAATAGGATTGGATCAGCCTAATTTCATATCCAATCCATTTATTATTTAGATCGTTTTTATCGGATTAAGTTTTGGATCAGATATTTTTTTGGTCAATTCATATCCATTTAAAACCAACATTTAAATTTAAATGATCACTAATTTATATTACAAAATATATATGATTTTATATAAAAAAAGAAAAATATTGTAAAATATATAATTTCTTTTTAAAAAATTCTTTTTCTCGCATTTTTTTTTGCCTTTTGGGACGGAAACTAGAAGGAAAATGATTTATGAGATTTTTTTTTTGACGGATTTGGAAAATTAATTTGGAGGCGAAAATAGAGCCTAAGCTGCCTTAACCAACTTTAAGTTGATCATTCATGTGTTTGTGTACATTAAAAATTTTCCGCTTAAAGACAGTTTTAGTTAAAAAAATTAAGTACCTTTTAGGTATTTTTTTCAACTTATTTTTTTTTTCATATTAAATTTTATATGTTTGAGTCATCTTTTAACTAATGTTTTATTTTTTGCATATATTTGAACTTTATACTTTTATTTAATGTTTTAATCTTTTTTATTTTTCTTTTTAAAAAATTTAATAAATTTCTAAGTTTTTAATCAAATTTTTTTGAATAAATTCATTTTTAATAAAATTAGTCAAACATATACATTTAACTTAAATTTAAAAATCTCATATTTCACTTAAAGTGAATAAGTTACCCTATAAATTAAAATTAAAGTTAAATCCAAATGGATTCTAAAAATGCGGGTAATCAATTCAAAAAAAAAAAAAAAATGCGGGTAATGAATTGACCCGATTTCCGGCCATCTCGATTGTCAATTGATACTTTTAGTTTTAAACGTGCTTCTTCTGCGCGCTGTATCTGTACAAGTCCAGTAAAAAATACATTCCCCAGCAAGTCCGCAACTCTCTCTCTCTCTCTCTCTCTCTCTCTCTCTCTCTCGTTCAAAAAAGCGCGAAATGTTTATATATACATACATGTAAATAGAGATTCAAAAACAAAACCAACTGCTTACAGCTATCTATCTCATCGTGATCTTCATATCTTCAATATTTGAATTGAGCGAAGCTTCTCTCTCTCTCTCTCTCTCTCTCTCTCTCTCTCTCTCTCTCGCTCTCTCTCATTATCTCCTCGCGCTGTGCGTATCACCGGTGAGATCACATCACTTTGTAAGTTTAATTTAAGTTTCGATTCATTATGCACGTATGTTTGCGTGCAAATGTGATTGTGACATGTATATTTTGTTTGATTATTTTGATTTTGCCGCCAATATGCACTTCAAAATCAGCTTAAAAATGATGAATTTTGGAATTTTGAAGTTGTGAAACCCTAATTTATGATTCATTGAGTTATGTTTGTTCGCTCTAGCAATTGGAGGATTGTAGTGACGAGTATATAATCTATCAGGTTCGATAGGTTTCAATTTTCGAAAATCAAATTATTAGGATTTTTCCTCCTACGAGGCTATGACACTTCAGATATTGCTGAATTATGGATGAATTTCTTTTTTTTTGGAGCTGTGAGACCTAATTTACGATCTTACTTTCGAGTTACCTGTTTGAATTTCTATAATCAAATAAGAAGTATATGAATTAAAAGTTGATAAACGTATGGATGATAAATTGTAAGGTAACAAGTGCTAGTTATAATTTTAGTTCCATCAATCATGAGATCATACATGCTTTCTCTGTATTTTGAAAGACGACTGAAATTTACTCGAGTGGCGTGTTTTTGTCAAAAGATGTCCTGTTTTGATATTTACAGTTGAAATGTGTAACTTTAATAGCATTTGAATTACATGGAACAGATGCGACTTGCTAGTTGATCGTTCTGGATATATAGAGAGGGTAAATAGAACCTGTTAGTTATGCCATTTCTTGTTTTGATTTTTTCAGTAATTTGAAGTTATACTGGAATATACCAGTCCAAACTTGCTACTAGTTGTGAACTTTAGACCTCGTTGCGTGGTGTCTTGAAAACTAATTTTTTTATATGGCAAATTACACTTAGTTTCACAGATTACCATTTCTGATTTTGCTCACAGTACTCATCTACATACCACACTATTGTCAAACGGCTGTCCTGTAACACATCTCCTTTAACTAACCAAGGTTGATCATCAAAAATGATGTGTACAATACTTGCTCCTTGCAATGGTTATATCACCGATATGGAATCTCCGTCTTTAGATACATATTTCTTGTACAACTTGACATAATAAAAAAAATTTCTCTCCTCCATTGTCTTCATATACTCTGTGTTACTTGGACTCAGTCCATACTGCTACGCTACCAATGTTTTTCTTCCTGCCTCAAACTTAGAAATATCAACTTCCTTAATTTTATAATCAATTAAGAAGATATTGTAAGCAGGCAACATATATCTTATCACGGAAGTCTTATGTTAGTTCATCCCAAATAATATGATTTGCCTGTGATGTTCATTCAATTCTATTGTGTCCGCCCTTGATTTTTTGGGCGAAATACTCTATCTCATACTAGGATGGAGGAGAGTTGTGGTAGGTATCTCAAAATTGCTAATGAAAAGTTGCTCATTCTTGTAAAATGATCTTATTATGAGTTCTTCAATCCGACGTGTTACTGTTGTTGATTTCAATACTGGCCTCTATCACTTCAGTCCTACGTATGAGAACCTTACTTCTTAGTTGAGAAGCAAGAAGATTAGTATGTGGATACATGCTTTACATTCAGCTATCTGTCTGGATGAGCTTCTTGAAAAGCAAATATTGTTTCTTACTAGTTTTGTGTTCCATCTAAAACTTAGTAATTGTTTACTTTTTCCAGTGGAAATAAAAACTTGAATATATCCTGTTCAGATGCTGGTTGTACTCTAAAAAATTGAACTGATCCACCGAAATGTAATTTGGAATCAGGTATAATTGCTTAAGCTACAATGAAATGCAATGCATGCTGGAGGGACCTAGAAGGAAAAGCTGTTAGCACCACTTGCGGTCACCTATTCTGTATCCTGATTATTAAATATAAAGTAATCTAGTTTTAGAATTGAATTTACTGACCTTTCTAAGAATATTACTGTTATATTTCTTAATAAGTTTAAAAGGTACCGAGGATGCTGGTAGGATTCTCAGCAATGATGCAGCTTGCCCAGTATGTGACCAAGTACTCTCTAAAAGGTAAGTAACTTCACTAAATCAAGTTTGGATTCTACTGTGTAATTATTTTATTTTCTTTTAAACGATTTAGACTCGAAACCCACCAAGTATGATGGTCAGAAAGTTTTGGAGAAGTTCTTATTGTAATAATCAGTATGCCTTCTCTCTAGCTATTGTTTTCTTGATGTGATTTGGATTACATATCAATATATTGCACATTAGATGAATAAATCTCCCGCCAACTATGTGTATTTAGCTGTATATTAATGTATTATGCTTTTCAAATTGTCAGTCTTATGAGACCTGTGGATGTCAGTCCAAATGATGAGTGGATCAATGTAAGCAAGCTGCAAGCATGTACCAAATAACTCGTTATTTACAGTTCGTTTCCTTTTCATTAGAAACCATATCCCTCCCTACGTTTTATGACTCATATTATAATTGTGGTAGATAATGAACTCTCCTGCAGCATTCTAGTTGATTGTTTGCTCTTTCTTGCAGATGGCCATGGCTGGGATAACTCCACAAATATGTATCCTTTAATTTACATCGCACATTTGTTTATTAAATTATAAAAGGTGCCCATCATGTGTATATAACGTTAGCATTTTGTACGAACTTGGAGAAGGATGGAAAGAGTTACATGTAAAGTTTTCATTTTCTTATTTTTACAATTGATGTTAAATTATTGCAAGTATAAAATACGATATCAACTCTTGTCACCTTTCTTTGATACAAAACAAGTGATGAAAAGTGCATACAGAAGTGTAATGTTCTACGCTGGGCAGAAGGAACTGGAGATGCAATTTAAGATGAACAGAACAGTGGCTCAGTGCCGACAAAAGTGTGAGGCAATGCAAGAGAAGTTCACAGAAAAACTGGAGCAAGTCCATAATGCATATCAGAAAATGGCAAAAAAGTGCCAGATGATGGAACAAGAAATGGAGAGTTTATCCAAAGACAAGCAAGAACTTCAGGAAAAGTTTTCTGAAAAGTCCAGGTTAGTGCTCTTTTCAATTCTTTTCCAAGATTGTTAAAACTTCAAATGTAAATTTAATCTTTTTCTTTTCTTGGCAATTGATAACCTCTTGGCATGTTCTGTTAATTTCTACCACCAGGCAAAAAAGGAAGCTTGATGAAATGTATGATCAGCTAAGATGCGAGTATGAGTCAATCAAAAGAACGGAAATTCAACCTGCAAACAGTTTCTATTCTGGAACTGAACCTGATTTGTTTGCAAATGCAGCTAACATGATGCCTAATAGAGATCCTTTCAAGAAAGGTTACTAATTTTGTCCTTCTTTAGTTCATATGGTCTATAGAACTTGTCTTTAGTATCTCAGTTTTTTTTTTGGCTAATCAATCTCTGAACATTTCGAAAGCATTTGCTTAATGTTTAAAAGCTCTACTGTGCTATAGCTAATAAGCATGAATTTTATAGTTAGCACTGGTTGTGTACTTGAAAATAAAGGAACCAATTGATCTATTTTTCGCAGATTGGCCGGCTTACACTCCTGATACTCCAGGACCTCGAGAGGATATATGGCCTTCAGCAGCGAGACAGAATAGTTCTAATTCCGGTCCCTTTGATGTTTCTGCTGGCGCACCTGTAAAACAGTCAGCTGGGCCAACTGATTTCAGCAGCAGAATAGGTATTAATCGTACAGCATTTGGTGCTGGAGCGAGATCTGGAGCAGGGAACCCATCAATGACTTTGAGAAATCTCATTATTTCACCGATAAAGCGACCTCAACTCTCCCGAAGCCGGCCTCAAATGTTCACGTAAGCTCTGAACAAGATTCGCTTGTATGTTGCATGGTTTCTGTACCATCATCAGATCTTTAATTTTCTTTCAGGCTGTAAAGAAGAGTGTATCTGGATTTGGATTAAACCTGGTATTTTTGAGCCACTTGGGCAGCAGTTTCTGTTCTTGTTTGCACACCAAGTGAAACAGATTGTGACCATCTCTGTTTTGCTTATAATAATTTTAGGAGTGAATCTGTGTATGTCAATTAGAGTCTGGACCGTCTGGTACTTTTGAGCCACTTGGCAATCAGTTTCTGTTCTTGAATGTACACCAGGGTAGATTGTAACCGCATATGTTTTTAACTACTTGTTCATTGGTCTCTATCGACAAGTGAACTTAAGATTGTCAACAGAAACTTTCAACTAAGAATCAAGAGAGTTTTGCTACCGAAACTGAAGCTGGTCATGATTTTATTAACAGATGAAGGCTAGAGTTGTTACAATTCTGCTCAAATATACGGTTAACCTAATGTGGCAATGCCCCTAGAGCTAATTTCAAACATGCGCACATCCTAACTCCGGTATCATAACTTATCTTTAGAAATCAACATACAGTCATAGAGAAATCAATAGCAACTTCACCCAGATACGATGCAATATAAGACCAATCTGTGAAGATTAGATTGTCACCTCTATCAATATAAAGATCGAAGAGGATAATGATAGTGCCACGATTCACAGGCAAAGAATTTAAGTACACCTTTAATAAGAAAGAATCAAAATAGATTTACCAACTCCCTAAAAGCGATTGAAGCAAACTCTTACAAAGTATGTTGCTCTTGTCCAGGCACTGATTCTGTAGTGGCATCATCATCTAGTCAAACATATTGGCCAATCATGTTCCTTACAAGTGTTGCATATTCAGCTTTCTCACCTTAAAACTGGCACCTATTTCTGTATGAATGATGAACCTATTTCTGTATGAATAATAAACATTATCTAACCTAAGTTTTCGTAATACTCATAGGCTTGCGACTGGCATATTATAGAAGGTTGCACGAGATGTATAGACCAGCTTGTCAGATTCCTTCATTTTGAACTCAACTACAATCACAGTTAAATTCCTTCCACTCCTTACAACGGAGGCATTAACTACCACCTCCGCCTGCAAATTTAGAATAAAGCATAAAATTAAAAAACACAGTAAGTTGACCAAATCAAAGTGTATTCTGTTGTTCATGTTGGCGCACAGCCTAAAATGGACCATGGTACAATTAAAGTATACACAATCTTGCAAAACAAAATCGAGTTTGTGTGGGAAGAGTGGTTCATGTGTGAATCAGAAGGAATGGAACGAAGGAGATGATAAATATATTGCATATACGTCTAACAAGTATTTAAGGTTTTACGAATCCGCCTCATGACCTTTCATTCAACCAAATGCAACATTTATGTTACTTTAAAAAATGTTGTATACCCTTGATGCCTGTTTGTACCTGAAAACTGTGAAAAAAAATACTCGGGTACCAAGCCACTGCACCAGGTGTTCCAAATCTTAAATGAGAAACCAATAAAACTAAATATTGTCATCCTAATTTTGCTGTGAATTCCTCTTACATTGACATAATGACCTAAAAGAGTAAAAAGCTCAAAAAACTAACAAATTTGATGATGAGATATAAGAACTACATATTCTGACGAGCTATAAGAAATACATATTCAGATCAACTGCTTGGGAACAAGCTAAAAAAAACTCTTTTGATAATGTAGCAGAATGATCGTTATCTCAATAAAATATGGTGTAGCTCTTAATCAATAACTTTCAAGCATAAATGAACAATCAAGAGTCTGACTACTTGAATGCAACAAACTTACATCGCGTGGTGCAGAAGAGAGGTAAGAATTACTCAATTCTCCAAGAAAAAGTTCTTTTTCTTTGCCCACAACAGTTCGTGCACAATCTACTGCAACCATCTCTGCGACAGATGCTAATGCCCCACCATGCAATCCTCCGTACACATTCTAAACCCCCATTGAGAAAAAATCAGTCTTCTACCAAAATTTGAGTAATATTAAAACAACAAAGAGTGTCAAAGTTCAAGCTGTTTTAATTGGAGGGCTAATCAAAAGGAAGAAAGAGTAATTTGTATGCAATTCTACTTGAATTAAACAACACTCAAAGACACACTAATCCGTATGTTCATGGGCATTCACGACTTCAAATGCTCAAATTATCAACTCACATAACTTTAGTTTGTCGGAATTTTGCCATATTTGGTCCCATATTTTCAGATGCAATATTAAACGGAGAGTTGAAAAAATGAAATTCAGAATTAACATAAACATGAAAAAAACATCAAGTCATCTTCGTAAGACCTTAACTCCATATCAGTCTATCAGAGCTCAAACCTTCGAGAGCTAGTAATTTAACCTAGTGCTATAGTAACTCTTAACTCAACATGTTATTAAAACTCCGGTAATATCAGAAATCTCAATCTCTGGAAGCCCAATATTCTCAAATAAAGAATATCGACCCTAAGGATTATTATCGACCCAAAAATAGACTTTCAAGTGACGGAGCACTAACATATCTATCTACACAAGCATGATTTACATAACAAGGGAACATCAAAGCATTTAAAAAAAGCCGAATATACATACATATAGACAAGTCTGATTAACATTTTACACAACAAAATTATATTTAAAAAGAAAAACAGAGTAAGAGAAACAGAGTAGTTTACAGTGACAACAGGTTTGACACGGAGGAGGAAAGATACGCGGCCGCTTTGGACATGAACAACCTGAAGCAGACCTCGTATTATGTTGGAGAAATAATCTTTAACGTCATACTTCACTGGGATTGTGTCTGAGACTCCAATCCTCTGGAAGAAACCAGCAAGACTGGTAATCTGCTCTGGAGTCTGTTGTTTGATGATTGTGTCTTGGGAAATGCAACTTGTGGACTGTTTCTCCATGTTAGATTCTTGTTTTTCCCAAGAAATGGGTAGGTAATAGATACGGATGCATCTAATTCCTACCCATACAATTCGTTAAAAGCTTGACACTTCACGCGTGACATAAATTACTTTATGTTTTTGATTTGTATATTTTTTTTAGGGAAATTTTTGATTTATTTTTAAAAGTTATATAATATTTTATAAAATGTTTGTCCAACTAATTGATAAATTTTATTTGTATAATCAAATAATTTAATTTGTAGTCGAAAAATATTTTCTCACATGGGATTCATTGTTTTTATGATTATTTTCTTCATTACACTTTATTTTAAGTTATCAACATATTTTACAAAGTAAAATTAAATAGTAAAAGATACTAATACAGTTAACAATATCGAAGATACTTTCAATATGTTCTTGCTAATATCTGATGCTAATAACTAAGTTTTTATTTCATATTGCTGTTAAAAATTGTTATACAATTTAAAAAAGTGTTGTTCCGAAAATAAAATAACTGTTTGATAATATTTTTTATATAAATATTATTATAATTTATTAGCAATAATATACAATAATATTTTTGGTGAATTTTGATGATCTGTTTCCAACAAAAAATTGAAAACAACTACTTTCTCTAAAAACAAATTTATTAAACATTTTTTCATCTATTTTTCAAAGAGATTAAGGTTCCTGAGCTAAGCTCAGGTAAATTTTCCTGAGATTAAAAAATTTTACATACAAATATACAAGGACATTATTGTAATTACAGATAATTATATGCATTTACAAAAATACCACTACTATTTTACATAAAAATACACGAGTAATCTTGTTATTTTCAACAGCCCTACTAATCAAACGAGGTTGCCTAAGATTCTTTTCTGCACCATTGCAAACAACCAGACTTCCATTTTTGTTTTGATGAAGGAGATGTCAGATGTTTGACCCCACTTATTAAAGCATTGCTCCATTAATTCATCAACTAATTTGAGATAGTTTGTCACCACTCACCATTAACAAAATTAATTATTTTATTATTTTTAATAAAATATTTACAAATAATAATAATAATTGATCCATCCAATGAATTAAGGAAGAGATATATTTTAAATAAAATACTATGAATACAACTATCATTTTGTTGGTCCGTCATGATCATCGATCAATCATCAACAAAAAAAAATATTACATTATTAAATTTCAATAATTTGTTATTTCATCCAATAAATCATTTTTTTATTTGTATTTATGTTCAAGTAGTTTAAAAACAAATTTTAATTTTAATAATTAAAATTAGATAAAATTATATATAAGGATTAAAGAACATACGGATTTAAATCATTTTTAATTATCTAAACTTAAAAATGGGTTCGAATGCTAAAATACTTACATATGTTATATAATTTATGCATGTTTTAGCTAATTTTTTATATAAAAAATCATAAAAAAAATGGTAATACTTCAAGGCTAATAACCAAGAAACCCAATTGATCCACGCAAATCCATGAAAATGGGCCAAAAAGTCAGTACATGGTACATGGTTGGGAAATGAAAGCATGAAAAACTAAATGTGACTAACAAAACAAACTAAAAACATAAAAATAAAAAAACTCCGATATGAATTGATATAATTGATAATTCAGAACATTGGATTACAAATGATGTTATTAGTTTTAGAGTTGATGTAGGTTGAAAAATCAATTATGATGCTATTAGTTTCAGGGTTCAAGTAGGTTGAGTTATTCGAGATGTCATTGTAATACTTTTTACATTAAAAAATTTGGATATTTATGTATTAAGCAAACTAAAAATAAAATGATTATTTGTTTAGTTCAATTTTTGTTTCACAATCATGTTGTAATTAACAATTAGAAGGTTTGTCCCGGTTGAATTCCAATATTTTTATATTAATAAAATCTTTTTGTTCTTAAAAAAAAAAAAAACATTATGAACATGGGGCATGTTTGGCACATTAAACTGAATAGTTTTTAACTTAAAATTAGGTTGAACAAACCTACTTAACGTTTCAATAACGTTTTTCAAATATAATGGTATTTCTTTTAAGAAGTCAATTTGTTAAGGGTACCGTTTAGAGGAGTCAAAAAAGTAATGGTACCACTGACAAAAGCCAAAAGTACACTGGTAATGTGGTACCATTGAGAATTTCCCAATATTTTTTTAACAACACCACATATGAAGTGCCCGTGGTTAATTTTGTTGTGAAATTTAATAAAAAATGAATTATATTAAAATTGGTTGGTCAAATTAGAATCAATTAAACTATAGGCATACTAAAAATATGAATTTTAAGAAAATTTATAAAAAAAATATACAAATACGATTTGGATTACATATCGATTATTGGTTAATAATTATATATAATATATAGTTTATTTATAAGACTGTATGATATACAAAATATAGCAATTTAATTAGCGAAATAAGAAAGATGTGAAGTTTTGAAAGGAAATTTGAAATATATAATATATAGGCCATTATTCTATTCTAGAGAGGACCTCCTTATATGGAGAATATGAGAGAACTACTAATTTTATATGAGAACCATGTATTTTTTATGATTCTATAGTAGAAGCAAAAAAAAAATTTCCTCGAAAATTTTTTTTTTCTCGGTAAAAAATTTTCTAAAAAGAAAAAAAAATTTGACCTTCCACGTCAGCAGACAGATTTTTTAATTTTTTTTATAAATTTTTTTTTTAAAAAAAATAAAATAAATGTTTGGTTCTATCATAGAATCATCAAATTGGTCTTTTTTTTATAGAACCAAAAAAAAAAACCTTTTTTTTATAGAACCAAAAAATAAAACTTTGATTCTACTATAGAATCATATAAAATTAGTAGTTCTCTCATATTCTCCCTGTAAGGAGGTCCTCTCTAGAAGGGGACCCTTTATATGTGTGTGTGTGTGTGAGAGAGAGAGAGATTTGTACTCCATGTCGGTTATCAGTTTAAATAATTAAATAAAATATATTATTGAGTTATGAGACGATACTATGATTAAGATCATGTATATAATGCTATATAACAGTGTATCTTCTTTTATATATAATAGGAGAACAAAGGGAGTACCTCAGAATTTAACTTAATAAGTAAGATCTTGTATGTTACAATAATTAAGGTCTTGTAATTTTTAAATGTATTTTAAAATGTCTAAAATTTCAAACATGAAAGCATTCAATTATTTGTTGCATAGTTATTTCCTTTTAAATGCTTGCAAAGACATATTTGCCTATTGAAGGTCGAGTATTGAAGGTCGAGGAAGAAGTTGTTTTGGCATCAGAAGCCACAACGGTATTCACCCATACTTTTGGTGATCGTGCATTCCTTACATACAAGTTCCAAATTTGTTTCATATATTTCTAATGTATAAAAATATCATCAAATTATTCAAATAATACACATTTTCGCGATGTTCAACAATACTAGAAATGACCCGTGCCTCGCACGGGCTATTATGCTAGTATTATTAATAGCACAACATGAGGTTTTGTGAGACAATTTAATCAACGTGAAATTACTAATTTACCCTTCCTATATTATATTAATGAAAAAAAAATTGTTTTAAGTGAGAATTGAACCCATGACCTCTAACTTGTAAGTGAGAATCCTTACCATTATGCTAGACATGAGTTTTGAATTTAAACTCATTATTAATATATCATGAGAAAACCCTCATATATTATATTAATGCTAAAAAAATTGTCTCTAACGAGAATTGAACCCTTGACCTCTAACTTAAAAAAAAAGATTCCTTACCACTATACTAAACATTAATTTTGGATATATTATAAAACTCATTATGAATATATCATGAGACAATTTAATTATAATGAAATTACTAAATTACCCCTCATATATTATATTAACGATACCAAAATTGTTTCTAATGGAAATTTAATCATTGACCTCTAACTTAGAAGTGAGATTCCTTATCACTATACTAATATTAATTTTGATTATATTATAAAAATTTGAGAATATTTCGAATAGTACATAGTTATGAAGCATTTTTTTTTAGTAGAAACAAGTTACTTGGATTTAGAAGCCAGATACTATAATTTGTGTATTAATTGATATCTTACGCATATCTCTTAATCCGGGCCAAAATGCACAAATCGGTTGTGGATGATCAGGCCGTCACTACTAATATAAATTCTTACATGCTCATAACTCAATCATTTGAGCATTCGTTAGAAGAGACTGGTACATTAAATTTTACTTATTTTTAGTGGTACATACATCAATCATCATGAATAGATATTTCTTAGATATGTTTTGCATACTAAGCATTTACATGTTGTAAGCACCATTTAATTACAAAACAATATAAATACATAATAACATGATTTTACTAGCGAAGCTCGAGCGGTAAATTGCATGCACATTAACCACCTATATATTAACATATTTAATTATAGTGGAACAGAAAATGCATCGATCCATTATCTCTTTCTTATGACAACTTAAATTTTACTTATTTTTAGTGGTACATACATCAATCATCATGAATAGATATTTCTTAGATATGTTTTGCATACTAAGCATTTACATGTTGTAAGCACCATTTAATTACAAAACAATATAAATACATAATAACATGATTTTACTAGCGAAGCTCGAGCGGTAAATTGCATGCACATTAACCACCTATATATTAACATATTTAATTATAGTGGAACAGAAAATGCATCGATCCATTATCTCTTTCTTATGACAGCTTAAATGGTACATGTAAGAGATTCATGCCTACTCGAGATTGACACTAAGCAATAAATAACGAAGAAATCTGGCGCTCACAGACACAACATATATTGCATTAACATGCTAATATTCAAATATACGCAAAGTCATTAAGCATATCTGGAGTATACCCGTACCTCGCACGGGATATAAAGCTAGTTTTAAACAAGATCGAGTTCAAATTCAAATTAAAATTTTGAGTTCCAACCAAATTCTAATCACATTCAATACATTTGAGATTCAATTCCGTTCATTTAATTAAATAAATTTAAACATATACGAAATGAGACCAAGCTCGAATTCACTTAAACGAGTTGGAGCTCTTGAATTACAGATCGAATACTCGAATATATTACTTACAAGTTACATCAATCAAATCATTGAACTAATAAAATCAATAATTCATTAATTCTCGATCAGTTTTGATGAAGAAATAAATTATGAAAGATTATTATTAATTTTCAAGTCAAAGTGAAAATAGGTGTTTATCCCTATTGACTAAACATTTTTAGAATGTTTAATCCTTAGAGCATCTCGAAGAGGCTCTCTATTGTAGCTCTTAACTCAAAAAATGAGGAGAGAGAATAAAAATCAAGCTCCAAGAGACTCTTAGAGGCTCTTTAAAAAGTTAAGAGCTTCTTCTCTCTCCTCTATTTTAGGAGCAACTAGTAGCTCTTAACTTAATATTTTATTAGTAAAATAGTGATTCTTCTCTTTCATTTATTGATTGTTTGTCCAAGTGGAATTGAAATATGAATAAAATATAAAATAAAGAGCCATAATAGAGAGCATTGTTGGAGTTAACACACAAATCAATATAATAACTTGCTAAAAGCTTATTTATTTATAATATATTTAGGAGTGAGCTAAGAGAGTCTAGGAGATGCTGTTATACATTCAGTTTTCAGTTGATACATAGCAAAAAGATGTTGGAGTATTTTTTGTCAATTACTCGATTCAAATAAAAATTAAGGGAAAATGTAATTAAACACTTAAGTGCGAATTAACGGTAAGCAGGGCGTAAAATCAGAGAGAGATATATAGAGTGTGAAACTAGAAAGTGGGAGGGGGGAGGAGAGATCTCGATGGGCTGGGGATGGGCGATCTACGAAGGAGTAGTTGTGGTTGGTTCACTATTACTACTTGGTTGGGCTGGGATTTGGTTTCTTAATCAGAGATTGTACAAAGAGTACGAAGAGAAACAAGTCCTTGTTCAGATCATCTTCAGCGTCGTCTTCGCTTTCTCTTGTAATCTCTTTCAGCTCGTTCTTTTCGAAATCATTCCTATTCTCTCCAAAGAGTAAGTCATTAATCTCATCTCTCTCTCTCTCTCTCTCTCTCTCTCTCTCCCACTCTCTCTCTCTCTCTCTCTCTGCCTCCCTCTCTCTCTCGCTCTCTCCCTCGCTCCCTCTCTCTCTCTGTCCCTCCCTCTTTCCCTCTCTCTCTCTAATCTATTTTTCTTTATATAAGCGCCAGTCTTACGATATATATATACAGATTGTTTGTTATGGTGTTTAAAAATAGTAGTGATGGAAGTTAGGTTAATAATCGTTTCCTAATTGACAATACAAAAATATGCTAATTAGGTCATGTTTTTCTTCGAATTTACTTAAAAGTTTGGAAAATAGTTTAATCTAGCACTAATTAGGTCATCTTGTTTTGTGCTTGAATTTTTTGATTTTAGAGATTACTTTTACATTTTATTCTTAACCCATTGTTGCTGAACATGCTTATTAGGTCCAGGAGTACTAATTTGCTGAGTTGAATTGTTTTGAGCGAGAATGAGGACACCTCTTTTTATCTACTTACAGTTATATAACTTGATATAGGTTTTGGCTTCATTAAGTTAATCTATTTAACCAAATTGTAGTATTATAGTAACTAAGTTAGTTGATGAGGAAGTCAGTTTCAATATAGCCTGAGAAGTATCATTTGCTAGCTGGAGTCATTCTTTATTCCTTTCAAATTACCGTCACAATCGAAATGTTTTTTTCCCCAAATATATTGTAACCAGAACCAATTGCATAATTTGTTTTTTATGGACACGATATTTGATTATAATCGAGCAGTGGAGCTATTATTTTTGCATTAGTAATAGTAGTCTATTCATCACTTCATAACAGTGTGTAGTATACTAGTCGGAAAAAGAACAGTTGATTACAATGGATTCTTGTATGCACTAAAGGTTTTGTTGCATAGTGGTTGACGTCAAGATCTTTGCTAGTTCTTCTGACATTTCTATATGCTTTCTGTATCATTGTCTAAAATTGTATGATATAGAAACATTGCATGTATGAACCGTTCAGCTCTTGTCTAGTCTCACTTTTTGATTGCACTAGGTTAAAGCAATAATGAAGCACTAGTTTAAAGCTATTATTGTTGTGATTATATATGTGGTAGATCTCTGTATTTCGTTTGAAGTCTACAGAGGATCTTCACATTCCTGATGGTTAAAATCTAGTAACTTGTGTGTTTACTGGACATTTTATATCATGATTACCCGTGCTTTGTTGGTCGGGAATTCTTGTCTTCTATTATCTACATAGCATTTTAATTATGGACATCTTATGTACAGGTAGTTGTTGCTTTATTGCCACAATATTCTTGACCTAATTGAACAAAATGACCTCTCAATTATTCAGTAGGAACTTCTAAAAACCGCAGTGTAATATTTATCGTTATTATAATTATTTTCTCATTTCTTTGTTTTTTTTGGCATTGGCTGCAGGGCAAGATGGATAAACTGGAAGGTGGATCTGTTTTGTTTAATTATGTTACTGGTCTTTATGTTGCCTTATTATCATTGCTATTTGATGCTTTGCAAGAGCGGTAATTCCTGTTCAACTAGTATTGTTTTTAGATGTTATTTCATTACACATTTGAATACTAGTGAAAGTAATACATTAAGTTCGTGGTGGACCTGCTCATAATTCTATTTTTGTTTTCCAAGAAGCGAGCATTTCATGAACCTTCTTATCTTCCACTTACACAGGTGCACCCACACATGTTATGTTCATTAATTTTTATTCTACATTACAGGTGTAAGGAGAGAACGAGCCGCACTTGGCGGTATCTTATTTCTGTTCGCCTTTCTCTATGCCTTTTGGCGGATGGGCATTCATTTTCCAATGCCTTCACCTGATAAAGGTTAATTCTTTCCCCATTCATTAGGATTATCCCACCCACCACAAGCACACACTCTCTCCTTGTTTGTCATATGCAGATTTTAGAACCTTATATATTTGGCTGCATGCGAATCTTTATAATGTAGTTCTTGATCAACTATCTGTTTCCAGACATGCATTCGGTTTGCAATATCTCTTAAGCTTCCTCTTTTTTTTTTTTCCCCATTTATTTTCTTTGTGGCCTTTTTATTCGAGTTATACATGCATTTAGTAGGGACATAAAATTGACGCATACCCAGGTAGTTAGGGGGTTATGTTTATCTTGGGTTAGAACTTGGATTCTACAGTACTATTCTCACTCGGTTTGTCTAATACATTTTTTGCTGATTGGCAAGTTCTAGAAACAATTATCATCGCACCTTCACTTGTATGATTGCATGAAATTGACTGAAAACTTAAAAGGCATATTAAAGGGAAGACAATTGTAGCTTTGAGGTCTGCTTAAAATATTGTCACATTGAAAGCAATCAAGAAAATTGAACCTCAGAACCTGTAGCTTTTTTGCAATTGTTACCCTTCAAGAAAAAATTCTTTGAATTGACTCTCATAATCAGCACCAGTATTGCATGTGTGATTGTCTTCTGAGCACTATGATCTGCAGTTTCTATATTCTCTTTCTTGTTTTTTTATTCAGTGAAATAGCATTAAGTTCATGCCCTTTTTAAGGATGTGCCTTTTGTTTCTTTCACTTGTCATTCCTTGTTTGTCAAATCTGAATTCTGGCCTTTCCTCGTAATGGACCAATCTCACTAAGAAAGGTTTCCAATATATTATATTTATCTCATTCTTTTAATCTCCAGGATTTTTTACCATTCCTCAGCTGGTAAGCAGAATAGGGGTGATTGGGGTGACTGTCATGGCTGTCTTATCTGGGTTCGGAGCTGTCAATTTGCCATACAGTTATCTATCTCTCTTCATTAGGTAAATTTTCTACATCAAGTTAGGGTGTATTCAATGGATAGGAAACTGATCCGCAATATACTATCTATTATGAGAAAGGATGAGATCAACAGTTAAGCACACTTTTGTGCACACTGCACTGCACATTATCTACTTATATATGTACATCAAAACTATGATGCCCTTAGGTAGAAGAGTCACCCTGTATTTGTTTCATACCATTGGCCAGTTCCATGTTCTCTAGTTGAACCACAACTGGTTGGTGTAAATATGACATTTCCGATTATGTTCATCATGACTAGCACCGTGAATTAACAATTTGCCAAGTGCTTTACACAAATTATGTACTATCCTCTTATCATTTCACCATAATATGTTTAGATTCTTACTTGTCAAATGCAAGGGAAATTGAAGAAACTGAAATTAAGGCTTTGGAAAGGCAGCTCATGCAATCTATGGAGACTTGCATTGCCAAAAAAAAGAAAATAATTCTTTCTCAAATAGAGATGGAGCGAATTCAAGGGTCAGAAGAGGTACATTTGTTTTGGCATATTTTCATTGTTGCTTTTCTTGGATAAACTTTAGCTGTGATGATAAGTTGTACATCTTCACTTTTCACTTTGTTTTTATTCTCTATTTTGTCTCTTGAAATTTTCAATTTTTTTATATGTAAACCCTTCACTGAAAATGATTTATAACAAAAAAAACTAAAACCCTTCACTGAAAATGATTTATAACAAAAAAAACTATGTAGTTATAAAACGGTGTTAGAAATCACAATGTTTCATTATATGGTGTGCAGCTTACAATTTCTTGACATAATTGTTGGTGTTTCTCTGGTGCTTGAAAGTTGACATAAGCAGTTGTGGTTTTATTAACAGTTTAGGTTATATTAATTATTAAACGTTTCTCTTGTTCCAAAAAGACAATATATGTGTGTCAAACATAGAGTATACACAGGCTAGAAATTTATCAGAAGCAGTCATAACAAAGAAAAATCTATGCTAATACTAAAAAGAATCTACGCTTTCTGTGGACAGAGCTAGGTTGTCAACAACAAATCGACTCAACTGCAATATTTTGATTTTGTGTATTCCTTTTAGGTTTGTGTTTGAAACCTAGCTTAATATCTCATTATCATACTTATAAAAAAAATTAAATTGTAGAATTCAATAGATCAATTGATTGTCAAAAGAACATCCAGCATGATGGGAAGCGATGACCCCCCATTTGAACTTTATAGTTTTATACAATTTTTTTTTAAAAAAAAGTGATATTCTCAATTGTTGCTTTGACTATTCCTGGTTGTACTATTTTCCAATAGTATTTGGAATACCCTGATGGCAGATCACATTTGGGGAAAAGATGGTGAAAAAAAGACGATTAGGGAGAAGACAATGAAGATTGTACCAAATTGTTTGTTACTTCAAGAGATGTAGAATATGGATGGGAATTTCTCCCAATCTTTAATTTAAAATATCTAATGACAGTTGACTAGTTTCTTAATTTTGCTATCAGTAAGAGACTAAGAGTATAAGACTAAAAAAGTTAAAACTTAAAAGTTTAGGTGTACCATGAGTAAGTCAAAAATACGAACTGCTGCCACCGGGACGACCTAATACCACAATGGTATCACTGAGAATGTTCCAAAAAATATATATATTAAACTTCTACGTGCCTTGAAGTACGTGTAAATAGTAAAAGGGTCATTCTTTTGAGACTGAGGGAGTAGAATTCTTTGCTAAACCCAATATTTATATGAATTATATATTTCTTGGAAAAAAAATTAATGCTTTTGTAAAATCGTAAAATATTATGTTCCTCTGCACAGCACAATTTTTTTTTGAAGAATAAAGAATTCATTTTTTCCATTCTTATAAAAAAATTAAAAACAATTATGCAAAAAATTATTTAGTAATAAAGATAAAATTTTGTAATTTACAAAACAGTATGCGACCCTAATTTGTGAAGTGAAACTTGTTAATTTGTGTGACAGAATCTGTTATGATATTGAAATTACCATAATAAACAATACAATAGCTCTTTGATTCAGAATTAGACACTAATGAAGTACCTATTGGTATTAACATGTTTCAGAAGCTAAAGGGTAGTTCAATCTTCAAGCGGATTGTGGGAACAGTTGTGCGATCCGTGCAGGATGATCAGAAGGAACAGGGTATGTATTCACCAACTCATCATGCATATAATAAGCCCAATTATTGATGGGCCTTGGTCCATTAGGTCCCTCTATAAGTCATGTAACCCCACATAGTATTATGAGACTTGGTTAATGTATAGTGATTTTTATATCAATATTGACTGGGTCCACTTTTATGGGTTGCGATCCATCATAATTTTCCCTTCTGCCGTTGGAAATCCCTTGGGGAAGTGGATTTTCTCTTGTTGATCTACCCAAGTTTATCGTCTTTATTGTGTTTAGTATCAGTGTGAAAAACCATGTAGTGATTTGTAATTTTTGAGATACGAATAGAGAATTTTGAGTATATAATTAGAACTTGACTGCATAAACTATTAAACAAACTTTACCAGATGAAGTCTCTATCTTGTTCAGTGTTATGCTATTTTAGAAATTTTGGTTAGGTTTGTGCTAGTGTTGGTAACTCATGCATATCTTAACATGCTTCTCTGATTAGGTTTGTGAGTGTAGGTAACTCATGCATATCTTAACATGCTTCTCTGAGCATTGTTAACTGTCGAAGAGAAAACGAATCTGGTTTATATATTGCCATTCCTTTTATGGCATGCCCGAAACAGCTGATTTTTACATGTGAATGTATGCATGTGTCTTTAAGAATAAAAAGCCATATATATACATGCTTTCTTTCTGCGCTTAACTGGCTTCACCCTGCCTGCCCTTTTAGAGGCATGCTAGAGGTACCTATGTTGGTAAAAATATGTTCTCGGAACCTAGTACTTTTGGATTTATACGTATATGAAATGAATACAAGTGAAGTATTGTGGTTCTCTTTAGTGTATTATACCTGAAATTTGATGTAGCGCTTTAGTTTACCTCTCTAAATTGCTTAATATGGTTTACCACGAGTTTATTAGTATGTAAATGGATGCATGAAATCATTTTATATATTATTGCAAGATTTTGTTTCCTGAGGTATCTTTTCTCAGTGTTACCCTTTTTTATATGAAGATATTAGAAACATGGATGCAGAGGTACAAGCTCTAGAAGAACTCTCAAAACAGCTATTCTTGGAAATCTATGAGCTTCGTCAGGCTAAGGTTCGCTTTTCTTTTTCCTTCTATTTTGGAGTTAACTACTGAGACTAAATTTTTGTTCACGTCCGATATATTTCTATATAATGTTTGTATAAATGTAGGGTCATATGACCAAATGTTAGAGGTTTTGCCACTAGTGCCTTTGTGCAGTGCCCAACCCACAGAAGTTCTCAATGGGGAACGTAGCCTTTCACATTCTAGTTAGAACCATTCTAGCCTCTAGGTACACTGTTGCTAAAAATATAAGTTAGTTGCAATGGTATTAAGATTTCAACAATAGTGTTTTTGTAGCATAGGTTGTTGGTCAAATTTATCAAACCTATTGATTCTCATTGTTTTTCTCTTCTTATGATTTTGTATTACTTATCGTATCTCCTCTCCCCTTTTTCTTTTATATATTACTTTTGCAATAATATCTTGATTTCTAGTTACAAACTTATGCTCTACTTTTTAATTAGAAAAAAACAAATATATTTTATTTTAACTTTTATATTGCACGAGTACTCAAGCCATATTGAAGCGTAAAAAATGAAGATTGAAATCACCACTGTACCAAGTTTCAGTTCTTGCAGCCTTATGATAAAATTTTTAAAACACTATTTTAGATTAATGATGCTATGTTCTTAGTTGTGCCTTAATGACTGTGCCCTTCCCTAGAACAATGTGTATTTCTGTCCATTACCTATCTGGTGGCTGATATCTCTTCCCCACACGGTTGGTTTCTTACAGGAAGCAGCTGCTTACTCTCGAACTTGGAGGGGTCACCTGCAGAATTTACTTGGTTATGTATGCTCAGTGTATTGTGTATACAAAATGATAAAGGTATATACTAGATTGGGTTAATGGCCAAATGGGTGTACATGTTCAGGTCAACGGAATGATTCTTTCAAGTTTAATTGTATTTTTTTTTCTGAACTTATGTTGCTAGGAGATAATTCTATTTGCAGTAATGAAGTCGAGAATTGCAAATGGTCAAAGTGACTGCGTTCTTAAGATGGCTGAAGAAACTATAAATGATAAGCATTACTTAGAGAAAATTCTGAAATGAGAAAATCACGTCTTTTCTAAGAAAGTTGACCAGCTAAAAATGTGAAAAATTTGTACTTTACAATCAGCTTTTTGGGCATGTAATAAGAAGAATCCATAAAATAAAAATAAAGAAGTACATCTTTAATTGAGAAACTCAATTCGCATAACCAACACAAGAACCCTGTTCTAGAGAACCCCTTATTTTTTACTCCTGAATTTTCTTACTGTTGTCCATTTAAGTAAGCAACTAAGGGTGCTCATTACAGAGAATAGAGTTTTCATAGAGATACATTTTGCTGTATTTTTAAATTTAGTTGGGTTTATAAGAGCTACGTAGTAACTTAAGATTAATAACTGCTGCTAATTTGTAGATATGTGGTCATGGAAACCTGAGTCAGTTCTCTAGCAAGTACAAGCAGTGTCTTTCTGAAGCTAGCTACAATAAGGACTTAAAATAAGACATCTACTAAATGTATGTAAAAACCTTGATGAATGAATTATGCAGACCTTAAATATGGACATATGGTCCTACATATTATTGCACAATACAGATGTTATAGGCGTGATAAAATACCATGGAAGTAAAACTTTCTCTTGGAAGTTAAAGAAACATTGTTTGCATATAAATTTGCAGAAACTTTTTGTACAGTTCTGTGCTTTAATCAGTACTTAAAAACGAATTGATTTTCCACCGAGAGTTTTACATTTCACATCTACAGTTATTGTCATTTGTCTTGTTGAATCTTGTTAATTACATTGTATTATTGTTTTATCTAAATTTGTCGTTAACATGTAAACCCACTCACTCCTTTATGCCTTTATGGTTAATGCTGTATAATGAAGTTTTCTGATTCTTTTTTCTTTTCTTTTTTATAGTCGCTGCAAAGTGTTGTTTTCAAAGAGGTACTGGTTCTTATCTCTTACTTCATTACATTGTCAGCTCAACGTTAGTAGATATGACTCACTATATTTCTTACGATCACCTGTGTAGTTTATTGAATTTATAATATCTCTCTGGGCATCGTTTTTGCTACTTAAAGCACTTATATTGATGAAGCAATAACAACTTCTTTTAATATTCTTCATTTGACAGGCGGGTTCAATTGATCCTGTGACAAGGACTATCAGCATATTTTTGCAGTTCTTCGATATCGGCATCGATGCCACCCTATTATCGCAGGCTAGTTAGATTCCCTGGATTATAAAATTCTCTATGCTTCCTTATACCCAATTACCCGTCGTTAAACTTGTATGATAGTTTTTAATTTTTATATACATATAATATACCATTATTTAGGTAATGTTGAGGAATCTTTGTCACTCGTGATCGATACCTTAAGCTTTCAGATGATTTGGTGCTATAACGCTATAACGGTGTAAAGGCAACCAATAATTTTGGATTCAAGTCGCTTCCGCACACTAACAAATGTTCTTTTTTTATATCCAACCCACCAAACATGAGAGCTCGTGAATGTAAAACTCCAACTTGACTTCAGGCCAGTAATTAAACTTATTAGAGATTTTCAGTGGCAACTTCTTCCAACAATGTTAAGTTATATGTGCAGTTTCTAATCACAATAAGGAATCATTGAAGTACAATATTGTTCTTTGATAATTAAGTAGAGATGCAGCTTCTGCGGCCAGCTAGTTTAATGGCCTAGAGAATTTTTGTCAGTTGCTGTTTTTTTCTAATAAGATACTTGCAACCTGTAGTTTTGTAGTCCAAATTTTCCTATACTATTTTAATGCAGTTTTAGACCTTAGAAGCTGGCAAGTTAAACACATAGTGTAGCTAATTAACCCTATTAATCACATAATTAAGCGATTTTTCGAAGTTAATGTTTAAGTAGGATCAGAGTGCCCCCTCCATGCATGTAGAGACACAATAACAAGAGAAACCCTGAATAACCGGAGTACAGAACATACAAGTCTGCCCCAAGGCAGAACTTTAAAAAAATCAATTTTCAGTCGATCCCAACTGACATACTGTCAACATGTTATAGTTTGCAAGTCTTGTATAGTAGCTGTGATATGTCACATGTTGTCATGTTGATGGTCTAACAGTAAAAGAAAGTGCTAGAGCACCTCTTCTGCCGTTGAACTGTCAGTAAACAGAACGAACCTCAATCACATCAGGAGTTGTTTTTTTTGTGGAACTTGTAAATTTACAACTAAACAAATTAATGGACTTCCCTTGCTTTTCCTTTTATATACGGCCGCACTTGGAGGCTTTTTGGTTATAATTCTCTTATTATTTTTGTTATGCAGTATATCTCTCTCTTGTTCATTGGAATGTTGGTCGTTATTTCTGTCAGAGGGTTCCTATCTAATCTAATGAAGGTACATTGTAACAGACCCTTTGCAATTTTTGTTGCATTTTCCATGTAATATTGTTTTCTCATTTACCTGGAACTATTGCCAAGTTCTTTAGATGGATCCTGGAGGCTGTCATTGTGCTGCTTGATATATTTATTGTTAATTTTTGATAGTTTGATGAAAACATTAGACATGTGATGGTGATCTGACATTGCCTTTGTGCAGTTCTTCTTTGCTGTTTCTCAAGTGGGCAGCGGATCTTCGAGCAATGTTGTACTTTTTCTATCTGAAATCATGGGAATGTATTTTCTGTCGTCAATTCTTTTAATCAGAAAAAGCTTGGCAACTGAGTACAGGTATGCCATTGCTAGGATCATAAAATGTCGCTCAGCAGTTGCTGTTTGTAAATTCTACTCTATATTGCATGGCTTCATAATTGTTTCTATTTTTGGATCAAGAACAATACAAGATAATGCTATCTTTGAATGACGAAGTATTGCATGAGTCATGACTAATCTGTACTGTGTGTTGATTAGACCTAGCAAAGTGTCGTCATGTCGTGTACCTAAAAGTCCAAATCCATACATGACACGAAACGGATTCGTATACCGTGCACACTATATATATAAAAGTATGTTAATGTTATTTTATTAAAAAATGTACTAATGAATAATGTTTTTATGCATAGGTTTATAAATACACATAACATATTTAAAATATTTTTTTTGTATATATAAATATGTATATTCTATATATAAAAATAAAATTGCAAAAATATAAATATATTTATTTAGTGTATTTCGTGTCGTGTAACCAAAGTAAAAATTCAGACATGACATTAAATATCGTGTACTTCTGTGTACCTTTTTGTTCCGTGTACCTAAAAGTTCAAAATCAGGCACTAAATTTTCATGTGGTGTACAAAATTGCCGGGTCTACTGCTGCTGACTAGAAGGTTTTCTCACCATATTAAAAACTGAAATGCTATAAAATAAACTTGTCGGCTAAAAAAGAAACAAACAAGTATTGTTTGTCAGTGTATGTGACGTGTCATGATATTTATGTAGCTTTTTTTGCTGGAGCAACATCTACCAAATGCCTGCGGTTCACGGGGGTTATGATTCTTTAAATTGGAACTTTATAATTTCGAGGTTCTGCATTTTTAAATAGAACCTGTTGTATATTACAAAATTTAGTGTTTCAGGAATCAGGATTATAAATAATAAATAAAAAAAGAACTAATAGTGCAACAGTAAGATATGCAAATCGGACTTAGTGACGTGTTTCTTGGTGTTGCACTTTTGCACTGTTGTATGCATATGTTATATATAATAATTTACTACAGACGCACACTAACACAGATAATTACGTGAATACTTGTGATATAAAGTATGCTTATGTAGGAAATTTTTGGATTAAAATTATACAGTCTATAGTGAGAGGGAAATAACCCTTTACCTAGAATGCGGTCCTTGAACTTGGTGGTTGGCAGATTATTATTTATATATTTTTGTTTTTTTTTCTGACAGCATTAGAGAGCTGTTCCTTTGGCTTGCTTTGTACATATTTATTTGTAGAGCAGGGTTTGCATTGTTGTTAACGACTGGTGACTTGTTCTTCTGATTTGATTTAATATTATGAATGCCAAGTAGTAGGGCATGCCTAAAAATAAAAACTCCTTGCAGGATTATCATAACAGACGTATTAGGTGGAGACATTCAGTTTGATTTCTACCATAGGTGGTTTGATGCCATCTTTGTAGCAAGTGCTTTCCTTTCTCTGCTTTTGCTTTCTGCACACTATACATCTCGCCAAGTTGACAAGCACCCAATTGATTAGCTTCTTCGTAGGTGAGTACCTGTTGATTCACTAGGTCACTACTATGCCATTCTTAATGCAAATTGTTCATAGGATACATCTTGAACATTGATAATATAGTGCTCCTGTGTTTATGTGAATAGATATACTCTGGCTTGGATATGCATTTTTGGGGTGACACTGTATTCCCTTTGAACTCCAGTACCCAGTAAATGGGTAAAGTACTTAGTTTTTTCGCCAACTTCTGAAAGTTAACACTGTAGTAAAGTATATCCCGTGGAGAGCTTTGGAATATGACATTATTGCCACATTTATTTAGCCTTTAGATGGATCATGGAAAGTAATGTAAAGAAAGTGATGTATTTTTATCCACTACCAGAAAGCTATCCCCGGAAGTGTGAAAAGAATGGTACATGGTAAAGTTCTGATGGAAGACAGGCTATTGTGCATGCTCTGAGAACGAATCCCTTATAAAGTGGAAAATTATTTCCTGAAAGTGAAGGTGGAGGCTACCTGTGAAATATTAGTATAGTACGTTACGATATGTGTCATAATTTTTTGTAGAAACATTATGTCAAGTTTAATACAGAGATTACATTGTCAGTTTTGTTTTTTACAATGAAAGTTGTGCTCAGTGAGTGAATTTTCTTGAGATTGTTGTTTTCCCAGTCATAGTAGTTGTCCAAGAATGATATTACGAGTCCCTATCAATTTTTATTGTTTTTCTAATTGGAAAGTGAAAAAAATCTACTCGAAAACATGAGCCAAACAAACTTCGACTCAAATCACTTGAACATGCTGCTGGTGCTCGGATATGAGTCATTTGAAGTGTTCTATACAAGAAATAATGACAATAATACCCCATTTTTAAAGAATCTGAACGAAAATAACACTTATGGAAAAAGTGGCCAAAACTACCCATTGTTACGCATTTGGCAAGAGCATAATAAAAAAAAAGTTGATGTTACGCATTCCATGTGGACTTAACAAAAAAAAAAAAAACCCTATTACGCATTTGATAAGTGGGTAATTAATACAAATTTTTTCCTATTACCCCTTTGGAGAATGCGTATTAGCTATTACCCATTCTCCAGATGCGTAATAGGAAAGTACTGTTTCACTTATTACCCCTTTTTTTAAATGCGTAACTAGTATAAAACCTATTACCCCTTTTTCAAATGCGTAATAGTGGGGTATTTATGGCCCCCATCAACATTTTGGGGTATTCCGGTTATATGGTACAACATTTTGGGGTATTGTTGGCCAAAACCCTCTATACAAAGTACAAACAGAACTTATTTTCTATAAAAAATTCAAACAATTATTTTTTTTAGGACTCTTTAAAACTTTTGCATATGTTATTGTGCATTTTTTAAGAACGGAATTTATTTTTGTCGAACCAAAACTATTATCCAACTAATACGACCTAGATGTTCACTTAAAAGTCATCTAACAATTCTTGACAAAAAAAAAATAAATCATCTAACAATTCAATTAGCAAAGGAATAATGTTAAAAATTCTTAAAATATTCATAAAAATGTAGAATAAATAGCGAATGGTAGGACTATTCTTGAGAACACCCATAATATGCATAACTTTTATGCATAAGTAAGTTCTTGTGGAATCTTGTAGAGAAGCAATAACATATAAGTTCAACTTTAGCAGCATAATTAAGTTCAGTTGTAGATGTTATAGAAGAAGTAAGTTCAGTTCAGTTGTAGAATCTTGTAAAAGAAGCAAGTTCATTTGTAGAAATTTTAATTTCATGTGCATAACTTTAAATTCAGGTTTTTAAGTTCAGCAGCAGAATATTTGTTAAAAAAGTAAGTTCATTTGTAGAACTTTTTAGAAAAAGCAAGTTCAGTTGTAGAACTTTTAATTTCATGCGCGTAACTTTGTAATTCAGTAGCAGAACACTATATTTTTAGTACGAAAAATAAAATAGATTTGCAGTAGAACTCAATAATAAGTAAGTTCGGCTATAAAATTTTGTAGAAAAAACAAGTTCACTTGTAGAAATTTTTATTTTATGTGCATAACTTTTAAATTTAGTAGCAAAACATTATATTTTTATTATAAAACAAAATAGATTCTCTCTTTTAGGTAGTAGTTCTCATTTGAATCAAACTCTCTACTAATTAGAAATAAAAGGTATAAATTACGGTATCTAATATAAAAAACACTTTCAATTTTTTATTTTCCAAACGATGGGCTTGAAGTCTAGGTCCATTTAGCAGCAGCAGCCCAATGGGTTGAGACAAAGTTGTAACGTAACGTACGTTTGACACAATCCTCATCCCACGTGTTGTGTCTACACACATTTCCTCAAAAGTGAATTTACGAAATCAATAAATGGTCCCGGTCACTCATAATCGTTTATAGAACCGGTTATTTAATAATCAATTTTATAATTGTGAATCGTTGATCCAATGGTTGAGATTAAAAAAAAATTTATTGTTCGTTATAATTTTCCGCCAATAGGCAATTATAGCGGACAATAATTTATTTTTTAATCCACGGGCCGTTGGATCAACGATCCAACAATTTAAAAACCGATTGTTATATAACCTGTCCGGACAAACGATTATCAGGAACAAAACCCATCAATAAAATATCATTTTTCTATGAACAACCTCGTCACTCAACAAATAAATCCAACCCATTTCACTTTTATTAAAAATCCCACCAAATTAAAATCCCAATTTCTCCCTATATATACACACAGAGGAGCTGGAGCTCTCTACTGTATGTATGTATATGTCTAATAGTACTGTTAACAACCTGTAGCAAAACACACACACAAAACACAGAGTTAAGAAGTGGGGATTGATTTAACGGACACTAGTCATCTCAATTATCTTACATATATATTATTCTCCATAGACTTTCTTTTCTCCTTTTTTTAAATTTTTTTAAAATTATATTTTGATACAGTTTGTTTTGTTTCCCAATTAATTTAATTTTATTTATTTATATGAGAGATGCAGCTTGAGAATTTAATTTTAGTTGGATATGGTGAAGCGTAAGGAACGAATCGTGACTGACCTTTACAAGCTTGAGGCATGTCATTTTTGCCCTAATTCTTATCATTTTAATTTAGGGTTTTTGTTTGATTTTTGTGATTTTGTGTTATTTGGGTTGTTGATTATTGTCTGATCTTGATTTTTTAGTTTGTTGAAATGGGTTCTGATTGTGATGAGATTTTTCGGGTTTAATTTAGGTTATTGCTATGTTTGTGTGCTTAATCTTGTAGCTTTTGTGTGATTATTTTGTGTTAGGGTTTTTGATTCTATGTTGTCAAGTGTGTGTTGTTATTGCATCTGATCGAGCTTCGAAGATTACGGAATAATGGGAGAATTTGGGGAATGGGTTTGGTAATAGTGATTGATGATGTTTGGTTTGGTTTCTGGATGAGAGTGTTGAGTGATAGTTGTAGGATGAAAGGGTAATTAGTAGTCGATGCTCATGCTGCCTTGTTTTTCTGAAATGGTAGTGTTTTTGTGACTTTGTCTCTATATAAACCGAAGTTTGGCAGTCCTTGCTCTCTTAAGGATTTTAAGAAGGACTGTCCTTGAATTACGACAAGTTCACTTCTTTTATGTTATCCAGTGCATATGCACTTTTAAGCCAGTAAAATTGTCTGTATATATGTATATGTTTGCTTTGAATTTGCAAGCGAGTGTATCTGCACTTGTTTTTTGTAATGTTTGTTTAGTTACGTCATTTTTTATCTTAGGCGATGATTTTCTGTTGCTGATTCTCTTTTGGACTAGTTATCTGGATTCAGTGGAGACTTTTATGACTTGTGAAATTGAACATATACGTTCATGTGTTAATGTTTATAGAAAAATTATACGAATGTTATTACTTATTATTATCTGGTATACGTTCATTTCAGGGAATTCATTTCCTGGTAGCCGGTAGGGTATACTTTACGCAGTCTGCATTTTGATTTTTGGCGTGGTTACAATCGTATTTAGATAATATCTTCTTGTTGTAATCAAGTGTCTGTGTTTAATATTCCTGTGTTTAGATGTGGAAGAATTGCATTTACCCATTTATTGGAAGGCGTAACATAACACGCTCCTCTTCTAGTTGATGTTCTCGCTAATAAAAAATCACCTTTAGTTTGTAACTATCTATTTTTTTTGGGGGGGGGGGGGTTTATTATTACTCATATTGTTATTATGGTCTAATGTGTCATACTGTCTTGCCAGCCACTTCCATTTTCAAATAATATGGAACTATATAAAAAGGTGCACGTTAATGGTTTCTTTTAGTATCAAATTTTGATCTTTGTGATATATCTTCTTACTCATTAAGGGTTCGTGTGATCTTGTTAGGTATCATCTCAAACCGATAAAAGAATTCATAGGCATACCACTCATCAAAATGTCAACTTGAGAGTGGACCCTGGGAAATGTAACGTGTGTTCCGCTCCTTGTTCGTCTTGTTTGCATGTTCACCAAACTTGTATGGAACCCAAGATTGCTGAATCTTTGGATGATACCTCTAGAGAAAGTGCAATAAGTTATTCAGTTGATGATACAGTTCAAACTAAGAAGAGCATAGGATGTAAGAGTTCACAGCCTACTACTAGTGAAGCAAGTAATATGATCAGTGTGAATTCCAATCTTGTTTCTTGCAGTGAAAATGCCCAAAAAAAGGCTGGTCGTAAACTTTCTAAAATATCTGGTAAATCTCAAGATGTTGAGGTCCCCAAAACGGTGTTATCTGGCGGCTCTGTTAGAGGGAAGCTTCGATCTCCAAGTCCACATAAAAAGGATGCAGATTATGGTACTACCATAAACAAATTTGGGGACTTAAGAGGTTTAGAAGGTCATGATGATAATATTTCTTGCGTCAGTGGCTCTGATGAAGCATCAAACATTTCTAATTCTGGTAAGGGATTCACAGACACAAAAGTTATAACAACATCTACTGCTTCTCCCAGAAGTTTAGCTTCTGAAGAATACATTAAAGCTGGTCAACCTGAAGAGGCTTCATTTATGGATAAACCTGAATCAGAAGGGATCCAGAACAAGCCTAGTGGGGAGGTTGTATCTATAGCTGTTTATGAAGAGAAATCTGCTTCATATGCATCTCATGATATGCAGGATAACAATGTTGGTCACGTTGGAGGGAACTCTGAACCTTCAGCAATAGAATGCCCAAAGGTAGAAGCAGAATCTGACAGTGATGATTTGCTAACCAAAACTGTAAATTCTTTGGAACAAAAGAAAGAAGAAGGGGAAAAGGCCAGCGAGTTGCTTGCGGAGCCTGAAGCCAGGGAAACATCTATGCATTCTGATCACGTAAATGAGAATGATGAATCTGAAATTTTGGAACATGATGTAAGTATTGTTGCTCTAGCTACTCGCTTTGATAGTACTTTGCTCATTAGTCCAGCTCCATGTCTTTTGATTGTATTGTTCTGCAAAAACAATTTAGTGTTTGCTAGATGCATGCATTTTATTAGCATCTATTGTTATTTGCATTTAGTGATGGCCTCATCTTGGATAACATTACTAACAGTGTTATTTATTAGGTCTGTTTATGTATTCTCTTTCCTTTCTGATTGATAAAAAAACATTTTAACTCTTGTTCTGATTGTTATGTATTTTAAATATTTTGCAAGTTCATGGATGTGTTAATCAATCGTAAGTCAGTTTTTTGTTAATAAAAACAATTTTCTTTAAAAAAATTCCCATATATTAGTACCATTTTCCCTATCTTTTGCCACCTTTCTTCTATTATATTCATTTGTGATATCAGTTTTCATGATACCTGGGTCTGTTGATCTATATAACTACACTTTAAATCAACCTTTCTTCCGGTTTTCATTTTTCAAACTAATGTTTTGGTTACTCTCTGCATTAAATAGTTGTAAACAGAACCTTTAAAGCATTAATGGTATACGTAATCTTTTGTCCATGTAAATACAGTCAGCCTCAAACAATCTTATGTGACTATAAAGGCTATGATTTGTGACGAAACTTGTTTTGGTTTTCTATATAATTTTGTCTATAAACTTTTGAATGCTTAATTTGTAGTATAAGATGCTGCATTTGATACTAATTTTTTTAATAATAATTTACTTCATATAGTTATGAATCTTGTCCCACGTGATTCATTCTCCTGGCACATAATATATGTCTTTGATATTCAGTGATTGTTTTCGCAATTTTTCCTGTAAGAGATTGTTCCCTAGAAACAAATAGATGTTTGAATACTTTTTATGGTTTAATTTTAGTTATAGCTTGGTTACTGGCTTGCTGCTGCTCATGGTAATAGATATTTTATTGTAATCCTTAGTATCTCGAATAAGATTTGTTGGATACTGGGGCTTGTGAAGTTGAATTATACACCTTCCAGTGTACATTGTTAACCTGCTCTGTGCACATCTAACGTTATAGTATTGTCGACTTGTGCAACTGCTGATTATTATTTTTAATGGAAAGAGTTTTAGTACAAGTGATTGGTACTTATTTACTATATTGTCTGAGTAATAGGTAAAAGTTTGTGATATATGTGGAGATGCGGGTCGCGAAGATTTACTTGCTGTATGTTGCAGCTGTAGTGAAGGTGCTGAGCACACGTAAGTCATTAAAGTAGTTTCAAATGCATTTTTTGGGGTAGACTTGCTAAGGCTCTTCAGTTTGGAACTGTTTAGACTTTATCGTGATTCTTATTAAACTTGAATGTTGTCAGATATTGCATGAAAGAAACGATGGATAAAATTCCAGAAGGAGACTGGCTTTGTGAAGACTGCAAGTCTGAGAAAAGAAAGGCTCAGGAGAAAGTAAAATGTGATTTAGTGGATGGAGATGGTGTTGACCTTAAAAATGCTGATCCTTGTGGAAAGCTAGATGAGTTAGACATAAATGGTAAAAATTTTAAAGCCGAGAAGGATAGTTCACATGTGAAACTCTCTCGGAAAAGAGAAGCAGACGATGCAGAAGTTTCTTCAGCGGCAAAAAGACAAGTTCTTGAATCAAAAATCAGATCTCCTAATGTCTCGAGTCCCAGAAGAGCTAGTATGCTTTCTCGGGATAGTTCATTCAAGAACTTAGATAGGGAGAGAGTGAAGCCTGCTTATCAAATATCTCCTGGTGTGCAGACTGGTAAGAGCGCTCCAGAAAAAGCATATCCTTCTCTAGATGAACGTTTACGTACATCTCGAGGTAAGCTAAGACCCAAATCCAGTTGCTTTGTTGATTTTGTCTGGCGCGATGCTTTGTTCTATATCCAGTATAGTACTAATTTAACCAGTTGTTCTCCCAGGCACTTTTTTGAGGTCCAAATCTTTCAGTTCTGCAAGTGCAAAACAAAAGGTTAAGCGTGTTGATGAAGTAGTTCCTCAAAAGCATAAATCAAACCGAGAAGCTGCATTTCTTGGCACGAAGGGAGGGGTCAACAGGATGATGGGCAAATCTATGTCATTCCATTCTGTCAACTCAGGTGGTTCGAACTCAACTGATTCGAAGGATAAAATGTTATCTCCAAAATTTTCTCATGGTCAGGAAATGAAAGGTCAGAAACACACTAAAGAGCGTAGCTTGGTTGAGAGGAAAAATTCTCTGAGATTAGAACGTCCTCCGGTCAATTCGGCAGTAGCCACTTCTACTACCTCATCTCCTAGGGTTGATAGAAACCTACCTGTTCGTGATGAAACTGTTCCATTCTCTCCGACAAGCAACAACCGTGAATCCATGTCCGTGCACTCTGATAATAGATTAACACAGTTGTCAAGACCAGTGAATAAAGTTATCAATAAAGGTTCAGAAGTACCTGTTTCTTCAGGTATAATATCATGCTGTATTTTTTCTCCTTTACAGCAATGTACATGTTTATAGGTGAAGACATCCATGTGTCATGTGGATATATGTTTATACGCACATACAATTCAACCTCTATCTTAATATTATTTTGTTTTTCTTTTTTATTCTATGCATTGATTTAGGTGAAGGTGCAAGGCAGTTGTCTGCCAGCAGAATCGGCAATGTCGAAGAAAAGTCTATACAGACTAGAACAAAGGATGATTGCTCTTCTGCTCCTCTTAACACTGGAGGACCAATCAGAAAATTTGGCGAAAGTTTACCAGATGGATTAAGCAAGGCCCGTGTATTGACAAATCTGGTTGAGAGTGCCAATGAAATTTCTAATAGTCAACCAAAACATAATACAGCTGGTGGAAAAATTACTCCTTGTCAGAAATGCAAAGATGTTGGTCACTCTGCAGAGTTCTGCACCATTGACAGCCCAGAGCAATCACTTGTTCCAGATGTCCATACTTCAAGAAGTTCGAAGGATTCGATCCACAAAGATAATAGGTTGAAAGCTGCTATTGAAGCTGCATTGCTCAAAAAGCCCGGAATATACAGAAAGAACAGAACTCAAGATCACTCTGATGAGTTAACTGTGTCTGGCATAAGTAGTGAAGTATGTTCTCAAGATCAGCTGTCTAACAAACGTAACTCGAGAAAATTGGTATCTGGAGACGAGGCAAGTAAGGAGCCAGAAAGTGCATGGAATACCAATATAGAGTCTGTAAAGAAGGCAACTGGTTCCAGTGTGAAGCACTTTACAAACTCAGCTGAAGCAGTTAATGCCTTTTTACACAGGCCTATAACCCCTGCCGATGGCAAGTCCGTAACGATGGACTTGCTAAGTAATGCTCCTTTGGCAATTTCTGATCTTTCGATTATGTCAGCCATCCCAAAGCATGAATACATTTGGCAGTATGGTTTTCCTTCTGCGTTTATTTTGTGTACCACATTCCATTTTTTTCGTAGTCGTGACCTTGTGTCTCTCTGTGTACCTAAGGTTCTTGAGTTATCTGTTTGCTGTGCAGAGGGTGTTTTGAGGTGTGTAGAAGCGGAAAACAGCCAGGCTGTTATGATGGATTTCAAGCCCATTTGTCAACTGGTGCATCACCCAGAGTTCTTGAAACAGTGAACAAGTTTCCAAGAACGGTTCTTTTGAATGAATTACCTCGCCGAAGTGTGTGGCCAATACAATTTGAGAAAACTGGTGTTAGCGAGGATCACATTGCACTCTATTTCTTTGCTAGAGATCTTGAAAGGTGACTTTTCTTGTGTTCCCTTTAACCCTTATTGTGAGTAATTCTGGTCCCTTATCCAGATGCAAGTGATTTTTCATCACCCATTAGTGATAATAGTTATGTTGCTTATAACACAGCTACGAGAAAAGCTACAAGTCAATACTGGAGAGTATGATCAGGAATGACCTTGCTCTGATAGGCAACATCGATGGTGTTGAAATCCTGATATTTCCATCTAATCAGCTTCCAGTCAAATACCAGCGTAAGAAATTGTATATATGTATATGTTTATATTTTTATATTGTATAATTTACATCATATATTTTTTATATTGTATAATTTACATCATATCCAATGTGAATGACAAATGACAGTAAACTACCCAGTCAATAAATGTTGTGTGTTTTGCTTCATAATACTAACATGTGAGTGTCACTGATGTCAGGTATCATGTATGGCAGGTCTGACTGTAGGGCAATATATTCCCTGAAGTAACAATAGTTTGGATTTAGCTTTTCAATTACGCATGCAAGTCTGTATTTTCTCTATTTGTTTTGAGAATATGGATAGGGATGTAATAGAACTGAAATTTTAGTGGAAAAGTGCCAGCCTGTTAGCCGTTCTGCAGGTAGAAAAAAGTAATTTCGGTTTGGCAGTTCGGCTCTGATGACTTGTTTAGTAAGAGCTTATTTTAGTTTAAAGATCTCAGGCAGATCACTTTGTTTACAACCCTTCACAGAATCAAACCTTGGAAGGGGGTTACATGTTGTAACAAGTGATTTCCGTAACACCCCAGTCCCGTATTGAGGCATGTGGTGCACTTTGTTTAGTATATAAGCAAGAATATTACGACGAATTGCACTAATAAATACTAGGGCCTGATTCCCCCCCCCTCATTAGTTGTGTTGCTTCTTCCTCACACTACTTAGGAATTGAGTAATTATTGGTGAATGCGATACATATTTAACAGGAAAATGTTGATCAGCTGAATATCAATCATTGTTGATGTATGTGTGGTGTTTGCCTCAAGCAGATAGAGTAAAATTGTATCAAGTGGTGTTACTGTAATATATTATATCTTCCCAACTTGTTTTTTGTGTAGATTTTTCAGTGATTCATGTTTAAGCATTTTTTTTCAGGTTGGAATGCGATGTTCTTTTTCTGGGGTGTATTCAGAGGAAAGAGAAACAGTAGCTTGCAAAAAGTGCCTGTTTCCCCAAAGAGAACAACAGCTTGTTCCAGAGACACATGCACAGCTGTTACGACTTCACTTGTACCAGTAGACAAAGATTTGCCTACATGTAACAAAGCTGGTAAGATGATATCTGATGTCCATTCATTGATAGATCTGCAATGTTTACCATCAACGGAAAAGATGAATGGGAATAGTGATGGTAAAGCAGTATCCCATTTCCAACAAAGTGATTTCGTGAACTCTACTAAGGAACAAGGGTACAGACTTGACTGCAATTTATTGCCTACTGATCAAATGAAGCCTCCACAATCATGGCAAGATACTAGATCCAGAACAAATTCGCTGGTAATGTTACTTTTACAGTCTGGCTTACTTTGGCAAAGCACAACCTCTTTTCTTGATTTTTCTTTATGAAGAATTGTCAGTCAGTTATCTTCATTATAAAAGTGAAACCGCAGTTTGCATATAGTGTGCTCAATCACTTATAGATTTTCCTATCTATAGCTAATCAGCTGGTGTTAGGTGCCAAATTTCCAACAGAGTATGGGGCAGATACAGTTTCCTTTGTATAGTTCTTACACGATGTTAGTCCAAGTGATGACACCGCAGGCTCCAATAGACAATTCATAGAATTCACCTTTTTCTGACCAACTGTAATCTAATTTCATTTGTACCTCCAACTGATCTATGGGTTGTACACTTGTACCACACACTTGTGCATTCCACTTGTTGTAGTCCATTGTACTCGCGGAGTTGTGGTAGTCCATTCTCTGTCTTCGATTACATGAGCTCACTTGGCTTTTCATATCGATGTTAAGTGCCTGTTGAACTTCGAATACAGTCTTGTCCTTCATTTGGTTGTAAAAGATATCCATGAGATATGTGACGTAATATGTAATTAATTCAACTTTGACTTTTCTGCTGAATGTTTGCATATATTATACTATGTGTAAGTATCAGGTATGTCTATAGCTTTGTGCTAGTTTTTTGGTGTTTGATTGACGTTTTTTTTCCCTATAGGAGAGACAAGTTGATCATGCCTTCAAACTGATCAAAGGGCCCCAAGCAGCAACCCAAGTTGCCGGCAGTGCTTGTGACTCTAACCCTGCTGGTGAGAAGAAGACAGGTCACTTGGGTACTCCATATAATTTGCATCCTCTACTGCAGATTCACAGTAAAGATTCAGCTGGCATGCAAGGTCCTGCTACCACACGAAGCTTAGGGGAGGCAGAAAATGAAGAGAAGCTGAGAAATAGAAATTCAAAAATTGAAGGATTTTTGGAAGCAGAAACTGTTGCGGATAAGTTGGCAATAAGATTCCCAAGTCCAAAGGAACCTTGCAGGTGGCCTTTATCTGACACGAAGCAATCTGATTTTGATTCATTAGTATCAAAATCAGAAGCCAGTTTTGCTGGCTCAAGTCAATTTGTACATGGGAATGACAGAAATAACATATTTGATGATGGAGGAACCGTAAATAAAAAACCAAGGTTGGACTACAGTGATTTGTATGACTCAACTGATCACACAAGTTCTTCAAAAGATATTTTAGTGATACAAGATTCTACTTCCGTTTTCCCAGTGCAGAAGAAATACGAGGAAGGTTCTAATGAGACGTTGATCCCGACTCCAGAAAATGCAGAAAGGTACTTCTTTCCGGTAGATCCTTATCATGTGAATCATGTTGATATAGGAGGATTGTCAAAGAATGTGGAGGAACCCCTTCAAGATAAAATCCCTAATCTTAATCTTGCTTTAGGGGATGAAATGGAGCTACCTCTAAAACAAAGCCTCCCACACTTTTTAGCTGCAGAAATAGAAAAGAATAAACAGAATCAGCCTTCTGGGAAGCTGCCTCTGAAACCAAGCCTCCCACATTTTTTAGCAGCAGAAATAGAGAAGAATAACCAGGATCACCCCCCTGGAAGGACAGTAACCACAGCAGAGGAGGATGTGTCTGCAGATCTCTCGCTTTCGCTTTCATTTCCCTTTGCAGATAAAGAGCAGGCAGGTCGGCCAGTTGAAACCAAAGAGCTGCTCCCTCCTGAAAGGCAACATGAGGTTAATTTTTTTAGAGGCTTTTCGGACAAGTAGATAATATGTGGGGATCACTGTATATTATAACCCACATGGATATGGTAGTTTTATACCGTGTATCATGTATACATATTCACTGTGGGTTGTACCTGAATCCAATCCCTAATGTTCAATAGCCACATAGGATCCATCTATATATGTTGTCTTCCATTTGATCTTTGGTTTGCAAATGCTAAGATAAAACTGTTTGTATATACAGATACAGAGAGCAGTATGGCTTTCTGTTGGAAGAGGGATTTTTTGGATAATGGTCAATAACCAAGATAGCATTTATTTCTTGGGCCATTTTGTATTTCAATTTTTACAAGATTAGTTAATAAGTTGCTGTTTGAGCTATAGCAGTTGTGCTAAGATTAGTTAATAAGTTTATCGAAACTATTGAGCTTGATGAGATAGCTTAGGTAGTTAGAGCTTATTTCTTATTGTTCCGGATCCTGGATTTGATTCTTGCTTACCTCAAGATTTATTGAGAACAAATATGCATTATATATAAACCTATTTATTAAAAAAAAAGTTTATCGAAATTATAACTATTAAATCTTTATGATGCTCCACATGTTAACTCAAATTTTGATTTTCTTCATTAGATATCACCTTGGCACAACTCCCTTTATCAATGATGAGAAAACACAATTTAGAGCAAGTCCAATAGATCCCTTATATAACCTCATAACTCAAAATATTAGGAATTAAGTGTAAAATAGTGCTCCAACAACCTCTTAACTTTTTTCTTAAAAAGTTAAAAGCATCATGTCATCCCTTATCTTTAAGGACTCCCTTATATCATTTTTATCAATAAAATATTATTTTTCCTCTTCTTTTCAATTATTTCCCTCTTTTTTTGTTCTTGCTTCTTTCTTTTATTTATTATTTAATAATTATAAGGATCAATTATAAGGAAGCTTGTTGGAGTTGTCATACCTTATAATATCTTAAATCACTAAGAGCCTAATTAATACCTTATATATAATAAGCATAAGTGAGATCTTATCCAAATTTTTGGTCGTCGTCATTGTACTACCAAAAGCATATGATCCGTTGGATTAAAAAATTGGATTAAAAGTCATCCGTTGGATTATAAATTATATCCTTATATATTTATTTATAATTTTCACTTTGTTAATTTACTATAATACCCTTTCTTCATCGATTTGTTTTTTTTCTTCCCCTTTAGCAAGCTCATGAACAATTAAATATGAATGTCCTCCAGTTAAGGGAGTCATTCAATGTGCACCTTTTAGCAGTCGATTTTGAACACTTTTCTCCCTCTCTGCTGGCTTGAGAAAGAGAGTCTCAACGGCTCGGCTGGTTGTTAACAAAGCAGCGGCGTGTGAAGAGCAAGCAACAAAGTCGATATTTTAAAAGTTCCAAAGTTTTGTCATTAGAACTAAATTTAATTTAAAAATATCTTTATAAGAGGGATCTTATCCAAATTTTTGGTCTGGTCGCTGTACTACTAAAATTATATGATCCGTTGGATTGAAACTAGACGATCAAGATTAGATCACATAAAAAAGAAATTATAATCTAAAAAGGATATAATTAGAAAAGTTTGCATTAGAAGTGAATTTTAGAAGAAAAATATAATCTAAAAAGGATATAATTAAAAAAGGTTGTATTATAATTGAATTTTAAAAAGAAAATTATATTCTAAAAAGGATATAATTAAAAAAGTTGTATTAGAATTGAATTTTATTTTTAATTTATTAGTATTAAAAAATTTCATATTTACTATTTGGCCTCTATCTTGAGATCTAGAAATCAGATTTGAATGATTTTACAATCCATGCGAACCTAATAAAATTATTTTTAATTTAGTGATGCTTTAATAATTATTATTCAAATAGAAACACTCAGAAGTCAGAATATCAAGAGAAAATATAATTACGAATTTTTACATTAATCCTAATCTATGTAAAAGTTCTTCATTGATAATGCTATCAATTGTAGAAAACCTAATTGTATATGATTTAAATCATTGACATATACATTTTCGTTTTTCAATATAAATATACTTTTTATTTTATAACATATTAAAATATAAAACATTTTTTATACTAAATCCAACGATTTTCATCTATTTATTTTAAGATCTTTGTCCTACGGAGGAATAGTCGATTATCAAAATTTTGGACAAAATCTATCTTATATAAATATATATACGGAGTACTTTTTAGTTTATAACATATTAAAATATAAAACATTTTTTTATGCCAGATCCAACGGTTTTCATCTATTTATTTTAAGATCTTTGTCATACGGAGGAATAGACTACCGATTATCAAAATTTCGGACAAAATCTCTCTTACACTTATTATTAAAATTATATTTGATTGTGGGTAGAACTATCTTTAAATAATTATAAGGATATTTTGATAATCAAAATGAATTATAAGTAAAATTCATAAATCAAATAGAATTTTCAACTTAAAAAATAGTCAATTTTTTCTCTTTTTTGTTTCTGTGTAGATTTAATTATATTAAACCATCATTAATTTAAAAATTATTTTGTTAATTTCATGTGGGCTGTAAACTTTCAAATCAAATTTTAAAATTAAAGATAGAGTACAAATATTAAATCGAACATGTAAAATCTTATATATATATATATATCAATTTTTAAACACCAATTTGATATGTAAATTAATAACTTATAAATTTTCATAAAAGTAATATAATTGTAGATATTAAAAAGGAGCCCCCGTTGGATTTTGAGATAGATTAGTTATAACCGTTGGATCTAATACTAAAAAAATATTCTTTTTCTAATATTTAAAATATTCTCATGGGTTAAGTTCAAATTCCACCAATAACATATCTTTATTAAACATATATATTATTTTATAAACTATTTTTAAGAGTTTGAGGTTCTATTCCCGTCAATATCATATTATAATAAAAAAAATATATTATTTTTTAATAAATATATAATCTTATAAGCTACTCCCAAAAATTCCCTAATAATTAAAATACATAATTAGAATAATATTTATATTCATGAAATTTAAAAAATTCAAAAAATATTTTAATAATAAAAACATACATATATACAACTTAAAATTTTAACAAAATATAATTAAACAGTTTACAAGTAATCGTGCATCGCACGGGTTATAGGCTATATAATTAACGTAAGAAAGTTCCTATGGTATGGTTTGGTCGTCAGGTTAGATATGTCATTTCAAAAATATTATATTAATATTCTTAAATAAAATTAAATAGAAATTAAAAATCTATACTATATCTAAACTATTATATTAAAGTCGAAACATTAAAAATTTTGGTTTTCGATTTGGTTATCTTAATTATTAAAATAAATAATTAAATTACAAAAACAACTCAAAAAGCTAATTACTAATGTTAACATAATTATATTTCGATTAAAATTCCTTCATCTACATTGAGCTTCTACTTAGACTCTTTTTTCTGCTCCAACAACTCAATTACCCATTTTTTCTAAAGATTTTACTTATAATTAAAACACTTTACCATTTAATTTAAAACCAATAACAACTCAATTACCCATTTTTTCTAAAAATTTTACTTTTAATTAAAACACTTTACCATTTAATTTAAAACCAATATTACAATAATTAATATATATCCATAATATCATACCATATCTTTCCGTAATTATTTTTAATAGTAATTTTTGTAAATAAAATATGTTACTTTTTGATTTAAAATTAATCTTGCGATCACTAATATACACCCAAAAATATCTCACCATATATTCAAGAAAGAATTACCAAAACGCCTCTATTTGAGGTTGCCCGACTCAAAATACTCATACCCAGATTGATGGCCCGATATGCCCACTTATTACGGCATTTCGGCTCCCGTATTACTTTGGCAGCCGTAGTTTACTCAAATATTGATAATTTGGGCAATTCAAACATGGTCCCCGCACACTAATGATTCTGGTTGTCAATTGGTACATTATTAATTAAGTAGTTATTCCAAAAACCAATTAATTCCTAAAACCAACTGATTAATTACTCTTAGTTGTTGTGACATCAGACATGGCCCCGCACGGGAAGACTTTGCCCCTCACTCCTGTGCTTTTTTATAAAAATTGAACTGAAGGTACATGTATGTCGTAGTCATTTGACACGACACACGATTTTGCGTAACTGGTGGGCATAAAGGACCTTAATTTTGCTTTAAGATATTTTGGACATTTATGTTTTAAAATAGATTAAACAGGGCCATCACCCTATATTCAAATCATTATTTTTAGTAATAAATAAGAATCATTAGATCTAATAATAAGATACATTACATGATTAAATTATTTTACTAAAAATTCAAAGTTCGAACACGTCAACGACATTTTTAATTTAGAATTTTACAAAATAAATTTTAAACAACGCATATCATTATATAAATTTATATTAAATTAAAAATAAAAAATTATTAAAAATAGTAATTATATAAAAACATAATTATAATGTCAAATAAATTTTATAATCTATCAAAAAAAACTCGTGCTTCGCACGGGTTATAAGCTAGTAATTCATAATAATATAATTATTATCAAAGTTGGAGAGATTTGTAAACAGAACTAATTGTGCGGCTCCCTCAACTGAATGTCAGCTCCGATCTCAACAAAAGATATGTGTATGCTTCATTGATGTCCAGTAGATGATGGGGCCGTTTGGCTTAGCTTAAAAAAAGTAATTTATTGCTTTAAGTTAATAAGTTGATTATAAGTGATAAGTAAATCGTAATTTGTAAGTTATTACTCCCTCCGTCCCAAAATACATGTCCCTTTTCTAAAATGAATTTGTCCCATTTTATATGTCCCTTTTCTACTTTCAATGCAAATTTAAGAGTAATTTTCCAAAACTATCCCTGCATTTATTGTATCTAAATTTGACTTTTTTTCAAACTTAACACTATTCTCTTTTTTCAATGTATTAATTAAGGGTATTGGTTGAAAAATTTTATCTAACTAACTTTCTCTTAATATGTGTGTATTTTAGAAAAGGGACATGTAAATTGGGACGGAGGGAGTAATGTGTTTGGTAAATCAGAAATTATAAGTTTAGTGTAGAATATATATTTTTATATATAATTTTCCTAAATCACGTCGAAATATAGGACATATGCTATGCAAAATGATCGTTGAGAGATGGAGAAAAATATGGTGAAGTTAGATTTGAAAAAAATATCGCCGATTGACGGGAAAAATTAAACTAAAAACGGAAGGATTAGGAATAGTTAATAAGTTAGTGCAAAATAAGATGAAAGTTGGGATATGTCAGCAACCGGCTTACGGCGGATAAGATGGATATAAGCCTTGAAAGTCATATGTTTACCCTATTTGTAAACATCGGGGATTCAACTCAACTTAAACAAGAATGTAATAGTAAATAGTATATGTACTGTCACAAGGATCTCAAATGCTTAACTGTCAAGAGAAAGAAGACAAAGTCAATCTACCGTTTTGAGTTATATTACACTTGAAGAAGTTCATTTAGTTGATCAAGCGTCAGTGGAGTAATCAAGACAGTGGGTTCTATTTATAGTGACAAGAGGTTCCTACAGTGGCAGAATACAGATTAGAAAGGTTTGAAAGAGAGTGAAGAAAAAGGATGACAGGAACCACAATTTTAAAGTTAAGATATGAAGAACAGTCATTGCGGTTAGTCACTCATGAACCAGACCGTGCATTGAGTATCAACATTAAACAGTGGTTGGTCATCATTAACTTCAGTGGTTCAAGCTATCAAGACTGGTACAAAAGGAAAATCATTGTGCAAGCAACAGAAGTGTTAAATTCATTAACCACAAGGATTTTGCTATCAAGTGGACTGGCTATGAGGTAAAAGAATTATCACAAAGAAATGCAAAGTGAAATATTCTTAAAGCTGGAACTCCGGTTGGAATTGATATATTTTTTGTTAAGCAAAAGGAGTTCGGTTCCAGACGCTCAGGTAACCGCAGCTTAGAGCTTAAGGATTTATTTATATTAATAAATATTTTATTTATTTGGAAAATTATATTTATAAATATCTAATAATATTAGATATTTATTTTTATAATTTCTGGATTAAAATAATTATTTATTAATTAAAGATTATAAGCTGTGCGGGTTAAAAAGCATTTCCACGGAGCCCGTTCTATATAAAACCAAATAGGCCACGTTAGTTTTGAATTTTGGCAGGTGGTCTGTTTTTTTAAATAACCAACAGAAATGGACCACGTGCCCAAAGAAATGAAGAAAATGGCCAGGTTTCTTATTCTTAATTTGATAGTCTAGTCAATAGTCTAAATTAAGAAGATAGTCTAAAGGCCAAGAAAAAGAATTATATTAATTCTATATTAATTAATTTAAAGTATTTAGTTAACTTAATTAACAAATTAATTCTTCAAGAATTAATTTATTTATTAAGTTGATTATTGAAATTAATTAATTTAGAATTAATATGAAATGCTAAAGACTATCAGAAATGTTTTTAGACTATGGTTTTATTGTTAAAAGACTATCTAAGATAGTCTGGGAGATAGTCTGCTCAGTATAGTCTGGAAGATAGTCTGCAAAGGTTGATAGTCTGCAAAGGTTGATAGTCTGCTAAGGGAATAGTCTATCAGAAAGTCTGCATGATCGTCTGCCAGAAATTACATGTACTAAAGACTATCAGGATAGTCATTCAGATAGTCTGCAAAGCAAAGTGGGTAGTCTGCCAAGCTGGATAGTCACACCGATAGTCTGCAATACAATTGATAGTCATACCGATAGTCTGAATTTTAAGTGGATAGTCTGCAAGCCTTTGAATAGTCTTCTGGATAGTCTGTTAAGTGTTAAAACATGGCAGAAGATATTTTCTTTTGTTTAAAAAGGCAACAGACGCAGAAGACAAAATAATCTTCACAAATATCATCTCTCGGGAAACACAGGAGAAAAAAAGAGAGACCAAGAGAAAGAGTTCTTGAGCTTAAATAAATTCTTGTAAATTATTTCTGGATTGTATTGTCAAATCTAAACCACTAGAAATAGTTTACTTGTACTATTGGAACTATCTAGCGGATTAAGTTCCCTAGAACTTATCTCTCGAATTGCTTTTTGCATTCGATCTTTTTATTACAAATATAGAAAAGTTCATGTCGAATTTTCTATAGAATTTGTAATAATTAGTTTGGTCATCAAACCTTGTAATTTGTACCCGTGTATTTAGACACACCCCATCAAGTTTAATATAACTTTATATTCAACTTGAAATATTTGTATTCGTTTTATTCCGCATCAATTTGTTCTTGATTTAATATTTTAAGAAAAGAGCAAATTCGATAAAACGGTATAGTTTGTATTCAACCCCCCCTTCTACAAACTATTTTGGACCTAACAAGCCTTGAATAAATTTTTACCCAAACACCTCTTAAAAAGTTCGGCCGGACTTAAAGGTAAATAAGCCCAATAAGTCATGTAGCCAAACAGACACGATAATTGAGAACTTCCACAGAAATCAAATATTCTCATATTTTCAACATTGATTTTAGTTATTTAATTATTTTTTAGTTTTACAATGTTCTTTTACAACATTAATTCAATTTTCCAAGTAATAATAGTGGACCCCCCCCTGCATTCACATTAATTTCCACTAATAAAAAAAATCTCAAATTGCTAAATAATTATATTGAAATTCGTGCGAACTTGATGTATTAAGTGCAAATTTGACATTTTAAATGCATTTATCCACTTACATTAATGCTTAACCATAGCCCTTAGGGCTATGTTTAGCATTACCCTTATTTTTATTAGCTTATAATTCGTGCAAAACACGAGTTACTTTTGAATATTTTTAAAATTATATGATTAAATAAAATATAGTATACACTAATTTATTATGGATATAATTTAATTTTATAATATTAATTAATAAATTATTAGTAATAATAGTTATTCAATAAATGACATGTATTGTTTGGAACTAATGATCTAAAATCTTAATGTAAATTTATTGTTAACGGGATTCGAACCTTGAATCTTTTGAACAGGGGTTTAAATATAAAATATTCCTTATTATTAGATCTAACGGTTATCATCTATTTACTAAATATCTAACGATCACTATTCTTTTAACGGTTGAACTATTGAACCAAACTACGAACAATTATACCCATGAGCAAACTAGGGTATAATTGTTGGTAGTTTGGTTGTTTGGCTCAACCATTTACAAGAACACTGAACGTTAGATATTTAGTAAATAGATAATAACCGTTAGATCTAATAATAAAAAATATTTTATATTTAAATCCCTCTTATAAAGATCCCGTCAACAACAAATTTACATTAAGATTTAATATTATTATTTATAAACAATACATGCCATTTTATTAAACAATTATTAGTATTACTAATAATTTTATTAATTAATATTACAAAGTTAAATTATATTCATAATAAATTATTATACTCTATTTTGTTTAATTATATAATTTTAAAAATATTTAAAAGTAACTCATGCTTTGCACGGGCTATAAGCTAGTATTTTATAAGGAAAACACAAGGAGACTATTGGACTTGCTCTTACTCCTAAGTATTATCTGAAATATTTTGTTTAAGGAGACGTGATGGGGGTAACGTTAGCCTTGCTGCCTAGTTAGGGTTGAACATTCGGTTCTGTTAACCGAATACCGAAGCAAAGTAACCGAAATAATTCGGTTCGATTAACCGAACCGAAATATTTTGGTTTTAATTCGATTATGGTATTTTCAGTTATTTGGTTATTCGGTTTTTTAATCGAATAAACCGAAATTACCGAATTAACCAAAATATATAATAAAATATTTATATTAATATTATCTCTTCTTATTTCTTAATTCCTTTATCAATAATTTATATGTAAAATAATAATATTGATATTTTATATGTAAAATAATAGTTTTTTATATGTAAATTAATAATATTTATATTTTATATGGAAAATAATAATTTTTATATGGAAAACAATAACATTTATATTTTTATATTTAATATGTAAAATAAAATATATAAATATATATAATTCGGTTATTTCGGTAAAATAACCGAAATAAATATTTCGGTTCGGTTATCAAACCGAAATATTTAGATTCCTTATTCGGTTATAATATTTGACCTTATTCGATATTTCGGTTATTTAGGTATTCGGTAATTTGATTCGGTTATAACCGAATAATCAACCCTACCTACCACGTTAGTCGAAGACTTTGCTCAAGTTCGAAGTTTTTTTGATATTTTTTTTTTTGCTAAATTGCTGAAGTGCCAACTTTTTTTTTTTTTTTTTAAGTCTGCTGAAGTGCTAACTTATTAAACAACACTTGTTCCATGCCATCTATCTCTTCAGAATTGGAATACTCCTATATCACAAGAACACTTTTATCTTTATTTATTGAGAAATTATGTGATCAAATCTATTATCTATTATCTATTATATATCTAATACACCAACATGGAGTTTTCCTGAGCAAATTAATTCCTAGGCTCGGTGTCCCTCCGAACCTCACTCCGAACTTAATTCCAATTATTTATAAAAATATTGTTATATAGAGGATTCGAACCCATGATCTTGGGAACTAATTTCACTACCATAACCAGTTGATCTATCTTAACATTTGAGTCTATATTAAAAATCATTAGCTACATACATAAATATTTGTATAATGTATAATCCCAATAAATATACATACATAAACACATACATGCATACATACATAATTATTAATTATACATACATACAGATACATAAATAATTATACAGGCATACATACATACACACACACACACACATACATACATACATACATATATACATACATACATACATACACTATATACATAATTATTAATTATACATACGCATACATAAATAATTATACATGCATATATACATACACACACATACATACATACATAATTATTAATTATACGTGCATAAGTACTATATACAAAAATACATACATATATACATACATACATTTATGTTGTATAATTTATTAATATTTCATTATTTATAATATATTAATTGTTGTATAATTAATATGCATATTTATATATACATACAGATGTACAAACATAAATACATACATATATAAATTTATGTGGATACATAATTGTAACATCCCGGATTTTTGGGACATTAAATCTAAATACAAAACTTAAATAAAGCGGATTCTTTTATTCAATAAAGCAAATATTCCACAAAAGTCAAAACAACGGTCAAATACGATAATTCAAAATCATTAAATCGGAGACGCAGCTCCATAAATCCAATCATTAATTGTCTAACAGATAATCAAATATCCAAATTTATTCTAATAATTCGACAAGTCTTTTCAATAAATGCATCCAAATCAGCAAGAAATAAATCCACAAGGTTCACATCCTTATTCTTATTAAGCTCCCAAAATCAGAACCTGAAATATTAGAAACAAATGAGCTACACAGCTCAGCAAGTACAAATTGACTAACAGTTACTTTCAAAAATCAATGGGCGTTTTTAATAAAACAATTTTCAAAATCCAATATAAGTTTGCAAAACATTTACGAAAACAATTCCAACCCAAAGTTTTATATTTTCAAAATACTGAATTTAAAACAGAAATAGAAGCAGAAAACAGGAATAAAACGAAACAAAAATAAAAAATACCACAGTCGTGCTCTACGGCCACACTTTGCCAGTGACCGGCATCTTATTCTTATTCTTATTCTTTCGCCACACTTTGCCAGTGACAGGCATCTAAAGTTCAATAATTACGCGCCCTTAATAGGTATCTAAAGTTGCACACTTGTGCGCCTACTAAGGGTATCTAAGGCTAGTTCCAGAACTATAGCGTAAATTACGAACGGGTTCGAAACGTAGAGACTGGGTTCTAAAATCAAATACTTATATCTTATAAAGTTCGAAATAGAATTCTTATATCTTATACGAAAATCAAAAACAAAATCTTATATCTTATACGAAAATCAAAAGTTGCAGAATCAAAATATATTTTTCGAAAATTAAAAGTAAGGCAAAAGGTACTTACCTCAAAGTCGACTGAAAACACCGAAAATAATTGCACGAATAAATCCTAAATAACATTATAATTAATATCATTAATCATTTATACAGTACATACTTGTATACATGTAAAGCAAGTAAACAGTTATTTAAAATTTATCTAACAATATCCGAAATTAAAAGCATGCTCCGTACATTTCTAAATCAATTTAACCATATAAAGAGAAGCTGGCCAGAACTTTAAACAAAACCAATCATTAAAAAGATCAATTAATGGGCCTCAAAAGCCCAACAATAATTATACACGGCCAAGTCCATATTCAAGTATAAACTGCAAAAAGGTTCCTATTGTTCTTCACTTTTATTTAACCGTAACATGCACAAGTGACATACATATTCAATCAATCAGTACCTTAATGATTACTTTAATCATTAATCATTAATCATTATTAATCATGCGCCTAATCATTACTCACATACAGAACGGAGTACAATACCAACTAAATTATAAGTAGACAATTTTATAAAGCTATAGCCTGCATATGACATTTAAACTACACATCAATTAATATCAATTAAACTCTGCAATTAAATTACCTACATATAGAGCATACACTTGTGTACAATTTAATTTACATATTTAAATGCCAATCATGATCTCCTTGTATTTCAAAATAACAAAACCCCCCATGCATGTACAGAGAGCTGCTATGCACCATATTCACGTATACATATTATTAATCAAACACGTAAGTCTTTGTACTCATATCATAACAATTATAAGCATTCATATTAATTCTGTTAATCGCAGAAAGCATGGATAAACAGCCAAAGTAATAAAACTAGAAAACAAAATTTACCTGCTGCGGGCCTGTGGCTAAGGCGAGGTCTGTACGAGTCTCAAAATAGTCCTAAGGGGTTTCTTATATAGGCATTCAAATCCGAAATTTAATAAGGAAATCCTAAATTCTCTCTAAAATTTTAACAACCTCTCCAAGTAATTCTTAAAAATAAAAGATTCTAGCACACATAATTAACATAATTAAAAAGATATCGATTCACTAAAATATTCTTACGCTTCTTTCCGATAATAACAAATCTTATCCTAAATCGAATAACTTGTACGAAAAGAATTCTAGAATTTTCTGATTAATACAAATATCTAAATAAAAATTACTTTAATATCTAATAATTAAATAAAAATAAAATATGGGATTTTACATTCTTCCCTCCTTAAAAGAATTTGGTCCCCAAATTCACAAAATATATTCAAATAAGTTACATGTGAAAATAAATCATACCTTAATTATGATTGTTCGCGCGACTTCCTGTGAGCATAAATACACGTCCAGTGGTCTTGTTATCTGCTTCTTTCCTTGGTGCAGCTTCATTCCTTGTTGGTGGGTTATGCGGGCACTCCAAAATCTTGTGTCCTACTTTTCTCCGCAATGAAAACAGGCACCCGTGTTCCATCGGCAATCTTTATCTAGATGATTTTTACCGCACTTCGAACATTTCTCTCGATCACCCTGTCCTCCAATATTATCGTACACGTGTGGTTTCTTGAAAGGTCCCATTTGAGACAAAAATCCACCAGTTGGAGCGAATCGCTTCTTGTTCCAGTTGTTTGTCGCCTTTTCAGATTCAGCTAGGCCTCTCTCGATTACCAATGCCTTGTTAAGCACAGCCTCGTACGTCTGAAGTTCAAACGATGCCACAGAATTCCTGATCTCGGGTCGAAGTCCCTCTTCCAATCTTCTTGCTCGGCTGCTTTCATCTGCTACTAAGATCGGCGCGTACTTCGAGAGCTTTGCAAATTCCGCTTCATATTCAGTAACAGTCTTTCCACCTTGCTCGAGCCGAATGAAGTCCCTTTCCTTTTGTAGACGAACTGTTCTCGGAAAGTACTTATCTTCTAATGTCTTCTTGAACTTTTCCCAGGTGTATGGTTCCGGTTCCCCTTCAGCAATTACGGTCTCGTTCTTCCTTTTCTCCATGAGCCACCAGTCATAAGCACTGCCTTGCAGTTGATACACAGCTAAGGTGACCTTCTGCTCCTCGTTGCTGCTGAGAAGTCCGAAAGCTTTTTCCATCTCCTGTATCCACATCTCGACTATGGCCGGATCAGTCGCCCCATCGAAAGTTGGCGGGTTCAAACGCTTGAACTGAGAGACGATATTCTGTTGCCTGGGTTGCTGATTCACGAGTGTTGCTAGAGTCTCAGCTAGCTGGTCGAATACATTCCCACCATCACCATTGTTGTTACCATTCTGATTGTCATTGTTGTTGTCTTCTCCGTTCATCTTTCCTAAGATAATAAACTTTCAAACTTATAATCAATGATCAAAAAGCACAAAAGTCAAACTTATCAGATAATCACACAAACAATGCCTAAATTCAAAATAATTTTCTAACTTAAAAGTCAAAACCTATACGAGAGTCTATAGGATCGCATCCTAGGGAATGTACTAGTCCCATACCTAATACACTCCGAAGGAAAACCTAGGCTCTGATACCAACTGTAACATCCCGGATTTCTGGGACATTAAATCTAAATACGAAAAATAAAGTGGATTCTTTTATTCAATAAAGCAAATATTCCACAAAAGTCAAAGCAGCGGTCAAATACGATAATTCAAAATCATTAAATCGGAGACGCAGCTCCATAAATCCAATCATTAATTGTCTAACAGATAATCAAATATCCAAATTTATTCTAATAATTCGACAAGTCTTTTCAATAAATGCCTCCAAATCAGCAAGAAATAAATCCACAAGGTTCACATCCTTATTCTTATTAAGCTCCCAAAATCAAAACCTGGAATATTAGAAACAAATGAGCTACACAGCTCAGCAAGTACAAATTGACTAACAGTTACTTTCAAAAATCAATGGGCGTTTTTAATAAAACAATTTTCAAAATCCAATATAAGTTTGCAAAACATTTACGAAAACAATTCTAACCCAAAGTTTTATATTTTCAAAATACAGAATTTAAAACAGCAATAGAAGCAGAAAACAGGAATAAAACGAAACAAAAATCGAAAATACCACAGTCTTGCTCTACGGCCACACTTTGCCAGTGACCGGCATCTTATTCTTATTCTTATTCTTTCGCCACACTTTGCCAGTGACCGGCATCTAAAGTTCAATAATTACGCGCCCTTAATAGGTATCTAAAGTTGCACACTTGTGCGCCTACTAATGGTATCTAAGGCTAGTTCCGGAACTATAGCGTAAATTACGAACGGGTTCGAAACGTAGAGACTGGGTTCTAAAATCAAATACTTATATCTTATAAAGTTCGAAACAGAATTCTTATATATTATACGAAAATCAAAAACAGAATCTTATATCTTATACGAAAATCAAAAGTTGCAGAATCAAAATATATTTTTCGAAAATTAAAAGTAAGTCAAAAGGTACTTACCTCAAAGTCGACTGAAAACACCGAAAATAATTGCACGAATAAATCCTAAATAACATTATAATTAATATCATTAATCATTTATACAGTACATACTTGTATACATGTAAAGCAAGTAAACACTTATTTAAAATTCATCTAACAGTATTCGAAATTAAAAGCATGCTCCGTACATTTCTAAATCAATTTAAGCATATAAAGAGAAGCTGGCCAGAACTTTAAACAAAACAAATCATTAAAAAGATCAATTAATGGGCCTCAAAAGCCCAACAATAATTATACACGGCCAAGTCCATATTCAAGTATAAACTGCAAAAAGGTTCCTATTGTTCTTCACTTTTATTTAACCGTAACATGCACAAGTGACATACATATTCAATCAATCAGTACCTTAATGATTACTTTAATCATTAATCATTAATCATTATTAATCATGCACCTAATCATTACTCACATACAGAACGGAGTACAATACCAACTAAATTATAAGTAGACAATTTTATAAAGCTATAGCCTGCATATGACATCTAAACTACACATCAATTAATATCACTTAAACTCTGCAATTAAATTACCTACATATAGATCATACACTTGTGTACAATTTAATTTACATATTTAAATGCTAATCATGATCTCCTTGTATTTCAAAATAACAAAACCCCCCATGCATGTACAGAGAGCTGCTATGCACCATATTCACGTATACATATTATTAATCAAACACGTAAGTCTTTGTACTCATATCATAACAATTATAAGCATTCATATTAATTCTGTTAATCGCAGAAAGCATGGATAAACAGCCAAAGTAATAAACTACTATAAAACAAAATTTACCTGCTGCGGGCCTGTGGCTAAGACGAGGTCTGTACGAGTCTCAAAATAGTCCTAAGGGGTTTCTTATATAGGTATTCAAATCCGAAATTTAATAAGGAAATCCTAAATTCTCTCTAAAATTTTAACAACCTCTCCAAGTAATTCTTAAAAATAAAAGATTCTAGCACACATAATTAACATAATTAAAAAGATATCGATTCACTAAAATATTCTTACGCTTCTTTCCGATAATAACAAATCTTATCCTAAATCGAATAACTTGTACGAAAAGAATTCTAGAATTTTCTGATTAATACAAATATCTAAATAAAAATTACTTTAATATCTAATAATTAAATAAAAATAAAATACGGGATTTTACAATAATAATATACTATAATATTATATACATACATACATACTATATAACATACATACATGCATGCATGCATACATACATACATACAAACATACATACATACATACATACATACATACATACATACATACATACATATATACATACAACATAACTATTAATTATACATGCATACGTACATACATACATACATGCGTGCATGCATGCATACATACATACATATAATATATACATACATTTATGTTGTATAATCTATTAATATTTCATTATTTGTAATCTATTAATTGTTGTATAATTAATATGCATATTTATACATACATACATACACATGTACAAACATAAATACATACATATATAAATTTCTGTGCATATATAATAATATACTATAATATTATATACATATATACATACATACTATATAGCATACATACATACATACATATATACGTACATACATTTTTGTTGTATAATCTATTAATATTTCATTATTTGTAATATATTAATTACTGTATAATTAATATTCATATTTATACATACATACACTTGTACAAACATAAATACATATATAAATTTATGTGGATATGTTATAATTACTATAATATTCACTAACATATACCATATCTTATTAATCATTTTAAATCTGTTGTAATTATTTACGAATTAAATATTATAAAAAATATCTCAATACAAAAAAAGAACCTTCAGTGTAAGTATAATAGAAACTTGTATTAACATTAACTATCATAAAACTCATCAATCACATCTTTAATACGTAAATGCACAAAACAATATAAAACATACACACACACACACACACACACACACACACACATATAATAGAGCAAATGGGGGGTTCCATGAACAAATTTATTCATATAAAAAGTCATATTTACCCATACTAATTATATCTATGTTATATTTGCGGGTGTATTGCAACACCAACATATTTATTACATAATAATAACTGATATGAACTAATATGCATTTATTATTATGTAATTAATACTTGTATGTATCTCTGTATCCATCCATGTTAACTGTATATATTTATATTTCGAAGTACGATTTTGATTTTATCATTGACCAATTTATTACATATCGTTCAAGTTTGTTTTAACAAAACAAAACATAGCGTAAAATATAAAATAGATTTAATTTAACCAGAATTATAATTTGCATGTCACGATCGGGTATTGCATAAATTCTATTTACTCATAACAATTGTTGCGAAGATATGAACAATCGAAGATATCGACAATTCAATCCTATGTGATTACGAATAATTCATAAATATTTGTAATCTAGAACAAACTTATCCGAATTATCAAATCCAACCAATAAATAGAGAGAATTACCAAAATGCCTATTTTTCCTAAGTTTTTTCCCAAAATACTGATTTTGAAAAAAATGGCCCAAAATACCGACGGGATACGGAGTTTCGGCCTCCGTATTACCCTAATACGGTACACCGTGTTCCGTGTTAGGTGGGTGCGCAACACTGTCACGGAACACCGTCCACTGTATCATGGATAACACGGAAGACGGAGCTCCATATCATGCCCTGTTACGGAGGACGCTCCTCCGCATCACATCCCCTATCACGATACACGATGTACCGTGTCTCGTCAGTAAAAAAGGTCATCCAATTTGCCAGGTCAAAATTTGACATTATTAAATCAAGTTTATTCAAACTAGTTTTCTCCTCTGTTTTTTTTTTTAAATTTTGGTACAATATTCATATGTTTGTATAATCGCCTCTCAAAGTACATAAAGAACCAAGACACAACTTACTTTTCCAGCTTCACAACATAGACCTACAAAAAATTAATCTTATAAAATTTTATTCGATGTTAAAATGTTACTTCTATATAAACATAAAAATTAATTCATGTATGCTTTATCCTAGCAGTTGAAAGATACAACTGTTTCTAGTTCTTTTTCGGCGGACAGTTCGAGGTAATACTATACTACAGTACTACACACTTTGGAATCATCTTTTCTTAACTTAATTTCCCATCCTACCCACAAATTTTTGTTTTACAGTAATTCAAAATGTAATATATTTAATTTTGTGAGATTAAATTAAAAGAAAACATTAAGCATAATTATTCGAAAAATCATATTTTTCTTTATTTCTATTTTATTTATCTAAATTAGTAAAATTCTTAGCACGGTCCACGGGACATATTTGGAATAGAAAATGATGTATATATATTTATAATACAGTATAATACATACAGTACATTTGTTGTAGCTCTTGATACATAGTAGAGTATAGTGTTGTTGGTGCAGTTGCAGATCCTCCTTTCCAGATGGCTTCTTCAATCACAGCTTCTGTTCCAATCTCTGGTATATCTATAACTTATGCTTGTATGTATATACATAATACATGTGTGTTTTCTTAGCTATATACTATGCACTCGAAGTTTGTTGCCTTTTAAATGTTGTTATGTTTGTTAGTGTGGTATATTATTTATGTTGTTATTGACTTTGATCAGATGGGTTTTTTTCTTTCTGGGATTTGATTGGATGGGTGATCATATAAGTAGTTCTGCTCTTTAGTTTTATTGAGTTCATGTTTCATTTCTGTTTAAATTTGTATGAAAAATCTTAACTTTTGAGCTAAGTTGATGTTAAAATCTTGGTCCTATTTGAAATTCTGTTCTTTGTGTAAAATCTTGATGAATTGTTAATTACATAGATATCATTTGTGTGTGTTTATTCATGTGAATCTACTTGCATAGTCATGTTTTTGTGTTGATTTATGATTGGTGGGTGGATGATTAATGTATTTAATGTGTTTGATTGTATTTTTAGGGATCGGTTTAATATGGGGAATATTCCTTCTTCTTTTTTACTGATTACTTGTGCAACATTTTAGTGTGATGGAATTGGAAGGTTTCTATGTTTTTACTGAAAATGCTCCATTTGAATGTATAACTAAAGATTGAATTCCCCTTTGAGCTTTATATTGTTAATTTTTTAAATACAAATTAGTTGCCGTGATAGGTGTCTCTCCATGTTACGAAAGACTGAGGACGGAACGAATATCAGTTTTTTAAGAGAGGGGGGGGGGGGGGGGTTGTATATATGTGATTGCACTATAAAGGTTTCAATGCATTTTAGATTATGATTTTACTCAATACTTCTCTGGAGATCTTTTTACTTTGTCGCTTTTAGAATTGTTTTTCTTTTTTCTTTTTTACTTTCCTACTAAGAGCATCTCCAATAAGAGTTGTCAAGAGAGTTGTCATCTCTTGGCAAATCACCACATATATTAATTTTGTGTTTTCTCTTGCTTCCGTGTAACTTTTGGCAACATTTATTCAAAAAACACTCCAATAGTTAGTCTCTTTAAGAGTTGCCTATGTAGTTCCATATATCAAATTATAAATCATTCTTAAACTATAATAACTTAATAAGTATTTATGGTATATACTTTTTGTACTTATATATGTAGTTTAACCATTTGAGAAAGTTGCCAAGGGGTTGCCAAAAGTTGGCAACATTGCTAGGGAACCTCTTGCCAAGCTTGCAACTCCAATAGGTTGGCAACCAAGAGTGTCATGCCATATCAAGTTTGAGAACCTCTTGGCAATCCCTATTGGAGATGCTCTAATTATTTTACTGTTGTTAATTAATGGATAACATTTTTCCACTTTAGGTGGACTTCCTTTGAAATCGCGTGATTATTTGTCCACAAAGTCCAGTTTGTACGGTAGCACCATGCCATTGACATTTCTGAGGAAACTGGATCAACAAAAAACCAGGCGCTTGTCTGTTTGTGCGGAGTATGGGTACGTACTGTGTAACACATATTATAGAGCAAGTATGCAACTTGAATAAACAGTATTCTTATGTGAAACCGACTTGATTTGACGTGTTGTGATAAAGAAAACTAAAAAATGAAGTAGATGATAGAGAAGTAATTACATAATGTTTCAATGATTGATCTCTGTTCCTTCACTATATTCTGTGAGTTGTCAGATTGATTACGCATCTTTTGGAATAAGAAACGCAACTGAAAGATTCTGGAGATAAAATAGTAGTAGTATTCTTCCTCGAAGATATCCGTTACTATGACCAGAGAAGCTGTTATAGCCAATTCTGCACATTCAATTTGCAAAATTTAGTATATCTTTTTTTTATTCCCGAGATTGAGCGATATTGTTCACAGATATCCCTGATCTGCCTTTGCTTGAATTTTGACTTGCACTATACTCTATGTTATATCGTGGTATCCATTGTTACCTTCAATATGTTGGCATAAATGTCAGAGAATTTGATACATAAAAGGCAGTAATATTTGCCATATAGATTTCTGCAACATAGTATTACCCAGTATGCTTTCATTTTTGTTTTTGTTACCCTCTCCCTCGTAATCACCTCTGTGGAATTTTCAGTGATCAAAGAGGTGGAAGTGGTGGAGATTTCATAGCCGGCTTTCTCATGGGTGGTGCATTATTCGGAACGCTTGCATACGTGTTTGCACCACAGGTATTGATTTCTTTACATGACTTCTTCTGCAAAGTTGGAATTCCAGCTTTTAAAAACCTATTGTCAAAAGGTTGTACTCACAAGTCACAGGTTCATGGTGACATGACACTTCTTTATCTCTCTCTTGCATTTGGTTTTCAAACTCTAATCATGAAATGACTATCAATAATCAAGATTCTTAATCTGTGGGCCAAACTGATATTGTCCTCGTTAAACCATAGTGTTTGATGTCTTAGTTACACTATAACTTCCCCCTCCTCTGTGTCCTTGAAATGAATAAAAGAAAAGAAAGAGGAAAATAATCTAGGAGAAAGTAGATATCTCACGGTATTTATTATGTAATTACATTCTTACTCTACCATCTTTAAAATATATCTACCGCTTTCAGAAATAGTTACACATTACTCTTTTCCATGAGTAAAGGTTTTGTACTTCCTCATATTTATGACGTACAGGAAAGATGCAAGTAAGCAACTAATTGATTTTGTATGTATTTACTCTGTACATATAATCTAGGTTGGCATTATCTGTTTATTACTCTGAAATAATTAACAAAAAAGTTAATATTAGTAACCAAGATGCTAATTTTTTTTTACAACTTTTTTAACTGCTGCTATGAGGTAGTGTTGTGTTCAAATCTGATACCTAGGCCTTGATCCCGTAAATCGATTCTTTCATTTGCGGGAATTTAGACTTTTCTTTTCCTTATATCTTAAAGATGAATTTTGTGTCATCCATTAATCATACAAATTTGGTATCCTGCATTTGATGATTATTGCTGTGCATACAATGTTATTATTGACAAGCTTACTTTCTGTGCTTCACCAAATGTCTTGTTGTAGTTTTACCCAGCTGTAGGTTCTGGGGATAGGCACGTGGAGGAAAAAAACTTTTTTTTTTCAATGCTTTAATGATTTTGATTTGTGCCTTTAGTTGGTGTAAATTAATATGCTGTCTGTTTTCTTACCGTTATTAGATAAGAAGATCACTGCTTAATGAAGATGAATATGGCTTTCGGAGAGCCAGGAGACCAATTTACTATGATGAAGGTCTAGAGGTGATTGCCACAAACCCTTTGCTGAATTTCTATTGTAACTGACACTTGTAAAGTAATATTGACTTCTTTCTCATCATTTGCCATAAAAAACACAGAAAACCAGGCAGACCCTGAATACCAAGATAAGTCAACTCAATTCTGCTATTGACAATGTGTCGACAAGGTTGAGAGGTGGAAAAAATAAGCCTCCTGTTCCAGTTGAGACTGCGATTGATGAAGCCATAATGTAGATCTGCAATTTTGTGGTTAAGCAACTCTTGATAATGTGTATGGTTTCTCTGGTTCTGCTATAACCGGACTTGAATTTGGGTGAAGTTATACTAATTATGAAATGTGCTACAATAGGAGTGGATATGCATTTATATTCTCAGTACATATTAAATTCTTGTTAAAAAAAATAAGCTCTCAGATTAATTTATAAACATCAACTTAAACTGCAATTGTTTAAAACATGAAGGCAACACTTAATCCAAGCAGAAAACAATCAGGAGTACAATGTTTCGTCACACTAGACCGGGTGCTTAAAATTTGATAAGAATCTTTACACAATCTGGGTGCTTTGTAGTCTCGAGCGCCTCATTGATGTCGTCGAGTGAAAATTCATGTGTCAACAGCTCTTCTAAATTTATCTCCTGCACAAAAATTTGCAACTCTTAGCTTTAGCCTTATTACCAAGACTCCAACATGCATAGTTAATTTGATATGTGTGCACTGCCTGTGTGAACTGTGAACTGACTTGCGTAATTCCTCGCCATGACAAAGAGTAATGTCGAAATTGAATTACCTTGTTTACAGATTTGTTGATTATAGTTGGTAGATCAGAATGAATTCTAACACCACCAAAGATGGTTCCTTTGAGTGTTCGCCCACACAGGAAGGGAACAATATTGAAATGTCCAACAGGATCGGTGCCTGTACCTATTAACACTATTGTTCCAAGGCCCTGCCGGTTATATATGTGTGACAAACATTAAAATGCAAATTCCCTTTCGATTTCCAGTTCATGAAATTAAAAACCTATAACATGTTACAACTACACATACCACTTTGGTGGATTCGATGGCCTCGCTTAGCAAAGATGAAACTCCGGTGCACTCAAAACAATAATCGACGCCTAGTCCTCCGGTTGCCTCTTTCACCAACTCGGAGATTGACTTTCCAGAATCCTTAGGATTTATAAAATCAGTCATTCCAAATGCTGTTCCTTTCTTGCCTTTGAAATTGATAAGATCAACTCCAATTATTTTTGATGCCCCTTGCATTCTTGCTCCTTCTATTGCCTGCATAGACAACCAATAGCCTGACCAACTGAGTGCAGAAAATTGTACAATCATTTGCTAGGCATGTACAAAATGTATTAATTGCTTCGAGGTATTTCTATCACCATTTAGTATGAGGCACGGTTATTGTAAAGTGTGTGCAGTGTATAAAAGAGGAGAGCGCAAAGTAGAAAAACAATAGGGACACTCACACCAAGTCCAACAGCGCCAAGACCTAGCACAGCGACAGTGGAGCCCTTTTCGACACTGGCTGTCCTCCAGGCAGAACCAAAGCCAGTGGTGAAGCCACAAGAAAGGAAGCTTGCATGAGGCAAGGGTAACTTTGGATCAACCTTGACCAAATAATTTGAATCGAATACCGTGTATTCTGACCAAGTGGAGCAGCTAAGATGGTGGTACAATTTTTCGCCAGTGCTGGAAATTGACATTCTTGACGTCCCGTCTGGCAATAAACCGCTTAGATTCAAGGAGTAAACATGACACAGATTTGATTTTCCAGACTTGCAATTTAAGCAATCCCCACATTCACCCAAATAAACAGGCATTACCATGTCTCCTATATCTACATTATTTACATTTTCACCAACTGCCTCTACCATCCTGCACCACAGATTTGCCAAAAAATAAAGTTTCTCAATGGATTTTCGTTACTTAACATATCCGTTTCCATCCAAAAAAAATGGACTTCTTATGAGTTTGAATGTGATCCTGAGGCGGTATTTGTTTTAGTTCATTCATCTTTAGTTAGATAGCACTATAACAAGTTATGTAAGGAATGCAATGTAGAATTCTGTTTAACCAAAAAACTAGTATCATTATCAGCTGTTTGATAGAGTTAGATATGTACCCAACGCCTTCGTGTCCGAGAGCTCGTGGAAACTGAGGCTGAGGGAAAAAAAAATAAACAAGAATAAATAACAATATTTGCATAAATACAGTTTATACATTTTTACACAGGTATCTAGTAAGAGCATCTCCAATAGAGCTTGTTACAAATATTGCTAATCACTGATAAATTATCAAATATATTAATATTTTATTTTTTCACTCACACATCATTCTTAGCAATTTTTATAAAAAAATGCTCCAGTAGTTGACAATCTCAAAGTTGTCAATGTGATTTAAGTAAATTAGAGAAATGATATAATAGAAGAAGACAATATAAAAGTTGAAATAAATATATATTTTTTTAGACAACTATATAAATTTTAGCTAATTTGGGAAGTTGCCAACTTTTGACAATTTTAATTGGCAACCTCCTAACTCCAATAGATGAGCAATCAAGAATATCGTGTCACGTCAATGTTGGCAACCTTTATAGGGTTACCAAGAGATTGCCAAAATTGATGGGGCAAGGTACTCTTAATTGCTAACCTATTTGGAGTTACAAGGTTGCCTAGCAAGGTTGTCAAATTGGCAACCCATTGACAATTTCCTCAAATGACTAATTACATGTATAAATATAAAATGTGTATATCATTCATACTTGTTATAGTTTAGAAATTATTTATATTGTGACAATTTGAGATCACATAGGCAACTTTTTTTTTTTTTTTTTTTTGCCAAGACATAGGCAACTTTTAAAAATACTAATTATTGGAGTGATTTTTGAGTAATTAGCAACCCCTATTGAATTAGGGAAATAAGGAATGCAGGCCCCCCTAAATTTCGTTTTTAAGGCAGTTAATAAAGATGGTCATCATGTTAAAGGCAGTTAATCTGCAGATTCATTAGTACTTGAACAAAATATAAACAGGGAGCAGTGGCAAACAATGAGAAGTGGGTACCAGGAAGCCATCGCGGTAGAGAATGTCAGTGTGGCAAACACTAGCAAAGATCATCTTGATCCTGACCTCCCCTGTTTTCGGAGGATCCACCTTTATTTCTTCCACCTTCACCGCCTCTCCGGCTTTCCATAACACCACAGCTGCATTTTATCATACCAAACTGATTACAAATATGTAACAGCTAACAAGTTAAATTTAGCTATTTAGTTATTCTTTTTTAGAACTTTGAATGAACGAAGAAGAAGTACCTTTGCATGTTATGACTTGAGGGATACAGTTGCTCATTTTTCCTGCAGAAATGTTAGTTCATTTTCTATCAATTGTTTTCTGCTATATGTATATAGGTTTATGTTTGACTTTTACATGGCTGCCGTTCATATTTTCCTTTTATTTAGGGGTCTGTTGCTGCGGGAGACAAATACAATAATAGAACCAAAGAAAATAATAATACTCTAAAAAAATACTGTAAGCATTTAAATAACGAATTTTCTAGTGTGTGTGCCATTATGTTCCCAACGATACATGCTAAGAATCCGTTCTAGATTAGTTGTCAAATTTTGATTGGTGAAGATTTCATTAATAATAATGGCTCCCCTGCATTCACATAAATATCTACCGATCAAAATTTGACAACTCATCAAGCATGAATTTTTAGTCTATGCCCTTGGGCACACACTAGATAAACCCTTTAAATAAATAAAATCTCGTCCCCCTAGTTGATATACGTAGAACGAGTTATCGTGCATGTTAATTGAGTTGTGAAATATTTGATTAAAAAGAGACAAGTAGGTCACAACTACAGTATATGATATGATAGTTATTGATCTCAACGGACCTAATAAATTTTAATTTGACTTTCAAAGAATCACATGGAGCCAAAATATTAGTAATACAGTTTATGAATTTATATAGCTAGATTGACCATTCTAGAAAGATTGATAATTTGATATAAATAATCAAATATAAAAAACCAAGTTGCAAAACATGATATACAAGCTTTATTCAAATACAACAATTAGTCGGAGTAGAATGGTTCGTCTTCGTCATACATACTGAAAGTGATTATATCCCATCTACATTGCAAAGATTTATCTTTCCGTAAGTTAAAAAATTTCCTAAAATCTCAAAATGTTAAAATAATGACGGATCATATACCTTTAACATCGTTCACTTACCAACTGCAACAGTTCCAAGACGGACATAGCGACAGTGGAGCCCTTCTCGACAGTGGAACCAAATCCAGTGGTGAAGCCACCAGAAAGGAAGCTTCGCAAAAAAAATTTGACTGGAGCACTGTGTATTCTGACCAAGTAGAGCAGCTAAGATAGGGTTGTTTGGGAAATTTAGGGGTCATTTGTTTTCATCTTAATCATTTTTAATGAGCTTATTTTAACGCATAAGATTTGTTAAGATTGTTTGGGTTTTCTCCTTTTTTTTTCATCTGATTCGCTAAAAACTTCTTAATCATTCAAACAAAAAAAATCATGTCTAAGCGTTAATGCTTACTCTGCGATAGTTATGTGTTTGATATAAAAGATTGCAAGAAACCTGATTACGTGTACATCCAAACACTATTAGAATGAAAAATAATGAAAAATAATTTACAAAGAAGTGTGGAAAATGCAAGTATAAATTATCTAGTTTATTAATTGAAATTATTTCTAAGGAATTATTTTCGTAACCTAGAAATAATTATGAAAAATATTAAAAATTCTACTATTTCCATGCAAGTTGATATGCTAGTGATCAAGAGAGTAAATAGTAGTTACAAGATAAATAAAAGGACGTAATAGCCTAACTAGAAATGCCAACATAATCCCTTGAATTATGGAAAAGGAGTCCTTTGAATTATTGAAAAGGAATTTCTTGAATTATGGTGAATGATGGCAAGATTAAAAAAAGAGAAAAAGTAAGTTGGACTTTGACACTTGAATTATTGTGACGGTTGAGATTATAGCTGCCCAAACACACTCAAATAATATCACAACCCTTCTTTTATTGCAATGTAGTGGCCAAAATATTTTCAATTTTGCACGGAGGTGGCTAAATTTTAATTCATGCCAACGTAATGGCTAAATTTTAATTTTTAACGCAAAAAAGGTGCTCAGACTCCATTCCGTTAAATCAACATTGACGGCGTTAGTTAGGGTTCTTCATGAAATTTGGGGCTTTTTGATTCGTTGATTTTCCGGTTGAATTGATTGTTTGTATAGCTTCATATTGATGCCAGGAGTTCAATTCCATGTTTAATTTCACCGTTCTATTGTTAGTTTTGTTAATTCGAATTCTAGGGTTCATGAGTCAAATTAGGACTTTTTTATTCTGAAATTTTCCAATTGATTTGATGATTCATATAGCTTCTAGGGGTTCTAAGGAGCATGTGTATGTGTTTAATTGCATCGTTGTTTTAGAGGATTGTGTAATTCGATCTTTGAGTTTTAATCGATCATAAAATCAATTCGTTCGTGAATTTTGTTGCTTGTCTGTATAAACTGGTTCCATGGTTGGATTGTACATGTTATCAGCTTCGTTTTGACATTAAAAACTCTGAGTTTGATTTAGAAATGATTGAAACCGTAGTTGGCCGGAATCCATGTCGAGCTCGCCGGGTTTTGCTCGGATTCGATCGTTTATGATTGTTTTTTATTCGTTTGTTATGGTTGTAGTACTTTGTAGGATGCCCAGTGACTGTAGAACATGTTATTGTCGATTTAGTGCGTTAAGGAAGCTCACCGGAGCTGTTGTGGGTCGCCGGAAACTGCAAAATCTCGCCGGATTATTATTAACTAACGCCGTCAATGTTGATTTAACGGAATGGAGTCTGAGCACCTTTTTTGCGTTAAAAATTAAAATTTAGCCATTACGTTGGCATGAATTAAAATTTTGCCACCTCCGTGCAAAATTGAAAATATTTTGGCCACTACAGTGCAATTTAGTCCTTGAATTATTGTGACGGCTGAGATTATAGCTGCCCAAACACACTCAAATAATATCACAACCCTTCTTTTATTTTCCAAGTGAAAGAAAACTTCTCTCCCCCATTTCCTCATTTTCGTCAAAAACAAAGACAGCAGCTTAGAACTGCCATAATTCCCTCATTTCTTAATGAAATCCTGTGTTCTTTAGCTTGTTGGAAAGGTATTGAGATACTCTACAACTCTTCTTCAGGAGCCTCGTTCAGATAAGCAAGGTAAGACCCTCGTTTTTCCAGTTCTTTCAAGAGGGGTAATGCTGATTCCGAAAATTTTAAACTTGGTTGTTTAGGTCTTGAAGGTTAAAGGTTGTTAAAGCTATCTAAGGTGTTCTTACAGAAAATCAAGCTTGGTTAAGTTTGTTAAGACTCCAAGGAAGGTAAAACACTCACACCTACCTTAAACTTCATGAGTTATAAGTGATTTGAAAGATTGATGCAAGTATGTACATGTTTAAGGGGTTCGTGATATTTTAAGCTTTATAAGTATGGATAAATCTTGGATAGGGATAAATGGATGTTACCATTGGTCTTAGAGACCCTTGATGATGTTTATACAATCTTGATGATGTGTGGTTGAATTAAGTGGTTAAATGGAGTTCATGGAATTTGGAAACGATCGAATTATAGTCGTTATAATGTCAAAATTTCATTAGGTTATTTGTGCAGATAATACCGAATTGAACAAATGTTTTCTTGGCAAGTTTTTGGCCATAATCCAGTAGGAATTGTTTTGTAGTTTGTTTTGACACCAAGATCATGTGATTACGATTTACGGTTTATGAGATATGGTCGTTCTAGTGAAACCGGTTAAAACGGACGAATATTTAAGATGGACTGACTTTACAAAGTCAAACGAGCCCTTTAAAAATGGTCTGTGATTATGAAATTTTTACAGGGGGTAACTTAGTCAGTGGTTAAGTCGCTGTAAAAATTTGAAGACAAAAGGCTTAATTTTCGATTTTATAGAAATGTTTAAGTCAAGAATGCGCATGAGAAACCACTGCAGAAAGAAGCTATTTTTAGAACAACAATTGAGCTATCAAAAAGATGTTATTAATTATGAAATTTGGATGAAAAATCCTCTGGACAGTTAAAAAGAAGTGAGAAAAAGAATTTCATAAAAAAGTTTATTTTTCAATTTTATAGAATTTTTCGAATCAAAGTTGCGCAAATGAAAAACTCTTTTAGGGGACGATACGAGACGAACTTTAGTTTCGTTGAAAATGACCTTTAACGAAAGTCGTTACGAGACCAATAATTATCCAAAAGTGGTTAAAGGATATCATGGACTTATAATAAGTCAAACGTGTAATAAGGATGTATCGTTACGAAGTTGTGTCTTTATGTGAATAGTTGATTCGACGAGATCGCTTAACGAACTAACCGAACCTTATTGGTTATTATAGATCATCACACTAGAGACAGAGCCCAGACTATTCCGACACTATCAGGCAAGTTTTTGAAACTTGTACTCCAAGTATTTTAAACTGTTGTTGTGGTATAACTGCTATAAACTGCTTAAAAGTATTTTGGCGAATCAGCATGAGATGTATGGTTTATTTACGTAAATTTATAAACCTGTTAGTTAGTACGTATGCATAGACTCATATATATATATATATATATGTATATATATATATATGTGTGTGTGTGTGTGTGTGTGTACGATGATGTGTTATAATTCCCAAGTATGGTACGATAATACCCTTTCTTAGTAAGGGAGTCGGAGATATTTCGTCCGGATAAGGACATAAAATCCGTAAGTCACCGGAAGTGTTATATGACGTATATTTCGTTTTAAAATATTCCAATAAATATAAATTGGATATTTTCGGATTAAAATCCCTTTGATGAGATTAATAAATATTATTTGAATATGTATTAATAATTTGAGTATTATTTTCATTTGAAAATAGTATGAATGATTATTTATTTAATAAATATTTATTGAATATTCTAAGCTAATTATTTATTTAATAAATATTATTTGAATATTTATTAAATATTCAAGGATGATTTGAAAATCATATTATTTGTTTTAAAAGTTATTTAAAACTTTAAAAATTATTTTAAATATTTTCTGATCGTCGGAAAAGTATTTAAAAAATAGGACGGGTTCCCATTTCTTCACTGACTATAGCTTCACTCATCGAAAAGTATCGCTACCTCGCTCAAACTTATCAAAACTCGGGAACCCAAGATTTTGGGAGCTAGTATTAATTATTTTCTCCCTTCGCTACCAATAAGAAATGCACCCTACCTGATAAGGAGGGGCTCAGGTTTGACTAAACGCTCAAAAACTCCGACCAATTCCCAAATTATGTTTGATGATGCGATTCTTAGTAATCAAAATCCGTTGATTAAAGTCAACCCATACATCAGAGTTACTTCCTCAATTACTCATGGAAGTAAACTTAGTAATGATTATCAAACCAGTCGTCAGTCTTTGTGCTTGGGGGAAACTGAATTAAAATATGTTCCTATGATGCATAGAATTCTCTAAGGGATTGGAGGAAGAGGGGACATCGCCTTCAGGCGTAGTCCAAATATTAAGGTCCATATGCGGTCAGGGTGCAACCCGATAAGGGAACGTCGTCCTTCTACTAGTAGAGAAGCAGAGGCACGATACATTGGCTGATCACCAGATGTCGTGGAAAAGGCTCCAGTATAATCCCATTCTTCCAGTTGGAATTGTACTGCAACACTGTAATGCAAGCCTAGGTGCTCAATTACCGATAGTGTTGATAGAATGATGAACTATTCAAAGTACCTCAGAAATTCTTCGTTATATTTCTCGATAAATAATAAAAAGGTTTAACGATGGTATAATATCAGTATAAGATATGTCATTTGGTTTAGGTTAATAAAAGTACTTGAAAACTATTATTATATGGCTGAGCTGTATTGCTCACTCTTGTTTTCTTTTAAGTATACCACCACACAACAACATATAAACATGGCAAGAACAAGGCATACCCTCCGCAAAAGCGTGTTAACCTGTCAGCAGTATAAAAGACTATTTACGAGGCAGGTGCCGAGGCCGCACCAAGTAGCATTACCACAGGTGAGCGGACTAAGTTGGATAGGTTTACAGCTTAGGTTGGTTAGGATTATTTACAAGCATGACTTGTGTAAGTTTCTGAAAACCAAACCGCTTTGTGGCCGTAGATGCCGCCTTAGATGGTAATCCTTTTAAGTTGAACTTTTAAGATTATGACAATTTGGGTTTGTAATAACTATTTCAAGATGGTTGTAATAACTTAGTAACATTTTAATTTCGTCTCTGAGCATATAATCTGTAAATGTTATGTTTGATGGAGGGGTCACAGCGTGCTAAAATGAAGATTAAGAATAATGTTTATTAAAATGGGAATTAAGGATAGAGTGACAGCCTGGATCTCCGACCCCGGATCTAGGGGTGTTACAGAAATGGTATTAGAGCATTAGGTTATAATATCATAGACGATAGGAAGGTTTAAGGACTCAAAACCTTACCGAAACATTATCGGGCTAATAGACATAGCCCTAACAACCTTAAGCCCAATAAGGGAACTATTTATCAGAAACTCAAGGATAGTAACATTTTTCCCTTTTGTGTAGACACCCGAGGATGTAGACCTACCCGAGGGCTCCGAGCAGCGACACGATGATGCCCTTCTGAGAGCTGTAGATGAGCCTGATGTTGAGACCGAGACTGACCCTCAGCAGGAGGGAGGGAGAGATAGTCCAGGAGGAGGATCCCGAGGAGGATCCCAGAGCTGATGACCCTATGCCTGTAGAGGACCCAGTGGACTCAGATGAGCCGGATAGTGACCCAGAGGAAGACCCCATGGAAGATGTTCCAGCTGACCCCACACCCGGAGAGGAGCTTGAGGATGAGGAGGTGGTGTGGACTGATATCCCTATGCATTCCCCTCCTCTCAGAGAGGATTCATCCCCTAGTGGATATCATTGGGACACAGATTTAGAGGATGACTCTGAGGAGCCTATACCAGAGGATGACGAGACTGAGGTTAACCCCGGAGAGCGAGCCGGTTAGTCCTCCAATACAGGTTATTAGAACCACTGAGTACGACTGGATGGTGACCCGTATGACCACCGATCTGGTGGCAGCGGAGGCTCGAGTAGCTGAGATGAGGTCCCAGCTAGCTGAGGAGAGACGAGCGAGACTATACTCCCAGGGGAGAGACGCCAGAGCTAGACATGAACTTTTTTTTTATGTGTAAACTTTCAGAAAAATGCCACCAAGAAGGAATAGAAATACAAGGACTCACATAAAAAAAAGTTCCTGTTAGGTTTCTTCATTTATCTTAACCTAGTTTTCTGTGATTGGCACCTCAAAAGTGAATTCTTTTATGGCATTTATGCAACTTATAAATAGCTGTCAAATGATTATGGCATCATATACATCCTTATTCAAATAGAAACAATTGTTAAAACCAAACGAAATTTACGTATATAGTGACTTCTCAGAGTCAAAGTTTCAAGTACAACATAAAACTGAAATTTATAAAAAGTACATCCAAAGCCAGCTAACATGCTTTCCTATCCGAGGGAAAGTACTACGTGACCAACATCACTACCATAAGTAAAGCTACTACCACCTCCCTCTATACAAGAAGGCTGAACTGGTCATTCATCTATCCATCAGTCTGCGTGAAAGCGTATCGCCTGCCTAACTCGGCTCATAGCCCTCGAAAGGACTCTTGCTGTATCCCTCCTACGGATCCTCCTGCTGTGGTGGGAATGAGGAAGTGTTCTGAGTCGGGTGAGAGCCCTCCTCTCAATCCCCAGTACTTTCCGCCTCATCTGTCTAGCTCTGGCGTCTCTCCCCTGGGAGTATAGTCTCGCTCGTCTCTCCTCAGCTAGCTGGAACCTCAGCTCAGCTACTCGAGCCTCCGCTGCCACCAGATCGGTGGTCATACGGGTCACCATCCAGTCGAACTCAGTGGTTCTAATAACCTGTATGGGAGGACTAACCGGCTCGCTCTCCGGGGTAACCTCAGTCTCGGCATCCTCTGGTATAGGCTCCTCAAAGTCATCCTCTAAATCTGTGTCCCAATGATATCCACTAGGGGATGAATCCTCTCTGAGAGGAGGGGAATGCATAGGGATATCAGTCCACACCACCTCCTCATCCTCAGGCTCCTCTCCGGGTGTGGGGTCAGCTGGAACATCTTCCATGGGGTCTTCCTCTGGGTCACTATCTGGCTCGTCTGAGTCCACTGGGTCCTCTACAGGCATAGGGTCATCAGCTCTGGGATCCTCCTCGGGATCCTCCTCCTGGACTATCTCTCTCTCGCTCCTGCTGAGGGTCAGTCTCGGTCTCAACATCAGGCTCATCTACAGCTCTCAGAAGGGCATCATCGTGTCGCTGCTCGGAGCCCTCAGGTACGTCTACATCCTCGGGTGTCTACATAAAAAGGAAAAATGTTACTATCCTTGAGGTTCTGATAAATAGTTCCCTTATTGGGCTTAAGGTTGTTAGGGCTATGTCTATTAGCCCGACAATGTTTCGGTAATGGTTTAAGTTCTTAAACCTTCCTATCGTCTATGAGATTATAACCTAATGCTCTAATACCATTTCTGTAACACCCCTAGATCCGGGGTCGGAGATCCAGGCTATCACTCTATCCTTAATTCCCATTTTAATAAACATTATTCTTAATCTTCATTTTAGCACGCTGTGACCCCTCCATCAAACATAACATTTATAGATTATAGGCTCAGAGACGAAATTGAAACGTTACTAAGTTATTACAACCATCTTGAAATAGTTATTACAAACCCAAATTGTCATAATCTTAAAAGTTCAACTTAAAAGGTATACCATCTAAGGCGGCATCTACGGCCACAAAGCGGTTTAGTTTTCAGAAACTTACACAAGTCATGCTTGTAAATAATCCTAACCAATCTAAGCTGTAAACCTATCCAACTTAGTCTGCTCACCTGTGGTAATGATACTTAGTGCGGACTCGGCACCTGCCTCGTAAATAGTCTTTTATACTGCTGACAGGTTAGCACGCTTTTGTGGAGGGTCTGCCTTGTTCTTGCCATGTTTATCTGTTGTTGTGTGGTGGTTTACTTAAAAGAAAACAAGAGTGAGCAATACAGCTCAGCCATATAATAATAGTTTTCAAAGTACTTTTATTAACGTAAACCAAATGACATATCGTATACAGATATTATACCATCGTTAAACCTTTTTATTCTTTATCCAGAAATATAACGAAGAATTTCTGAGGTACTTTGAATAGTTCATCATTCTGTCAACACTATCGGTAATTGAGCACCTAGGCTTTCATTACAGTGTTGCAGTACAATTCCAACTGGAAGAATGGGATTATACTGGAGCCTCTTCCACGATATCTGGTGATCAGCCAATGTATCGTGCCTCTGCTTCTCTACTAGTAGAAGGACGACGTTCCCTTATCGGGTTGCACCCTGACCGCATATGGACCTTAATATTTGGACTACGCCTGAAGGCGATGTCCCCTGTTCCTCCAATCCCTTAGAGAATTCTATGCATCATAGGAACAGATTTTAATTCAGTTTCCCCCAAGCACAAAGCTTGACGACTGGTTTGATAATCATTACTAACTTTACTTCCACGAGTAATTGAGGAAGTAACTCTGATGTGTGGGTTGACTTTAATCAATGGATTTTGATTACTAAGAATCGCATCATCAAACATAATTTGGGAATTGGTTGGAGTTTTTGAGCGTTTAGTCAAACCTGAGCCCCTCCTTATCAGGTAGGGTGCATTTCTTATTGGTAGCGAAGGGAGGAAATAATTAATACTAGCTCCCAAAACCTTGGGTTCCCGAGTTTTGATAAGTTTGAGCGAGGTAGCGATACTTTTCGATGAGTGAAGCTATAGTCAGTGAAGAAATGGGAACCCGTCCTATTTTTTAAATACTTTTCCGACGATCAGAAAATATTTAAAATAATTTTTAAAGTTTTAAATAACTTTTAAAATAAATAATATGATTTTCAAATCATCCTGGAATATTTAATAAATATTCAAATAATATTTATTAAATAAATAATTAGCTTAGAATATTCAATAAATATTTATTAAATAAATAATCATTCATACTATTCTCAAATGAAAATAATACTCAAATTATTAATAAATATTCAAATAATATTTATTAATCTCGTCAAAGGGATTTTAATCCGAAAATATTCAATTTATATTTATTGGAATATTTTAAAACGAAATATACGTCATATAACACTTCCGGTGACTTCCGGGTTTTATGTCCTTATCCGGACGAAATATCTCTGACTCCCTTACTAAGAAAGGGTATTATCGTACCATACTTGGGAATTATAACACATCATCGTATACACACACTCACACACACACAGATATATACATATACATACATATATATATATATATATATATATATATATATATATATATATATATATATATGAGTCTATGCATACGTACTAACTAACAGGTTTATAAATTTACGTAAATAAACCATACATCTCATGCTGATTCGCCAAAATACTTTTAAGCAGTTTATAGCAGTTATACCACAATAACAGTTTAAAATACTTGGAGTACAAGTTTCAAAAACTTGCCTGATAGTGTCGGAATAGTCTGGGCTCTGTCTCTAGTGTGATGATCTATAATAACCAATAAGGTTCGGTTAGTTCGTTAAGCGATCTCGTCGAATCAACTATTCACATAAAGACACAACTTCGTAACGATACATCCTTATTACACGTTTGACTTATTATAAGTCCATGATATCCTTTAACCACTTTTGGATAATTATTGGTCTCGTAACGACTTTCGTTAAAGGTCATTTTCAACGAAACTAAAGTTCGTCTCGTATCGTCCCCTAAAAGAGTTTTTCATTTGCGCAACTTTGATTCGAAAAATTCTATAAAATTGAAAAATAAACTTTTTCATGAAATTCTTTTTCTCACTTCTTCTTAACTGTCCAGAGGATTTTTCATCCAAATTTAATAATTAATAACATCTTTTTGATAGCTCAATTGTTGCTCTAAAAATAGCTTCTTTCTGTAATGGTTTCTCATGCGCATTCTTGACTTAAACATTTCTATAAAATCGAAAATTAAGCCTTTTTTTCAAAATTTTACAACGACTTAACCACTGACTAAGTTACCCCCTGTAAAAATTTCATAATCACGGACCATTTTTAAAGGGCTCGTTTGACTTTGTAAAGTCAGTCCATCTTAACGATTCGTCCGTTTTAACCGGTTTCACTAGAACGATTATATCTCATAAACCGTAAATCATAATCACATGATCTTGGTGTCAAAACAAACTACAAAACAATTCCTACTGGTTTATGGCCAAAAACTTGCCAAGAAAACATTTGTTCAATTTGGTATTATCTGCACAAATAACCTAATGAAATTTTGACATTATAACGACTATAATTCAATCGTTTCCAAATTCCATGAACTCCATTTAACCACTTAATTCAACCACACACCATCAAGATTATATAAACATCATCAAGGGTCTCTAAGACCAGTGGTAACATCCATTTATCCCTACCCAAGATTTATCCATACTTATAAAGCTTAAAACATCACAAATCCCTTAAACATGTACATACTTGCTGTTACAACCAGTTTCCGTCGGTGTATCCGTTCAGTCGGACCTGCAATTGAAGATGAATGCGAGGGTGTGGCCCCCCGATTCACCTCCGGTGTGAGAATGAGTTAACTGGTCTTTTGATGAGTAATATTAAACGTAGAGTGTTTTGTGTTGTGTGTAAGTGATTGAATGAATGATATCAAACCTCTGTTAACCCTTTTAATTCTCTATACTGGCAGTTATCGGAGAGTAGGACGAATGGAGAACGTGTCCCACGATCCCACGTTCCCAGGGAATACAACTGAATGGACCGTTGCGCATAACTGGGCCGAATGGTACGGGCCCTCGCCAGTCTGGAGCCTCTCCAAGCCAATTATCCTCATTGGGCTTTCGGTCCAGCCCGGTAAGAAGTTGGGCCTCTAACATGTCCCTAGGCTTCGTTCGGAATTATCCTCAGGACGAAGGCTAAAGCCCAAGCCCATCTTCGGAAGTCTGTCTTCGTACGTGTCCTTCGGATAAGAATGGCGATGGACAAGGCCGAGACGCCTCCTGGGAAGTCGTGTCCCTTCATGGATGACAACTGTCTGTCCTTGAGATTCGTGCTGCAATCCCCACCGTTGAATATGAAACGGCTCTGTCCAAACGTCACATCCCTGTATATAAACCCTCCAGACTCATTCAGTTCCCACTTTTACGCCTATCGATTGAACAAAACACCAGAGCCAAAAACTTTTATTTCTCAGAGCTTTTTGCAAACAACGATTGGAAACGTCAATTCATCGCCGGTCATCTTCTTTTCTCCGACTCCGGTGGACGTCTACATTCGAGCAACTTATCCTCAAGAACTCAGCCTCATCAAGGATCTTCAAACAAGTAAGTTAACATTTCCCTTCTCGCTTCTTTACTCTAACCATTTTGCACCCTATATATTCGTGTATGTGTTTAAACGTATATGCACATGAAGTTGCCTGTGATTCTCAAGCATTGTATGCTCATGCCTGCAAGTAGTTAGGTGGCCTTTGATATACCATTTTATCTTTTAATTGTTTTTCTCTACGATTACGGAATTGGTCTGGAGAACGGCCTGGGCAAGAACTTCCTTCGGGATCTTCGAACCCTGAGAATACTTTTCATACCAGTCCGACCGCTTTAGAACTCCTAGGGACCCCCTAATCTCCCGAAAATTTAGGCCTTCAGATTCCTTTGACCTAGGCCGTAGGTGTTCCGACCGATCCAGGCTCACTGTACTCGGCCCTTCTTTCCTTTCGAATTCCTTTTTCTTTATCCGAGTACAGGGCTAACCGTCTCTTCATTTCCGAATGCAGGGACATGGATCGGTCAACCGAAGGTGCCGGTCCTTCGGAGACATCACCGTTTAGCGATATCGGGGAATATCCTGCGGCGAACTTTCGGTCTCACCTGACTGAAGAAAAAATAGAAGAGTTCCATTCCAAATACCAAGTAGAGAGGGAGGTCTGGTACTTCTTCACTCCTAGGAAGAGAGACCGTATTTGGCACAACCCTGAGGTTCCACCTCTCTTCGGCGGAAGCGTGGCTACCGGTATATCCGAAATGGCCTTCAAATGTGGCTTTCGGCTGCCGATGCTGCCAATACTGAAAAAATTGCTGAGGCAAGTTGGGATCGCCATAGGACAGCTGGATCCGAACAGCTTTTTTCATATAAACGCTTTCCAAGCCCGATGCTTAGCCAAAAGGATGACTCCGAGGACAACCCTGTTCTGGCATCATTATGAGCTCCGGAGGAATTCCAAAAGCAACGGCTTCTACACTATCGCTCGTCGGACCGGCAGGGCCGATTGGGCTCAAACGAACTCCAACAATAGGGGGGCCCATGAGAAGTGGGTTTTCATCTCGGGCCCGAAAATGGAGAAGTATGGCCGCTGGCAGGATCTGGACCCGTCGAGGTTACAGTATCCCGAGATGTTGGAGGCGGACAAACACGATTATCGTCTTCTTTGTGAACTCGATATGAGTAGGGTTCCCCTATCGGACAGCCGGGATAACAATTGGTTGGTCGCCCTCTGGGGTAGTGGTAACATTTATCCTCACTTCTTTCTCATCCGAATGCTTCTATTATTGTACTTTCTTTTCCAGTTTCCAATGTTTTAACATTAATATTTTTGTGCAGTGTCCACTCTTCAGGATATCATCGAGCGCAAGCGCAGGAAGGCATCTCAGCTTTCAATAACCGCTACGGCCGAAGCCGATGCTGCTGCTCAATCGGCCGGCAAAGAGCTGGAAACTGTTCCCGACTCAGGGGTCGAAGCTCCATTGGTTTCTTCTCCTCCGCGAGATCAAGGGGATGGTATCGTCCAGACCCCCTCGGCCGACTCCCGAAAAAGGGGCCGGTCAGGAGATGCCGGGCTGAAAGTATACTCTCCTCCCTGGGGAGTTATCGAGACGGATCAGATCATCGTCCCTGCCCCCCAACTGTCTACCGTGGTAGGCCCTGATCTCTGTCGGGGCCTAATTCTGCCCGCCGACAGGCCTACGTTTGCTAAAGCAAACGACCTTGAGGCTTGCACTGAAATGCTGGCTCTGCTCTCCATGGTAAGCTTTCTCTCCTTCGGTGTTATTTATTTCTTTCACTTGTATTCAGTGTTTAACTCTTTTTCCTTGTTTATTTCCAGGGGGTCTCTTGGTCGGCCGTTGTGACCGAACGAATGGAGGGCATACAGAGAAAGCTGGAGGCGGCCAACCAGACTGAAGTTCGGGCGGTCAAAGCTGAAGAGGACCTCCGGAATGCAACTTCTGACTTGGAGAGGGTCACCGGCCAATCTAACTCCTTGAAGGCCGAGAATGATGCCTTGAAGGCAAAGTTGCAGGAGATGGACGCCTTGAGGGCAAGGGTCGGGTGGAGAAACAAACAGCTCAAGCTTTCAAGGAAAAATGTTCGGAAGCTGCAGAAGACCCTGGAGTTGACCGAAGAAAGATGCTACCAAATGGGGTATGACGGTGCTGTGCTAAAGGCACATTCTTTGGGCTTCGATCATACCCAGCTGGTAGATCCTTCGCTCGGGATGACGGATCCGGTTGGTCGGGAGGGCTCTGATCAACCTTTAGAGGTTTCTTCGGGCGAAGATGAGTCTCTCTCCGACGAACCTCCAGCTGATGAAGCCCCGTAATATTTTCGTAGCTTTTTAATATTTTCGAACTTGTAATATTTAACTTTGCCTTCGGGCTCACTATTCGTGCCTTCGGGCTTGTAATATTTTACTTTGCCTTCGGGCTTGTTTTATATATTTCTGCCTTTGCATAATATTCTTTTGTATGCGTCTTCGGCTTCGGCCTTAATTTGGCTTCTGTTTCTGTTCATGCGTCTTCGGCTTTGATTTGCCTTGGCATGATTTTTCTTTTTTATGCCTCTTCGGCTTCCTTTTGCCTTAGCATATTTATTTTATTATTATGCATCTTCGGCCATTTTTGCCTTAGCATAATTCTTGCCTTTTTGTGCATCTTTGGTCGTAACCTAGCTGCCCCCGAGTATTTAAGGGGTTTTGTAAATGATTAAGGTCTCGTTCGGTCGGTTGAAAAATATTTCCTCCCGGCCTTAATTAATGTCAGAGCGACTTGAATACTAAGGCAATTTTGTAAGAGGCCAAATTTTATTCGGTTGGCCCCAAATTTGGATTCGTCAAGTATTTGTAGCTTAAAACACAATGAACTTGAACACTACCAATAAGTTAAAAGGCGCATGTTTTATACGGTCGGCCCCAAACATGGGTCTATTAAGCTTAACATTGCGTACTTAGCTTTTTGGCTATAAATGTACTTAGCTTAACAATAACGGATAAAAAGTGGAGCAAAACAATCTTTTCATTAACCATGCAACTCTTACATAGATTTGATTACAGATTGATGCTAGCTTATGGAATTCAGAACAAAGTTGCATAAGACAAAATACTGAAGTAAAAAGCAATAAAATGTCCAGTAAGCTTACTGGTAAAAACGGCGAAGGCGAGCGGCATGCCAAGTGTTTTTGATTGGGCTGCCGTCCGGATGAGCCAATTTGTAGGTGCCCGATCGGACCACTTCAATTACCACGTATGGACCTTCCCAGTTGGGCATAAGCTTGCCTTTTTTTGCTGGCATGGAAGTGGCTAACTCCCGAAGCACTAAGTCCCCGGTTCGGAAGGATCTTTTCTTCACTCCCGAATCATAATACTGGGCTGCTTGCAGTTGGTACCTTAAGTTTCTTTGGTGGGCAGCCTCTCTTTCTTCTTCTAGCAAATCCACATTTGCCCGGAGTCCGAACTCATTTGACTCCACGTTAAACACTTCCGTTCGGTAAGACTCCAGGCCAACTTCGACAGGTAGAAGGGCATCAGTTCCGAAGGCGAGTTTAAAAGGCGTTTCCCCGGTTGAAGACCTCGTAGTTGTTCGGTAAGCCCATAGGACCCATGGTAGTTCTTCGGCCCAAAGTCCTTTAGCTTCTCCTAGCCTTTTCTTGATTCCCTCAAAGATGATTTTGTTCGCGGCCTCGATCGCCCCATTTCCTTGGGGATGCCCTACCGAACTGAACTTCTGTTGTATCCCGAATTGAGCCAGGAATTTTCTGAACTTGCTCCCAATGAACTGAGTGCCGTTATCAGACACACAAACCATAGGTATGCCAAACCTCAAGATGACCTGTTCCAGCATGAATTTTTTTGCGGCTTCTTCGGTAATGGCCGAAAGGGGTTTTGCTTCTATCCACTTAGTCATATAGTCGATTGCCACAATACAGTATTTCACTTGTTTAGTGCTGGTGGGTAGGATCCCCACGATGTCGACCGCCCACATAGCAAATGGGATCGGGCTAAGGACTGAAGACATCTCTTCGGGAGGTTGCTTCGGGATTGTGCTGAATAGCTGGCATTGCTTGCATTTCTTTGCATACTCTGTGGCGTCTTCTTTCATTTTAGGCCAGAAGAATCCCTGCCTAAGGATCTTGAAGGCTAAGGATCGTCCTGCCAAATGTTCTCCACAAATCCCTTCATGAACTGTCTCTAAAGCAAGCTGTTGTTCATCTTTGTCTAAACACCTAAGTAGCGGCTGGCTTACCGATCGTCTGAACAAACGGCCCCCGATCAGAGTGTAATTTCCCGACCGATACTTCACATTCTGTGCTTCCCTTCGGTCTAGTGGTAGGATGCCTTTTTCCAAGAAGGCCCTGATGGGAGTCATCCAATTGACCCCTTGATGAATTTCCATGCACTGCTTCTTGTCTATCGAAGGTGTCTTTACTTCGGTCAGATAGATGGACCCGCTTAGGTTTTGGGTTTCTGCCGAAGCTAACCTCGAGAGGGCGTCTGCCCGACTGTTGTTTTCTCTAGCTACTTGAGTTAACTCGAAAGTTTCAAACAGCAAAGATTGTTCACGTACCTTGAGGGCGTATGCCTTGGTTCGAGGATCTTTTTGCCCATACTCTCCTGAGAACTGTTTTACCACCAATATTGAATCACTGAACGCCCTAATGTGCTTAACTTCAAAATTTCTTGCCAAATCTAGCCCTGCCAAGAGTGCTTCATATTCGGCTTCGTTGTTCGTCAACGGGAAAGTGAACCTGATGGCTTGACAAATCTCGAATCCTTCTGGGCTTGTAAGAATTAGCCCTGCCCCGCACTTTTCCTTGGCGACCGACCCGTCGACAAACAACTTCCATTTTCCCGGTGTCTGAATCATTTGTTCTTCAGGAGCTAAGTCATTCGGTCCCGAAAAAGAGCATTCTACCATGAAATCCGCCAATGCTTGGGCTTTGATCGAAGTCCTTGGTATATACTCCAAATCATGCTCCCCCAGTTCGATCGCCCAAGCAACCACTCTGCCCGATGCCTCCGGCCTTTGCAATATTTTCTTTAACGGTTGATCGGTTACAACTTTGATCGTTCTTCCCTGGAAATAGTGCCTTAGCTTTCTTGCGGCCACTACCAGTCCATAGGCGAACTTCTCTGCATTCGGATATCTTGTTTCTGCATCCTTGAGAATATGAGAGACATAGAACACCGGATGCTGGTTCCCTTGATGTTCTTTGACCAACACGGCTCCAAGTGTTCGGTCGTTCACAGCCAAATACAGCTGCAATGTCTCCTTCGGGTCGGGTCTCATTAAGAGTGGGGCTTTCACTAAGTACTCTTTGACGTCTTCAAATGCTTTCTGGCAATTTGGTCCCCACTCGAAATTCTTGGACCCTCGAAGTACTTCAAAGAATGGTAGGGCCTTTTCGGCCGATCGGGAGATGAACCTTCTCAGGGCTGCTAGCCGTCCGGTCAGCTTTTGGATGTCCCTGATTGTCTTCGGTGGCTCCATATCAATGACTGCTTTAATCTTCTCCGGGTTGGCTTCAATTCCTCTGGCGCTGACCATGTATCCAAGAAATTTCCCATTGTTCACTCCAAACGTACACTTGTTCGGATTGATCCTCATGTTGTTTCTTCTGAGTGTTTCAAAACATTCCCTCAGATCCTCGGCATGATCCCTGAATAGGGACTTAACTATCATATCGTCCACGTAACACTCCATGTTCCGACCGATCTGGGCTTTGAACACTTTGTTGATCATCTTTTGAAATGTTGCCCCGGCGTTCTTCAAGCCGAAAGGCATCTTTATGTAAGCATAAGTGCCATTCGGTGTGATGAATGCTGTCTTTGGAACGTCCTCGGCATTCATGGCAATTTGGTGGTATCCTGAGAATGCATCCAGGAAACTGAGTATTTGATGCCCCGAAGTGGCATCTATCAGTTGATCAATGTTCGGCAAGGGGTAGTGGTCCTTCGGACAATGCTTATTCAGGTCGGTGTAGTCGACACACATCCTCCACTTGCCATTAGATTTCTTCACCACCACTACGTTTGCCAACCAATCGGGATAATCTATCTCTTCAATGAACTTTGCTTCCAGCAATTTTTCGACTTCAACTTGGATTACTTTCTGCCTTTCCATGGCGAAATTCCTCTTCCTTTGTCTTACGGGCTTGGCTTCGGGAGCTACGTTTAAACAGTGTTTGGCAACCGCAGGGTCCAAACCTGGCATATCTTCGGGATTCCATGCGAATACGTCGTGGAATTCCCTAATGACCTTGATGACTTTTTCTTTCAATTTCGGCTCCATGCTCTTTCCAATTTGGATCATCTTTCCCGACTGACCCACGTACAGTTCTACCTCTTCGGTCTCTGCAGCCGGCTCAGCAATCGGGCTTGACAGGTCGGCCCCAAACTTTTCCAACTCAATGTTCAGCAGTTAGTGGCTGCCCCCAGCTTCAGTCTCATTTCTTTTCCTCTTTCCGGCTTCGGTCATCTCAATGTCTTTGTCCTTTTCCAAATCCTCCAACATGATTATTCTGGCGGCTTTCTGATCGCCTCTCATTTCTCCAACTCCATGTTCAGTTGGGAACTTCAACTTCAGATGAGGGACAGAGGACACGGCCTGGAACAAAGATAAGGCCGGCCTTCCCAAAATTCCGTTGTACGGACTGTCGACCCGGACGACATAGAACTTTGCTTCCTTCGCCACAGTGTATGGCGCTTTCCCCATCATGACAGACAAAGTGATGGTCCCTTCTATCGGTACAGGTTGATTTCCGAAGCCATACAAGGGTGCCTCGTGGCATGGCTCCAACTGTTCGCCTCCCAAATTCATCTTGCAATATGTCCGGTGACATAGAATGTTGACTGAGCTCCCTTCGTCCACCAGCACTCTCCATATCTTGTTTTCCCCGATTACTGGGTTTATAACAAGTGGGTCTTCGTGCGGCCATATCACGTCCTCGTAATCATCTTCTGTGAAGGAGATAGGCAATGGTTGTTTAGCTGAACTTGACTGGTACAGGTTGTAGATCTGTCTGGCGTACTTTTTTCTTGCTGTCTTACTGTCCCGATCAAGCACTGTTCCTCCGGAAATTGTCCTGACCTCCCCTCGGTACTTCTCCGAACTTTCAGCTTCCTTCTTTTTCTCCTTGGACTCGAGTTTGTCCCTCAAGTCGCCCACAAATTGTGTCAGTTCCCCATCTTTGATCATTCTTTCAATTAACTTCTTCAAGTGATAGCACTCCTCGGTGTTGTGACCTTTGTCCCGATGGTAGTCACAATATTTGCTGTCGCTTCTTCTATTCTCAGGGGTCTTCAACTTGGGTGGTCTGACAAAACCAGGTTTACCCTTTATCTCGTGGAGAATCTTCGAGATAGGTGTGTTTAACGGTGTGAACACAGTGCTATCTCTATCTCTTCTTCGTTCGGCCCCTTTGTCGGGCCTTGTATCGTTTAACCTGCTCTTGATATCTCCTCGACCCCTTCGGTCGTCTCTTCTGTCGTCCCTTCGGTCATCCCTCCTGTCATACCTATCATTTTTCTTCTCCTTGTATCCCCCAATTGATTCCAATTTTCTTCTAATGGCCTCTCCTCTCACATATATATCATTTAAAGATTTGGGAGGCATATCGTAAAGAGAGGACCGAAGCTTCTTACCTTTGATAGGGTCGAGGCCTGCTGCGAGGAATCCAGCCGCCTTGACTTTGTCCAAGTTGGTGACCATACCGGCTTCCTCTTTGAACCTTGCTAAGTAATCACCCAAATCTTCGTTCGGCCCCTGCCTGCAGTGGATCAGGGCTTCGGTATCCTTCTCTCTTCGGCACAAATGTGAGTAGTGCCTCAAGAATTTTTTCTTCACTTGCTCATACGAACCTATCGACCTAGGTCTTAGCGACCTGTACCACATGGATGCATTCCCCTTCAGGTAGGTCTTGAACATCTTACATAGCATCACATCGCAGTGCCCCATCCCAGTCATGAGCGATTCATATTTCTCACAGTGATCTTCGGGGTCACCCTTTCCGTTAAATTCATTCATCTTCGGGAACTGCCTTCCGGGAGGCGGCCGAAAGTGTTCGACGTCTTCGGTAACCACTGGCTCATGGCTGACCTTTCTCTCTCCAAACATGGCCTTCTCAATTCTTCGGATGCGATCGTCCGTGTGTGGACCCTCCTCTTCCGAATCGGAGGAATAAACCACCTTTGACCGGGTTCTCCTCGAGTATGATTCAGAGTCCCCTGACTCATCTTCATCATTTCTGGTTCTTGGCCTCTAATCTCTTCGGTCGTCCACCTCCGTGTCTTCGGCTTCTAGAGCCTCGCGGAGGGTCTTTTCTTGTAGCTCGATCTCCTCCCTTTGGAGCTTTAGGGCCTCTAGCCTTAAACGGTCAGCCTCCCTCTTTTTGGCCAGACGTTCGGCCTCCTTACTGCTTTTCTCCTTTTCTATTTCCTTCCGTTTCCCCTTGGCTTTTTGTTCTTCCCGCCACTTCATCAGAATTTCCCTTTGTTCTTCGGGAGACGGTATGTCCCCCTCTTCGTCGAAAATCAAAAGCCTTGGGGTGATGGGAGGAGTGGTGCGAGTGTTTCCGGCTACAGTGCTATCGTCAGCTGTTGGTATCTCGGTTTCGTTCGCCATTGCTAACTGTATAATTCAACACAAACGCGACTCTACGTTCCCACAGACGGCGCCAAATGTTACAACCAGTTTCCGTCGGTGTATCCGTTCAGTCGGACCTGCAATTGAAGAAGAATGCGAGGGTGTGGCCCCCCGATTCACCTCCGGTGTGAGAATGAGTTAACTGGTCTTTTGATGAGTAATATTAAACGTAGAGTGTTTTGTGTTGTGTGTAAGTGATTGAATGAATGATATCAAACCTCTGTTAACCCTTTTAATTCTCTATACTGGCAGTTATCGGAGAGTAGGACGAATGGAGAACGTGTCCCACGATCCCACGTTCCCAGGGAATACAACTGAATGGACCGTTGCGCATAACTGGGCCGAATGGTACGGGCCCTCGCCAGTCTGGAGCCTCTCCAAGCCAATTATCCTCATTGGGCTTTCGGTCCAGCCCGGTAAGAAGTTGGGCCTCTAACACTTGCATCAATCTTTGAAATCACTTATAACTCATGAAGTTTAAGGTAGGTGTGAGTGTTTTACCTTCCTTGGAGTCTTAACAACCTTAACCAAGCTTGATTTTCTGTAAGAACACCTTAGATAGCTTTAACAACCTTTAACCTTCAAAACCTAAACAACCATGTTTAAAATTTTCGGAATAAACATTACCCCTCTTGTAGGAACTGGAAAAACGAGGGTCTTATCTTTGTCTAGTTTATTAATTTAAAATATGAATTGAATTTATAGTTAGTTCATTCAAATGGAATATTAAATATACTTGTAAAATAAAACTGCACGTTTATAATTGTAAAAAGGTAAATGTGTATCATTCAAATATTTCAACAAATTTTTACCAAATAGTATTATTTATTCAGAATTCAGATTATTAATGATTCAGAAATGTACATTCACATTTGCCAAATGACCCCTTAATAAGTTAACTTATTTTAACATAAAATTAAGATTTCTAATTTTTTTCCGAAAAAATTAATCTTTTTTTTTGCAACTTATGAAATCTCAAACATACATTAAATATTCATATAAAAAATTATAAAAATAAGAAATTTTTACCCAAAATAAGTTTATAAGGACTTAAAAAAAGGTGAGTTAAACAGACCCATATAAGATAAGATGGTGGTGGATATAAAATTCTTGAAGTGCAGTCTCATAATAACCCACTAAAACAAACATGAAACATGAAACAAGTTTGATTTTCCACGATAATATGATGATTATTGATATACGTACCCGTAATCTATTTTACACGTTGAAAGAACATGTGGCCACTTTGTCAAATAGATGATTTTTTTATTGATAGACCATTCTTTAATGGATTATTGGATTACAATAAATAAACCAATAGAGCAAACCAAAGTGACAAGTTGATTTTTTCTTGAAGTTTTTGTACATAACCAAGCCTTGTTGATTTCTTACTCTTCAACTTCTGTCTTCACAAAATTTTGTAAGCACCGGCCAGATTAAACACAAATTAAGATTAAAATATTAATATTAATAAATAATTAAATATTATTAAATTATGTATTTATTAAAAATCTTGAAGTTAAAAAATTAAAATAAATAAATTTTGTATAATGATATAATTGCAAGGAATGAACTAGGGATGAGCCTAAGGAAATTAAAGTAAATAAAATTTTGTATAATTAGAGAAAAAAGAAATCTAAGATACATCTTAGATAGTTTCCTAAGATTTTAGTACAAAATAATAAAATCTATACTATATTATAATAAGCAAAAGGGGTATAATTTGTAGTTGGTTACCCCTTTTTTGGTTATCACCATTTTTGGTTATCCCTCATTTATCACCGTTAGATCAGCAACTCAAATAGATCATGACCGTTAAATATAACAATACTAAAAGTTGTTATATGCAGAGGTTCAAGGTTCGATTCCCGCCAATAACATATTAATTTATATTTAATACTAAAAATTATTATATATAATGTAAGGTTCGAATAAATAACATATTTAAACTAATATTTATAATATTATATTATATTATAAATAAATTATAAAAAATTTAAAGTAACCCGTACTTTGCACGGGTTATAAGCTAGTATCATTAAAATTTTAAATGAAACCTAATTTTACGAAAATACTTTATGTAAAAAATTGTTTGTATCTCACCTAACTTATAGTTCCCTAGTTAATTGCAAGAAATCGAACTCTAATAATTCAAATTTGGTACTTTTATGCTCTATTAATGAGCAAAACATGATTTTTCATGTCAATGAAGAGTTTAGATTAGGATGAACACTATTTTTCTATGAACATCGTGGATGTTATGATAAACACGATATAGTAGGTAGTTACAAGGATCCCAGTTGACAACACAATACATACCGGATCCGATACTTTTCTTGACATGACATCCTTTTTACTCGGTTAGCTTTAGAAATGTTTTTGTTTTCTTGCTGATCATATTACTGTTGTTATATATCGGATAACAACTTTCTAACCCGACTGCATGCATACGTACTGTTTACATCATTTTGATTTATCTATAAAAAAAATTGTATTTTGATGAAAAAATAATTTATATATTATTTTTTGCTAACAAAATATGAAGTTTTTGTTTTTAAAATATTTTTAAAAAATTGGGAATGAAATTAAATTTAAAAAATGTACAATTTGTATTATAAAATAAAACTACTTTAATTAATTAAATAACATATATTCTTGTATATATAAAACCTTTATTTGATTGAATTTGACAATAGTAAAATAACATATTTTCAAATAAATAAATATTTAAATTAATTAAATAACATATATATTAATGTAAAAAGTTTATTTAATTGAATTTAGAAAAAAAATTATTTTTGAGTTTTATCCTGAATAAATAACTACTACTTGAAAATATAGCCGTTAGGATTTCAAAAATAATAAAGTAACAGATTTTTATTTTTATTTTGCTAAATTAAGTAACAGATTTTTAAGTATAGCTAACGTTTATAGCTAACATCGTTGGAGGACACAAGCTTACAGGTTCAGCAAATTTAACATAATCATCTATTTTTCTGATTTTAGCTAACAGCTATGTCCCTTGGAGATGCTCTAATGTAGGTGGACTTTCGGCCTTTGAATGTTAGGCAGCCGGCCTAGACTTTTCTTTCAAACTCACCACCAACTCTTCACCAACCCCCCCCCCACCTAATACAAATCCCCTCCTATAAATACCTCCATCTCCCTTCATTCTAAAACACACCAAACACCAAAACATCTTACTCTCTTCTCTCCATCACAGCTGCTAGATAGTCCGTCTAGTAGGAAACTTACCTTGTGGTAGTTTCAGGCAGGTCAGAATAGGGGGCCCTCGTGCTTCTCTCTTTTTTCGTTTCGGGTGAGTTGGTGTGAGAGTTTGGTCGGGATGTAGCCATCTGGGTCTACAGCATTAGGAATTCGTCCAGCCATTGCAACCGCAACAAGGGGAGTCCTCCAGGTTATCCGGTCAAGTACCGAAGGGATAGCTCTGTCCAGGTTATTCGGTCCAGTACCGAAGGAGTAGTGAATCACTGTAATTCTATTCAGTTGTGCCTCAAGTGTTACTTCGTAAACTTGAGAGAGAATATTGTAACCATTATTATCATTATAGTGGAAACATTCGGAGCAGGTCCCGTGTTTTTACCTCTTTGGCTTAAGGGGGTTTTCCACGTATAAATCTTGGTGTTCATCTGTCAATATCTGTTATTATTATTGACTGTTATAATCTCCGTATTTAATTTACGCAAAGACAGGAAACGGGAATTCCTAACAGTTGGTATCAGAGCTGGGGCCCACGTTGTTGGTGTCTAGGAAAGTGCTTTGTGCGCAGTGGTTACTTGATAAAGTGCCGTACTAATACGGAAGGCTCCCCAAATACATCCACTTTCCTGGCCAACTTGTGTGGTTTTAAGTGAGATTCCCATAGTCTTTGGTAAATTAAAATGGATGATTCTTCCAGTGTAATGGTAAGCCTAACAGCTTCAAATTATCCGATGTGGAAAAGCAAAATAAAGGATTTGTTTTATAGTAAGGACTTGTTTGATCCGGTGGAGCTGAAAGGAGTCAAACCTGTAGCAAAGTCTGATGCTGATTGGAAGAAGATGAACATGAAAACTATCAATCTCATTCGTCGATGGATTGATAATTCGGAGTATCATCATGTCTTTGAAGAAGACGCTTATACGCTTTGGACGACATTAGAGTCTACGTTCCAAGAGAAAAGTTCACAAAATGTAACTTTTCTAGTTCGTTAGCTGGTGAACATGAGGTACCAGGATGGGAACAACATGTCAGAGCATATGAGCGAATTCCAAGGGTTGTTAAATCAACTATCAAATATGAAGATGGAGTTTGAACAGAAATTCCAAGCAATATTTCTTCTCAATACTTAACCATCCGGCTGGGATACGCTAGTGGTGACAGTAACTAATGATGTACCAACTGAGCAACTAACTTTGCAATCAATTAAGCAGAGTATCCTTAGTGAATCCATGAGAAGAAGAGTACAGGGAGTCAACCACGATTCCCAAGCTCTTGTTACTGAGAACAGGGGCAGAAGCAACTACAAGGAGACAAACCGAGGACGTAGTAAAAGCAGAAATTTTAGGAATTCCGATGGTAAATTAAATGCCAATGTTGAATGCTACTATTGTAAGAAGAAGGGTCATTACAAAAAGGATTGTAGGGCCTGGCTCAGAGAGCGGAACAATGGTCAGCAAGGGAAACATGCCGAGAAAAGTACAACAGCTACTATGACAGAAGATGTTGTGATCCTTTCTTTTGGGGAAGAAGAATGCTTACATGTTGGTGATTAGAAGGTCGAATGGGTGATAGATACTGGAGCAACGTATCATGCAACACCCATTCAGGAATTCTTTACGACGTACAAGTCAGGGGACTTTGGTACTGTAAGAATGGGTAACTCAGATCAATCAAAGATCGCAGGCATTGGTGACATCTGTATTGAGATAAACACAGGTTGTTCAATGACTTTGTCGAGTCATTGATAACAACTCTTTCTGGATTTGATGAAACAACCTTTTCCTTGTTCTTTTTCTCATTCTCCTGCTTATAACCTAGACACTCTTTCCAGTTTTTATCTGTGATTATCTCATGAGTTTTTGTTCCAGAGTGTGTCCAAGTTCTGAGTTTTTCATTAGCATCCTTAAGTTGCATTTCAAGTTCTTTACATTTAAACTCTATTTCAAGTTTCATGTGTTTAGCATTATTGTAACACCCCCAGATCCAGGGTCAGGGATCTGGTCGTTACGGTCTCAATATCCATCCATAAAACCAACATAATTTAAATTACAACCTTGTGACCCAAAACAACAGCATAAAAAAAAACACCCGTTATAGTCCCAGAGATGAAATCAGAGTAACCATCAATATTATTAATCATAAGTTTGAGTTCTTACAACCCAAAGAATTACAATTTTACCATTACATACTCTTTGCCATCCATTGGTATGAGCCATATTATAAATACATTTGATGTACAAGTGCTAACAACTAGCCTACCAGAAGCTGCATCCTCAGCAATGGTAGCTATGACCTCAGCGGTTAATCCTCTGACGGCTAACACCTGCTTACGCTGAGTGCGCCTTGCGCGGCCATCTGATCTAGCTGTTGTTGTGATATAGATAAATAAAGCAAGGGTGAGCAATAGCCCACCAACAATATATAACTGTACAGTAATATATATGACAGTTCAAAGATATGTTTTGAAATCATATGCCATGCATTAGCGAAAATAGTGCCAGTTTAATATAAAGGATGAAGTTACAAGGTAACTCAACAGGTATATATTTCGTGGAAGCATATGCTATGCCAAAATAAGCAAGATAACATCATTTTCATAAAAATAGGAACTTGCAAGAAAGATATTGCAATTTCAGTTTGAAATACTTTTCAACTCTGCCAACTATGATGATGTTGCAGAAAATTTCCAACATTGAGTGATGAACTAATACTGGAGTTTGACGCGCCAGGAGACATAGCATTTACACGATGATCAGTCGCATGTTATGCTCCCCACCCCTTGTTTACTACATGTAGAAGGAAGCACCGACGGATTTACTTGTCTACCGCCCTCTGGAACCCCCTCGGCCAACGGTTGGGCCATTTGCTGGACCGGCGCCACTGGGTCACTTACGCATCTCCTAGTTCATTTCACATCCATAACTTTGAAACGTAAAGTTCGTCTCCCTTTCCCCAAGTATAATACTTGTTGATGAGACTCCACAAAGTAGTCGTATCTAATTGGAAAAGAAAATTCACCAATATTTCCCAAGCTGCTGCTTGTTAATGGATACCAACTTGTTCCAACATTCCTACCCCTCGAATAATGAGTGGGTATACACAATTCCATGAATAATAGCAACCAAGTTGCGAGTGAAACAAATAATTTATGACCGGGCAGTCACGAGATAAATAACATTTCTCAAGTAAGGTTCCCTTATTATTTGTGAGACAGGATTGAACGAATAATAGAGTTTGAGAACCTTCCTTGATAATATAACAATAATAATAAGACTATAAAATAATTTATATAATGTTCGAAGGTCTATCATACTATGTGAATGAAATAAATCAGTTTTGAAACGAGTTATAAATATTCCAAGAATATTTATTAAGTCACAGATATTGGAAAAGGGTTTCTCGGAATAATCTTTGAATAAATATTTAGAATAATATTCATTGAACGAATAATGAATATTCAAACTGATCATAATATTTATTGATGAAATAATCGTCAAATGGATATTTGAGATAATATTCATTGAATCAATAATGAATATTTAACTTAAGGATGATACTTATTGATGAAATAATTATCGATTGAATATTTGAGACAATATTCATTGAATAAACAATGAGTATTCAATTAATAGTGTTTATAGAAGAAATGATTATCGAATGAATATTTGAAATAAGGTTCAATAATTGAATCGACTTTAAATGAACGTCGAAGATAAGGTTCATCATCCCAAGGGAATATTTAAAATAATATTTATCGAGTAACTGGAGTTCGAATCAATGCTCAACTAATATTTATGAAATAAATAGAGATTGAATGAATATTCGAAATAATATTCATTTAAATAAATAAGGCTTGAATGAATATTAACATAATGTTCATTAAATAAATAAACTCGAATGAATATTCAAAATAATATCTATTGAGTAATTAAGAATGAATATTCTTTAAGTAAATAACTTAAATGAGGGTTCGAAATAATATTCGAATATTAAATCGACCTTAGATGAATATTAAAGATAGTATTCATCGAATAAATAAATATCGGCTGAATATTCCGAATAATATTTATCACATAATCTCCAAGGAATATTCCGAATAATATTTACCAGATAATAAATGGAAAATATTTATTTAAATATTTTCCCCTAAAAATAATATCAATATATCAAGAAGTAACGACTCCCGGTCTATAATCAAAGAATGAGATTCAACTGCCCTTCGCTTAAGGGTCTTAGTAATTTCCGGCTTATAACTGATATAATAACTATCTAGCTTATAAGCCAACAATAATTGAGGGAACAAGTATATCAATATGACTTTGAAAGTAGGCATGCATGCTATGGCATATGTACTGTAACAGAAAACATATATATATTCACAACAACAGCCTTAAAGAAGGATTTGAACTTGCCTGGGAATCGAGTGCGAGTAGGGGTAGTGGTAGCGTGTCCCGGGTCAGCCTGGTGATCTATAAATAGCCAAGGTATTCATAATTAATCACTTAACACTTTATAAGGTTAAATATAAACTTCACTTAAGTCGAAACACGTTTTCGAATTATCTCGCTATACACCTCTTAGTGTAACTCTTTTTATCACCGATGCGGTTCGACATATGTTCGCTATTATGCCACGTCATCATACCCACACTTGATACATACTTAAGTCATATAAGTTTTAAGATCGATCATTTACGAATCAAGGTTGTGCTACGAGTTTTATCGCCCGTTTTCTAAGTCGTTTACCAAAGTCATAACTTAGTATGCTTTTAGGGGTTCGTTCGCGTTTAACCTTGATTCGAACATTTTTATAAAATCGGAAAACGATCTATTCAACATGTGGTTTTCTCCCACACCTTCCTTTTTACCTCTATTATTTAATTATCAAGATTCTCCACTGATTTCGTAGTGTTAAGGGAATCCAATTTCAGTTACGAACTTCCGTGTACGGTTTCGAACCACTTTTACGAATTTAATCATAACTCCTAAACCGTAAGTCCATTTCATACGAACTTTATATCAAAACGAAGATTATAACATAATCTATCTTAACATGGCAGATTACTAAGCTATGCAGTGAGTTAAGCCTACTGTGATTCACGGTTTTCAAGGTTTAACGAAAATCGGGCATTACGACGGCTATAAATCGAACGTTCTAAAATTCACAACATCAATCACAAGCCACACCGGGCATCCATACAACTTATACATATATTATTCATCCCCCAACTGTCCAAAATCATCTACTTGACCATCATAACATAATCATACTTAAATCCACTAACAAACTCCATAATCATGCTTGTAATCATACTAATATCATGACTATGCTAAAAATCATCAAGAACATGCAAGATCTTAAAATAAGGCCTAGGGTTTCAAGAGGTGATTACCTTCCTTGGTGTATAAAACAACCTAATAAGCCTTGTATAGTCCTCGTGTGGCCTTATAATAGCTTAGATCATCCAAAAGAAACCAAGAAAGCAAAGTTAGATCTTGAAGGTTACTATACATCCGTTCAAAGAACTGCAAAAATGGGGGCCTTACCATGTTTTTCTGAATTTCTAAAGGAGAGTTGTAGAGAATCTTAACAGATTTCCAAAAAGCTAAAGAACACAAAATTTCATTGGATAAGGAAGGAGATATGGCTGTTTGAAAATCGCTACAGAAACTGTCCAGAATCTGGACAGGTTGGTTACTTCAAATTGGGGAGGGGATTTGACTAGGTTAGACTACTTGGATTGCCATGAAACTTTGAGCGAATATTACCCATGGAGTGGAGAGGCTTGGGTTAAAGTTTGGTGATTTTATCATGGTTAGAAATGGAGATGTGAATTTTTCTTTCCATTATGCTCCTGCTGGGCAGTTTGTAGAAAGATGGAGAGATGGAATTGTTTTGCTTCTCTTGATCCAATCTTGCATTATTGTGGTGTGTTTAGATAATATCTAGCCTAAAGCCACTTTATTAAAGTGATTTGGTCATGCATGAGGTAATCAAGTGGACATGTGTTAGTGTTTAATGGTTGGATAATGAAATGAAGCTAAGTACTTGGTTTGTTTTTCTAATCTTGCTAGTTACTCTTGTAACTACTTAATTACTTGGTCTTATCCTCTTGCACATGCATGCACCTTGATCCTCTGCTTGCTCTTTTGTCCGGTTATTGCTTAATTCGTTGATCGCTCGAGGGAATAACTCATTCGTTTCTAGTTGGGGTTTTACCGGAAACCTTCTTAATATTTATAATAGCATTCTCCATCTTTCTTAATACTTCTCGAATTTAATTTCCTTAAATCCCTTTAATAATTCATTAAGTCTTGCAGTGTCCAGGGAATTCTCGGAGAAAATAAAAGTGCTATTTTTCTGAATCCGACAGCTTTTACATACACTTAATTTCCTCCTGGATCATGAATACGATCTCAAAAATCCGTTCTGAATACTTCTATATAGCGTCGTCCAATAATATTCCCATCTCCACCAAAATAACTATTCACACTTTATTATTTCTTTTATTCCTTATATCTATTAAAAATGCCCTGGTCCTCTTTCGGGCGTTCCTTAACCCTTTTACGGAACCACTGTACTAATAACAGATATTGATTTGGATGACACAAGAATAATCTTTCTTGGAATAATATATCTTATATCCCTAGGAGATAGATCATTCTTATCTATGCTGTCAACCAGAAGCATTCTTCATGACATAAAAATATTTGAATCTGAATCCATCTCATTCATTCAATAGACATTCGTTACATCGCAGTCATAACCACTATTCACTCCTATATTATTACATAATAAAAGTTTTAATTCTACCGAAAATTTGGGTTCTTACAGTCTCCCCTCCTTAAAAGGATTCCGTCCCGGAATCAGGTAGAAGACAATTGAGTACTTGTTGGTTATTTCACTTTCCAGTTCTCCAGTCAATCCTCAATCAATCCAAATCCTTTTTCAGCACATCTTACTAGTGCTACAATACATCCTTTACCCTTTTTTTCATTAATCCCTGCCACTTTTCGTACAGCACACTATCCGGGTTATGCTCTTACTCGGTCATATACTATTTTCCTTATTGGTATTGGTAGTGACTTTGGTATCACTATCGTGCTACGAATTTCGGAGATAACCTCACTCGTAATTATGCATTTCCTGATTGCTTTAATCTTCGCAATCTCGATCAATATATAGAATTAGAGGAATTTATTGAGAGATCACTGTGATCAGCGAACATTTGTTATATTACATAGTTAGTACAGAAGGTGGCCAGCCTTTAGTACTTGACAAGCAATTAAACAAGTTATGGTATTCTACTTAGACTTCTATCACACAGACAGATAGTCACGTAGCAGTACCTCCCCTCCTTAAAGAGTTGTTCTCCTCAATTCATAAAGAAGATGAATAAGAGAGAAGAAAAGAAGAAGAATTTTACAGAATTATAGAAAATTCTCAGGATTGCAAAATATCATAATTAGAATTTACCTCTGAACAATAGAGGTTCACGGAGAAGAGAAATAATCACAATCGTATCCAATACTACTTTATCGTACTCTCATGTGTCAACCTATCCTCGCTGCTCTGTCCATCATCCTATGAACCTATTCTCTTGTTCAATCTTAGCAACACTTACTTTTTGGAAATCCTTTAACCTTCCAGGTTAAACCTTAGATTTTTCGCTTGACGTCGTTGTTACTGACGTTCCATGACACGCTACTAGCTCGTTCATATTCGTAATACTTAACACTATCAGGTTGTCATTCCGAGAGTTTGTTAGAGAACCCATTCATCAATCCATTCATAACATTCCTTGCTTCACGTTCCACAATTACTTTCCAATCTTTTCTATATCAATCACATCTGTCTTATTGTCTGATCCTTATTCACTTTTGTTATTTACCTCCACTGTTATCTCATTAACAAGACGTCCTTTGTACTTGGCACCTTCTTATTGGTATCCCATCACATTTACTCAATAATCATTCTTGGGGTTAAACTTTCCTTTGTTTAACCCTCCTAAATTCTCACTTTCTCGATCCATGAGTCTCCTTATTGCTCAATCAATCTATTCCAAATTTCCTTAAATTTTCTCTCAACTTAAAGGAAGTCAATCCGTGTGTCATCCATACTTTAAATTTTCAATTTTCCGTTGTGACCAACAACCTTTGCCAGGTCAATTTCATACCTTTCTAGCTTTATTACTGGGGTTTCTCAGAAGTCCGCATATCTAACTCCCTTATTGATCCTCAACTCTTTATTCATTTCTATTAGTCACTTGGTTTTCATTTCTACTATAATCATTTTATGCACCATCATGACATTATCATTTATCGCATCATTCCAAATTTAAACCATCCGAAATAACCCTGGACGATTTCTCTACTTAGAGTCCATTCGACATTTCCACCGTCGTTATCACCTAATTTCTCAGAAGGGTCATCATTGCTTATCATTTATGCAGTGCTTTAATAGCTAAACATACGGTTTTCATGATTGTTAATTCAAGATCCTCTAGGAAAACAAAATAATCACTATTCCCTATCCATCAGGAACGCTTCCTAAACTTGACGTAGATATTACATGAAGCAGATAAAATTTTCAGGAAAGCTTCCAGCATCGTAGCTGGAACAAGCTGGTGAGATTATTAATCATATGTCTCCAGTATAAGACTAGAAGCTTAGCGGTTTGCTTAATCACTTGCCAATCTCATAATTCTCTTTCTTGTTTGCAAAGAATTACACCAACATAAACTTGCTTGTCATTCATCATCATGCCAATTAGCTTATCAATATCAGTATCCATCTATCTTCTGTATTCAATTATCTCTTATTACCTCATCTATTCTCTCTCTTCCTAAAATAAAGGAGAGTCGCTTGGGGAATTTGGTCTGGCCTGTCGCAGAACCTTCTAATGTCGGTAATGTGCTGCAGACAAAATCAGGAATCAAATTTTTACTTCAACTATCCTTATAGTTACCCCTTGTACAATCATCAGGGGAATGTAAATTCTTCCATCACCTTCTGACCTTCAAGGCCCTTCTCATTTCCACGCTATTTCTTTAGTATGAGCATGTATCCTTACTCTCTTGTACTGAAAGTGTCGGCCACCTCATTGGCCTTTCCTGAATACAATAATTTCTTGAGATCAATGTCTCCCGGATCTATTCCAACTTAGGATGGAAGCATCCTCCCTTGAACTCTGCTTAATGAGAGTAAACATATTCCAGTCTTTTCCGAAAGTCATTGCTTCCACCTTTCTGGTGTGAACATTACTACAGGTACTCCCAATCATACCTATGATATTTCCTTACTTAACTCCCTTCTTGTTTTAGGATAATCTTAACCTTATTGGTTCAATCCATACTTCCTCATGGTTTTACACGTGCTTCATCTGGCCTCATTGTTACGATGTCATACATTCCTTACCAAACTTCCCTTTTGAAATTTAGAATATTACCACTTCCCTTATAAGGTTTCTTAGGCCATCCTCATCATTCTTCCTGTATCTTCTGGTTACAGGGTATATCAAACATTATTAATCAATCCTATAACAATTCTATCTATGTACTTTTCGAGACTCCTTACCACAAATCCTTACTGGTTATTGATACCTTGGTCGATTCAACTTATATCGTTTGATTTCACCATGTCTTTATTAGGGGTGATGCTATCCTTTGTGCATCCCCCAGGGTTCATTTTAATCTATGGACATTCTATCCTCAATTTTGTTTTCAAGGAATACTTACATCCTGTACTTGGCAATTCAATCATATATCCTTAATAAGGGTCTCTTTTCAATCATTCTCATCTTGATAATCTATAGGTAGCCTAATGCTAACCTCTTCTTTCAAACAAATGCCAGTCTATATGACCTTCCAAAAGACAACCTATGTCTATCTGTCTTTCTTACAGAACTTGGTAATGGTAGCAAGGATGTTCTGGAAGATATTGGTCGTGTTCAACGTGAATCTCTTAGTGCCTAATGCTCCTCTTGAGGACACTAAGTTTCAGATAACATTTTTGCATCATACTATGCCATTTTTGACAATCTTCGTAACTCTTTATTGGTCACTATCCTCAATCCTAATACGTCCATGGTATATATAAAATCCATCATCATGTTTCTCAATTCATTTTATATCAAAAGTCCTCGCGGTTGGCACTTGGTTAGAAGCACCCCGCTTTGTCCTTACCTTGCTGGTTCAGTCACTTGATAATCTTTAGTGACTTGGCCCCAACTGGCCATGCTAAAATATGTGAGTTTAGGGGTCGGCTAATAGCATTACTTTTCTAGCAATTACTGACATAGTGCCTTCTACTTTGATACCTTTTGATCTTTTCAAAACTTTACTCCATATAAGTCTTAATCGACTTCTCGGTACCGTCTCTGGTCACCTTCCTTTACTTTTATATTCTTTCAACTATTCTTATCAATTTCACGTACCACAAAAGCTTAACACTTCTGGCATAACAACCTTTTTATTTAAGTCAATCCCGGAATTTCTCAGTCCGGCTCGTTTCTTAATTACGTTTCTCTTTTTATCATCCTATCTCAACTTCATCAGTTTATCTCAAGAATCAATCGTAATAATCGGGGTCTGTCTACCAACCCGCACAGCGGCTACTTTACCCAATTCACGGGGTTCGCTCCAATTTCCACTCTTCGGTGACGTATTCAGATAATCAGAAAGACAAGGTTTGCCAATTTGTTGAAGTTCTTTCTAGAATCAGGGGAATTTCAGTCAATCTATCCACCCACTAATGATACTAAGAAGATCCATTTCGATACCCTAAGAATATTTCTAGGAACATCCAAGCGGGTGGAACCATAAACAGATATATTAACGAAATGAATGACATTAACTTGGGAGTTTAATCATTGAAAAGAAACCAAATATATATACCTCCCCTAGAAGGGAAATCAAAATTCCCAAACTGAAATAGGCCACATTTTCCCGGTACATATTCATCCTAACAGTCGATGCTTCTAAATGCCAGTCTACCTAACAACTAGTCTCAGAAGGAACACTACCGTCGAAATTAGTCATTACACAAAATTGGCACTATCAAGGCTATCCGAATCTGGTGAATCGTGCTGTTCATATACATCCGCAATCACCCTACCGTGTTGCACAAGCACAACACCTAAACCTGCACGAGGTGAATCCTAATAAATTTCTAAAATTTTTCCTTCCTCCATTAGATAACGCCAATGCTGGGTCGTCACAAATTTTATCTTTAGCTCCATGGAGATTTCTCCCCATTTATCTTGTATATTCAGACTTCTAGTCTTACAATTAAGTCGGGTTATGGGACTACGCTCTTTGTAAAGTCCTGAGCAAATCTTGGGTGATACCTCGTGAATCTTATTAAATTTCTCACCTTTGCCAGTGTGGTTGGCCAATCTCCATTTGAAACTGTCTTTAACTTGGTGGGGTTGATCAATCATTACTTCCTATTGCTCATATGTCCTATTATCTGGACTTCATTTTTCCAAACTCTTACTTCGAGAACTTGGTCTACACCTGTTCCTTCAAGTTTTATCTAAAAGCATTCTCAATTACATCTCAACCACTGCTCGCCTTACCTAATCCATTTAAGGAAAAGAAGGAATTTAATATTCCTTTGAATCACATGCATCTAATGTTTCTGGTTCATCATTCCACTAAATTGAACTAGACTTATACTGGGTTCCTGACGATAGCCTTATTACTAGTTTATCACAGACTCACTGGTCTTCTCCTCTTGTAGGTTCTGAGATCATTGTCTCGCTTACTACTTCCTTATATTCTTTATCCAATCATGCCATCACCTTCCAATGTCTTTATTTTCTAAGTTGATCCATTCATAAAATGGACATTTCCTTGAGCCAAACTACCTCATTAATCTCAGTCTGACTTTATAAATTATAACTTATGAAATCTGCCTTCTCATGGTGAATTACCATTAACAATATTCACATTAATCCATTTATCACATGATACGACACTTGCTGCCTCTATCTCAACTGCTCCTGGAGTCTCTGCTCCTTGTCCTCTATTGTTGTCTTTGATATTCATGTACCACTCTAACTCTTTTCTCATTAATCTAAAGGCCTCTAAGGATTTTTATCTATCCCCATATAAGATCTCAAGTAATTCCATCAAATCCATCTTACTTGCTAGTACTTCATCTAGCAGTCCAGCTATGAATCCAATACGCATCTTTAGTTCTCTTAATAATATCTCAGTTCTTTACGCTCACTTTTCTGACTACTTTACCTTAACTCTTACAGTCTCTCTGGCTGTAGCCCTCATTTCCTTAAGGGTAAACTCCTTATCCTTATCAGGATTCTCCTCCTTTGCTGGAACCTCTTCCGGGTCCTCATTATGGTAGTCTATCGAATCCATCATCCGATCTTCAGCATCAGAACAAGCATCATTGTGTTACTGCTCGTAATCCCCAAGGTCTGTCGCCTTACAAGTCGATACAAGAACGAGCTAAGTTACTATCATGATACTTTAGGGTTCCCATAAGGGTTTTATATGTCTGTACTACATTATGTAGTCTGACTATGAACTTGGCAAGAGTTCTTATTATCTTAATGAATTTATTGTTTTAACGTCGCGTCATCTCTGGGATTTATAACGCTCTCTCTGATACCATTTCTGTAACACCCCCAGATCCAGGGTCAGGGATCTGGTCGTTACGGTCTCAATATCCATCCATAAAACCAACATAATTTAAATTACAACCTTGTGACCCAAAACAACAGCATAAAAAAAAACACCCGTTATAGTCCCAGAGATGAAATCAGAGTAACCATCAATATTATTAATCATAAGTTTGAGTTCTTACAACCCAAAGAATTACAATTTTACCATTACATACTCTTTGCCATCCATTGGTATGAGCCATATTATAAATACATTTGATGTACAAGTGCTAACAACTAGCCTACCAGAAGCTGCATCCTCAGCAATGGTAGCTATGACCTCAGCGGTTAATCCTCTGACGGCTAACACCTGCTTACGCTGAGTGCGCCTTGCGCGGCCATCTGATCTAGCTGTTGTTGTGATATAGATAAATAAAGCAAGGGTGAGCAATAGCCCACCAACAATATATAACTGTACAGTAATATATATGACAGTTCAAAGATATGTTTTGAAATCATATGCCATGCATTAGCGAAAATAGTGCCATTTTAATATAAAGGATGAAGTTACAAGGTAACTCAACAGGTATATATTTCGTGGAAGCATATGCTATGCCAAAATAAGCAAGATAGCATCATTTTCATAAAAATAGGAACTTGCAAGAAAGATATTGCAATTCCAGTTTGAAATACTTTTCAACTCTGCCAACTATGATGATGTTGCAGAAAATTTCCAACATTGAGTGATGAACTAATACTGGAGTTTGACGCGCCAGGAGACATAGCATTTACACGATGATCAGTCGCATGTTATGCTCCCCACCCCTTGTTTACTACATGTAGAAGGAAGCACCGACGGATTTACTTGTCTACCGCCCTCTGGAACCCCCTCGGCCAACGGTTGGGCCATTTGCTGGACCGGCGCCACTGGGTCACTTACGCATCTCCTAGTTCATTTCACATCCATAACTTTGAAACGTAAAGTTCGTCTCCCTTTCCCCAAGTATAATACTTGTTGATGAGACTCCACAAAGTAGTCGTATCTAATTGGAAAGGAAAATTCACCAATATTTCCCAAGCTGCTGCTTGTTAATGGATACCAACTTGTTCCAACATTCCTACCCCTCGAATAATGAGTGGGTATACACAATTCCATGAATAATAGCAACCAAGTTGCGAGTGAAACAAATAATTTATGACCGGGCAGTCACGAGATAAATAACATTTCTCAAGTAAGGTTCCCTTATTATTTGTGAGACAGGATTGAACGAATAATAGAGTTTGAGAACCTTCCTTGATAATATAACAATAATAATAAGACTATAAAATAATTTATATAATGTTCGAAGGTCTATCATACTATGTGAATGAAATAAATCAGTTTTGAAACGAGTTATAAATATTCCAAGAATATTTATTAAGTCACAGATATTGGAAAAGGGTTTCTCGGAATAATCTTTGAATAAATATTTAGAATAATATTCATTGAACGAATAATGAATATTCAAACTGATCATAATATTTATTGATGAAATAATCGTCAAATGGATATTTGAGATAATATTCATTGAATCAATAATGAATATTTAACTTAAGGATGATACTTATTGATGAAATAATTATCGATTGAATATTTGAGACAATATTCATTGAATAAACAATGAGTATTCAATTAATAGTGTTTATAGAAGAAATGATTATCGAATGAATATTTGAAATAAGGTTCAATAATTGAATCGACTTTAAATGAACGTCGAAGATAAGGTTCATCATCCCAAGGGAATATTTAAAATAATATTTATCGAGTAACTGGAGTTCGAATCAATGCTCAACTAATATTTATGAAATAAATAGAGATTGAATGAATATTCGAAATAATGTTCATTTAAATAAATAAGGCTTGAATGAATATTAACATAATGTTCATTAAATAAATAAACTCGAATGAATATTCAAAATAATATCTATTGAGTAATTAAGAATGAATATTCTTTAAGTAAATAACTTAAATGAGGGTTCGAAATAATATTCGAATATTAAATCGACCTTAGATGAATATTAAAGATAGTATTCATCGAATAAATAAATATCGGCTGAATATTCCGAATAATATTTATCACATAATCTCCAAGGAATATTCCGAATAATATTTACCAGATAATAAATGGAAAATATTTATTTAAATATTTTCCCCTAAAAATAATATCAATATATCAAGAAGTAACGACTCCCGGTCTATAATCAAAGAATGAGATTCAACTGCCCTTCGCTTAAGGGTCTTAGTAATTTCCGGCTTATAACTGATATAATAACTATCTAGCTTATAAGCCAACAATAATTGAGGGAACAAGTATATCAATATGACTTTGAAAGTAGGCATGCATGCTATGGCATATGTACTGTAACAGAAAACATATATATATTCACAACAACAGCCTTAAAGAAGGATTTGAACTTGCCTGGGAATCGAGTGCGAGTAGGGGTAGTGGTAGCGTGTCCCGGGTCAGCCTGGTGATCTATAAATAGCCAAGGTATTCAGAATTAATCACTTAACACTTTATAAGGTTAAATATAAACTTCACTTAAGTCGAAACACGTTTTCGAATTATCTCGCTATACACCTCTTAGTGTAACTCTTTTTATCACCGATGCGGTTCGACATATGTTCGCTATTATGCCACGTCATCATACCCACACTTGATACATACTTAAGTCATATAAGTTTTAAGATCGATCATTTACGAATCAAGGTTGTGCTACGAGTTTTATCGCCCGTTTTCTAAGTCGTTTACCAAAGTCATAACTAAGTATGCTTTTAGGGGTTCGTTCGCGTTTAACCTTGATTCGAACATTTTTATAAAATCGGAAAACGATCTATTCGACATGTGGTTTTCTCCCACACCTTCCTTTTTACCTCTATTATTTAATTATCAAGATTCGCCACTGATTTCGTAGTGTTAAGGGAATCCAATTTCAGTTACGAACTTCCGTGTACGGTTTCGAACCACTTTTACGAATTTAATCATAACTCCTAAACCGTAAGTCCATTTCATACGAACTTTATATCAAAACGAAGCTTATAACATAATCTATCTTAAAATGGCAGATTACTAAGCTATGCAGTGAGTTAAGCCTACTGTGATTCACGGTTTTCAAGGTTTAACGAAAATCGGGCATTACGACGGCTATAAATCGAACGTTCTAAAATTCACAACATCAATCACAAGCCACACCGGGCATCCATACAACTTATACATATATTATTCATCCCTCAACTGTCCAAAATCATCTACTTGACCATCATAACATAATCATACTTAGATCCACTAACAAACTCCATAATCATGCTTGTAATCATACTAATATCATGACTATGCTAAAAATCATCAAGAACATGCAAGATCTTAAAATAAGGCCTAGGGTTTCAAGAGGTGATTACCTTCCTTGGTGTATAAAACAACCTAATAAGCCTTGTATAGTCCTCGTGTGGCCTTATAATAGCTTAGATCATCCAAAAGAAACCAAGAAAGCAAAGTTAGATCTTGAAGGTTACTATACATCCGTTCAAAGAACTGCAAAAATGGGGGCCTTACCATGTTTTTCTGAATTTCTAAAGGAGAGTTGTAGAGAATCTTAACAGCTTTCCAAAAAGCTAAAGAACACAAAATTTCATTGAATAAGGAAGGAGATATGGCTGTTTGAAAATCGCTACAGAAACTGTCCAGAATCTGGACAGGTTGGTTACTTCAAATTGGGGAGGGGATTTGACTAGGCTAGACTACTTGGATTGCCATGAAACTTTGAGCGAATATTACCCATGGAGTGGAGAGGCTTGGGTTAAAGTTTGGTGATTTTATCATGGTTAGAAATGGAGATGTGAATTTTTCTTTCCATGATGCTCCTGCTGGGCAGTTTGTAGAAAGATGGAGAGATGGAATTGTTTTGCTTCTCTTGATCCAATCTTGCATTATTGTGGTGTGTTTAGATAATATCTAGCCTAAAGCCAGGTAATCAAGTGGACATGTGTTAGTGTTTAATGGTTGGATAATGAAATGAAGCTAAGTACTTGGTTTGTTTTTCTAATCTTGCTAGTTACTCTTGTAACTACTTAATTACTTGGTCTTATCCTCTTGCACATGCATGCACCTTGATCCTCTGCTTGCTCTTTTGTCCGGTTATTGCTTAATTCGTTGATCGCTCGAGGGAATAACTCATTCGTTTCTAGTTGGGGTTTTACCGGAAACCTTCTTAATATTTATAATAGCATTCTCCATCTTTCTTAATACTTCTCGAATTTAATTTCCTTAAATCCCTTTAATAATTCATTAAGTCTTGCAGTGTCCAGGGAATTCTCGGAGAAAATAAAAGTGCTATTTTTCTGAATCCGACAGCTTTTACATACACTTAATTTCCTCCTGGATCATGAATACGAACTCAAAAATCCGTTTTGAATACTTTTATATAGCGTCGTCCAATAATATTCCCATCTCCACCAAAATAACTATTCACACTTTATTATTTCTTTTATTCCTTATATCTATTAAAAATGCCCTGGTCCTCTTTCGGGCGTTCCTTAACCCTTTTACGGAACCACTGTACTAATAACAGATATTGATTTGGATGACACGAGAATAATCTTTCTTGGAATAATATATCTTATATCCCTAGGAGATAGATCATTCTTATCTATGCTGTCAACCAGAAGCATTCTTCATGACATAAAAATATTTGAATCTGAATCCATCTCATTCATTCAATAGACATTCGTTACATCGCAGTCATAACCACTATTCACTCCTATATTATTACATAATAAAAGTTTTAATTCTACCGAAAATTTGGGTTCTTACAATTATCACATTCTGTTTGAACTTCCTGCAAGAAAATTAACTCAGCTTCTAAATGATCATTTCTTTTAGTTACCTCTGCCATTTGAGATTTTATTCTAGTATTTTCAAGAGTTTGACTTCTAAAGCTGATATGCAGAGACTTAAGAAATGACCTTAACTCAGAGACATTATTCGTATTAATATCAAACAAGGTTTCAGATACCTTAGATTCAGCAGCAACAACAATCTCATCAGTATTGGCCATTAATGCGTAATTCACCTTTTCTTCTTCAGATTCTGAGGAAGAATCCATCCAATCCTTGCTTGATGAGATAAGAGCTTTGGTATTTGCCTTTTTGCACTCTGTTGCAAAATGACCCATTCCATCACAGTTGTAGCATCTGACTTTTGACTTTTCAAATTTGCTGCTTTTGTCTTCTTTCTTCTTGTACCTGTCTTTGTCAGCATTGAAGGTTTTCTTCTGGAACTTACCTTGCTTCCTAGCCTTTCTGAACTTCATCTTCTTGAAGCCCTTGACTATCATAGCGACCATCTCTATCATATCAGAATCAGTAGAGTCATCATCAGTATCAGAATGAGACTTAGCATCAGTATCTGATGATGAGTCATCAGGAATCATGACTCTACTTTTTCTTGAAGAACCTTCTTCAGCTTTTCCTTTTGATTTTGATTCAACAATCAAAGCAACGTATTTTGCTTTGACATTTTTCTTGTTTTTTCTCTGTTGAACCTCAAGATCATAGGTTTTTAGCATCCCATAGACTTCATCAAGAGACAGCATCTTCAGATCATATTGATGCCTTATGATTGAAGCCTGTGTATCCCACTCCTCAGTAATAGCTCTTAGAAACTTGGTATTTGAATCCTCTGGATCATACTCTTTGCCAACTAGAGATAGATTGTTCAGCAGTGTTAGAAATCTATCATAGATATCAGTAAGGCTTTCATCAGATCTAGCACCGAACTGCTCATACTCCTAAATCAACAGAGCCCTTATGTTTCTTTTGATAGATTCAGTGCCTTGACATTGAGTTTCCAAAGTATCCAAAATTTCCTTTGCAGTCTTGCATGCTATGACCCTGTTTGACATGACATTATCAAGACTGTTATGCAAAATATTTTTTACCTTTGCATCTTTGAGCACTTGAGCCTTTTCTTCTGGAGTCCATTCACTTTTTGCCTTGATGACATAGTGTTCAGCAACAGTCTCAGTTCTTGCAACTAATCTTGTTGGAAGAAATGGTCCATCATTGATCCTGTCAAGATAGTCAGGATCAGTAGCTTCCAGATACATTAACATCTTCACCTTCCATGTTGGATACTCAGTTTTCTTGAGAATGGGAATCTTAATGATTTCATACTTGCTTGTCGACATCTTAAGATCGTTTCTGATTACTATTAATCAGTTTGCTCTGATACCAATTGTTGCCCAGTAATTAACAATTGTAGAAGGGGGGTTGAATACAATTGTATAAGATTTTCGACTTAAGCAGAAATAACACAAGTATGAATTAATAACAGCTTTATTAATTCTGATATAAAGCTGTTACAAACTCTCTTAAGAAATCCTTATGTTCTTAAGAGCTGCTAGGTTACAAGATAACTAGTGTAAGCAATTACAATAATGTAAAACCTAAACTGTGTTTATATAGAGTACACAGTTACACTATCAATTACAAGATATTCTAAATCAATTACATATAACTCTGAATGCATATCTTGTATGATAGCTGCTTTCCTATAATTTAGGAACCGACATATCAATCTTCCTTGATCTCTGGTCTGATGAGAATCTTTACGAAATATCGACCAGCTTCTAATACTGACAATACCTTCATACTGACATCGTATTACTGATGACGTCAGCATCAATATCTTGATCAGTAACAACCTAGATCCTGATATCACTTGAATCAATATCTAACACTTATGTATGCATTGGTTTGTACAAGACCAGATATTGCTCATGCTGTTGGAGTTGTGAGTAGATATCTGTCAAATCCAGGAAGAAAGCATTGGGAAGCAGTTAAGTGGATTCTCAGATATCTCAAGGGCACTTCCGGGTTATGCTTGAAGTATGGACACGGTGAACCAGTCTTGGAAGGTTTTACAGATGCTGACATGGCAGGACATCTAGATGGGATGAAGTCCACGTTAGGGATGCTTTTCACTTTTGCAGGGGGAGCTATAGCATGGCAGTTTAAGTTGCAAAAGTGTGTTGCGTTGTCAACAACCAAATCAGAGTGTATTGCTGCTTGTGAAGCAGGCAAGGAGCTGGTTTGGTTAAAGCGGTTTCTACAAGAATTGGGTTAGAAGCAAGACAACTTTGAGTTGTATTGTGATAGCCAGAGTGCTATTGACTTGATCAAGAATACTACTTATCACAGTCGTACTAAGCATATTAATGTACGTTACCATTGGCTACGAGAACAAGTTGAAGATGGGGTGATACAGATAGAGAAGATACATACGGATAAGAATCCGTGTCATATGATGACAAAGGTGGTTCCGTGAGAAAAGTTGGAGCTGTGCAAACAGGGCGCAGATATGGAGTGCAAGTGATTAACTGTGAGTTGGAAAGAGGGGGAGATTGTTAGGCAGCCGGCCTAGACTTTTCTTTCAAACTCACCACCAACTCTTCACCAACCCCCCCCACCTAATACAAATCCCCTCCTATAAATACCTCCATCTTCCTTCATTCTAAAACACACCAAACACCAAAACATCTTACTCTCTTCTCTCCATCATAGCTGCTAGATAGTCCGTCTAGTAGGAAACTTACCTTGTGGTAGTTTCAGGCAGGTCAGAATAGGGGGCCCTCGTGCTTCTCTCTTCTTTCATTTCGGGTGAGTTAGTGTGAGAGTTTGGTCGGGCTGTAGCCATCTGGGTCTACAGCATTAGGAGTTCGTCCATCCATTGCAGCCGCAACAAGGGGAGTCCTCCAGGTTATCCGGTCAAGTACCGAAGGGATAGTTCTGTCCAGGTTATCCGGTCCAGTACCGAAAGAGTAGTGAATCACTGTATTTCTATTCAGTTATGCCTCAAGTGTTACTTCGTAAACTTGAGAGAGAATATTGTAACCATTATTATCATTATAGTGGAAACATTCGGAGCAGGTCCCGTGGTTTTTACCTCTTTGGCTTAAGGGGGTTTTCCACGTATAAATCTTGGTGTTCATCTATCAATGTCTGTTATTATTATTGACTGTTATAATCTCCATATTTAATTTACGCAAAGACAGGAAACGGGAATTCCTAACATTGAAATCGTGCAGAAGGTCCAGTTTGTACGGCAGCACCTTGCCATTGACATTTCAAAGAGAACTGAATCAACAAAAGACCAAGCACCCGTCAGTCATATGGGTACGAACGTTTTGCGTGATTTGTATAAATATTATCTTAATATGGAACCAAGATAATTTGAACCTTTTACCAATGATTGAGTCGAACAAACAGTAAATTGTAATCGCCTGTTCTCATGAAGAGACAGTTTAACGATATTTTGAAGATAAAGTATATACAAATACAGTACCCACTTCATGCATCCTCATTGGATTACTGGTACCCTCTTCATTATGCCCCAATGGAGCTATTGTCTGAGCTATCGACCAAAACTGCAATCCCATACAGAATTTCATTACTAAATTAAGACCCCCGTTCATAATCAAGAAGCAAAAAACTTGCCGATCTATAAACTCGGCCATGAAAAACACCCAAACACAATCAAAACAAAAAACCCAACTCTCACAAGGGGAGACTAACACAACCCAAATAAATTGGGAATTTATTGAAACCCAAATAAATTGGGAGATTTATTGAAGAAAACAATATATGAAAGCAGGAAAAATGAAAAGGAATTGGGGCTTTCTACCGATGAAAATCGATGGAAGCCCCCTCCAAACTCTTTAATGGAGATGAGATTGATATCGTAGTAGCACACACCAGACAGACAGACATGGAATTTGATGTGGTGATAATTCTTCGATCAGATATAGCATACGATAGGTAGAGGTTTGCTCCTTGAACCTTCGCTTGAGTAAGCATACCAACCTTACTGGTAGATAGTGGAGGTTTGCTCTTTGAATTATTCGACCGTTTGTGTAAGCGATGATATACTTATCACTATATCCTTTCTGACTCGTTCAGCTCTCATGATTATGTCCATTTTGGCCATGGAACATCGTCCTGGTTCTGCAGGAGTTTCTAAAGAATTGTGCCTCGCAATTCTATTGAGTAACCCGCGTTTACTCAACTGATTTCCATGCGTTCAAGCCTTGAACTCCATGTAATCACCGAAAGATCATTAAAAGCTTAATAGCTTACCCTCGTACCTTACGGGTCTCACTGTTTCTCATCACAGGAACAGGCTAGGGGTTACCCCCACAGTGATTTGGTCATCATGATTTAGTTGGCCCATTGAACCAAGTTCTTGGGATCTCCAGTCAGCAATGGTTGGGTGTCCACCATGACGCCATTAAGCAATAGGCTTAAGGCCCATCCCTCTCGATGATTTGTCAACCAGTTCTCTTGATAACCCTTTGGTTAGCGGATCCGCGATATTATCCTTTAACGGTATAAAGTCAATAGTGATAATTCCGGTTGACATTAACTGTCTAATGGAACTATGCCGTTGTCGTATGTGACAGGACTTTCCATAATACATTGTGCTCTGTGCTCTGCCAATAGCAGACTGACTGTCACAGTGCAGTCCTATTGCAGTCACAGGCTTTGGCCATCTCGGAATATCCTCCAGAAATTGGCGTAAGTATTCAGCCTCTTCGACACATTTATCTAATGCCACAAACTCAGCTTCCATTGTGGAATGAGTTATCACCGTTTGTTTGGAGGATTTCCATGACACTGCTGCTCCAACTAGTGTAAACACATATCCACTCGTAGACTTCAGTGCCTTCTTGCTAGATATCCAGTTTGCATCAGTATAGCCTTCTAGTACTGCTGGATAACTGCCATAATGCAAACCATAGTCTCGAGTTCCCCTCAAGTACTTTAGTACTCGTATGATCGCTTTCCAGTGATCAGCTCCCAGATTACTCGTAAATCTACTCAACTTGCTAATTGAGTATGCAATGTATGGTCTTGTACAACTTATAAGGTACATCAAACTTCCAATTATTCGTGAGTATTCCAACTGTGAGACTCCTAAACCTTTATTCTTGGATAGATGCGAAGTCAAATCCACATGTGTTCTCGCTGTCTCAACATCATCCTTGAGAAATTTCTCAAGAATCTTGTCAACATAATGTGGTTGACTTAAGGCAAGACCCTCTGAAGTTCTAGAAACCTGAATTCCTAGAATTACATTTGCTAGACCCATGTCTTTCATGTCAAACCTTGCCTTTAACATGTCCTTAGTAGATTTGATCACCTTATCATTGCTACCGGCAATAAGTAGATCATCTACGTACAATGTCATCATAACATATCCGTTTTCGTTATTCTTGTAGTAGGCGCAACTGTCACATTCATTGATCTTGAAACCACTGGCTAATACAACCTCATCAAATTTCTCATGCCATTTCATAGGCGCTTGCTTCAAGCCATACAGTGATTCCACCAATCTACAGACTTTTCTTTCTTGTCCAGGGACAACAAACCCTTCAGGTTGTTCCATATAGATTTCCTCATCTATATCCCCATTTAGAAAAGCTGTCTTCACATCCATTTGATGTACAATCAGCTTTCGCATTGCAGCGATAGCAAACATCATCCTTATAGATGTTATTCTCGATACTGGAGAGTATGTATCAAAGTAATCAAGGCCATGTTGTTGCTTGGATCCTTTGATTACAAGTCTAGCCTTGTACTTATCGATGGTGCCATCAGGTTTAAATTTCTTTTTGAAAACCCACTTGCTACTGAGTGTTTTACTACCGGCTGGTAAGTCCACTAACTCCCAAGTATGATTCTGTAAGATAGAATCAACTTCACTTTTGATGGCCTCTTTCCACATAGGTCCATCAGGTGACATTACCGCTTCCTTATAGGTTTTCGGATCACCTTCTTCGAGCAAATAAGTTATAAACTCTGGCCCATAGGATTTCTCCTTTCTTTGTCTTTTGCTCCTTCTCACTACCCCCACATTTTCGTCTTCACTTTCATCATTCTCATTGTCGTCTTCTAAAGACTCATGAGGTCATTTAGACGTCGTAGGGCGTTCAATTCCAGGATTACAAGGAAATACATTCTCAAAGAATGACGCATTCCTTGACTCCATAATCGTATTCTTTTGAATGTCAGGTATCTTCGATTCATGAATAAGAAAACGATATGCAGTACTATGTGGTGGATATTCGATGAAGATACAATCCACAGTCTTTGGACCAATCTTCACCTTCTTAGGTGCAGGTATTATTACCTTTGCAAGGCACCCCCACACTTTCAGATTTTGGTAACTTGGTTTCTTTTCCTTCCACATCTCATAAGGACTTTCATCCTTATTCTTGCGAATCATCATATTTAAAATATGAGTTGCATTTAAGATGGCTTCCCCCCTCATCGACTGCGGAAGGCTAGAGCTTAACAACATCGCATTCATCATCTCCTTGAGAGTGCGATTCTTCCTCTCATCCACTCCATTAGACTGAGGGGAGTATGGTGCAGTGACCTCATGGATTATACCGTGTTGTGAACAGAATTCCCCAAAAGGTTCAACATATTCACCTCCATGATCACTTCGTATCGTTTTGATTTTCTCATTTTGTTGTGTCTCAACTTCTTCCTTATAGATTTTAAATTTATCTATAGCTTCGTCTTTGCTTTTAAGCAAATATACATAGCAGTATTTTGTACAATCATCTATGAATGTAATAAAATACTTGTTTCCTCCTCTAGTTGGAGCGAATTTCAAATCACATATATTGCTATGTATTAGGTCTAGCACCTTGGTGTTTCTTTGCACATGTTTAAATGATGATCTCGTTAATTTTGCCTCAACACAAGTTTCACACTTTTGTTTTGAATCGATATTCAATTTTGGTATGTAATCTTTTGCACTTAATCTTCGTAAAGTGTCATAATTAACATGTCCTAATCTAGCATGCCATAAATTAGGAGACTCAAGCAAGTAAGCAGAAGAATTCTTTATTTCATTATCGTCCTTAACGGACATCACATTGAGCTTAAAAAGCCCATCGGTTACATAGCCCTTGCCTACAAACATACCATTCTTAGACAAAATAACTTTATCCGACTCAATTACAATACGAAAGCCATGCTTATTCAACAAGGAACCAGACACAAGGTTCTTGCGAATATCAGGCACATAAAGTACATTCTTCAAAGTCAGATTCTTCCCAGAGGTCATCTTCAGATTCACCGTGCCTTCCCCTTCAATGGTTGAAGTTGCTGAATTCCCATGCAGAGCTTCTCACCAGCATCAGAAGCTTTGAGGCTAGAGAAAATTGCCTTGTCCGAACAAACATGCCTTGTAGCTCCCGTATCAATCCACCATTCCCTTGGATTAGAGCCAACCAGGTTCACCTCAGAGACCGTAGCACAGAGGTCTATGTCACCCATCTCCTTTGAGATATCATCGACCATGTTTGCTTCTTTCTTCTTGTTGGTCTTCTTAGGCTTCCTACACTCAGAAGACCTATGACCCACTTTGTCACAGTTAAAGCACTTCCCTTGAAACTTCGTCTTCGAAATTCCTCCCTTGGGTGCCAGCTTTGCCCCTTTACCAGAATTGTTCTTCTTGGGCTTATGTTCCACCATGTTTGCCTTTTCAGTGGCAACATTCATCTTCTTCTCGGACCCCTGCTGTCTTCTTCTATACGAAGTCTAACGATCAGATCCTCCATAGTCATCTCCTTTCGCTTATGCTTAAGGTAGTTCTTGAAATCTTTCCATCCAGGTGGCAGCTTCTCAATCACAGCAGCAACTTGGAAAGACTCACTTATGATCATCTCTTTAGCATGAATATAATGGATGATTACTTGCAGTTCTTGCACCTGACTGACCATAATCTTAGAATCCGCCATCTTATAATCAAGAAAGCGGCCAACAATCCACTTCTTAGCCCCAACATCCTCGGTTTTGTACTTATGGTCAAGTGACTCCCATAAGACCTTAGATGTTGGCTTTGTACTGTACACGTTATATAACGAGTCATCCAAACCATTCAGCATGTAATTCCGACAGATATAATCGGCGTGCTTTCAAGCATCAACAGCATAAACTGTTTGCGTGTTACTCTCAGCAATGAGCAACGGTGGATCCTCCCTGAGGTAGCGATCCATATTCAACTTGGTCAGATAAAATAACATCTTTTGATGCCAGCGTTTGAAGTTCGTACCATTGAACTTCTCAGGTTTCTCAGCATGTGCCGCAGGCACTGTAGGAACCGTAGGCACAACAGGTGCAATATGTGTGCTAGGCACTATAGGCATAACATGCGTCTATACTACCGATGTTTGCACACCAATAGGCACCACATGTCCGTTTGTAGGAACGAAACCTGACGTAGTCGATCCAATCGGAACATTAATCTGTCCCACAAGCACATGTCCCGGAGGCAAATGTCCAACCGGCATTGCACCCACATCAGATGTTATAATCTGTGTGATAGGTTTTAACGGAGGCTGGTGATCCCCATCAGATGTTACAATCTGTGCATTGGGATCAACCACCATGTTTGTGTTGTTCACGTTTTGGTTCTCCATTGATTTTGTCACTCAAACAAACAAGTAAATACGTAAGTACAGATCACAGATGTAAAGAAATACGCTTTAAGATTGTTAAACAATATGTGAAAATAGTACAAAATAGTAGATCGTATGTGTGTGAATAACAGAATAATAAAACGAATAAAAGAGGAGACAAGAACGGAAAAACCCGAGTCCAGTGCGTGACTGTCTCCTTAAAGCGTATTTTCCCTCACCGCATGTGCGAGCGAAACGCCTCCCAGGATAAAACGGATTGCAGTGAGGCTAGAGCGTCACTCTCAGCGAGCTTGAAACGAGAAAGAATATCACCGACGGAAGAGAAGAGACTGTATATGAGAAGAGGATGTGTTTTTCGGATGAATAATCCTATGGCTCTACACGAGTATATATAGGATCGGAAAACTTGTGCGCTACTCAATTACCCCAATTTATTAGTTGTGCCAATTAAAAAGTCTGTGGTAATTTTCCTTTATTAATTAACCGCGTTAATTAATTAATTAAGGTAAGGCAGTGGCAAAAAAATCGTTATAAAAGCGTAATTGATTTTACCGACACAATAGTTAATTCAAATTATATTCGAATTAATTTAAGTCATATTTTAAACCCTAGCCCAGTAAAACTAGTCCGAGTTTATTCGGCCCAATTTTCTGCAAAAGTTAATTCAAATTAATTTAAGTCATATTTTAAGCCCTAGCCCAGTGGAAATAATTAATTTAGCAAAACTAGTCTGGGTTTATTCGGCCCAATTTTCTGCTACATTCGTGTCCGCAGGTCGCACACGCGGAAAGCCCGAAGGCTTGCGAAGCCTCGATTTTCCAGGTCGCACACGCGGAAAGCCCGAAGGCTTGCGAAGCCTCGGTTTTCCCTCGAAATCCCCACAATTCGCACCCCCTGCGCGCCCGCGTAGGAGATGGAGCAACATTTAACCAACACAAGTGAACACTCCTCTTGTGTTGTACTATATAAAGTAAAGGAAACTCTTTTTCCTTATCAATGTGGGACTTCAAGTTTAAGAACAAAATTTTCACTCTTAAGGGACCAACTTTGAGTAATCATAACTCATCCATCCCTTAGTCGTTTTGAGTGTTATAATATGCATTGGAAAGCTCTCGCGGAGGAGAACACTCTCCAAGCACGACTTGTTGCAAACAAGCACACAAGTCACACTCAAATCGAAGCTCAAAATGACTCGACAATGTGGGTCTAAAACCCACATTTGGTATTCAATTTTGTTTTGAAATTGTTATTTGTCGGATTCTTCTATTGATGAATATATTTGTGCTTATTATTAACCCAATCTCAAAAAACAATATGTGACTGTGGGTATGGCTTCGTCAAAATAACCCAACAACAACCATGGGCCAACAACTGCTACGATGGGTTTACTTGACCCCGTGTGGAATCCTTAATTCAAGCTGTTGAATTTGGGCCTTAAAGTATCATTTTTGTTTCCACTAATTGTATGCTGGAATTTTCCAAATTATAATTGGGGTGTTTGCCTCACCTTTTTTTATGGATTTATTGACTTATTTTCGGGTAAAAAATTTATATTTTGATAATCTTTTTTTTACAAGTATTTAATGTATGTTTGATATTCAATAAGTTACAAAAATAAGTTGAAAAATAAGTTGGAAAGTTAGGAATCTCTAACTTTATCTTAAAATAAGTTGACTTATTCTGGAAATAAGTTCCCCCAAACACCCCCAATGTTTCCTCCATCCTTTACAATTTTTTACATAATATAATTTTTTTATAAAATTAAATTTTTTAATAAAAAAGTTAAGGATTGTTTTCATAAATATTCAACTTACTGAAATAATTTTCAAAAAAAATACGGTGAAATCTCGTATGCAACCCCAAATGTAATTGTTGTAACTTGAAATGTAAACCACCACGGGGTGTCTCAGATGGTCGGGTAGTGGCGCTTAAGGCTTGCTGTCTTTAGGTCACGAGTTCGATTCCCTGAGACGCTCCGGGATTAAGTGGGCTACCATGCTCGGGGTTATGAGTGTGCTAGTATGCCTTCCGAATTAGTCGAGTTGCGATTAGTTGAGGTGCGCGCAAGCTGACCTGGACACCGGATTATTAAAAATAAAAAAACTTGAAATATAACTGCTTGCAAACTGCATATACAATTTTTACCGTATTTTTACAAAATAAATTGAAAACATAAATATTTTTTATAATTTCCCTTATATTAATTGCTTTTCTCCATTATATATTATATATTGACTGATTTCACTATTTCATTATCTTTTTTTAATTTTCTTCATTAATTTATATATTTTTTTTCATATTCAATGTCTAATCTATTATATTATTAATAGCACAATATAGGTTTTGAGAAGACAATTTAATCCATGTCATCATCCACATCAGCTGCCACGTGGATGCCACCTCACCTATATTGATAAAAAAAATTAAAAAAAATAGCTCTTAGTGAGAATTGAACCCCTAACCTCTTAGATTGAGAATCCCTACCACTATGCTAGACATGGAACTTGAATATATTTTAAAACTCATCATTAATATATCGTGAGATAACCCTCACATATTATATTAATGACAAAAAATTGTTCCTACAAGAATTGAACCCTTGACCTCAAACTTAAAAGGGAGCTTGCTTACCACTAGGCTACACAACAATTTTGAAAATATTATAAAACAAATTATTAATATATCGCGAGACAAACCCCATATATTATAATAAAAAAATTGTTCTTAATAAGAATTGAATCATTGACCTCTAACTTAGAATGGAGACTCCTTATCACTATGCTACATCAATTTTGAATATATTATAAAAATCAATATTAATATATCATGAGACAATTTAATTATCATGAAATTACTAAATTATCCCTCCTATATTATATTATTGATAAAAAAATTATTTCTAATGAAAATTAAACCTCTTATTATTTCTGCTTTTCTTTCCCATGACGACTAACTTAGAAATGAGATTTTTTACTATTATGCTAGATATCAGTTTTAAAAATATTTTATTTTTGATTATATATACATCATAAATAGATAATCTTTTATATATATTTTGCGTACTAAGCATTAAATGTTCTAGCACCATTTATTTAAGAGAAAAAGGATCCTGAGATGTATCTCAGGTAACTTTTCCTGAGATACATGCAAAATAGCTTTAAATTTTATTGGGCCCACAAAACCAATTAAAAAATCCTGAATTTACTAAAATGTCCACCCTATTTTTACATATAAAAGATAGGTATCTTAGGAAAGTTACCTGAGATATATCTCAGGTTCCCTACTCTCTTTATTTAATTATAAAGTAACATAAAAACATTGTAAGTGAGAATCCTTACCACTATGCTAGATATGAGTTTTGAATATATTCTAGAACTCAATATTATTATATCGTGAGAAAACCCTCATATTTTATATTAATGATAAAAATATGTTCATAAAGATAATTGAACCATTGACCTCTAACTTAGAAAAAAATTATTTACCACTACACTAGACATTAGTTTTTGATATATTGTAAAACTCATTATTAATATATCGAGAGACAATTTAATTATCTTGAAATTACTAAATAACCCCTCTATATTATATTAATAATAACATTTCACTAATATATCGCTAATATAATAAAGAAAATTGTACCCTTGACCTTTAACTTAGAAAAAAGATTACTTCCCATTTGATATTAGTTTTGGATATATTAGAAAACTCATTATTAATATATCAAGAGACAATTTAATTATAATGAAATTACTAAATTACCCCTCTTTCACTAATACATCGTGATTATAATATTTTACAAACATACATACAATTGCAGATGCTAGAGCTTTTCCGTGCCTTGCACGGGCTACAAAGCTAGTTCAAATATAAAAGAAATGAATAATTTACATATAAAATGAATTTTGCTCATTATGAAAGTTACAAGATATTCAAAATAAACGTCTGGCCAACATAAGGTTGAGTCGACGAAATAAGCCGTGGTCGAGACCTCCCAATTCGAGGTCTATTATTATTGTTGCCTGTGGCTGTGTGATACTGATAACTACATATATTTCTTTCCACCTCTTTTTCTTTTATGATTTTGTTATATTAAATTGAGAGAATAATGTTCCTGAGGTTACCTCACGAACCTTACCTGAGATTTCAGTATAAATTTTTATAAATTTTTAATGGCATTTTTATAATAATTGAATGTAGCCCCATGTATTTACAAAAATAACCTTATTCTTGTATTGTTTTTTTAATTACCTCAGGAAACTTACCTGAGGTAATCTCAGGAGAAGCAAGCCCTTAAATTGAACTATTTTCAAAATATTTTAGTTATAATTTATTTTTTTTGAAAAATACGATGAAATCTCATTTACAATTTTAAATGTAACTAGCATAATAACCCGTGCGAGGCACAGGTCATCTTCTAGCAATCGATATAAATTATGTGTATTTTTACGATTTAAAGAATATTTTTGAATTCAATTGTGCCTTTTTTGTTCATACATATTATAATATCATTATTTTTAAGTTATGGATTATTTTATTTATGTATATATCATAAGAGCACAATTTTTTTAAGTTAGAGGATGTTTTGTAGCATATAAATATATTATATAGGTTATAACACAATTTTTTTTTAAAACAAAGATAAAAGGACATAATAAAATTTGATATTAGAAATCTGTAAAAATTGGTTGTATACGTAATCATATATGATATTTTTTTGTTAATTAAAATACAAAATTTTATAAACAATATAAGTCGTCATTAACATATTTACTCAAAAGTTAAATTGATAGCAAATATAGGAAAAGGGCGAGACCAGAGGTTTAACTAATATGTTTTTTAATTCAAACACAAAAGCTTATTTAGCTCAATGGTTATAAGGATGAGTTGTCTTCAGAAGGGCATGAGTTCAATTCCCACAAGAACATAATTTGTCTAAATTTTTTGTTTGAATAAGAAATCAGTGGCAACTTCATGTAATTTTCTAATATTCAAAGGCAAAACTGTACTTTCACAGGAGGTTTATGGGCTCATTTTAGTTGCTCTATTATATATAGAAAGAGATTGTTGTAATCTCAAATGTAACTGTTTGCAATCTATTACCCAATCACATATGCATCTTGTATTTTTGCAAAAAAAAATAAAAATAAAACATGAATATTTTTGATAAATTTCCTATTAAAAAAGTTAAAAAAATAAAACTTTCAATCAATTTGACCAAGAATAACCAAAAATACATATTTTTTATATTTTTATTATGCAGATGAATCATAAATTACGGTACAAAATTACAAAAGGAACGAAAAGTCAAACTTATAAATTATCATACACAAAACTTCAATATTCGTTTCTATTTACTAGATTAAGATATCATCATTTTTTCTAAATATTTGCATTTCAAATGTGTATATATCAAAAATAATAAAAAAAATACAAATACGTGTCACATATTCAGACGCTAAATACATTATCCCATCGTTAAAAAATCTCTAGAAAATTGATTTTTTTTTCCTTCTAATTTTGCAAAAAAAAAAAACAAGTATTTTTTTAAAACCACAACACAATCCATCCTTAAACATCTATACTGTGTATATAATAAGCGAAAGGGATATAATTTGTAATTTGCTTAACCCTTTTTTGATTATCCCCGTTTTTAGTTATCTCTCATTCACAACTGTTATGCCCAAAATTCGGTTCGGGTATTTTAAAATAGATTCGGGTCAGATATAGGTTCAATTTGGGGATTTTCAGGATAAATTAGAGTTTTGATAAAGATTTGCAGAAGAAGGACGCGCCCTCACCTCCCGTACGTGGAGGGCGCGCCCTGAGAGACATAAAAACAGTAAAAAAGGATGTTTGTTAGTTTTACAAGAAATTAGGCCGCGCCTTCTCCTTTTCCATAGTTAGGGCGCGCCCTAAATACTAAAACATGATAAAGATTTATATTTAAGTTTATTTTCCAAGAAGTCACTGAAGAAATCTCTCATGGGATTCTATTCAAGCTGGAATTCTAGAAGTTGAAAAATTCCCTCTTGTCGTATCTCAGGAGGGGGATGTCCGTCGTAGAAGGCCTCCAGGGGTTTTCCTGGATTTGGGGACCTTTCTTATACACTGAGGGCATGTTCTCCTCGGTGGAAAGATAGGTCTCTCTTTGGTGTGTGCTTTGGAGCTTTGTTCCTGTATTCAATGGGCGCGCTCTCATTGGGGAACTTTGGAGTAATCTGCACTTTGCACCCAAAAGCTCTGGATCACCTGTCCTGCTATCTGGTGGGTGCTTCTCATTCAGGGGACAGGGATGCGTTCTGCACTTGGGGTAAACCATGGTTATACCTGCATCCTTGAAATCAAGAAATAGCTCGTAACAGATAGGACCAGTCCTCGACGGGGAAGTTTCCTTATCTGTGAAGTCTTGAGATCTTGGATGAGCCTTGGGCCTTTTGTGGTTAGGCCTCATAGTAGAACATTCTGGAAGCTGGTCCGTTATCCAAGCCCATTTGGGTTTCTTGCTCTCCAAGAACTACGTATGGCTTGATCCCCTATAAATACCGGGGTACGTAGGCCGATTGAGGGGTTGGAAGTCTAGAGCTCTGAATAGCCGTCACTAACCCTCTCAATCTCAGCCCCCAATTCATCACAGCCACCACACTCCGGCGACTTTTCCGGTGAAGAACCACCATCATAGATCTTGATTCCGGCGACGAATCTCAAACTTTGTTGTTACCAAATTCCTCCGTCAACAACAACCGTTAGATCATCAACTCAAATATATCATGACCGTTAGATATAACAATACAATAATTGTTATATACGGAGGTTTAAGGTTCGATCCTGTCAACAACATATCAACTTATATTTAATACTAAAAATTATTATATATAAAGATGTAAAATTCGAATTCTTCTACTAACATATTAAAATTAATATTTATAATATTATATTATACTATAAATAAATTATAAAAAATTAAAAATAATTTATACTTTGCATGAGCTATAAACTAGTAATAATAATAATAATAATAATAATAATAATAATAATATTTGAGAAAAATAGCAAATTGAAAGGAGAAAGGGAGGTGCAAAGGGTGACGACAAGGCAACTAAACTTATCCATCAAAATAAAATCTAAAAAATCAAAATCCAACCTGTTGTTGTAAATTGTAAACACACCCCCTTCTTTTCAATTATTCCTTTGATACACGTTCACCAAATTCTTGCCCCATTTTTTTTTTAATTTTCTTTCTGGGTATATTTGTTTCTCTCAAAATTAAATTTTGGGGGTTCATATTAATTTCTAAATCCACAAATAAATAAAAAACAAAGATATTTGTTGAATTGGTTGTCTGTGTTACAGTTGTTATACTTCAAATGAATGTTAGAGACATTACTTGTATAGCTTGATCAGCGTATGGAAGACAATGATAAGCATAATCCCACTTACAAGGTACTTCCCCATTATCCTAACTTATAAACATACTACATGTTTGTGTTTGTGTTTGCATATATTAGATACATGTTTCTTTGTTGTGTTTCTTTATTTTTCTTGAAAAATTGACAATAAGGGTAATTAAAGTTTCCTTTTGTGAGTTAATTCTGCTTTATTTCTATTTGAAGATTTTGTTTTTTGGCCTTTTTCTTGTAGTTGAATGTGTTCTTGAAAAATTATAGTACATTTAGAAAGGAACCTAACTGTAAAATGGCTATGACTGTTTCTTGTATTTGAGACCCTTTGTATAATTATTTAATTTCCTCCTCATTATTTACCTTGTATAATTAAAATTGGTGAAATTTAGTATACAGAGGGCAACACTAATGTGACCGGTGATTTGTATTGTTATGACCGGTGATTTGTATTGTTATGACCGGTGATTTGTATTGTTATGACTGGTAATCTGTACTACTAGTTATTAGAAAAAGTAATTTGTACTAATAGGGTTGCGCCACTATGAACGGTTATTTGTAGCTGTTTTGTGGAGTTTGTAGGCTAAAATGGTTTGTGGTTCAATGTGACCATGTTTTCACCAAGATTATTGAAGAACGTATGTTTTTGCCTCCCGTAACAATTTCCTCATAGACCACCTCTGCCTGTAGTTCACTGTTGTTTTTTTAAAAGTTCTTGCAATTATGTAGGTCACCTTTCTTTTGTTATAATTTTCTGATGGGTTTTTGATGATTTTTTTGTTTGTTTGGTCAAGGATTATTATCAAATTCTAGAAGTAGATTACGATGCTACGGAGGAGAACATCAAACTAAGTTACAAAAAACTTGCACTGGTCAGTTACTTGTGTCCTTGTTGTGTACATATCTTTTGTTATTACATTACACACTTTAGTATGTGCACCCTTTGTTATCTGCAAGCTGCGACATATATACAGTACATTAACACTGTTGGAACACGCAGAAGTGGCATCCTGACAAACACAAAGGTGATTCTGCTGTCACTACTAAATTTCAAGCAATCAACGAGGCTTACACAGGTATTCTTATGTCAAATACAAGGGAGAAGTATTTAAAATGGTCTGCCGTTAGTTGATTGAAGTGGTGCATTTTCCGTTAAAAATCTGGTCTGTTACTACCAGGCATTTGTAGATAATATATTGCAGGCGTCTTTTTAGTTGGTCTACGAAATTGTGAGATTTGTAGTTGAACTTCCATTCAAGCTGCTTGACGGTGGTACTGTGTTCCTTCAAATCTAAATTCTCCAGTTGTCATACCTTCTCCACCCTCTCTTTTCACCAATAAATATAAAGGACAAAGATTAAAAGGATGATAAGAGATTTTGTTAGAGGTGTCTGTTGTTGTTTGCTTGTAACATCTGTAATTGAGACTTTGCATCCTTTGTTATTGGAAGTTATTGATTGATAATATCAAATTTACAGTGTTAAGTGATCCTGATAAGCGTCTTGAGTATGACTTGAGTGGGAACTATGAAGTTGAGAAGTATACTTTACCGGTGAGAACTTTATGTCTGTTATAGCGTGTATAATCGTTCTTACGTTGGATATAGGTGAATTTAATTGAATTCCATACAATTTTACTAGGAGTAACAGTTTCTGATACTTTACTTGAATTACAGGAATACTTAACCAGATTTAAAGGGATGATACTTACCTGTAATGGGCTGGGTCTCGGTCACGCATCAATTTGGTGAGTTTACTTCACACTTGAATGATTACAATCTCAATACAATCAGGAGTGTCTATTGCCTAGTTTTTTGAACCAGAGGATCCTCCCCCCACAGGAGGGTTTTCATTGCGGTCTCATTCTTCTGGGGCTTCAGTTATATTATGATATATTCTGTATTTCTTAAATTACTTTGTCTAGCAATCTTTATCAGACATCCTTTCTTCAACATACAAAAACTTCTTACCAATCCATCTTGAAGGCTTGACACTTTATCAGATGTCATGAATCATATCTGTGATGTTATCTTAATGCCTACATGCATTTCCTAACAAATATTCATAATTAAGCTGAATTTACGGTGAACCTTTCACCCCAGTTTACACTCTGAGCGATAATATGGATCGATGATGCATTGGGGTATTAATTCTATATTGGTTTGTCCTAATTAGAATGACCAAAAGTTCTACATGTTCATGGCAAAACTAGCAAGTAAGAAATTCATTTACTGCTGGTTGAATGTTGATTGGGATGGTTTGGGTCCTCCATACTGAATCCACTGAGAAAAAGATTTTAAACTCTATCTGTGTTGACACCATTCTTTGTTGTACAATATGTTAAGATTGACAAATTTACAGTTTGGTGAACTGTATGAGTTTGGTAAGTATAGCATTCTTTTTTGGGGCGAAAGGGAAGGGCTTTGTGACTAAGAATTGAGAAATTGATATCGGTTGTGGCATATAGTTTGTAGAAATGAAATAATTAAAATTGCAGGCATGTATTGCGGAAAATTTTCCTTTTGTGTTTTGTTGTCAATGCATTTATTTTGAAGTCTTTTGTACCTTTTTAAGTCCGGACTTTTCATTCCACATCTTAGCCCGACCCTACTTCTGAGACCCTCCCCAGCCTTACTCCATAGCGGGTATGTATTGTTTGGTCTTGTCCCATATAAATGATATCCCCATATATCCAGTTCCATTTGGAAACTATGAAAAGCTGTACCAAATATGCCCTTTTGCTTGGTTGGTTTCCAGAACAAATGGATTTTACGCATGTAGGCTGGGTTACTGATACTGTATATATATCATGTTGACCAGTTTCACATTGCTTTTAATTCCATTACCTAGTGATTCCTATTTCACCATCAATTTAATCATATCCTTGAGGTATATCTGTCAAGGATGATGATTAGTGGAAAGGAAATCAAGAAAGAACAAGAAATTAAATAACAATCAAACAAGACAATGATCTTAGCGTGGTTCAGTTTAGCTGCATTCCACAAGCCACACAAATATTATTAATCTCAATGATTGGGTTTTTTGAGTACAAGTAAAAAATCTAAAGAGGAAAATATTGGACCGAGTTCCCTGCATCTTGGCCTAAATTACTTTTTTTCTTCCTTAGCCTTATATTAGCGGCACTTGAGGTGGCATGACCTTGTATTACTGCTAGCGGCAGGGGCAACTGTCAATCCAGATAGTCGGCTGTCAAAATATTAAAATGAACGAATCCCCTCTCAACATGCTTAACAATATATCAGAGACTATAATGGGACTTCTGGAGTCGCATTTACAGTTTGGTAGTAGTTTACCGTATTCTTTCTCAACTTTGTATGACAGGCAAGCTGGCATATCTTCCTGTATTCAACATTTTTTTTGTTGGCTGCATAACATCATAATATCCTGCTCCTTTATATATCTCATTTTGTTCTTCATTGCCTTGTAAATACTCCTCTCAATATTGGCATAATTTTCTTATCACTATCGTCACATCGTCACATGTATTCAACACTACTACGTTTTATTGTATTCTTACGTGCACGAGGTTTCTCATCTAATATGGGCTACATAGCTGAAGAATTTCTATCGTTTTGTGGTGCATATTCTCTTTCTGATTGTTGTTACTCCTGCACGTCACTTTGGCCTATTAAAAGGTTTCTGTAGGCTACTGACAATTTCTGTTTACTGCACAGGTCACAGCAGTTGAAGGAATGTAGCGAGTTTGATAATAAGTAAGGTTCTGTTGTAGAGTCTTTTTAATTCAACAACAAACCTTTGTACACCTTCCAGACGCTCCACACCTACCGAAAGCAAATCCAAAAAGTACAAAACTCTTCCCGTGTAATTCAAGATGTGAGAGGTCTACACTTTACAATGAGTTTATCTATCAGACAAAGCCTGTATGTGGTTTTTATAGTATAAATGTTACGGTTTGCCCGTGGCTATCAAACAGTGACTAGTGTCAAACTGTAATGGCACATTGATGCAGATGAGCATTATTGAATTCATGTTTTTAGAGGGAATTGATAGTGCTCTTCCTCTATTGTTTCTCTTATATGAAAAGATGGTAGAACACCTACATGATCATGATGTATGCCTAAATCATTTGATAGGGTAATCGTGTTTGAGCACAAACTGATTCTCAGCGATGGCTATGTTGTTTTTGGTTTTTCACCGAAAATGGTAAATTTAACAAAACATTCAGTGACATGAAGAGGGAGGTAGTCATTGCGTATCAGCAAGCCCTTGTATAATTAATAGTTGACAATGACTTGATTTACACATCATTTGATAATTATTTTGGAGTCTTCGCTCTTTACCCTTGCAGAATCCAGAAAGCATTACTAACCTTTAATTGCCATGAGCAGCCAAATTGACTCTTAACAAATATAATTACAACTCAATTACACAGACTCTGCTAACTTATAATCATCATGAGCAGCCAAATTGAACCTTAACAATGTTGTTTCAATAATATACCCGAAATCCGAATTATCGGTGATGTATAAGTTCTTGATGCAAATTTTGGTCGACTTTTTTCCGGGAAATCAAAATTTGGATCCTGTTTATCATCTCTGATTCTCTTCCTATATCTGTAACAAAATGTGATAATTTGATAAATTGATCAGCAACATCAACAAGCAGATTGATTAAAACATTCCGGTCTCTTAACAACCTAATCAACACACACAAATGACAACATTGTGATTGATCATCCAATCTAACAAGCACATAAAAATGTAGTCCTAATTAGAAGACGATACAAAATTCTTAACATGATCAAGAAACGAGACATTCTTAGGCCTATCTCCCCGTCTCACGTACCCTTTGGCTTGAATCTCCGTATAACACTCAAACCCAATCTCGCCATTCCTCTTCCAAAGCTGCAAAGCATAATTCCGATGAGCAAAATAAGCCTGAACAAAGTCAAGACCATGAATTCTCACAGGCATTCTCTCGTAATGCCCCGTAGTCACACCTTCCAGGTCGTCGATACGAAGCAGGGCCTTATCCGTGACCGAATACAATTCCCCGACGACCTGATGGCCTGATCCTGGGAAATTCAATAAGAAGGGAACTTTGAAAGGGCCGCATACCAGGGGAAGCTTGTCAGCTGTTGTGTAAACGCCAATGAAATCAGCGTCGCCTGTTGATAACATTTCTACCAGCAGATTGTGGTTCGGGAATCCACGTTTTAGGGTTCCGTAGGTGAAGATGAGTGTTTGCTTGCCTTCCTTTTCCGTCTTCTCTCCACCCATTTTTTTTTCAGATTCTTGGGGTTCTCTGTGATTGTATCGCTCAGATTTTGTTTTGGTTTATATGATGATATGCGGGGTTGGTATCAAAAAATTCATTAAATTATGATACTCTATTGTAAAAAAAATGACATTTTTACCACAAATTTTTTAATTTTTTTACCAAAATAACGAATTGCAGGACGGGTGGCCAAATCTACCAGCGTGTTACGCATTTGAAAAATACGTAACAAAAAAAAATGCAACTGACACTTATTAAGCATGTATCACATGCGTAATACTAACAAAAAAAAAATAAAAAAAATTAATACCTATTACCCCAATAAAACATGCGTAATACCCTATTACCCATCTCCCAAATGGGTAATAGCTACTATTACCCTTTTATAAAATGCGTAACATGTCCTGGAAAAATGAAATATATTTATTACACTTTCACGAAATGCGTAATAGTTATTACCATTTTCCAAAATGGGTAATAAGCTGGTATTTTTGGCCACTACCCTGCGCGCATGGTATTCTTGTTACCTAAATTAAAAAATTCGGTAATCTTGACTTTAACCCATTGTAAAAAAAGTACTACCTTCGATCCATACAATTATTTATAAGTGTTCGGCAGGACAGTTCATTACTTATTTTTAAATTTTTTTTTTCATGTATAAAAATGTAAAAATTAAATTTTTATATAAGAAAAGAAAAAATTAAAAATAAGTTATGCAACTATTCATAAAATATAACTTAAAATGCATGTTGGACACCTCTTGAAAAATGTAAACATTTGGATGGGACGGAGGGAGTGTATTATAATATATATTTTTTGGAGATTTTATATTATATTTTTTATGAATAATTAAATTATTTATTTATTTAATAAATTTAGGTGTGATTGACAATCAAATTTTTGTGATGACAACATATAAGTTCTTGTGCGAAATTTTTATTGTATGTAATATTAGTGATAGATTACAATTTTTGTGATAGTTAGGTATAAAGACAATGTTGAATAAGATATACCTCAAAAAGTTTGTTTGTTTAGGATTAAATGAACTTAGGGGTGGTGTACATGGTTTTAAAAATCGGAAATCGGAAATTGATAATAGGTATAAATTGGTTGAGATATTGATTTAAGATTAATCAGGTAATCGAAGATTAATCGGAAGAATTAATTGGAGTAATAATCAGATATTATAATAATATTTGATATATTAATCTAATTTACAATTAAACATATCATTTTAAATAAATTTACAAGATTAATCGGATTTTAAAAATCAAATCGATTAGTTACCTTATAGAAAATTAATCGGAGATTAATCAATTGAATCGGGAATTTTTAGAACAATGGTGGTGGACTGGGTGTGGGAACAGACGTGTGTTTTAAATAAAAATATAAAAATTAATAAAATAAGTATATTTGAAATACCTTATGCGTTGTTTTATGTTAAAAAAGGACTGTATATTAGGTTCACGTTCTTGTGAGAACACATGTTAGTGTGAGAACAGTGAGAAAACACATATTCACCACATTTCAAGCTATTTTAAAGGGTCTCGCTAGGGACACCTTTACAAAAAAGTCTTATAATTCTACCCTCTATCCATTCATAAAAAAAAATTAAAAAAAATAAACAAAAAAATTTTTTTAAAAAAAATTGATGCCACGTCATCATTTTCTAATTTTTTTTTTAAAATATTTTTTTTAATTTTTTTTTTGATGAATGGATAGAGGGTAGAATTATAAGACTTTTTCGTATTAGGTGCCCTTGGCGGGGCCTTATAGAATAGCTTGAAATGTGGTGTTCTCATTATTCTCCAATATATACTTGTTCTCACCTGAATCATACCTGTGTTGATATTTTTCCAGTGCCAAGGACAACATTAGAATAACAAATCATTTGTTGTAATTATTAATTATAATTAGACCTTAATAATCAAATATTTATTCTGTTTGTATGGGCATTGGTTATGGAGCTAGAATAGCACCGGTCAAATTGTTTTGATAATTTTAATATATATTATTAAATTTTAAAATTTTAGATTTTAATTATAATATTGAAATGTTATATTAAAAACTTATTAAATCCCTCAATTTCATTATTTCATTTAACAACTATATTGATAATAATGGATATGTATTAGTGATAATTTTATTTAAAAATAATATGAAAATTTTGATAATAATAAGTTGCAAAATAAAAGAATAAAAAATAAATTAATAAATATTGTGGAAAATAAAATTAAAATTTAAAAAAGATGAGAAACGAGAATGAGAGGATTATATTAGAAATGGGAAGAACAAAGAATTAGCGGGTTATAATTAATAGAAAGAACAATTACAGTAAAACCTCTATAAATTAATACTCGATAAATTAATAATCTTTATAAAATTAATAATTTGTCCAGTTCCAATTTGGGATCAGTACAAAATTGGATCCCAATCGATAAAATAATAAGATAATAATTTTTTTGAAATCCCAGTATATATATATTGGTCCCAATTAAACTATAAATTAATAATTATTAAAAGATTTCAAATTATAAGATTGTCTAATAAAAAATAAATATGTAGTCACTTGTTTTTTTTTTAACTTCAAATCAATATTGAGTTCATCTTTAAATCTTCTCATTGCACTTAAGAGTTTGAGCATTGTATTCTTGTATTACAACAAAAAGTTTATTTTTTTGTTGAACTTCAAATCTATATTGAGTTCATCTTTAAATCTTTTCATTGCACTTAAAATTTGGGGTAATGGGCATTATCTTCTCGTATTGCAACAAAAAGTTGTGAAGAGATGTTGCCGTTTGCAATGCTTCTTTCCGAATGACCGGTTTCAAAACTATTGAATCATCCTCAAATTCAATTAGTTTGTGAATGCACATTCATGAAATGTGTTTTGGAACTTGTTTTTGTAATTTATTTTTCATCTCTATCTAACTAATATACATTGTAACTAGTACATTGGACTTGGAAATTTAAAGATCATACATAAAATCTCTTTAAATTAATAAATTATTAATTTATCGATATAATAATATCTCTCTAAATTAATAAAATATGTCGATCCCAACATTATTAATTTATAGAAGTTTTACTCTAAATTAACAAAAGGTGTTAATGAAGAATGATGTAAGCGATTTAAAGAAGGGCTTTTTTTCATTATTTAAAGAGAGGGTAGACAAGCCAGACTCAAAACCCAAAGGTGTTGGGCCATATTAAAAAGCCTGATAACAGTTATACCGAGTCCAAACACAATGCACCATAAGAATCGAAAGGCTCCTTTTTTAACTACTAAAACTAATACACACAATCATGATTCAGGAGCCAACCCAAAAAGTAGACAAGACACACATGCTAATTTTTTTAATAGAAATAATTGGACAAATTAATAATGCATTTAGAAAAACATATTAGGTCCTAAATTTGTATCCACACCACATGCAACAGATCTTTAATAAACTATTGGTCCAACAAATTCAATATATATTCATATACCGGCCATTATTCTAGAGAGGAACTCCTTATATAGAGAATATGAGAGAATCAATTTAAACCATTTATTTCTTAGGGCCCCGCCAGGGGCACCTTCACAAAAAAGTCTTATAATTCTACTCTCTATCTATTTATAAAAAAAATTTACAAAAAAAAAATTAAAAAAAAATATTTTTTTTTTAAAAAATGATGACAAGGCAGCAATTTTTTCAATTTTTTTAAAAAAATTTTAATTTTTTTTTTTTCGATAAATGGATAGAGGATAGAATTATAAGATTATTTTGTAAAAGGGCCCCGCCAGGGGCCTTATATAAAGAACAATTTAAATGCATTTTAAGTGATTCTCTCATATTCTCTATATAACAAATTCTCTCTAGAAGGGAACTCTTCGTATACTTGTTAGTCTTTAGGTATACAAAAAATAATCGATTCAATTTTTCAGAATAAAATTTAAACTACCTTTAATAGATTATGTGAAATTACATTAAAATATTAACTTTTTTTTTTGCTAAAACATTAAAATATTAACTTAAACATTCTTCTTTGTAGAAATCTATGTTATTCTATAAATCCTTGTAAAGAAAATAAGATGTTGTGGAATATAAACTAGGTTATCGAATTGCAGTTAGGGTTTGTATGTATTTAATGCTAAGGGAGGTTGAGCTTCGAGCTTTAATGGTTGTTTCCGTGTATCGAGACTAATCGGTCCTCACAGAGTGTCTACGTATCTCGCATCGAGAATCAAGTCAAAATGTAGTTCTGAGAATGAGGGGTCAGGCCCTTATATAGGCTGAGAAGCCTTAGAATCGTAGTAGAATTAGGTGACTTGGTGGGCAAGTCACCGCCTTGAGGAAGGTTCTAGACTCCTTCCTTGTAGGAGTCAGTTCCCATATCGAATTCTGTGCCTTGGAGGTTAAGCTTGGTAGGAGTAATATCCTTATCTGACTCTTATTGCTGAGCTGGTTATTACCCTTAATATTAATTACGAAATTAATATTATAAATAGGGTTTGGGCCCATCTGGTGGGCCCCACGTTTGGACCATATTAGGTCTAATTAATGCTACATTAAATGTATTTTTAGGGCTTATTTTAACCCATATCATAAGATAACCGATACCTATCAAAATTACATTGGACTTTTTTCAAAAAGATTCATGTTGCAGATTTTTTTTTTTCAAAAATACAGTTGCAATCATTACAACCTGATTTGCAATTTCAAATACAACAGACTTGGTCTGCTGCAATTTCAAATGCAACAATTATAACCTTGTCTATAACATTAAACTTTAGGTAATATTTTTAAAAATACTTCAAAAAAATTAAATATTTTTATAAATATTCCAATTATATTTCACACATATACCTAAAAAAACAAAGAAAAAATTAAGTGGGGATGACAATTTTTTGTTGTTGTTGTGTATACGACTGTATGGCATGGGAGGTGAATGAGAAACACACATCAAAACGCAACATAATTTCAAGGATGTGATGCTAACAAGTGGAATTCAATAATCCCAACTTCTATCTGTTAACTATTTATGAATTAGACCTTAATAATTTCTTATTTCACCTTTTTATTGCCAAGTTGCCCACTACATACAACACCATACATACATAATTAGTTCATTTTCTATGTAGTGTTTGTTTGACTTATTTTATTTTAAAAAATAAATATTTTTCTACAAAACAAATTTGTAAATATGTATTTTTTAAAAGTAAGTTACTAATTCCAGAAAATAAGGTCAGCCAATGAGACTTGCGTATTAAAAAGGAAGGAAATTTACCAAAAATACCTTTTTTTTTATATATATTTTTTCAAAAATACGAAAAAAATTTGCAAATTAGAATACAACACCGGCACCGTAGATAAAAATGTGAATATTTTTTAAAGAGACCCAAAAAAGAAATCACATATATTAATATAGTTTATATATTCGAAAATAAATAATATATTGCTTACATGAGTAACGATTTTATAATTTTTGGTATGGCTTATATATTAATAAGTAGTATATATTATCGGTAATGATTTTTTTTTAAATTCCTATTAGTCTTTTACTCTAGGTTTAGTAAAAGATTTCTTTTTGTTCTAAAATTTGTGTAACAAAGAGATCATAAATGTAATGCTCATAAATTAAAATTAGCAAGTGTTTCTGGGATAGTAGAAGTAGTACTGAAATTAAAAAGTAGGGTTGAGTATTCGGTTATTTGGTAATCAAACTGAAATATATTTTGATTATCGAATATTGAATAAGAGAAAAAATTATATTCGAATAACGAATTGAAGTAATTTTGGTTATTTTATTGAACCGAAACATATATTTTGGTTTAAACCGATTATCGAATTAAATAACCAAAGTAAAAATAAATTATTTTTCATTTAATCCTTTTGATTATTTTAATTATCTTTACCTTATTTTTTTCAATATTTTTAAAATTAAAAGAAATATAAAAATAATAATTACATCAACTATAAGTGTCAAAAAACTAGTATTATTAATTTTCATTAATTATTATTGAATAAAAATTAAAGAACAAAATACCTTTATTGTACAAAGTTTTAATGCTAGAAAAATAATCAAGAGTTATAACAGTTTCAACTTTAATTTAAATAGAAATATATTGTTACTTCAAACTTTAATTTAAATATAAGCATATTACCAGTAATAGTTGCCTAGTTCAAAAATGTCAAATATTAATTAATAATTTACTTGAATTCAACAAAAAAGTTTTTTTTTTAAAAAAAATTAGGATTAACATAAAATATATGATATATGTATACAGTTATAATATAATATGAATATATAACATGAATATTATATAAATACTATAAAAAAATATTGAATAATAAAAAATCTTCATAACCGAATTGAAATTGAATTATTTTGATTATTGCGATTTGATATTCGATTAATTTAATCGAATGGTCACCCCTACTAAAAAATAAAAAATGAGGAGAAATTTGATGGAAATCCATAAAGAAAGCTCTTGGAAAATGCTGGGAGGCATGGAAGTTTCAAACACGGCAAGACTGACTTCCAAAAGAGAGAAAGTTAACGACAACAAAAACAACTTTACACGTGGCACCATACACGTCATATTTTATTACTCCCTCTTTCTCATAACGTGTTTCCTATTTTGACTTTTGGTACGGTTTATTCTAAGCTATTGACTATTAATTTACGCATAATTTATAAGATAAAATATAGTCATGAGTGATCTTGTTGGATTCGTATTTGTGAGTACTTTAATATAGTGAAGCTTTTATGTCTAATACTAATACGAAATGGGAGATATTAACGATTAAAAGTGTGCGTTGGCAAACATGAAAAAATGAAACGGGAAACGTATTTAGAGACGGAGGGAGTATATTTTAGAATTTCTATATACACAAGTACACAACTCACTATTTATTCTATACGAAATGACCTTCATATTCAACCATATTTTAAATGTATAACACGATTTATTTGATTTTTTGACAATATTTAACAATTAAGAGGATTAAAATATCGAGAAATGCATGGAAAATTTAGTTTGATAAAGAAGAAGACTCGCAAAGACCCACCAAAAAGGGGGGCGCAGCAGACATTTGGAAGAAGCAACTAAGAAAACCTCAAATTCTCCTGGCTTCTAAATTCTTGTGTTTAGAGTGACAAACGTTTTCTTAATCCCACTGCACTCTGTATTAAAGATAGAGTCTAATTCATGTTTTAATGTATAATTGTTTCAATCTTTAAAACTTGAGAATTTAAAAGTTTATAATTTATAAAGACAAAAAGTATTAAAAGTCTATAGTTATTAAGATGTTCGAATACAAAAAGTTAAATGATAAATTTTCGATGATAAATTTCTTGAATGACAAAAATTCATTTTCATGATTATTGTATTTCGATACAATTCATGTATGAAAAAGTTTTTTTTTGACAAAAAAATAAAATTAAATGTGTTTTTATCTATTTGTAACGTTTTCAGTTTATAGGTGAAGGGTGACCTTTCAGATTATGGGTGATGGTCCAAAATAATCACCTGGCAAATTAGATGGTCCTTTTTACTGACGAGACACGGTACATCGAGTATCGTGATAGGGGATGTGATGCGGAGGAGCGTCCTCCGTAACAGGGCAGGATACGGAGCTCCGTCTTCCGTGTTATGCATGATATGATGGACGGTGTTCCGTGACAGTGTTGCGCACCCACCTAACACGGAACACCGTGTACCGTATCATGTATAACACGGAAGACCGTGTTCCGTATCATGCATAATACGGTACACGGTGTACCGTATTAGGGTAATACGGAGGCCGAAACTCCGTATCCCGTCGGTATTTCGGGTCATTTTTTTCAAAATCAGTATTTTGGGAAAAAACTTAGGAAAAATAGGCATTTTGGTAATTCTCTCTCAGATTATAGAGTTTAAGAATAATAAAATTATTTAACTAATATTTCCTGTTAAATATAAAATACTAAAAATACATGATGTAACTGTATTAGAGATAAGATGTGCTGACAAAAAAACAAAATTAAAAAAGGGCAAATAAAGATAGTAGAAAACGGACGTCACAGTGCATTGAAATGAACGCTATCTCTTGTGAGGCTTTAGGCTCGGAATGAGGCTTGGAAGTAGACTTTTCTAAACAAAACCCAAACCAAACCCATCCCCCACCCACCACTACAAAGCAAAAACTAAAGCTCCTACCTTTCTTTTCTTTCTATCTCCCTCCCCTTCTCTCTCTCTCTCTCTCTCTCTCTCTCTCTCTCTCTCTGTCTCTCCTCTCCCACATCAAAAAAAATAATTTCAAACTTTCTTCAACTTTCTTCACATAATCAACAACCTACCCATATTCTCAAAATGATGCTTGGCAATCAAAATGTATGTTTTAATGTTCTTTTCTTGTTAGTGTAGTTTTTTTTTAATGAGCTTTGTTTTTAGCTATGTGTTTGAATTTTTATGAGTTTGATTGTATTTTTGATTGGATTTTTGGTTGTAGGGTGTGAAAGAAGATGATAACAAGTGGCCACCATGGCTTAAGCCACTTTTAGGTACAAGATTTTTTGGTCAATGCAAGAATCATCCAAGTGCTCACAAGAGTGAATGTAATATGTATTGCTTGGATTGTATCAATGGAGCTCTTTGTTCTATTTGTCTCTCTTCTCATAAAGATCATAGAGCCATTCAGGTACTTTAAATTGTCTATCTTTTTGTAATTTATGAGTTCTTGATTGTATTAAAAATGTCCCAAAACAAATATTAGAAAATTGGGCTTTTAGGCAATTTGATTGATTTTTATATTTGTATAAGTATCCTTGATTGTATCACTAAAAAGGGTGTGGGCCAATTTTGATTTTCATTGAGAAAATTTGTAAAGACTTCATTTTTCTTTGATTGGTGGTTTTATGCAGGTCAATTGTGTGAATGATTTTGTTTAATGTTTAATTGTGATGAATTGATGAATTGTAGATAAGGAGGTCATCATACCATGATGTGATCAGAGTTTCTGAGATTCAGAAATACTTGGAGATCACAGGGATTCAGACTTATGTGATCAATAGTGCTAAAATTGTGTTCTTGAATGAGAGGCCTCAGCCTAGGCCTGGTAAAGGTGTCACCAACACTTGCCTTGTTTGTGATCGCAGCCTTCTCGATTCATTCTCTTTCTGCTCAATTGGCTGCAAGGTATGTACAATGAACAAGAAATGTTTAACATTGCGTATTGCTTTGTTTTAGAGAAATGATCTGAAAAATTGAGTGTTGGTTAATGTTAATATAGGAAGTTAGAGAAAAACTAGATCAAAATTGTGTCTTGTCACCTTATAGAATTTGACTATTAGTCTATGAGCTAAGTCAACTAAAGCTCATTGTAGCACTGGACCATTAGTTAGTTACTAGTAAATGCCAGAAACATATGTTAGTATGTAATGTTTCGGATGATATAATTAAATTGTTCTTTATCTTGTGTGATGATCTTGATCAGATTGTTGGAACGTCTAAGGACTTCCGAAAGAAGAAAATGTCCATGGAGATGGGTGGATCAGACTACTCGGAAGAAGAATCAATGATTGATATCGGAAATGAAGGCGTCAAAAGGATATTCCGGGGATTCACGCCATCAACACCCCCTCAGATGGCCGGAATTTACAGGAGTGCAAAGAGGAGGAAGGGAATTCCACATAGGTCTCCAATGGGGGGAAGCCTTATCTTGGAATATTGTTGATGACAAATACGGCTAGTGGGGTTGGAATGGAATCAATCCACTTCGAATCCACCAAGAATTACAATAATGTCCTAAATGTTGTAGTATGATATATACATTTACAGGTACCTTTTACTTTCTAGTTTCTTACAGCAAAGAGAGAAAGAAAGACACTTTCTTTTCGAAGCAAGAAAGAAAACAACACGCTGAGCTTTTGTCCATGGAGGCCGGGTGTTGGAATTCCAAGTCAAGTTTGTGTGTACAAAAAAGTAAAAGTTGCAAACTGTTTGAATGTAGTAAGTTATACTCCATTCAAATGATTGGAGGGATTGTAATAGAGTTTGATATGGACTGTTTGAGTGTTTAGGATTGTAGTGTATAAACTGTTATATGCAGAAGGGCCTCACATTGTAAATATGTTTAACTAGTGATGGATGAATAGGGAGATACCAAGTGATGATACTCCTTTGTGTAACTTGTAAAATAAATAATTCAAATGATGCATATTTAAATTACTTTGCGTTATTTTTTTATTTTGGCGAAAACATTTATACATTCGCTCGATTTCATCAAAACGTGTATTTTCAGGACACGCTAGCCTGCCTGGTTTCGTTGCCCAGGACCGGCCGACCAGCCCCATGATCAACACCGACATGTAAATCATGCTAACCGTGCGGTAAGACCCAGTGGCCACCGAATTACTTCAAGAATCCTTGGTTACCTGAAAACTTTTGCCTGGAAATAGCCCAACAGAGCATCACCAAGCTAGTTGGGACTTGGGGATACATTTGGCTAATTGTTTGTTACAATTAGCTCTTTCATGAATGCCTTGCTGGTTTTGGTGTAACTGAATTTGACTCTACCCTGCAATTTCCTGTTATGGAACATGTTTGGCTATGAAAATTAAAGCAGTTAAGAGCATCTCCAATGGGAGAGATCCCTTAGCTAAATTTTAAAATTAATTACCATAAATAAGAATTATAAAGAATGTGTAAAAAAAATTACACTCCAATGGGACAAAACTGTTATCTATAATTATAGATAATCTCTTGATGTTGGCTATATTTGTCGAACCTCTAGAGATCTGTAGTGAATTGACACATCACTTATTTCTATATTAAAATTATACATTCCATTAATAACAACTTGAAATATTAATAACATACCATTTTTAAAATATAGCCAATCATTATATCCAATATCCTCGGAACACAATGTCTTAGAGCATCTCCAATGGGAGAAACCCCTTAGGTAAATTTTAAAATTAATTACCATAAATAAGAATTATAAAGAATGTGTAAAAAAAATTACACTCCAATGGGACAAAACTATTATCTATAATTATAGATAATCTCTTGATATTGGCTATATTTGTCGAACCTCTAGAGACCTGTAGTGAATTGCTACATCACTTATTTCTATATTAAAATTATATATTCCATTAATAACAACTTGAAATATTAATAACATACCATTTTTAAAATATAGCCAATCATGATAGCCAATACCCTTGGAACACAATGTCTTACATGTTCGACAAATTTTACATAATCAATATTTTATGTAATTTAGCAAATCATTTTTAGTTAACGCCATTGGAGATGCTCTTACAGGTTCGACAAATTTTACATAATCAATATTTTATGTAATTTAGTCAATCATTTTTAGCTAAAGCCATTGAAGATGCTCTAAGCTTTTCTGAAATATATATATTTGTTGAACTTAATTATTTTAACACATAAATTGTGTTTTGGAAAGGCTTGTTCAACCAATTATACGATGGTAAATGAAAGCAATATTTTCATAGAGAATAAAAGAGCAATCATGGGATATGGGGATCTCCTCCATGACACCAAAGCTGGCAGTCATGGGATTTGATTTGCCCCACGGCTAAAACTAAAAACAAGGTAGGTATGGAAGAAATGGAGTTGTAGAAATAAAAATTTTAATGTATAAAAACACCTAACGAATAAGAATCTGTTGTTAAACAAAAAGAGTTTTGAAGCCTGTTCACAAAACAAATAGCATCTCAAATATGGGAACTCTACCCGTAATGGAAAGAAACTAGGGGCACTATTTGTTAACATTATCTAATAAAATCATCTTTTGTATCGTTTCAATTTTATTGGATGTCCCGAAAAAATATGAATAAAATAATTTATAATATATCTATATATTATAAATTGCTGGATAACCCTTTTCTCAGGTTCGGCATATTCAGGTTTGATAGATATCCATGACCCATTATAGTAGTAAATTATATGCTTAGGATTAGGTTCGGGATCCGTTTAAATTACCCATCCAATTATATGATATGATCCATATTTTAAAATATACTGACCCGATATTATATAAAATACACATCATGACAAACCACTCTTGCAAAAAATTATTTCCTTGATAATACCAAAAATTTGGCAGTTGTTATTATTAATGCCAAATAATTGGTTATAATTATAATGGGCCCGCCAGGGCAATCCAATTAAAACAATCTTGCCAAAAAAATTTCCTTGACAAAACACGAATTATTTTGTTTTCAAAAATTATTTTCTTTCTAACAATTGTCAATTATAATTATAATGGGCCCGTCAGGGTCATCCAATTAAAACATTCTTGCCAAATTCGTTTATATTACCCATCCAGTTATATGATATGATCCATATTTTAAAATATATTGACTCGATATTATATAAAATACACATCATGACAAACCACTCTTGCCAAAAATTATTTCTTTGATAATACCAAAAATTATTAACAAATGATTTTGATTGGTTATAATTATAATGGGTCCGCCAGGACCATCCAGTTAAAATATTTCAAAATGCCAAAATATTATTTCTTTCACAAAACACAAATTATTTTCTTGCCAAACATTATTTCCTTTCTAACAATTGTCAATTTTTCTTGGTAGTTGTTATTATTAATGCCAAATAATTGGTTATAATTATAATGGGCCCGCCAGGGCCTTCCAATTAAAACATTTTTGCCAAAAAAAATTCCCTTGACAAAACATGAATTATTTTGTTTCCAAAAATTATTTCCTTTCTAACAATTGTCAATGATAATTATAATGGACCCGCCAGGGCTATCCAATTAAAACATTTTTGCCAAAAATTATTTCCTTCCACAAATTTTAAATTATTTTAAAATTTTTTTAATCCATATTCAGGTTTGATAGATATCCATGACCCATTATAGTAGTAAATTATATGCTTAGGATTATGTTATAGTGCAGTATAACTTTAATTTTTTTTGATATTATGATTTAATTATTTTAATTTATTTTTTATATCTACTACTATTACATTCATGATATAGTTGACATCACTAAAATAATGTTATAGTGTTCAATTTTTTGATCTTTTTAAAATAAATTAATATATTAATAATTTCTTATATTAATTGTAATTTAAATTATCAAAACAAACTCATGTTCTTAAAGAATTTAACATTTTAATTTATTAAAGTAGGCAACTTTTTAATACTACTACCAATTTTTATTTCTATATTGTAAAATTATATACTATAATTTATTAAAATTTAAAATAAATTTTATTTAAAATATGAACTCCCGTGTGCGAAGCACGGGCATTAAACTAGTTATAATGAAATAGAGTACTCCCTCCTATGTAGTACTCCCTCTGTGCCATTAAACTTTTCCCCTTTCAAATGTCGGTACTGTTCATAACAAGAGACAAATTACTAATTTACGTATAATCTATAAATCTAAATATAGTCATGAGTGATCTTGTTGGATTCGTATTTATGAGTACTTTAATACAGTGAAGTTTTTATATTCAATACTATTACGAAATTAAAGATATTAACGAGTAAAAGTGTGCGTTGGCAAACGTGTCCAAGAGAAATGGGAAGAGTTTTATGGGACGGAGGGAGTAAGAGGAAGAATCAACTAGAAAGCAGCCAGTGTGGATCATACGACTGTGCTGTGCTCAACTTCCAGTCTTTTATTGACCTTTTCTCTGCTTTTGAAATTTTCAATTTTTTTCTAATGTAATGATGTTAACCATTTCTTTATTTTTGTCAAATGCCTTTAAATGAATTCCGTCAGTTTTAAAGTTTGTGCCGTTTTCTATATCAATTCATAATCAAAAACTAATAATGTTAGGTTTAGTAAGTACTCATGTATGTCAAAACGTAACGCTAAGGGGCAATGTACATGAATTGCTTCGTAAATTATGTGAAAAACAACTTCTAAGAAAAGAAAAATATTCAAGATAGGGAACAATCTACTACTACTTTAGTAATAATTCGTGGTGCATTATATTATATTATACTAGTATCTCTAAAATTCGTGCAATTTTAAATAAATTTTAATAGAAAAAACATGATAAGTATGTGTCCAGCCTCAGCCATTCAAAATTTTAATTGTTGTGGTTTTGAGCAAGTCAAACTCAAGCATTTCAATATTACATGACAGCGACTACCATAGTCCATATTCAACTCAAGTTTATTCCAATGAATTGTAGTATCATATTTACCGGACACTTCTCGTCCTTTTAATTACTCCCATCCTTCTTCTCATTTATTTACAAATGAAATGAGTTGGGTACGAAAATTAAAAAAAATGTGAAAAATAGAAAAAAAAAGTAAGAAAATTGAATAAAATGGTAAAATCAATCAATATTTTATAGAGTTAATTGTATTTTACACCCTCTAACTTTTGTTCAAAAACAAAACTATACAACCATTTTGCAAAACTCAATTCACTACCCTTAACTTTTAGAATCGGATGCAACATGCACCCCTTTCACGTTTTTTCATTAAAAAAATTGGTTATCATTAACATTATGAGGGGTAAAATTGGAATTTCAGAATATCATTTAAATGATTTTAATGTTAAATTTTTTAGATTATACTAAAAGCTAGAATTTGAAATTATAAAAATTATTTTTAATTTCAATTTTTTAAATTTTACTAATATCAATTTTTGAAAATTATAAATTATATTCTATGATAAATTTTATGATTAACTATGATTATATATATTTAAATGTAAAATACGTTTGATAAATATTCAAAGTTAAGGGTACTAAATTGTTTTTGGCAAAATGGTTATATAGTTTTGTTTTTGAACGAAAGTTGGAGGGGGCAAAATGCAATTACCTCCATTTTGTATAAAAAAACGTGTTTAATGGAGAAAAATAGTGGGTATACTTATTTTTTATTTTATAAAATTTTACTATTTATAATAAATTTTGAAATGCAAAAAATTGAAAGGACATCCCAAAAAAAAAGTGTAAAAAAAAATGAGAGTGACCGAAGCAATATCACGCCTACAATAATATATAATATGTTATGATAGTCTTTCTTCTAAAACTGACATAAATCATAAGCACGATGTAAAATATGAAAAAGAACAAAAATCGAATATATGATCTATTATATACATATTTCAGTCTTCACTACTAAATTAGAATCCCGTCATGTATGCTCTGATTTATGCATAGCAATTTTGTATAAAGATTGAATAATGTCATTTATCAAACTTTAATTGAATGTATAAATATGGTTAATTAATCAATTAATAGCTAGGTTAGGTGACCAACATCACCAACTCAAGGTTCCTATAGTTCTAACACAAACACATTAGTTTTACAAAAACTCCCACGGAATATATGCATCTTGCCTCCTACTTATTAAATAAATACATTAGTACTAAATTGGTCAAAAAAAAAAAAATACATTAGTACTAAAAGGTTTCAATATTACTAATAGCTTAAGTTCATTTTACAAAAATATTTACATATAAAAATATATATAGCATTTTTTAACATGTCGAATTTCATATAATCCACAATAACTCTATATGTGTTGCGTAGAGCTGTTTAATAAATCGGAATTGTTCGTTAAGCTCAGTTCGTTCGTTCGTGTTCGAGTTGGTTAGCTCGTCCGATAAGCTTATCGAACTCGAGTTCGAACAAGAAAATATGTTCGTTAAGGTTATCGAACATTGTTCAGTTCGTTAAAATTTCGTCCGAGTTCGTTAAGAGTTCGTCTGAGTTCGTCCGAGTTCAGTTCGTTCGATAAAAACAATAATATTTAGAATTTTATTTTAAATTTTTTAATTTTCAAATTATTATATTAATTTGTTATACAATATTATATATATAATTACCGAACTGTTCGTGTTCGGTTCGGTTCGGTATGTTCGCAAACAGTTCGTGTTCGGTTCGGTTCATTACCGAACTCGAGTTCGGACAAGAAAAATTATCCGATAAGCTTACCGAACATTGTTCGATTCGTTAAGAATTTGTTCGTGTTCGTTAAAACTTCGTCCGAGTTCGGTTCGTTAGAATACTTTTCATTTTTTTTCAATTCTGTAGTTATTACTCCCTCTGTCCCATCAATTTATTTACAATTTCCTTTTTGGGACGTCTCACCAATTCTATATATATTACTCAAAATAGTAACTTTTAACAATAAAATATATTATTACATCCACTACTTCACTTCACTTTTTCAATACTTTACATTATTACAACCACTACTTCACTTATTTTAACAATAAAATCACTATTACATCCATTACTTAATTTATTTTAACAATATTACATTCATTATCCTTGGTCTCCGTGCTCAGCCCCAAAGAAACAACCGGGACAGAGGGAGTATAACACATTCTACTCTAAATGTGTTAAGTAAAATAATAAAATATTATATTGTCAAATATTGCCAACTTAAATATACATGGATGGATGAGTCATACGGCCACGCAGCACCAAAATAGAAGTGCGATGCGATCATACTTGGATGGTCTAGAAAGCACAACTACATGTCTATTTCATCGAGAACATATTCATAAGTTCCAATTGCTGGACCACTATAATAATCTTTTAAATACAAGTTTTCTTTATTTATTCGAGGTCTGGTTTTCTTGATTTCTAGACGAGACTATTTCTAAACATTGCCCCTCAGCAAACTAACCAACAGTTGTTTCTAGTTCCAGCATACAGATATAATTGCTCCATAAATATTTGAGGCAGCTAAGAAGGGCTGCTAACAGAACAAGACCAAGCATCATCATATCTTGACTTTGTAGAAGACCATTCTATAAAACAGAAAAGCATTCAATGCAAAACTGTAGTAATTTATAGCAGTTCGGATATAAGTTTAGGTTTGAAGTCTTCAATAAGGTTTCAATCTAAACAATAAACGAGCTCCGGACTAGAACTGATTACCAGTCACAAAATACGACTGGAAAAAATCTAAACAGGAAAATGAATCACAAACGAAAATATAAGATGCTAACTAAATGAAATGCCATTTCGTTTAATAGTAGACATAGTACTCATACCAGGTACTAGTAGGAAACTGGATATTTTGCAGATATGTGAGCTTGCCGTCGGTGTCCACTATGCAGGGATCAGGGATGTACCATATTCAATTAGTTGATACTAAATCAGCCAGATTCTTCAGAATCACTTCTTTCAGGTTCCTCAGCATTTCCAACCTGAGCAAGTACAGGTGCTGCCTTTTTATTTGTATTGCGAACACTTCCATATCTTGCTCAGTCACTTCAACATTTAAAGCACTAGCTTCGTCAAAGAATATTGCAAACCAAGAATGTGAATGTATTGACACTGCAACGTCTCTAAACTAACTACTTATTAGGGCGTTTGGATCACAATAATATAGTAAGGCGGGTAATTAGCAGAAAATAAATGGAAGGCAGTTAAATTTTGGTGTGTGTCTTCAACACATAGTTGATATACTGTTGTTAGCTTTCACATTATAACTTGTTAAAGGTTCATCAACTAAATCTTGCTTATGTACAAGAAACACATGTAATGCTAGACAAATATAAAATGATCTAATAGAGCAAGGATATCAGCAGTTCCACCATTCTTCATTTCACACAGATCTTTGTCTATACGTTTCACAAGTTCAGGCTGCATGTTTGAAGAACAAGAATTAGCAGGGTCCTGTGTACCATGTGGTATATAATATGCATTTGTCAATTGTTAAAAGAGCATAATGAGCAATGGCTACAAATATAAACGCTCCATCTAAAAAAACCCACACAACCCTGAAAAAGGGAAAATAATTAAGAGCAGAATTCCATTGATTACATCATGACTCGTACATTTAGATCAGGCTCTCTCCGAGATCTTCGTCTTCGAGCATCTCACATGGGAGGGGTAAGGCCATGCCGGTAATCCACTGCGTCTGGAGCAGAATAGCCCTCTTCTCTGACCATAATCATCTGTCAACCCCAAAGATGTGAGCTTTTTTCACATTAGAAGTAAACATCAGCCAAAAAGGTTTTCAAAGAAAGATTAGCAATCTACTTGACCAATGTCTAGTATTAATTAGCACACTGTCATCGCAAGTCTTGTATGATTCCACAATGGCAGGAAGATCCAAGAGTGAAGCAGGAAAGTGATCATTGCCGATGGCAAATGTGGCACTCCTCCCATCATCGGAAACACAAACAGTGGTAAATAGTAATAACAATAAAGGACGTACGGTCAAAACCAGTGTTCTGCAAATCATAAGATTTCTGAAGTGTTCATGTGATTTTTTATGCAGAGCTCAACCATCAAAACTGATTATGTGACTACACGCTATGCATGCGACTAATAGTAATCTTTAGGGAGGAGGGCTGGAGAAGAAACTAAACAAAATACGTCCCTGATTACAGTTTATACAATAGGCTAAGAGGTGCAATCTATATGTCAACGAACGCGAAAGTCACAATTAGAGGTGTAAATGTATAAGCTATTCGAGCTCTCGACTCATAGAAAATTCGAATTCAAACTCGACAAAAATCAAGCTCGGAATTCGAACTCGACAATAATCAAGCCAAGCTCGAGCTATTCTGCCAACGTTGAGCTTCAAATTAATCAGCAAGAGCCTAAATGAGCTTTAAATATTTTACTATTTATTTATCATAAAATATTTTCTTATAAGATTTATATTTAAAACCGTAATGTATTTTACATATATATATTATCTAGTTGAGCTCGAGTCGAACTTATCATATGTAGGGCTGGCAATTTTGGACCCACGACACGAACCCGACACGAACCCAACCCGCATGGGTCGGGTTCGGGTTTGCATTTTTCGGGTTCGGGTCGGTTTCGGGTTGACCCAAAACTGACCCGGAAAAATCGGGTTGGGTTCGGGTCGGGTTCGGGTAACCCGAAACTGACCCGAATATACATATATATATAATTATTTTTAATATATCTAATTATTTTTAATATATATATATATATATTTAATATATTTTTTTATATATTTTTAATATAAATATATTTTTTAATGTATATAATTATTTTTAATATATATATATATATTTATTTAATATATATAAATATATATATTTTTTAATATATATATATATAATTATTTTCGGGTCGGGTTACCCGAAACCCACCCGAAACCCATTCGTGTCGGGTTCGGGTTGAGTACCTGTACCCGAAACCCATTTCGGGTCGGGTTCGGGTTGAGTACCTGTACCCGAAACCCACTGTTGACCCGACCCGAACCGAAACCCGAAATTGCCAGCCCTAATCATATGCGAACCTTTGTCAATAGCTTTGGAGTCGAGCTTGAGCACGTTATACCTTTGTTGTGTTAGGCACCGGCGATACTAATGTTTTTTTTTCAAACTCACCAACCTCACTACCTACCCCCCCCCCCCACCTACTACCCCCCCCTATAAATACCCCTCTCCCCTTCATTCTAAAAACACACCAAAATCTCTTCTTCCTCTCATACTTCTTAGTATATATAGCTGCTAGATAGTCCGTCTAGTAGGAAACTTACCTTGTGGTAGTTTCAAGCAGGTCAGGATAGGGGGCCCTCGTGCTACTCTATTCTTTCGTTTCGAGGGAGTTTGTGTGAGTGTCAGGCTGCAGCCATCGGAATCTATCCCGCTGCAGCATTAGGAGTTCGTCCAGCTGTTGTAGTTGCTACAAAGGGAGTTCGTCCAGGTTATCCGGTCCAGTACCGAAGGAGTAGTGAATCGCTGTATTTCTATTCAGTTGTGCCTCAAGTTTTACTTCGTAAACTTGAGAGAGAATATTGTAACCATTATTATCATTATAGTGGAAACATTCGGAGTTGGTCCCGTGGTTTTTACCTCTTTGGCTTAAGGGGGTTTTCCACGTATAAATCTTGGTGTTCATCTGTCAATATCTGTTATTATTATTGACTGTTATAATCTCCGTATTTAATTTACGCAAAGACGAGAAACGGGAATTCCTAACAGTTGGTATTAGAGCTGGGGCCCACGTTGTTGGTGTCTAGGAAAGTGCTTTGTGCGCAGTGGTTACTTGATAAAGCGCCGTATTAATACGGAAGGCTCCCCAAACACATCCACTTTCCTGGCCAACTTGTGTGGTTCTAAGTAAGATTCCCATAGTCTTTGGTAAATTAAAATGGATGATTCTTCCAGTGTAATGGTAAGCGTAACAGCTTCAAATTATCCGATGTGGAAAAGCAGAATAAAGGATTTGCTTTATAGTAAGAACTTGTTTGATCCGGTGGAGCTGAAAGGAGTCAAACCTACAGCAAAGTCTAATGTTGACTGGAAGAAGATGAACATGAAAACTATCAGTCTCATTCGTCGATGGATTGATAATTCGGAGTATCATCATGTCTCTGAAGAAGAAGACGCTTATACACTTTGGACGACATTAGAGTCTACGTTCCAAGAGAAAAGTTCACAAAATGTAACTTTTCTAGTTCGTCAGCTGGTTAACATGAGGTACCAGGATGGGAACAACATGTTAGAGCATATGAGCGAATTCCAAGGGTTGTTAAATCAACTATCAAATATGAAGATGGAGTTTGAACAGAAATTCCAAGCAATATTTCTTCTCAATACTTTACCATCAGGCTGGGATACCCTAGTGGTGACAGTAACTAATGCTGTACCAACTGAGCAACTAACTTTGCGATCAATTAAGCAGAGTATCCTTAGTGAATCCATGAGAATAAAGGTACAAGGAGTCAGCCAAGATTCCCATGCTCTTGTTACTGAGAACAGGGGTAGAAGCAACTACAGGGAGACAAACCGAGGGCGTAGTAAAAGTAGGAATTTTAGGAATTCCGGTGGCAAATCAAATGCCAATATTGAATGCTACTATTTTAAGAAGAAGGGTCATTACAAAAATGATTGTAGGGCCTGGCTCAAGCAACAAAACAATGGTCAGCAAGGGAAACATGCCGAGAAAAGTATAACAGCTGCTATGACAGAAGATGTTGTGATCCTTTCTTTTGGGGAAGAAGAATGCTTACATGTTGATGATCAGAAGGTCGAATGGGTGATAGATACTGGAGTAACGTATCATGCAACACCCACTCAGGAATTCTTTACGACGTACAAGTCAGGGGACTTTGGTACTGTAAGAATGGGTAACTCAGATCAATGACTTTGAAAGATGTCAGGCATGTTCCGGACTTACGGCTCAACTTGATTTCTGGCATGGCGCTAGACAAGCAGGGGTACGTAAATACCTTCAGTGGTGGAAGGTGGAAGCTTACTACGGGTTCGTTGGTGGTTGCAAGAGGTTCCACTTGTGGCTCTTTATACAAGACACAAGTGACGATGTGTTCAAATGAGTTGAATACAGTTGAAGATGAAGCTTCAGCAAGTTTGTGGCACAAGAGGCTTGGTCACATGAGCGAGAAAGGCCTGCAGATTCTAGCAAAGAAATCCCTCATTCCATTTGCTAAAGGAACTGCATTGCAGCCGTGCGAATATTGTTTATTCGGGAAACAACATAGAGTATCTTTTAGCAGTCCATTGAAGAAAAAGTCGGAGCTGTTAGAAAGAGTTTATTCTGATGTATGTGGTCCGTTTGAGGTGGATACCTTAGGCGGAAATAGGTACTTTGTTACCTTCATTGATGAAGCATCTCGAAAGGTGTGGGTTGAGATACTCAAATCCAAAGATCAAGTGTTTAAGTACTTCCAGAAGTTTCATGCCATGGTTGAAAGATCAACAGGGAAACAACTGAAGTGCCTTCGTAGTGACAACGGGGGGGGGGGGGGGGAGTACACTTCAAAAGAGTTTCAAGAGTACCTTACAAAGCATGGTATCGGGCATGAAAGAATAGTTCCTGGTACCCCACAACAGAATGGCGTTGCGGAAAGAATGAACCGCACCATTGCTGAACGAGTTAGATGCATGTTGAAAATGTCTAAATTGCCAAAGTCATTTAGGGGATAAGCTGTAAGAACAGCTTGCTACTTGATCAATCGATCTCCATCGGCACCTCTGAATTTTGAGATTCCAGAGAAGATCTGGTTTGGAAAGGATGTTTCCTATTCCTACTTACGGGTGTTTGGATGCAAGGCTTTTGCACACATCCCAAAGGAGCATAGAACAAAGCTTGAAGATAAAACGACTCCGTGTATTCTCGTTGGCTACGGGGATCTAGAGTTCGGGTATCGGTTGTGGAATCCTGAATCAAAGAAGATATTCAGGAGCAGAGATGTGGTTTTCCATGAGTCTCAAAATTATGAGAATTTTGGGAGCACTCAACAACCAAGGCAAGCTAGAACTCTAGATACATTAGAAGATGATGGAGATGATATGGTAGATGATGAGGCTACTGAGCAGGGGGAGCTACCGCCTCAGCCTGAATCTGAAGAAACTCAGCCACGACGTTCTACGAGAGAACAGATACCATCAGGAAGATATCTTTCATCCGAGTATATCTTAATTGCTGATGAGGGGGAGCCCGAGACCTTTGAGGAAGTCAAGACTCATAAAGAAAGCAATTGCTGGTTGAAAGCAATGCAAGAGGAGATGGATTCTTTAAACAAGAATGAAACTTATGAGTTGACTACACTTCCGAGAGGACGGAAGGCTTTGAGGAACAAATGGGTCTTCAAAGTAAAAAGGGATGATGAAAAGCTTGTAAAGTATAAAGCACGCTTGGTGGTTAAAGGCTTTGCACAGAAGGAAGGCATTGATTTCGATGAAATCTTTTCTCCGGTTGTAAAGATGACATCAATCCGAACAGTTCTCGGATTAGCGGCTAGCATGGATCTTGAGCTTGAGCAGTTAGATGTGAAAACTGCATTCCTTCATGGAGATTTGAAGGAAGAGATCTACATGCATCAGCCAGAAGGATTTGAAGTGAAAGGGAATGAGCACATGGTTTGTAAACTCAAGAAGATTTATACGGGCTTAAGCAAGCGCCAAGACAGTGGTACAAAAAGTTTGATTCATTCATGAGGAATCATAAGTTCAAGAGAACTGCATCCGATCACTGTGCTTATGTGCAAAGATTTCCTAACGGTAACTTCATTATCCTGCTACTTTATGTTGATGATATGTTATTGGTCGGTCAAGATGCTAACATGATCCGCAAGCTGAAAGAAGATTTGTCCAAGTTCTTTGATATGAAAGATTTGGGTCCAGCAAAACAAATCCTAGGGATGAAGATTGTTCGTGACAGAACAACTCGGAGGTTGTGGCTTTCACAACAGGGATATATTGAACGGGTATTGAAAAGGTTCAATATGGATGATGCTAAACCAGTTAGCATACCATTGGCGGGACATTTTAAACTGGATAAGAAAATGTGTCCGTCAACAGACAAGGAGAAGGAGGATATGGAGGAAGTTCCCTACTCATCCGCAGTGGGGAGTCTTATGTATGCATTGGTTTGTACAAGACCAGATATTGCTCATGCTGTTGGAGTTGTGAGTAGATATCTGTCAAATCCAGGAAGAAAGCATTGGGAAGCAGTTAAGTGGATTCTCAGATATCTCAAGGGCACTTCCGGGTTATGCTTGAAGTATGGACACGGTGAACCAGTCTTGGAAGGTTTTACAGATGCTGACATGGCAGGACATCCAGATGGGATGAAGTCCACGTCAGGGATGCTTTTCACTTTTGCGGGGGGAGCTGTAGCATGGCAGTCCAAGTTGCAAAAGTGTGTTGCGTTGTCAACAACTGAATCAGAGTATATTGCTGCTTGTGAAGCAGGCAAAGAGCTGGTTTGGTTAAAGCGGTTTCTCCAAGAATTGGGTCAGAAGCAAAATAACTTTGAGTTGTATTGTGATAGCCAGAGTGCTATTGACTTGAGCAAGAATGCTACTTGTCACAGTCGTACTAAGCATATTAATGTACGCTACCATTGGCTACGAGAACAGGTTGAAGATGGGGTGATACAGATAGAGAAGATACACACGGATAAGAATCCGTCTGATATGATGACGAAGGTCGTTCCACGGGAAAAGTTGGAGTTGTGCAAGCGGGGTGCAGGTATGGAGTGCAAGTGATTAAACTGTGAGTTTGAAAAGAGGGGGAGATTGTTAGGCACCGGCCTAATACTAATGTTTTTTTTTCAAACTCACCAACCTCACTACCTACCCCCCCACCTACTACCCTCCCTCCTATAAATACCCCTCTCCCCTTCATTCTAAAAACACACCAAAATCTCTTCTTCCTCTCATACTTCTTAGTATATATAGCTGCTAGATAGTTTGTCTAGTAGGAAACTTACCTTGTGGTAGTTTCAAGCAGGTCAGGATAGGGGGCCCTCGTGCTACTCTATTCTTTCGTTTCTAGGGAGTTTGTGTGAGTGTCAGGCTGCAGCCATCGGAATCTATCCCGCTGCAGCATTAAGAGTTCGTCCAGCTGTTGTAGTTGCTACAAAGGGAGTTCGTCCAGGTTATCCGGTCCAGTACCGAAGGAGTAGTGAATCGCTGTATTTCTATTCAGTTGTGCCTCAAGTTTTACTTCGTAAACTTGAGAGAGAATATTGTAACCATTATTATCATTATAGTGGAAACATTCGGAGTTGGTCCCGTGGTTTTTACCTCTTTGGCTTAAGGGGGTTTTCCACGTATAAATCTTGGTGTTCATCTGTCAATATCTGTTATTATTATTGACTGTTATAATCTCCGTATTTAATTTACGCAAAGACGAGAAACGGAAATTCCTAACATGTTGAACTTAGCTTCAAACTTGGAAATTCTGAAGCCAGCCCTAACCTTTTACTCGACTCGATTCGGTTCAGTTCAATTACACTATTTGTCCCAATTCTCGTGCCATTTCCACAATTGTAGATGTACTCTTAAGAGCATCTCTAAGAGACTCCTATATTCACTCTTAAAAATAATATAAATAAATGTCAAACTCCAACAATACTCTTTATATTAGCTCTTTATTTATAATCTATCCATAAATCAACCTCACTATAACCAAAAGTTCTGCAAGGATTGGTGAACATGAATATTTTATTATTAAAACATAAGTTAAGAGCTACTAGTGACTCTTAGAAATGAGGAGAGAGAAGAAGCTCTTAGTGTTTTTAAGAGCCACTAAGAATCTCTTGGAACATTATTTTTATTCTCTCTCCTCACTTTTTGAGTTAAGAGCTAGAGTAGAGAGCCTCTTGGAGATGCTCTAAGTAAACCATCAAACCATCATCCTACAACAATCTCTCATAAGTCATATCCCAACATTACTTATCTAGTTATAGTTTTTTTTAATGCCAAATAGTTATAGTTTCTCTTACTAGTTACCTATCTAACAAAAAAAACCTATGGGGGCATCAAACCATTGCACTCAGCCACTCAAAGTGTTCCAAATTAGGAAACTCAACCAAGGTTTATACAACAAAATACATGCCAAAAACTATTAAATTTGCAACAAGAAAGCAACTTTTACCTTATCAAAATCCTGCCCTCTATGCAAAGACTAGGGGTGTGCATTCGGTTAACCAAAACCGAAACCGAATTTTTTTTTCGGTTAACCGAAACCGAATTTAAGGGAAAATCTCTACCGAAAACCGAACCAAAATTAGTTCGGTTTTAAACCGAACCGAACTTTATTTTTTCGGTTTTAACCGAAAACCGAAATTGATAACCGAAATTTTAAAAAAGCTGATGGAAATTGCAGAAAATTTGAAAAAACATCCCTATTTATAAGTTATCAGTTCAGTGATACACAACCACAAGTCAGAATCACTGGATAGTTACAATACAATGAAATGGTAAAATTACAAGGCCAGGAGTTTACAAAACACTTAAAATTGAAACATTCAGTCAGGGATTACAAATTAAATTTGAAATGGTAAAACAATATTGCCTCTGATTATTTAAGAACAACAAGTTAATGAACCAGGTTGCTTAACATGTCCTGCTACATGCTCACAGAAATGCACATTTAGCAAAGCACATTTATCAAGAATGCATATAAGAAAGACAGAAACTAGAGGTCCAGAACTAGAAGTACTATGCAGTGAACAATAAGGACCACTGGACCAGCATATGCAAACCAGCAGTAGACACATAATATTCTGTTTAAAATATTTCGGTTTTGTTCGGTTTTTTTCGGTTAACCGAGGTAAAAAACCGAAACACCGAAAACCGAACTTTTGGAATTTTCTCTACCGAAAACCGAACCGAATTATATAAATCGGTTAACCGAACCGAATTTTTTCGGTTTTTTTTTTCGGTTATTCGGTTAACCGAACCGAATGCACACCCCTAGCAAAGACAACTCGGGAGGAACGCAAGAGCTTAGACTTTAGCCTTTACAATAAAAATTACCAACTCCCTTCAAAGTTATATATCCCTGCTTTTATATTTATATTTAAAACATAGTCTATCCATATTATTAAACTCACTCCTTCCAATTACATAACCCAAATGTATAAATGAAGTCCTAAATCTAAAAGCCGAGCTTTCACACTCTAATGAAATGTCAATTTATGAAGACAGAGCTCCACCAGTAAATCACTAAAAAGAAATCTATAGATATTACTCAAACTAATGGTCCTCTAATGAAATGTCATGGAGACACAGTTTAGCCAATAAATCAATAAAAAGAAAATCATAAATATTATTCCAAATATTTTAAAAGGGGTGATGTCTAATACACACTTTTTAACATTATTTGTCCAATTTGACTCCAGGCCACTACCAATAGCAAACCACTTAAAAATTCATAAGTATTGAGCTATACATGCTTATAGCCCAGCAAAAATAAGAATTCAAACTAAATAGTGGATCAAGACATCAAGTAAAACAAGTTCACATAATATCATAGTTCAAAATTCATAGATTATACTTCATTCAAAATTTAAATACATACAAATAAATTAATTACAAAATTCATAAAAATAACGAATACCAAGTGACACGATATCATATATTTAAAATTTGTCAATAATGCGCCCTGTTGATGAGAGGATTTCGTAACAACTTGCTGAGAGGTTTACGGGTAGTTGTATAGGCTAGCGATCAACTGTTCTGTGAAAAGGTTTGGGTTGTGTTTGTGGGGGTTGAGCTGTGCTCAAGGGTGTCTCCAATAATCTCAAGTGCCTTTAGAGAAAATCAGAGAACTTAATGCGTCTTACCCCTGAGGTGCCTACGTACCCCTGTATATATAGGGATCAAGCTCACGTAGTTCTAATATGATTCTGTCTCTTACTGGAATAGCTGTATTCGGTCACCTAGTTCGTGTAGGACTCAGGTTCCTTTAGAGCCTTCCACGAACTAGTTGGCTAAGTAGAGCACAAACTCGAGTTCGTACCCTACTATAATTCTCTCATTGATCAGAGATAATTCTAGGATCATCTGCGCCTTAGAATTATACTCCAATATCAATTCGTTTATCTGTTCTAGATGGCTTCTAGAACCTTCTGTTGGCAACTCGTAGGAACCTGGTACTCAGGAACCTCTGTCTAGGAACCTGGTACTCAGGAACCTCCTTATTTCGGGACATATTGCTTAGGGACCTCATTATAGGTACTTGTACCTGCACAAATAACAAACTGGTTAGACTGGATAGCTCTTCACATGCCCTTGGCATCTCTATGGCTGTTGCTATGCTAACTCGAACTCTTCTGCTGGGAGGAACCTGGTCTTCTAATACTCAGCCCAGCTTCCTGACCATTGGGAACCTCCTGATACTCATACTTCCTTAGTCATTTCTTCTATCTGATCTTCATAACTCGTACTAGATCAATCTTCTGGCTCGTATGGATCGAACCCTATAGCTTAATGGGCCTAAATCTAGCCCATGGAGATTTTGGGCACAACAAGTACCCCCCGGTTCCTTGAAATCATGTAATGTGAAAGGAACCTATTCTAATTCTACGATCAAAAGTTCAATGCTAAACCGTTCTAGTAACAATACCTTGCTTCAACATTTTATATCCAAGCCTATATGAGCTAACTCGGCATAGGAAACAGGACATAGAATATTTTCAGCTTAATATAATCTTGAGTAAGCTTCCTTCGTACCAAGGAACCTGTTATCTTGCTATTTTCTTCTTCAGATCGCAGCTCTCGAAATCTACTCTATGTTTGCATTTAGCTCCCCAGGGAGTCTAACTTGTCACTCAACTCCACGTCTCTTTAAATTTAATAATTTAAGAGGGGATAATGGTTGGTAAGCAGGAGATAATTCGAAATTCAAATTCAAACTTATCACTTACCGGTGCTGCAGTTAATGCGTGAGTTCCCTAGTTCACACGCCTCTCACGCGTGTACCTCTTCGTTTTACCGCTCCAGTAATGCTCTGCCACGTGTACGGGGCTGTTTCATTTACCTTGACTATTTAATTGCCATCTCACCCCCTCAGGTTCATTTTTACCTTTACCAAATTCTTGCAAAAAACCCTTGGAGAGAGAAGAAGAAGACCGACGATCCTCCGCTCAATTCAACTTGTTCTTCGCCGTCCTCTTCGATTCAAGGTACGATTCTGGTTCATTTTTCTCTGTTCTTTCATAATCTTGACTTCATTTCGTACTATCTGCACTTTTATGTCTTGCATGCCGATGTTCATCTTTTCTGATGTATTCATACGTTTTTAATTTGCGTAATTCCCATTGAGATCTCCTATAAAATTTCCTGCTTGTTAATGCATAACTATTTGAGCATCTCAAAACCTTAGTATCTCTCTTAGGTTCCTGACCCTTCTTTGCCTGTCTTTGCAGATGTCTTCTGATTCAACACATTCAGACCACCATTCTTTGATAAACCCTGCTTTTACCAAATCAGTCAGCAATAGGACCAGGTCTAAAATCTCTATCCCAGATTTAGGTGAGCCTCAAAACATCCTTATTAGACTTCCGACTAAACAAAATAGAACTATAAACTCCCCTAATTTCATTGACTTAGGAGACGATTGGCCTTCTGACGAAGAAGAAGTGTCAAAGCCTGATCAGAAAGTACTCCCTGAACCTGATTTTGACAATGAGATAAATGTCGAGAGAGAGTCATATAAACAAGAGATTGTGCCTTTCTGTGAGAAAGTTGATTCGTCCATGACTTCAGCTAGGTTAGAGAAGTTGTGGGAAGAATGTGTCCGTCCAACCTGTCCAATCATTGTTCCAGAACCTGGTGAGAGGGCTCACAGGTTCGACACTAAAGTTCCTGAACGTGATATTCCTGATGCCGTGACCTCTGCCGCTTTTTTTAGAGTGGGTGTCTACTTCCCCCTCCATCCTTTTTTGCAAGAAGTTCTCGACTTTTACGGCTTATCCCCTCTCCAACTGACTCCCAATTCCTATAGGCTAGCCATGAGCACATATATTCTGTACTCCAGTCTGTTCACCACTCCTTTATCTGCACCTGAGTTAGGTTATTTCTTCAGATTGAAAGATACTGGAAAGGGTTCCGGTTGTTTTTATCTAACCGCCTGGCCTTGTCATCAAGGTCAGTGCATAAAAAGCATTAAACAAAACTTTGACCAATGGCAGGAGCAATTTCTTTATTGCTATGACTGTCCCCCTGTCCGTTTCCAATTCAATCGTCGTCCTCATGTTCCCAAACAAACATTTCTTTCTGGAGTCTGCCTTCAAAGAGCTGAAGAGGCTTTGAAACATTCTTCATCCCTTAGGGATTGTATGATTCTATTAACACCTGAGAATCTCGTCACCCTAGGTTTTCTCCCTGCTTCCCCTGGTAATGCTTTATTTTATTTGTCTTTACTGCATTCCTGTAACTATGTTCATTTATCTCATGCTCTTTGTCTATCCTGACTTATTTTCTGACTCTGTATTCACAGGTATGGCTCCCAAGGTTCCTTCTTTCGTAAAAAGATCCAAGAACATTGACGAGATCTTCAAGGTTGAAGATAAGGAGGTTCCGCTTGCTGCAACTCCTATCAACCAAGTTCCCACTCCAGCTTCAGTCCAGCCATCTGGTTCCTCCAAGCGTAAGCTAGCTCAGACTACACTTGATCTCTCTGGAAGCTCCCAAACCAGGTCCATGAAAAAAGGGAAAGCTGTGAAGATTGAATCGGCTGTGGCACAGAATCAATTCAAAGACTTGATTGACACACACGTGCTTCCAGAAGCGGTTGCCAGCTGGGCTAAAATGGATACCACCGAAGATATGCATGCCATGAGGTTCTCGGCTGCCCAAAATGCTTTCTTTACTCTCCGCTTTTGCGATGATATTGCTGAGAAAACTCAATATGATCTCCGGTTACAAAGAGAAGTTTCAAGGTTGAAAGAAGAGTTGACTGCTATGGAAGGTAAGATGAACATAGCCACTGCTGCTGTTCGAAAAGCAAAAACCGTCGAGACCTCACTGAAGAATAGCAGGGATGAGCTTCAGGGACAGGTGAAGAGTTTGCAGGATGAGAAATTGTCCATGCTAGAGAAAATCAATGAACTAAAAACTCAGGTTGATGCTTTAAATGCTGCTGCCGCTACTGTCAAATCATCCATGCTCGTCCAGGAGAAAGCTAGGTAGGATGAAGGTTATGACGAAGGCATTCGTGACTACATGAGGTCCATGTGGGAGAAAATGCCCGAGCTAAACTGGTCTCTCCTAGGCGAGGACGTAGTGGGGATGATCAAGGAATTTGAGAATGAAGCTACTGCTGCAACCTCTGTACCTCCCGTGGAAACGGTTGAGAGGTCTCCAGGTGCCAACCCTGAGACTGCAGAGGTTCCTGCTCCTGAAGTTGTTCAGCCTATCCCTCCAACTCCTCCTGTTGCCACCAAGGATTCCGATGAAGTTCCTCCTTCATAAACTCAACAAAATCCTTTAAAAGCTTTTATAATATGATAACTTTTGATGAGGTCGCGGGCTCCTCGTAACGCCTCGCAAGATGTAATTCTAAATTTTGTTTCCATGGCCTTCACGCCAATAACTCTTTTATGCTGGTTTCCCGGGTCTTTGGGCCTATAACCCTTTATGGTTTTTTATGACAATTATCTGCTTTTGCTACATATCTATATCACATATTTGTACTTATATGCTTCCATCATTGTATCTTGCCTTTATTCCCCCTAGCAATTACTTAGTGTCCATACTTGTGCATTCAAGCTTACGTGGGCTAGCCCTTTGTAAGAAACAGAATATACTCGTACTTTCACTTTAAAATTTCCTGAAATAAAAGGCCATCAAATCGCAACAACTTACTTGTAAGCTTAAACACGTCTTTTCCAATGCTTCACTCAACATTTTCAGAGTCGCTTTCTGAACTAAAACCCTTTCTGATAACCTTAGATCCTAAATAGTTTGACCAGGTTCCTCGACCATTAAACCTGCAAAATAAACATAAAACAAAAACTAGTTAAGGTTAGTAAAATATCTCTTGTTTAATTCGGGTCATCTTTTGGAAAGGTTGCCTGCTTGGCTCCCAATCCTAATCTCTGGGTCCCAACATGCCTCGAGGCATGTTGGTTCCTTTTTGTGCCTCGAGGCGATTCTAGGAACCTGTGTGCCATTCTAGGAGTCCACACAGATTCCTCTTCTTCATGTGTCAGTCTAGACATCTTATGAAGGTAAATGCTAAGGATTCTATCCCTTCTTCCCATGTGCCAAAGACGGTTCCACATGAGGGAGAGCTTATTAGGCTTCTCTTTAAGAACAAGTGTGCCGGTCTAGGCTCCACACAGGTTCCTTTAGGTGCCTTTTGTCAGAACTTTAGGTGCCTTTTGTCAGGACTTTAGTTCACGTGCTCAAGGAACTTGAGGCTTTTGGCAACAATGTCGTGCTCAGTCAGCTGAGGCTTTTCAATCACATTTGCTCAGGAAGCTACCTGAGGCTTTTCTCGATGCCCAGGAAGCTACCTAGGACTTTGCTCGATGCCCAGGAAGCTACCTAGGACTTTTTCTTGATGCGTGCTCCGGAAGCTACCCAAGGCTTAATTCATACTCAGGAAACTACCTGAGGCTTTGGTTCAAGTCAGTCATTCTCAATTTGCATACTTTGTCGAATCACATTCATACTTTCAATGCTACAGGGACCTGTAAGTCAGGGTGACCTGCAAATACAATACAATGCTACAGGAACCTGTTAGCCTAGGTAACCTGCAAATACTGTCAATACTACAGGAACCTGTTAGTCAAGGTAACTTGTTTCAAAATACAAGTACTAAAGCTAGCACTTAAAAAGTTTCAAATTGGCATATGAAATATCAAATCATAGCATGCACAATACTGTCTAAGTAGGAATACTACCCCCAGTTCTTTTTGGTAATTATTGTTACGTAAAAGATCTATTAAGGAGCTATAGCTGCAAAGAATGCACTCAAAATATTCAACGTAGAGCTATCTATCGCTCAATACTTTAAAAAGAAATCGTCTTGCAAGTAGGGAGGTTCACATCAAGTACCCCCCCGAGTACATGCATAATTAAATACTGAAATCAAAATGCTGGTCAGCTATAACTTATAAGCTGCCTTTATTCTTGGGCTGAAAGAGCCTTACTTTTCCTAAGAAAAACACATAAAAGAGTTACTGATAATACTTCTTGAGATGTTCTGCATTCCAAGCTCTCGGAATGAGGTTCCCATCCATATCCATCAAGTGGTAGGTTCCTTCCCAAATTGCTGACTTTATCTGGTAAGGTCCCTCACAATTCGCTCCAGAAGCTCCATGTGCCAGAACCCTGGTATTTGGCATGACTTTTCTCAGAACTAGGTCTCCAACTTTAAAAGGTCTTGCCTTCACCTTTTTGTTGTAATACCTTCGAACTCTCTGTTGATATGCTGCTAACTTCACTTGCGAATCTGCTCTCAACTCTTCGACCATGTCCAAATACAGTCTATGATTGACCTCATTGTTCTCGGGGTCAAAATACTTTCTTCTCAGGGAACCTGTTCTAACTTCCACAGGTACCATAGCTTCACAACCATAAGCGAGAGTAAAAGGAGACTCACCATTTGTAGTTCTAGGCGTGGTGTTATACGACCACAAGACTCCAGGAAGCTCCTCTGGCCAGCATCCTTTCTTATCTTCAAGCCTTGTCTTCAAAGTATGCTTGATAATCTTGTTCACCGCTTCAGTCTGTCCATTACTCTGTGGATAGTACACTGCTGAAAATGCCTTCTGAATTCCAAATTGCTCACACAACCCTCTAAGCTCTTTACTATCAAACTACTTCCCGTTGTCAGAAATCAGCTTCTGCGGAATACCAAACCTGTGATAGAGTATATTTTTATATATATTTTAGATGATTTTATTCTCATATTTATTGTGTTTTGCATTGATTTGGATTTGGATTTAATATATTTGATTGTTTTATTGTAGGAAATAAAGAATTCATGACTTGGAAGGATTTGGAGCAAAAAGAGCTATTTTGGAGATAAAATAGGAGAAAATTCGTATTATTGGGCTACACGGGCTGTGCTACACTGTTTGGGCCATATCTTGAGTTCCAGAAGTCAGAATTTGACGATCTTACTGTCCACGCGAAGCTTGTGGAATTATCTTTAATTCAGAGGTGGTCCAGTAAGCAAAATCCAACTAGAAGAGCCCAGAAACAGAGGAGAAAAAGAAGTGACGAATTTTACAAGAAAATCCTATTCAATTATGGATATCTTTTTGTAAATTGATTAGAATATTAAAAATACTTTTATTAGGAGATAGATATCAGATTTTATTAAGGAGTTTTATTGTTCGCTATTTTCTCTACGCAAGTATACGCAGTCCAAAAGCAATATAGGGAAATAAGGATCGTTCCCACGAAGACTCGGTTATTTTAGTAAATATGTCTATTCAACAATGTTTGGTTAATTATAGAAGCATGAACGAACTAAAATGGTTTATTTGCAGATAACAATTAACTAATGAAGTAACGGCTAATTTGTTTAAAATAATATGATAGAGGCATGGGGTCCTAATTTCATGAATGTTTTAGCTCTATTAACTATCAAGAATTAATGTGTTACAATTGTTAAGAATGCTAGCGGGAACACGACACTAATATGAGCCATCTTTCAATTAACTCACACCATTCCAAATAAACATCCACAAAAGAGATAGAAGTTATAAGGGCATCAATTATATCCAATACACTATATGTCTATGTGAATAGGTGATACAATCGATTTAATCACAAGTTCCGCAATTAACTACATAGGGGAATAACGTTCTTTCGAAACTATAATCCGAAATGCGGAGAAGCCGACATACCTATGCTAGCATGGCAAATCCTAAATCTCTAAATCCACTTTCGCAATCATTAGAGATTTGGCACAATAGATGTTAGCTATTCACCTATATTCAATTAAAACAACCATGCAAGGCAATCTTATATAGAAATTGTAAACACAAATTATCTATCAAATTAACATGAGCATTAACAATTCATTACATTAGAACCCCATGAAAGTGTTTAGTTCATAATTGAACTAGGCACCTTCATGGGATTAAATAAAATCATGGATGAAAATTTCCTAAATTAAATAAGAAATTACGAGAGTTAGAAAATTGAACCGAAATTGTTTCCACTGAATGAGATGAGTGCTCCAATTAATATCCTTCCAATCTTCAATCGATATATAACATATACTGAAATTTAAGAAAATTTAAGTATATAAATATAAAAATAATATTACTAAAAATTGAAATGTATAAAAAAAATAAAACTGAAATAAAAATAATATTACTAAAAATTAAAGTGTTTAAAAATAAAACTGAAATAAAAATAAAATTACTAAAATTTAAAATATATAGAATAAAACTGAAATTAAAATTTAAATAAAACTGAAAATAAAATTTTTGAAATAAAAAATAAAATTATGAAATTCAAATTATAAAAATAAAACTGGAATTAAAACTGAATTTTAAAATGTATATAATAAAAATAAAAATTACAATTGGAACTGTATTTCAAGAAAATAGAACAGAAATTTAGAATGGAGAGAGCAAAAATGAAGAACAAGCTGTGTGTTTTTCAAGTGTGCCGGAGGTCTTTTTCTAACATTCTAAAATAATCTATTTATAGGCTAAAATTTGATCTATAAGCATCATTGCTTACATCATTTATTTTTTCTTAAAGTCTAGCCATCCTTTGACAATTTTCTGAAGCTTTTTTTTTGGAAGAAAATTGTTCAACAAAATCATGCAGCAGCCCTGGTTGAAGAATTTATTCTGCACATTTTTCTGACTTAATCCGGAGCTGAAAACCACTCGTAGGGACCCTGATTTGAGCACCACGCGCTGGCTGATTTAGTTTTCTTCCGGGCGCGTGGACGGAACGCGCCTGTCTGCGCGTGAATACTTGCCGACAGCAACCTGCAACACTATGCATTCTTTTACAATTCGTTGATTATTTAACAAACCCCCCACCAGTGACCAGACTGTTGCATTTTTCTAATAATCAAACAACATCAACCGGCTAAACAATTGTCAATAACTGGGGCCTATTTTGTTTTTATATGAATGGGCTCCGTAGAAATGTTTTTTAACCCGCACAGCTTATAATCTTTAATTAATAAATAATTAATTTAATTCAAAAATTATAAAAATAAATATTTAATATTATTAGATATTTATAAATATAATTTTCTAATTAAATAAAATATTTATTAATATAAATAAATCCTTAAGTCCTAAGCTGCGGCCTTCTGAGGGTCGGAAATCGGACTCCTTTTGCTTAACGAAAAATATATTAATTTCAACCGGGATTCCTGCTTTAAGAATATATCACTTTTCATATTTTTGTGATAATTCTATTTCCTCATTGCTCGTCCAGGTGCAAGCTGCGGTCTACTGAGAATCTGAAAACGGGCTCCTTTTGCTTAACGGAAAATATAACAATTCCAACCGGGTTTCAACTTCAAGAATATATCACTCAGAATTTCTTTATGATAATTCTCTTTCCTCGCAGCTAGTCCACTTGATGATAAAATCCTTGTGATTAAATTCCGAATTTAGGCAAAAATCCACCATTTTTAATCTTTTATCGCCAGGATACCTGAAATTTCGAGTTCTACACAACAAATACCGAAAGAACAAAAACGAATTAAAAGACACCACATACTTAAGGATAAATCACCAATCTAGGCTCAATTAGTGCATAATAAGTGGATATAAAATCCACTTATCACACCCCCAAACTTAAACTGATGCTTGTCCTCAAGCATAACAATATATATTAACTAACTAGCACCACTTCCGTAGGTGATCACGGTTGCATTTGGCATATGCAACAAGCCCTTTAAACCCCTAGGCAGCCCTAGTGGACGAGTTAGGTCTCGTGAGGGCCTATAGCGAATGTACCCACAAAATCCATTTATCAAATGCAACTAACAATGCTATACTACTAATACACACCCCTGCACTTAATTCATCGCATGCCATATCAACTCTAGAATCAAAGTAACTAATGCAATGTCTTGGGGCCTAAAGTGCAAGTTTTCACATAGTCTACTTAATGAACACGCATAAGTTCTCAGAAGTTCATGTCAAATGCAAGAATAAGTTGGTAACCATGCTAAGCCTACAAGAGCACATCTTTGAGCGAAAACTTGGGATCTCATATGCAAAACAAGCAATAACTCACCTTTCACTCTCAAAAGCATATTCACTCAAAATCAAGGCTAAGTGTATCACTCCATTCCATCAAAATCATAATTATGCTTGACATTTGGTATCAATCTAACTCTTAACACAACATACATCAATGATGATAATCAAAAGGTCTTAATTCGGGTTATAATGGGGCTAGGGACAAGGTATGACAAATAAGGCCACAATAGGCGAAATGTCAAAAGCTAGCAAGCGCCAAAATGAAATTGCACACCATATCCTACTTCCCTCCCACATACGAACAAGAAATGCTTGACCAAATGCTTGACTAGTCGACTGAAGAAGGATCATACAAACACAAAGCATACATATGCTCTCGATTTATTTATTTATTTATTTATTTTTTTATTTTTATTTTGAGAGCTAAATAACACAATATAAACAATAACAATGATCCATGATTTATTACACAAGTCGACTAGCAAGCTAAACAACCCAACACAATATTTCCCCCAAAAACAATGATCAACAAAACTCCTTCCTTTAACGCACCTCAATACCCCCTTAAGCATAATACTAGCCTTTGACAATTAGGTTCAAATTAATATAGGGCCAATACAAGAAAAAGTTTTAGGCAAGTAATGTGGTATGTCACCGAAAAAATAGGCTTAAAGCTCAACGGCTAACTATTGGATCACGTAACATGGTGTGGTAGTTATGGGAAAATATGCGGTTATACCTAAGTGCCTTTATCATCTTAATCATCAATTAATGTCATGCGTTCCAGAAAGACCTCAAACAAACGCTAGCAATGCAAACAATCCGTGGTCACACAAGCAAGCGAATAAAATTTTTGCAAAAAATATGCATTAAGGCTCAAAACTCACTAGGTGTGGATGAACACAATCAATCCCAAGTAACAATCTCTCTAATGCACCTACTTTTATTCAAAGCATGCGAACCAACTCAACTTGCACATATTCATGCTCTTCTAATTACTTATACAGTCAACAAGCTTACTAGCTACACTTTAGTCGTGTATGTGTGTGCATAAGAACAAGGCATGTCACTTCTCAATCCAAAAAGCGTCAACAACATACGACTGTTATCATGCACGGGTGCAAATGCAAACAAAATGATCTACATTATTGACAAAAATTTACAATCTACACAACATGCAATTTTTTTTTTTTTATTTGCATTAATACTACATGAAGAAACTACATGATGAAAAAGATTTATTAAATCCCCCATACCCCTAAACTTGAACAACTCAATGTCCGCATTGAATATAAAGGGAAAGGGTAAGAAAACTCCCCTAGTGGTCCGAGCCGTCACCCTCCTCGGTTGGTGCATCTGGTGGTTCAAAAGCTGCCTGTGCTCCAAACTGATCTGCACACTTGACATAGTACAAAATAAAATCAAACTAAAAAAAAATTGAAAACATCAAACTTATGGGTTGCCTCCCACGAAGCGCTTGTTTATTGTCGCTAGCTTGACTTCACTTTCGCACTTTAATCGGTAGTACCAAGAACCGCGGTTTTTGCTTTGCGATTCACATGTTCACCAAAATATGGCTTCAACCTCTGTCCATTTACTTTGAAAGCTGCTTCCGGTGTTTTATCAAAAATTTCCACTGCACCATGTGGAAACACCGTTTTAACCGTGAATGGTCCTGACCACCTTGACTTAAGTTTCCCTGGAAAAAGTCTGAGACGAGAGTTGAAAAGCAAAACTAACTGCCCTGGTACAAAAGACTTTTGCACCAAACGTCTGTCATGCCATCTCTTGACCTTTTCCTTGTATAACTTGTGATTTTCATAAGCCTGTAGCCGAAACTCATCCAGTTCATTAATCTGAAGCATTCTTTTCTCACCTGCTGCTGCTAAGTCAAAGTTCAACTTCTTCAGCGCCCAATAAGCTTTGTGTTCTAGTTCGGAAGGCAGATGACAAGCCTTGCCATATACTAGCTGAAAAGGTGACGTGCCCAAAGGTGTTTTGTAAGCTGTTCTATAAGCCCAAACAGCTTCATCAAGTTTTAGTGACCAGTCCTTCCTTGAAGGATTCACGACCTTCTCTAGGATCCATTTTATCTCTCTATTGGAAACCTCTGCTTGGCCATTCGTTTGAGGGTGATAGGCCGTAGCAATTCGATGATTTATGTTGTACCTTGCCATCAATGCTGTGAACTTGCGGTTGCAGAAGTGTGATCCTTCGTCACTGATAATTACCCTTGGAGTTCCGAAACGTGTGAAAACTTGCTTATTCAGAAAATTCAGCACCACTTTAGCGTCATTGGTCGGTAAAGCCTTCACCTCGACCCATTTAGAAACATAGTCCACCGCTAGCTAGCAAGATGTACTGATTATTGCATGAAGAAACAAAAGGACCCATGAAATCGATCCCCCACACATCGAAAATCTCCACTTCCAACAGCATATTCAGAGGCATCTCATTCCTCCTAGAGATATTACCAATTCTTTGACATCTATCGCATCTCAACACAAACTGATGCGCATCTTTAAACAATGTTGGCCAATAAAACCCAGCCTGAAGTACTCGAGTGGCTGTCTTCTCTCCAGCATAATGACCTCCGTAAGTGGTAGAATGGTAGTCATGCAAAATACCTTCAACCTCACTAAACGGAATGCACCTCCGAATCACCTGATTAGCTCCCTGTCTGAATAAGAAGGGTTCATCCCATCGGTACCATTTTACATCATGAAGAAACTTCTTTCTTTGAGCATAAGAAAATTCCGACGGGATGACATTGCTTACAAGATAGTTCACAATGTCTGCAAACCATGGTTCTTCATTTTGCACCCCAAAAAGTTGCTCGTCAGGAAAAAATTCGTTGATGAGAGTTTTATCCGCTGAGTTACCGTGTTCCTCTAACCGAGACAAGTGATCAGCCACCTGGTTCTCAGTACCCTTTCTATCCTTGATTTCCAAGTCGAATTCTTGAAGCAACAGAACCCAACGAATCAACCGTGGCTTAGCATCTTTCTTCGACATTAGGTATCGAATGGCTGCATGATCTGTAAACACCACTACCTTAGTTCCGAGCAAATACGATCTGAATTTCTCGAAGCTATATACAATAGCTAAGAGTTCCTTTTCTGTAGTAGTGTAATTCAGCTGTGCATCATTGAGAGTTCTGCTAGCATAGTAAATCACGTGAAACACCTTATTCTTCCGTTGACCAAGAACAGCTCCCACTGCATAGTCACTTGCATCACACATTAATTTAAAAGGTTCACTCCAATCAGGTGCAGTGATAATGGGCGCAGTTGTCAATTTCTTCTTTAAGAGCTTGAATGCCTCCAAACAATCTTCACCAAATTTAAAAGGAATATCTTTTTCTAACAGATTGCACAAAGGTTTAGATATTTTCGAAAAATCTTGGATGAATCGCCGATAAAAACCCGCATGACCAAGAAAACTGCGAATTCCTTTAACTGAAATTGGTGGAGGGAGATTTCCAATCGTCTCCAACTTAGCCTTATCCACCTCCAGCCCCTTACCAGATACCTTGTGCCCAAGAATGATGCCTTCCTTTACCATGAAGTGACATTTTTCCCAGTTGAGTACTAGATTAGTCTCAACACATCGTTTCAGCACCATGCCTAGATTTCTGAGGCATTCATCATATGATTTCCCAAAGACTGAGAAATCATCCATGAACACTTCCACATTGATACCAATCATATCCGAAAAAATTGCCATCATACACCTCTGAAAAGTAGCAGGTGCACCACAGAGTCCGAAAGGAACGCGTCGGAACGCAAAAGTGCCAAAAGGACATGTGAAAGTGGTCTTCTCCTGATCTTCTGGAGTAATACCAATCTGATTATATCCTGAATAACCATCCAGCAAGCAATAGAATTCATGCCCAACTAACCTGTCTAGCATTTGATCAATGAATGGAAGGGGAAAGTGATCCTTCCTTGTAGCTTTGTTCAGCTTTCTGTAGTCCATGCAAATTCTCCACCCTGTAACTGTACGAGTCGGAATGAGCTCGTTCTTTTCATTGGCAACTACTGTCATGCCTCCTTTCTTAGGCACACATTGCACTGGACTTACCCATGAACTGTCTGAAATGGGATAGATGATACCAGCATCTAGCCACTTGAGAATTTCTTTCTTTACCACTTCTTTCATGATAGGATTTAACCGCCTTTGGTGTTCTACTGTTGGTTTACTCCCTTCCTCCAATGGAATTTTATGTTGACAATATGCGGGACTGATTCCTTTTAGATCCGCAACAGACCAACCAATGGCTGATTTGAATTCTCGAAGAACTCTCAAGAGCTTGTCTTCCTCGGAGTCTGAAAGGTTAGCGGCAATAATCACAGGTAAAGTGGATTTTTCACCAAGGGAAGCATACCGTAAGTGATCCGGTAGTGGCTTGAGCTCTAGAGTTGGAGCTTCTTCGATAGACGGCTTTAATTGCTGATGTGGTCCTTTTAATTCTGGCAGTCCCAGCGATTCAACTGGTCTTTCAAATTTTCTTTGCCACGGCAAAGCATCCAGATATTGCAATTGTTCATCAATGTCATCTTCATCTAATGAATACTCCCCACTGAGGGCCTTTTCCAAAGTATCATTCATGAGCATGTGCCCTAACTTTTCTTGCACCGTAGACTCAATCAAGTCTATCTTCAGACACTGCTCTTCTTCTGTTGGGAATTTCATAGCTGTGAAAACATTGAAGGTGACAATTTGATCGTGCACCTTCATCGTCAGTTCCCCCTTTTGGACATCAATCAATGTTTGTCCTGTTGCTAAAAATGGCCTACCAAGAATGATAGGAATCTTCTTGTCCTCTTCGAAATCAAGAATGACAAAATCAGCAGGAAAGATGAGTTTGTCTACTTTCACCAACACATCTTCAACAACTCCCCTAGGATAGGTGATAGATCGATCAGCCAACTGAAGGGACATACTTGTTGGTTTTGGTTCAGGAAGACCAAGCTGCAAGAAAACCGAGTATGGCATAAGATTGATACTTGCTCCCAGATCACATAAACATTTGTCGAAAGATAATCTCCCAATGGTGCATGGTATTGTAAAACTCCCTGGATCTTTCAGCTTAGGCGGCAACTTTTGCTGCAATACCGCACTACATTCTTCCGTCAAAGCAATGGTCTCTAAGTCTTCAAGTTTTAATTTCCTCGAGAGAATGCCTTTCATGAATTTGGCATAGCTTGGCATTTATTCGAGAGCTTCAGCAAATGGAATGTTGATATGTAATTTTTTAAAGACTTCAAGAAATTTGCCAAACTGCTTGTCTAATTTCTGTTTTTGCACTCGTCGAGGAAATGGTGGAGGTGGGTAGACTTGCTCTTTTACTTCTTTTTGCTCGAGGATAGCTTGTTTAGGAGTTGGCATATTTTCTTTAATCTCCTCCTTTGATTCTGATATATTGCCCATGTCCTTTGTGTCTCCCAAATCTGCTTTTTCTGTTCCTTTGTCTGGCAGAATTTTTTCTGTATCTTTTAGCTCAGCATCCTCCGTGATTCTCCCTGATCTGAGGGTAATTGCTTTAATGTGCTCGTGATTATCCTTTCTCCCAGGATTAAGTTCAGTGTCACTGGGGAGTGTTCCTTGTGGTCGGCTCATCATGAAACTAGCGAGTTGACTCAATTGAGTTTCCAGATTTTTAATGGAAGCCGCTTGGCTTTTTTGGCCCAACCTCAACTCCTCTAATTCAGTCTTTTCATTCGACGATTGTCCAGAATTTCCATAAGATTGTTGTTGTTGAAATCCTGGGGGCTGAAATTGTCTAGGAGCATATGGTTGTTGAAAATGTTGCCCCTGTTGTTGCTGGAATCCAGATGGATTATACTGCTTAGCTCCAAATGGATGATGATTAGATTGTTGGTAGGGCTGATGTGATTGTTGTGCTCCTCCTTGATTATTGCTCCAACTGAAATTTGGATGATTTCGGTTGTTCGGATGGTAGGAATTTGGAGCTGGCTGTTGCTGTCTCTGGAAATTGCTTACGAACTGAACCGACTCGTTTGAGATGGCACATTGATTTGATTCATGTGCGCCTGCACACAACTCACAAACACTAGCAATTTGATGAAATCCTTGTGCTGTCAAAGAGTCTACTTTCAATTTCAAAGCCTCTAGCTGAGCTACTAAGGAAGTGGTTTTGTCGATATTAAGAATTCCTGCTACCTTCTGTTGTGGCATTCTCTGAGTTGGGTTTTGATATTCATTAGCTGCCATCATCTCGATAAGATCGTAGGCCTCCTCATAACTCTTAGCCCATAGTGCTCCTCCTGAAGCTGCATCTACCATTGGCCTTGATTGCATTCCTAGACCATTATAGAAACAATTTATGACCATCCAGTTTGGCATGCCGTGATGTGGACATTGCCGAAGCATTTCTTTGTATCTCTCCCAAGCTTCACATAAAGTTTCACCAGACTGCTGAGAAAATTGAGTGATAGCATTCCTTATAGCTGCAGTCTTAGCCATGGGGAAGAATTTGCTAAGAAACTTTTGAGCTAGATCAGCCCAAGTGGTGATAGATCCTGGTGGTAGAGAGTGTAGCCAACCCTTGGCTTTGTCTCTTAATGAAAACGGGGAGAGTCTCAACTTCACAGCATCATCTGACACATTGTTGAATCTGAATGTGTCGCATATTTCTATGAAGTTCCTGATGTGTAAGTTAGGATCTTCCGTTGCAGTTCCTCCGTACTGTACTTGATTCTGCACCATCTGAATAGTACTGGATCTAATTTCAAATGTAGGAGCCGTAATTGCTGGCCGAATGATGCTTGACTGGATGTCATCAATCTTCGGTTGCGAGTAATCCATTAAAGCCCTTGCTGCTGCAGGTGCAACTACTTCGCCTTCTCCGTTCATTTTCTGATTGAATGATTTTTCAAGTGCTCGCTTGGCTTTTAATGTCTTAGAGCGTGTAAGCATAAAAGTTCAACTACCGAACACAAATAATCACTTCACAAAAAAATAAGATAAAATGTTCAAGTCAAACAAATTAACTTCTATTGTAGTAAAACACATAAACCAAATAACATCGAGTCCCCGGCAGCGGCGCCAAAAACTTGTTCGCTATTTTCTCTACGCAAGTATACGCAGTCCAAAAGCAATATAGGGAAATAAGGATCGTTCCCACGAAGACTCGGTTATTTTAGTAAATATGTCTATTCAACAATGTTTGGTTAATGATAGAAGCATGAACGAACTAAAATGGTTTATTTGCAGATAACAATTAACTAATGAAGTAACGGCTAATTTGTTTAAAATAATATGATAGAGGCATGGGGTCCTAATTTCATGAATGTTTTAGCTCTATTAACTATCAAGAATTAATGTGTTACAATTGTTAAGAATGCTAGCGGGAACACGACACTAATATGAGCCAACTTTCAATTAACTCACACCATTCCAAATAAACATCCACAAAAGAGATAGAAGTTATAAGGGCATCAATTATATCCAATACACTATATGTCTATGTGAATAGGTGATACAATCGATTTAATCACAAGTTCCGCAATTAACTACATAGGGGAATAACGTTCTTTCGAAACTATAATCCGAAATGCGGAGAAGCCGACATACCTATGCTAGCATGGCAAGCCCTAAATCTCTAAATCCACTTTCGCAATCATTAGAGATTTGGCACAATAGATGTTAGCTATTCACCTATATTCAATTAAAACAACCATGCAAGGCAATCTTATATAGAAATTGTAAACACAAATTATCTATCAAATTAACATGAGTATTAACAATTCATTACATTAGAACCCCATGAAAGTGTTTAGTTCATAATTGAACTAGGCACCTTCATGGGATTAAATAAAATCATGGATGAAAATTTCCTAAATTAAATAAGAAATTACGAGAGTTAGAAAATTGAACCGAAATTGCTTCCACTGAATGAGATGAGTGCTCCAATTAATATCCTTCCAATCTTCAATCGATATATAACATATACTGAAATTTAAGAAAATTTAAGTATATAAATATAAAAATAATATTACTAAAAATTGAAATGTATAAAAAAAATAAAACTGAAATAAAAATAATATTACTAAAAATTAAAGTGTTTAAAAATAAAACTGAAATAAAAATAAAATTACTAAAATTTAAAATATATAAAATAAAACTGAAATTAAAATTTAAATAAAACTGAAAATAAAATTTTTGAAATAAAAAATAAAATTACGAAATTCAAATTATAAAAATAAAACTGGAATTAAAACTGAATTTTAAAATGTATATAATAAAAATAAAAATTACAATTGGAACTGTATTTCAAGAAAATAGAACAGAAATTTAGAATGGAGAGAGCAAAAATGAAGAACAAGCTGTGTGTTTTTCAAGTGTACCGGAGGTCTTTTTCTAACATTCTAAAACAATCTATTTATAGGCTAAAATTTGATCTATAAGCATCATTGCTTATATCATTTATTTTTTCTTAAAGTCTAGCCATCCTTTGACAATTTTCTGCAGCTTTTTTTTTTGGAAGAAAATTGTTCAACAAAATCATGCAGCAGCCCTGGTTGAATAATTAATTCTGCACATTTTTCTGACTTAATCCGGAGCTGAAAACCACTCGCAGGGACCCTGATTTGAGCACCACGCGCTGGCTGATTTAGTTTTCTTCCGGGCGCGTGGATGGAACGCGCCTGTCTGCGCGTGAATACCTGCCGACAGCAACCTGCAACACTATGCATTCTTTTACAATTCGTTGATTATTTAACAAACCCCCCACCAGTGACCAGACTGTTGCATTTTTCTAATAATCAAACAACATCAACCGGCTAAACAATTGTCAATAACTGGGGCCTATTTTGTTTTTATATGAATGGACTCCGTAGAAATGTTTTTTAACCCGCACAGCTTATAATCTTTAATTAATAAATAATTAATTTAATTCAAAAATTATAAAAATAAATATCTAATATTATTAGATATTTATAAATATAATTTTCTAATTAAATAAAATATTTATTAATATAAATAAATCCTTAAGTCCTAAGCTGCGGTCTTCTGAGGGTCGGAAATCGGACTCCTTTTGCTTAACGAAAAATATATTAATTCCAACCGGGATTCCTGCTTTAAGAATATATCACTTTTCATATTTTTGTGATAATTCTATTTCCTCATTGCTCGTCCAGGTGCAAGCTGCGGTCTACTGAGAATCTGAAAACGGGCTCCTTTTGCTTAACGGAAAATATAACAATTCCAACCGGGTTTCAACTTCAAGAATATATCACTCAGAATTTCTTTATGATAATTCTCTTTCCTCGCAGCTAGTCCACTTGATGATAAAATCCTTGTGATTAAATTCCGAATTTAGGCAAAAATCCACCATTTTTAATCTTTTATCGCCAGGATACCTGAAATTTTGAGTTCTACACAACAAATACCAAAAGAACAAAAATGAATTAAAAGACACCACATACTTAAGGATAAATCACCAATCTAGGCTCAATTAGTGCATAATAAGTGGATATAAAATCCACTTATCATTTATTATAAAAAGAAGGAGAGAACGTGGGAAGAGGGATAGACATATACACACGTATTTTACTTTTTACAAAAGCTAGGGTTTTGGTTTTTCTCTCTTCATCTCTTCTTTTGTAAGCACTTGGGTTAATTTGGATCTTCATTGTTCTTCGTTAATACAAAGTTTGAGGTATTCTTTATTCTCTTGTTTTATTATTATATGTTTTACATGGCTTCTTTCATTATTATTATTGCTTTTACTTCTAGAATGAGTGAGTAGTTTAATTCTAGGGTATTAAGGGGAGCCATGTTTGCACCATGATTTGGGCTTAATTTGATTAGTAGATTGATGGGTAGAGAGTAATTCTGATTGATATGTTCTAATTCTTAATTTGTGTAATTGTGCAATATCATGGATTAACTAATTGCAATAGGAGTAATAGATCGAAAGATTTTACTACTAGAGGCTTACATACAATTAGCGGAATTGAAGGTGAGTGTGAAAACATCATTAGATATTCTGAGAGTGTTAATGCTTGAAAAAGATTAACCGTTGCTTTAATTACTTAATCCCATTAAAAAGCTATACCTTTGTGATTTGTTTGGTATAAACATGGTGAACCTGAATTGCCCTAGATCCCTTAATTAATTGATTTAAAACCTTTGTTAAATTTGCATTAGTAGTTAATAAAATTTCCAAATAATCGTTTGTGACTGAGAACAATTGATAACAACTGAATTGAAATTGAAACTGTCTCCTTGAGGAACCGACCCGTATTTACTAGTATCTACTACAACTGATACCGTGCGCTTGCGGTTAGACATAATTTTACACATCAAGTTTTTGGCGCCGCTGCCGGGGAGACGCCTAGTTTCTCTAGTTTTAGTTTGATTGTTTTAGATTGTTTCTCTTGTCTCTTTGGAACTCTTGTTCCAACTGAGACCGATCTTACTGCTTTTCCTTATTTAGTTGTTGATGCCCAAGACTATGTCTCAAACGAAAGAAGATCAAGCGAAAGAGGATACAACTCCTCTAAGTCCAGATTCTGGAATTACTTGTCAACAATACATAGATCAACAAAGGAAAGAGAAGCAGCAAAGGATATCTGAACCAAAGATTGAGATGACGGACCTTCCTCCCAAATCTTTGAAGAATTACTCACAGCCCTCTCCGAGTGGGGTACCGACTGGCCTTGCTATGCCAGCAATTCAAGCAGCAAATTTCGAGATCAAGCCTGCTTTGCTCACTATGATCCAACAGAATCAATTTGCTGGGCTTGCCTCTGAAGACCCTACAAATCATCTGCAACGGTTTCAACAGCTCTGTTCTACAATTAAACATCAGGGAGTCACTCCAGACTAGTTGAAAGTCATGTTGTTCGGTTTCTCTCTTCGTGACAAAGCTCAAAAGTGGTTGAACGATATTGACTTGACCGAGTGGGATAAGATTGCTCAGGCTTTCTTAACTGAGTTCTTCCCTCCTAACAGAACCGACGATTTGATCGACAAGATGATGGGTTTTAAGCAAGATTATGGTGAATCTCTTCGGGATGCTTGGGACAGATTCAAGGATTATCAACGTACATGCCCTCACCATGGTCTTGAGAAGTGGTTTCTGCTTAAACGCTTCTACAATGGTCTTGATCCTGAAACAAAAGGTATGGTTGATAACGCTGCAGGTGGCGTGTTTTTAGACAAAGGAGTTGATGATGCACATGCTTTTCTTTCAAATTTGGCTGCCAATCACTTCAGTAATCCGAGAGCAACCAAGAAAGGGGGTAAACTTGAAGTGGATGCTTATTCTCTATTATCATCTCAACTAGCTGCATTAACTCAGGAGATCCACTCATTGAAGACATCTCAGCCCTCTACTCAACCTATGAGTATCAATGCATTGTCATCCATGGCTCCTATGAATAATCCTGTTTGTGAAGTCTGTGGCATCCAAGGCCACTATGGTAACGATTGCCAATACAATGCTCAAAATTCACATAATTTTCAGATGGAGCAAGTAAATGTTTTCCAACAGAGGCAGCAGTACAATCCGTACTCCAACACTTATAATCCTGGTTGGAAAGATCATCCGAACTTCTCATATAGGAACAATAATGCTCAGAATTCAAATGTTCCTAATTAGCAGCAATATCAGCAGTCGTACCAGCCTCCTCCACAGCAACAGTATAGGCCTTCTCAAGGACCTATGAATCCCCCTGGATTCCAAAGGCCTACTCAGAATTATGCTCCTCAAGCAAATCAAGCTGTACAGGCTGATAATCAAGGTGATATGATGAAGATATTGTTACAAATGCAAACAAAGATGAACCGGATGGAGATTCATAATAAGATGCTGGAAACTCAGATTGCTCAAATGGCCAGTTCTTCATCTACAAGGCAACAAGGCTCTCTACCAGCACAATCAACTCAGCCAAAGGAAAATGTGAATGCCATTGCTCTTAGGAGTGGTCGTACATATGATGCTCCTCCAATGCCTACTGACGATGTTCCTACTGAGAAAGAAAAAAGAGGATTCTGAGGGAGACAAGGTAGAGAAAGTTGTTGAAGATGCAAGTGAAGGTGAAACGGAGGAAAGCAAGAAAAAGGATAAAGAGAAGACTGCAGTTACTCCTCCACCATTTGTGCCAAAGCTCCCATTCCCTAGCAGGATGAACAGAAATAAGGTGGACCAGCAGTTTGGTAAGTTCATGACACTTGTCAAGAATCTTGAGGTAACAGTTCCTTTCACTTATTTAATTTCTCAAGTTCCATCATATGCAAAGTTTCTTAAGGATATTCTCACTAAGAAAAGGTCTTTTGGTGAGGTAGAGACAGTAGCTTTTACTGAAGAGTGTAGTGCTGTTTTACAAAATAAGTCTCCACCTAAGCTTAAAGATCCTGGTAGTTTTTCGATCCCATGTCATTTAGGTGCATTGTTCATTGATAAAGCTTTATGTGATTTAGGCGCTAGTGTCTCAGTCATGCCTCTCTCGGTTTTTCAAAAACTAAATATAGGAGAATTAAAATGTACACAGATGACTTTGCAAATGGCAGACCGTTCGATAAAATATCCCCTTGGAATTTTAGAGGATGTGCCTGTTAGGGTTGGAAAATTCTATATTCCTGTAGACTTTGTAGTTCTAGATATGGAAGAGGATAGCCAGATACCTATTATTTTAGGTAGACCATTTCTCTGTACTGCAGGTGCTATTATTGATGTTAAAAGTGGGACTCTCACCTTGAGTGTTGGTGATGATAAAATTGCTTTTACTCTAACCTCTGCTCTTAAATCCCCTTTGCTTGAGAATACTTGTTGCAGGATTGATGTTGTAGATGAAATTGTCCAAGATTATACTCCTCAGATTCTATTGAATGATACATTGGAAGCAGTGCTCATGCTTGAAGCTTCAGAAGGAGAAGGACATGCTGAAGTCGATTCATTGATTCTTGAGTTGAATGATCACAACATTGATTCCATTGACAGTTCTTCAGTTCGAGATCTCTCGAGCATTAAGCTTGGGAAACTTCCACCACATTTGAGGTATGTCCTTTTCAATAATGAGCTAGTGATTTTTGAAGAGGGGCATGATAACGTGTTGCGAAGGTGGAAAACCAATGATAAGGAAGAAGAAGGTTTTGTTCAGCCGATAGAGTCGGAGAAGCACTCTAGGGGTGTGAAGAAGAAAAAGAAGAAGATTTGGCCGTTGGGTAGTAAAATCAAGTTGAAGTCTGAGGGGAGATTTTTGTGGAAAGCAAACAATCAAGATGTCAACGTTCGTAGGAATGGTCTTTCTGTTGAGGATGGTTCAGTAATTCTTTTGAGACCGCCTTGAGTTGAGGAAGTAACGTCAAGCTATTGACGTTAAAGAAGCGCTTCGTGGGAGGCAACCCATGTATTAGTATAAAAAAAAAATTGTCTCAAAAAAAAAAAAGAAGAATATCAGAATGCGCCAGCGCCAAATGCGCCAGACCAGCGCAGAAGCGCCCAGTCACGCAGAAGCTAAGCGCGCATCAAGCGCCCAGCCAGCGCAGGAGCGCCCAGAAACGCAGGTTGAACCTGCGTGTCACCCCTGTTTACCGCGCCTCTCACCCCTGAAACGCAGCCTGCTGCTGCGTTACACCCCTCTGCCCAGAATTTTTTTTCCGAAAATTGTGTTTTTGCTCACAAATTCCACCCCAAATTCTTTCAATCCCTAATTCCTATATCTATCGTACATCGAATCCTAACCTCTCCAAATCTCTCCTACACAATTAAAATTTTTATTCAACCTATCCATCATCTTATATATATACACACCTATCCATACAAAAATCCAATTCCTCTTCTATTTTATTTAAATCTCCAAAAATTCAATTCTAAAGAGGAATTAATTGCAAGTTCACCTCTTCAATTCGTAGTGGGTTTATTTCTTCTCTCAAATTTTATTTTGATTACGAATTTGTGTTCTTGTAAATTGAGATTTATATTATTCTTGATATATTGGGGGTATTTTTGGTGTGATATTGCTTGGTAATTTTTGGTGGAGCTTCTTGTGAGTTGGGTATTGATTCTTTTGGCTCGTAAGCATGGGAGAGATAGTGCTAATGTTGGGAAATTTTCGTTTTCGACGGTGGAGGTTATATTTAATCGGTTGATGTGAGGCTAATTGCTAAGGAAAGGGGATTTTTGCGAGGAAAAAAATTATTGGGTTGGTTCATATGATTGGTGAGTGGTTCGGGAGTTTTATGCCAAATGCAACCGTGATCACTTACGGAAGTGGTGAGTGGGTGGCTCCTAAGCGACTGAGGGGTGGTTTTCACACCTGACATCTTGATTCCATGGGAGTTTTCTTTCTTTTCTTTTTAGTGTATTTTATTTTGTTTTTAGTTGTAGTTTTGTATCTTGTTCATTAGTTCATTGGGGACAATGAACCGCTTAAGTGTGGGGAGGTGTTCTCAACGTAGTGTATTACTTGTTTAAAAAAAAAAATCCAAAAAAATTAAAAAATTAAAATACCAAAAATAATTCTAGCCATGCAATTTGATTAGTTGTATTTTGCTTGATACACCCATGCATGCTTAGGATTCTTGTGTTCTTGACGCTTTTGTATGAGAAGTGACGTGCTTTGTTCTTGTGCACACACTTTCACTAGCAAGTTGAAGCTGGTAGACTTAATTGGATGTTGTAAGTGATTAGAATGACATGAATATGTGCAAGATGACTTGGTTTACATGCTTTGAGTACAAGTAGGTGCGTTAGAGAGTCTTGTTACTTGGGATTGATTATGTTTTGTCACACCAAGTGAGTTTTGAGCCTATATGCATATCTTTTGCATGATTTTTCATTTGCTTGAGTGTCCACATGTTGTTTACATTGCTAGCACTTACTTGAGATCTTTCTTGAAATGCATGACATTACTTGATGATAAGATGATAAAGGCAATTAGGTATAACCTCATATTTCCCATAATTCAAAACCATTTATACATGATCAATTAGTTAACCCTTTGAGCCTAATCCTATTCTTTCGGTGACACACCACATTACTTGCCATTATCCTTTTTATTCTATTGGCCTTACATTGAATTTGAACCTAAATTGTCAAAGGCTAGTATCGTGCTTAAGGGAGTAATAAGGTGTGCAAAAGGGGGGGGTTTTATTGATGATCATACTTTTGGGGAATATTGATTTTGGTCGATGCTTGTTAGTCGAAATTCATAATAATATCTATGGATCATTGTTCTTATTCCTTAGCTCTCAGAAAAAAAATAGAAAAAAAAAGAAAAAAAATAAATAAATTTGAGAGCATTCTTATGTTTGTATGATCCTTCTTCATTCGACTAGTCAAGTTATTATGTAAGGGTTATTGAAAAATCCAAGTGTGGGGAAGTATTTGTTTTAATAGAAAGGGAATTGAATAATGATTATTGTTGGGTACTAGCTTTTGATTTAACCTGTTTTAGCTTTACTTGACATACCTGGTCCCTAGCCCACGCTACAACCCGAATAAAGACCTTTTGATTGTCATCAGTGATGTATGTTGTGTTGAGAGTGAGATTGATTGCGAGTGTCAAGTTGTGTTTATGATTTTGTTGGAATTGAGTGATACACTTAACCTTGTTCTTGAGTGAATATTCGTTTTTGAGTGAAAGGTGAGTTATTACTTGTTTTGGCATAGGAGATCCCAGGTTTAGACTTAAAGATGTGTTTCTTGTGGGCTTAGCATGATTACCAACGATTTTTACACTTGACATGAATTTTTATGACCTTCTGCATGTTGGTTGAGTAGACTACGTGAATACTTGCACTTTCGACACCAAGACAACATATGTTTGCTTTGATTCTTAAGTTGATGTGGCATGAGAGGACTTGTGTGTGTGGTGTTGTGTTAGCATTGGTCTTTTGCATGGTTAGATGAATTTTGTGGGTACATTCACTATAAACCCTCACGAGACAACACTCGTCCTACTAGGGCTGCCTAGGGGTTTAACGGCTTGTTGCATATGCTCAATGCAATCGTGTCATCTACGAAAGTGATGTTTGTTAGGACTTGTTTTTATTTCGCTTATTTGCCCGAGGACGTGCAAATGCTTAGTGTGGGGATGTTTGATAGAGTATATTTTTATATATATATTAGATGATTTTATTCTCATATTTATTGTGTTTTGCATTGATTTGGATTTTTATTTAATATATTTGATTGTTTTATTGTAGGAAATAAAGAATTCATGACTTGGAAGGATTTGGAGCAAAAAGAGCTATTTTGGAGATAAAATAGGAGAAAATTCGTATTATTGGGCTACACGGGCTGTGCTACACTATTTGGGCCATATCTTGAGTTCCAGAAGTCAGAATTTGACGATCTTACTGCCCACGCGAAGCTTGTGGGATTATCTTTAATTCAGAGGTAGTCCAGTAAGCAAAATCCAACTGGAAGAGCCCAGAAACAGAGGAGAAAAAGAAGTGACGAATTTTACAAGAAAATCCTATTCAATTATGGATATCTTTTTGTAAATTGATTAGAATATTAAAAATACTTTTATTAGGAGATAGATATCAGATTTTATTAAGGAGTTTTATTATAAAAAGAAGGAGAGAACGTGGGAAGAGGGATAGACATATACACACGTATTTTACTTTTTACAAAAGCTAGGGTTTTGGTTTTTCTCTCTTCATCTCTTCTTTTGTAAGCACTTGGGTTAATTTGGATCTTCATTGTTCTTCGTTAATACAAAGTTTGAGGTATTCTTTATTCTCTTGTTTTATTATTATATGTTTTACATGGCTTCTTTCATTATTATTATTGCTTTTACTTCTAGAATGAGTGAGTAGTTTAATTCTAGGGTATTAAGGGGAGCCATGTTTGCACCATGATTTGGGCTTAATTTGATTAGTAGATTGATGGGTAGAGAGTAATTCTGATTGATATGTTCTAATTCTTAATTTGTGTAATTGCGCAATATCATGGATTAACTGATTGCAATAGGAGTAATAGATCGAAAGATTTTACTACTAGAGGCTTACATACAATTAGCGGAATTGAAGGTGAGTGTGAAAACATCATTAGATATTCTGAGAGTGTTAATGCTTGAAAAAGATTAACCGTTACTTTAATTACTTAATCCCATTAAAAAGCTATACATCTGTGATTTGTTTGGTATAAACATGGTGAACATTGCCCTAGATCCTTTAATTAATTGATTTAAAACCTTTGTTAAATTTGCATTAGTAGTTAATAAAATTCCCAAATAATCGTTTGTGACTGAGAACAATTGATAACAAATGAATTGAAATTGAAACTGTCTCCTTGAGGAACCGACCTGGTATTTGCTAGTATCTACTACAACTGATACCGTGTGCTTGCGGTTAGACATAATTTTACACATCAACCTGCACACAATGGCCCTAAACTCGAACTCAGTCAATTTTGTTGCTGTAATCTTAGCAAGTGGTTCTGCTTCTGCCCACTTTGTGAAGTAATCAACTGCAACCACTGCATACTTCACTCATCCTTTTCCTTTCGGGAGTTCTCCAATGAGGTCTATCCCCCAAACGGCGAATGGCCAAGGACTAACAATCTGTTTGATAGGTGCTACAGGATGACTATCAAAATTTGCGAACCTCTGACAATTACTACATGCCTGTACGAACTTGGAAGCATCTGCTTTGATGGTTGGCCAATAATATCCTTGTCGAAGGACCTTCATGGCTAAAGAATTACCCCCCGAGTGATTTCCACATACTCCTTCATGAATCTCCTCGAGGATATACTTGCATTGTTCTCCAGCTACACACTTGAGCAAAGGTTGATTGAATCCTCGTCTATACAGAAGTCCATCATAGATTACATACTTGGCTGCATGATACCTCAGCTTCCTGGCATCATCTTGACTGGGAAGTAGCTCCCCTTTATCCAGGTAACGATGTATTGGGGCCATCCAGGAATCTTCAACTGGAAACTCGATGTCCATCACTTCTTCTTTGAAAACACTAGGTTGCTCCTGAATCTGAAGTGGGATTACCCCCAATAATGTGGATTCTCTCTGAGATCCTAGCTTGGCCAATGCATCTGCATTGGTATTTTTTCCTCGAGGTATTTGATCTAGCTTCACCTCTTTGAACTTCGCGATCAACTCCTGGGAGTACCTCAAATACAAGTCTGTTCGTGGACCTCTCGCCTGAAAACCACCACGAATCTGCCAAACTACTAACATCGAATCACTGAACACTATGATATTCTCAACTTTCATTTCTAAGGCTAGCTTGAGACCTGCAATCAATGCCTCATACTCTGCGTCATTGTTTGTAGCTCTAAAAGCAAAATGAATCGAGCTATAGAGTTGGTGTCCCTCTGGACTAACTAGCTCTATGCCTGCACCTGCTCCACTACTGTTAGCAGATCCATCTACATACAGTGTCCACCAGGGTGCACAGTTGTCATTCTCTGTCTGTTCTTCCACCACCTCTTTTGGTCCCTCCTGGCCAGTAACCTCCACATGAGGTGGAAACTCGATTAAGAAATCTGCTAGAGCTTGAGCTTTGATTGCTGTCTTTGGCTTGTATTCTATGTCGAACTGTCCTAGCTCCACAGCCCACTTTAACATTCTCCCAGAAGTTTCTGGCCTATGCATCACTTGCTTAAGTGGATATGAGGTTCTTACCTCGATCTTGTGAGCTTGGAAGTAAGGTCGCAGCTTTCTGGAAGCCAGAATCAATGCGAAAACCAGCTTCTCCATTCCTGTATACCTTGTTTCTACATCAAGTAACCTTTTACTAACATAGTAGACTGGGCTTTGCTGTCCATTCTCTTCTCGAACCAGAACTGCACTAATGGAATACTCTGATACGGCCAAGTAAAGTATCAATGTTTCTCCATCCACAGGTTTGGCTAACAGTGGAGGGCTCCCCAAATGCTCCTTTAACTTTCCAAACGCTATCTCACATTCTGCTGTCCACTCGAATTTGCTTCCTTTCTTTATAGCTTTAAAGAACTCCTAACACTTATCAGTGGACTTCGAGATGAATCTGTTCAAGGCTGCAACTCTTCCTGTGAGGGACTGAACCTCTCTCACAGTCCTTGGTGACCTCATATCAATCAATGCTTTAATCTTGGCTGGGTTGGCTTCGATACCTCTATGATTCACCATAAAACCCAGAAACTTTCCTGATTCTACTCCGAACACACATTTTTTAGGGTTCAGCTTCATTCTGTACTTTCGCAAGATTCCAAACATTTCTTCTAAGTGCTTTACATGGTCAACAGCTTCCTTGGATTTGACTAGCATATCATCCACATATACTTCCATAGTATGGCCAATTTGGTCTTTAAACATCATATTCACTAACCGTTGGTATGTGGCTCCAGCATTAATCAATCCAAATGGCATGCATACATAGCAATAAAGACCTCTATCCGTAATAAAAGAAGTATGCTCTTGATCAGGTTCATACATAGGGATTTGATTGTAACCTGAATATGCATCCATGAAGCTGAGGAGGGCATGTCCAGCTGTTGCATCCACTAGCTGATCAATCCATGGCAGTGGGAAACTGTCCTTCGGGCATGCTTTGTTGAGATCTGTGAAGTCCACACAGGTCCTCCATTTCCCATTAGGTTTCTTTACCAAAACAGGGTTTGCCAACCATACTGGGTAGAAAGATTCTTTAACCAATCCTGCATCCAGTAATCTGTCGACCTCTTCTTTCAATGCTTGAGCTCTTTCACCACTAACTGGTCTTCGCTTCTGTCTCACTCCTTTCTTTTCTGGATCAATATTCAACTTGTGACACATGACCTTTGGATCTATCCCTTCCATATCTGCGTGACACCATGCGAACACATCCAGGTTCTTGCCCAAAAAGGTAATGAGAGATTCCTTTAAGGCTGGGTCGAGTTGAGCTCCAATCTTCAACACTTTTGTACCATCTTTGTCATTCATCTTCACATCCAAAGTTTCACCAGCTGGTCCAGCCTTGACCATGGTTTCTGGCATTCGAGGATCTAAGTCTACCTCCATCTCTGTGGTTGAGTCCTCTTGAGGTTCCTGGACTGTAGACGGTTCCTGAACTTCGTGCATGACATTCCTTCTCTTCGATGCTGGCTGACTGTCTTCATTGCTTCCATTATGTTTCAGTTTTCGGGATTTTTCTTCATCCAATCCTTCTGCCATACACACATCACCATCCTTGTCCGTAGGGGGTTCACTTTCTAACAACAGGTAAGGGGTATCTGGTCCCCGAAAAACTGGAATCTCAGCATGAGGTTCCTCTTCTATGATCTCTTCAATTCTTATAGCTCTACAGGATGCTGACACAAAACCTTCCAAGGGCGTACTACGCAGGTCGAGCGCTATTTTGTCTGGGTTCTTTCCTGGAAAATCATCAGGAACCTCGTCCATGGGTTCAGGCAATTTAGCAGCCTTAGCAGCATGTTGCAAAGCTTTGGTGTAGCACTCTCTAGACTATATTGGCATCCTCGAACTACACCAATTCCATTTGGTGTTGGGAACTTCATAGTTAGATGGTAAATGGAGGTTACCACCCTCATCTCTTTCAAGACGGGTCTTCCCAGAATAGCATTGTAATTCATATTTTCCTCTATAACGATAAATTCTGCCAGCTGTATAATGCAACATGGTTTGTTACCTAGAGTTACTGGTAAACGAATCTTACCTTTGATAGGAACCTGATTATTAATGAATCCGTACAAGGTATCGTTTGTTAGAGTTAAGTCTTTATCCAGAAAATGCATCTTCTTGAAAGCTGAGTAAGATAACAGGTTTATAGAGCTTCCATTATTAACTAGCACTCGATGAACCTCATAAGACCCGATTCCTGCCTCGACCACTAAAGCATCGGTATGGGGATGGTGCACCCAAGAAGCATCTTCTTCAGTGAAAGTAATATCTACATCCTCTCCTTCAAACAGCTTTGGAGACCTTTGTGACAGATTGTAAATACTGGTCAAAGGACGTTCTTTAGCTTCACGGGTATATCTCTCCATGGCGCTCCTACTGCTTCCTCCAATGTGGGGACCTCCTATAATTGTGCGTATGCACCCAGCCTTAGGTGGCCCTTCCATCACAACAGGTTCCTGTGTCTGTGTCTTCTGAGTCTTCTCATCTCTATACTTTTTGCCTTCTTGAGCCACCCATTCACTTACTACCCTTGTCTAATTAGAGTTTCAATCAGGTCCCTGAGGTGACGGCAGTTTGCAGTATTATGCCCATTGTTATCATGGAAGTCACAGTATGGACGCTCATTCTTATTCCCTGGAGGACCAGTTCTGAAAGGCTTCTTAAACCACGAGGACTTCTCATTCACCGCGTAAATGTGATCGATTGGAGCTACCAAAGGGGTGAAAGTTTCATGGACAGGTCTCTCATGTTTGTTGTTGTTATAGGAAGCTGGTGGCGGGACCTGACTCATGATAGGTCTAGTAGGATTCACAGCTTCAGGCTTTACCTGGGATGTACGACTAACCACCTTTTTACTGTCACGACCATTGGGGCTTCTTGGTCTCGACCTCTTGCTTCCACTTTGCCTTACGAAATCTGGATCCATCTTTAACTCGGCCAGAGATTCCTCCACAAGACGAAAAGGTTCTGCCTAGGCATAAAAATCTGCCAACGTCTCTGGTTCTTTTCCTTGAAGTGCTTTCCAAAAGTCTGAGCCTCCTTTGACTCCAGCAATTAAAAAATTCTTTTGGTTTCCTCAGATGCTTTCCTAACCTTCGGAACCTCTGCATTGAACCTCTTGAAGTATTCCGTCAATGTCTCACTAGGTCTTTGCTTGATATTGGCTAATGTATTGGTAGGTGGTGCGAATGCAACGGATGCTCTAAATTGAGTGACGAAGAGCTTCCCCATACTCGCCCAAGAACTAATCGAATCAGCAGGTAACCTTTTGAACCATTGATGGGCTCCACCCTGTAGAGTTGCAGCCAGTAACCTGCATCTGGTGGCTTCCTTCACTTGATAGACATCCATCTCTGTGTCGAAACGATTGAGGTATTCAATGGGGTCAGTAGTTCCATCGAATTTCAACTCATTCGAAGGCCTGTAAGACCTAGGCAGAGCCGACTTCCGAACCTTCTTGGTGAAAGGAGAAGCAGTTATAGGATTCACAGCAAGATTCTTTTCGTCCTTGAGTTGAGCCAAAATTTTCTTGATATCTTCTGCTGTCACCTCCCCAGTAGCTTCCTCCTTTGTCTTTTTGCTCGTTCCTTCCTCCTCTTACGACTCTGCAGTGCTTGATTCTTCAGTATCCTCGTCTGAATCTGTGTTTTCTTCTTCAATTATCTCAACAGATGGGTCTTTATCTTTCTTCTTTTTCTGTGAGGAACCTCCAGTCTTGGTTTTCTTCTTTCCCTTGGACCCTGTACGGCCCTTGCTAACAGTTTTACTCTTCTCAGGATTCTCTAGTTCTTCATCACCATTATTCTGCTTTGGTCCTTCACCATCTTCTGGAACCTCCTCTCCATCCTCAGATTCTTCTTCCTCAAAGTTCAACTATTTCGGAGTAACCTTCAACTTCTTGCCTTTCTTTGCCTTCTTTTTCTTCTTTTTGCTTGAAGCCTGCTCCAAAGTCGACAATCGTTCTCCCACAGTTTAAGACTTCCATCATAGCTGCTTTGGTAACCTTCGGTGCTTTGGGAGGAGATTTGTTCCCATTGTGAATCTGTCGCTCAGAACGGGTTGCTTCGCTATCAGAGTTGCCTGACATCTTTTCCACTCTTAAGATATTAACTCCCCTCCTTCTAGCGCCAATGTTGATGAGTGGATTTCGTAACAAATTTTGAGAGGTTTTCGGGTAGTTGTATAGGCTAGCGATCAACTGTTCTGTGAAAAGGTTTGGGTTGTGTTTGTGGGGGTTGAGCTGTGCTCGAGGGTGTCTCCAATAATCTCAAGTGCCTTTAGAGAAAATCAGAGAACTTAATGCGTCTTACCCCTGAGGTGCCTACGTACCCCTGTATATATAGGGATCAAGCTCACGTAGTTCTAATATGATTATGTCTCTTACTGGAATAGCTGTATTCGGTCACCTAGTTCGTGTAGGACTCAGGTTCCTTTAGAGCCTTCCACGAACTAGTTGGCTAAGTAGAGCACAAACTCGAGTTCGTACCCTACTATAATTCTCTCATTGATCAGAGATAATTCTAGGATCATCTGCGCCCTAGAATTATACTCCAATATCAATTCGTTTATTTGTTCTAGATGGCTTCTAGAACCTTCTGTTGGCAACTCGTAGGAACCTGGTACTCAGGAACCTATATCTTAGGAGCCTGTTTCTCAGGAACCTCCTTATTTCTGGACATATCGCTTAGGGACCTCCCTTTAGGCGTCAATACCTGCACAAATAACAAACTAGTTAGACTGGATAACTCTTCACATGCTCTTATCATCTCAATGGCTGTTGCTATGCTAACTCGAACTCTTCGGCTGGGAGGAACCTGGCCTTCTAATACTCTGCTCAGCTTCCTGACCATTGGGAACCTCCTGATACTCATACTTCCTTAGTCATTTCTTCTATCCGATCTTCATAACTCGTACTAGATCAATCTTCTGGCTCGTATGGATCGAACCCTATAGCTTAATGGGCCTAAATCTAGCCCATGGAGATTTTGGGCACAACACGCCCTTTAGTAATTTAGTAAAGTATCACAAAGTGTGCAATCCCTACAACCATAGATTAACTTCAAAAATCAAATGAAGTTTTTTTTCCTCAAAACCTTGATTACGAGGTAAAAGATAATACAAAAATCATTTTAAGCTCCGAATGACTTCCAAAAATTAACAATACATATCTCTAGCCACGACATTATGTAAATCCTGATTTATCACTGCCCAAAGGTATTCAGAAGGCACCGCTCAGTGAGGTACTATAGTTTAGTTTCGGAACCATACACAATTACGAAAGAGTTCTTAATTTGGAGCTATCCGGGAATTCTTAAATCTAAATTACATGTTTCGTCCAAATCATAATAACATAAATTAATTAATTATAATACATTTATTTAAGATCCATGAGTACGAAGGTTAGCTTACCTAAATGACAATCACCGTCGAGGTACGAATAATTATTTAACCAATAATTCAATTGATACATGGAATCGTCGATGTACACCAATCATTTAACCAATAATTCAATCGATACATGGTGTTGGACGAAATATAGAAACAATAATACACAAGAAAAACTTTGGTGCATTAACCGAAGAAAATCCGTTACCCCCAAGGTTTCCCAACCGCAATAGGCAGAATATCCTATTGAAACTTTATAGGTAAGGGTGAGAAAAACTAACCAAAAAAAGACAAATCCAATTAATTAGTTGTCGTTTGAGGAAGAAACATTTTGACTCAAAACCTATCTATCCTCTCTGCAACACAAGATGGAACTCTCAGTATAAATTGTTCCTCCATACCTAGCAAAACAAATGTCTAATGAGTTTATCTTACCAAATATGGTTATAAAATACAACAGGAAAAAAAAACCACACACACAATAAATAAGTTGGTAATGCAAAAATTAAAAACTTGAAGCATGATCGGGTTTGTATTAATAAAATTTTGAACCAAGGAGTAAAAGTTGGTGTCTCGGCAAGTACAATGAATATTAAGAGTCCAACTTCGACTGCATAAAAGACACAGGTACCGTGGGGTTCCAACCAGGTTAACGCAATGCAAATGATATTTCAATACAAAAATGTATTAGAAGCTTATTTCGATTTCCGTTGATTGGATTCTAATTCCATGCTCGTTAATCGGATTGTAATTTCATGATCCAAACGGTCTCATGCATTGGCGGACGCAGGAATTATTTTCAAATTTCTGGGGGTCAAAAAAAAGTAATGAATATAATAAATTATTTTTTATAAATTTTTTATTATAATTATGAAGTAAATATAATATAAATATATTTTATTTTTCACAATTAAATCACTTAAATAAAATAAAAAATGAAAATTATTTGAAATTTGGAGTTGAATTACTTGTATGTACTCCCTCTATCCCAGCGATTTCTTTACGCTTGGGACAGAGGGCTCGACACATATTTAAATGCTTCGATAAAATATAGTTTCATAATTATTTTTTAATTTTTTTCTTCTGAATAAAAATTTAATGTTTAAATTTTTATTCAAAAAAAGATAATTTTAAAAATAAGTTATGAAACTATGTTTTACATACGCCTTAAAAATAAAATACACCATGAGGGGATCAAACCCTTCTGGGGGCACGAATGCACGATCGGCTCCATAGATAGTGTGATGGACACAAAAATAATAACATTGAACATATTTGGTGTAATTATAATGAAAGAAAGGCGTTTTAGGTCAGAGTATGGTTTCGTAAATGTTTTGTAACTAAATTAGGTTTTGTTGAAACATAAAAGTTGAATAACAGAAACTAAATAAATCAAACAACCATGCGTTCAATAATAAAATCGAAAAGGAGAAGTGAGAATGAGCAAATGCAGGGTATTGATCCCATATATTACAATTTGAAAATAAATGGTTCTAAATATCACAACTCAAAAAACGGTCCCAAATATCACTCCAAAACACGAATTAATATAGCGTTTTGACTTTTTTATTTTATTTTTTTAAAAACGCGAATGCGTTTAGGATTTTACTTTTTTTTTTTGTTTTGTTCTGTTGGAAACGCTGCTTCATACCTTGATTTCAAAAGCTGCTCACAGGCGAACACCACTTTATGTGGCATTTGTGAATATACGATGCCATAAACGCTGATTAAATTCATGTTTTGGGCTCAAAACGCAAGCCCATCTTTTGTTTTGCCTTTTTTTATTTAAAAACTAAAACGCTATTTTATCTTTGGTTTTTAGCTTAAAATACTTTTTAATCTTTGGTTACCAGCTTAAAACGCCACATGATGTGGCGTTTTGGATGTTCTTAAATTTTTATTTTTTTTAATTTTTTTGTTTTCTCTGAAATATATTCTAAACCCAAAATGGAACTGTTGAACCCTAAAAGTTAACCGTTGAAATCCAAAGGAAATACAGATAAAATTTAAAAACTTTAATTAAAAAATTGAATCCGGTGACCTGATTTTTAAACGCTAACGCGTTTAAAAATCAGGATAAGTTAGGGTTTAGGGTCTAGGATTTAGGGTTTTAAACAACCCTAAACCCTAAGTTTGTATACAGTTTATTCGTCGTTCAGAATATTTCTAAAACTCAAAATTGAAACGTTGAACCTCAAAGGTTAATTATTGAACCATAAGGGAATACAAATAAAATTTAAAAAATTTAATATTTCTTACTAAGCTCGATTTTTTAAAAATCAGAATAAATTAGAATTAAAAAATATTGATAAAAATTTAATTATTAATTGAATAAAATTATATAAAAAATTTCAATATAAAAAAATAGATAAATTGATAACGCTATTTAAAGTTGTGTTTTAGGGAACACCTAAATTTAAATAGCGTTTATATGAAAGGAAAACACTGTTTTATGTTACGTTAATGAGTTATAACAACAGGTCCAACAGAGCCCAAAGACAAAAACATACGGCGTGCAAAACGCTAGACGATTGTTGGTTTATAAAAAAAAAATTTAATGCAATATTATATTTTGTTTTAGAGTGATATTTGGGGTCAATATTTTGAGTTGTGACATTTTGGACCAATTACTCTAAAATTGTGATATTGAGGGTCTTTTTTCGCAAATGCATGTGTGTATATTGTGTGTATGCGTTCAATAATAATAATGTGTGTGTATGCGTTCAATAATAAAACCGAAAAAGATAAGAGAAGATTGTAAATTAACTAACCCAAATTCGATAGATTGGAAGTATGAAGGCGCTAGAGAAGGTGGATCCGTGCGAAACCAATTGGAGTTTTATTCCCGTCTCATTCCCCTGTAAATTGGAGCTTATCCAGTAATATCTTGGAAAAGAAATATTATTATAAGAAAATTATCTTATAAAGAAATTATCTTTCAATTGATTATATTTGTTGAAATTATTATTATATTTTATTATTAAAAAAAATTATTTTTACATAGAATATTCCTATAAAGAGCCTATCTGTATTAATTATTTATTTCTGGTGATAATATTATTGATTTTCAGTATATTAGGTTTCTATGGAAGCATTGCTTCACCAGAGATATTGGAGATCATATATGTTATGTGAGTAAAATTTTACAGAATGATTTATTTTATAAAACATATTTTATGTATATCATACTTTTACTAAAAATCTTGAAAATATTGCATGCATGTTTTGCTAACATAATATTGCAGAACGAATTCTGCAAATCACCTTCTATTTGCAGAATTTTGCAAAACATATCCGTATAACTTACGAAACATACATGATTTGAAAAAAAAAATCAACGAAATCGTGAATTTCATATAACATGCTTTGCAAAATAATAAATTTTGTAATATTTTAAATGCAGAACATATATGATCTCCAAAAATTTTAATGAAATTATGGTTTTTATAGAATTTTTCTTTATAAATACACTACTTTATTATTTTTCAAAATATATTGTAGCAAAATGCATAAATGTTTAAACATTTGTGGTATATTAGTCCTATTTATCATAATTTTAAAATATATGATCCTAAATATTATAACATGAAAATATGATCCTAAATCTATACTATATTATTATAAGCAAAATAGAGATCTTTTGTAGTTTGTAGTTTGGTTAACCAAGCTATTCATAACCGTTAGATCTTCAACTCAAATTAAATCATGATCATTAGATACAACAATATTAAAAAAAATTATATTTAGTAGTCTAAGATTCTATTCCCATTTAATTTAAAATATTACCCTTTATAAACAACTAAAAACATAAATCATATAATATCTTTCCTTCATTAAGCAAAATAGAGATCTTTTGTAGTTTGGTTAACCAAGCTATTCATAACCGTTAGATCTTCAACTCAAATTAAATCATGATCATTAGATACAACAATATTTAAAAAAAATTATATTTAGTAGTCTAAGATTCTATTCCCATTTAATTTAAAATATTACCCTTTATAAACAACTAAAAACATAAATCATATAATATCTTTCCTTCATTAATATTTCTATCTAATTAAAACATGTTACCTTCTATTTAATTAAAACACATTACCTTTTATTTTAAAACTAATATTGCAATCATTATACGTATATCCAAAAATATTGCACAATATCTTTCAACCATTAATAAACACCTAAAAATATGAATCATACCATATATTTCAATTATTAATATTTCTTTTTTAATTAAAACACGTTACTTTTTAATTTAAAATTAATCTTGCAATCATTAATACATATCCAAAAATATCATATCATATCTTTCAATTTCTAATAAAATATATTAAAAATAAATGTACATTGTTTATAATAAAAAAACATAATGTTGTGCCCAAAATCTCCATGGGCTAGATTTAGGCCCAATAAGCTATAGGGTCCAATCCATATGAGCCAGAAGATAGATCCAGTACGAGTTGTGATGGTCAGATAGAAGAAATGACTAAGGAAGTATGAATATCAGGAGGTTCCCAATGGTCAGGAAGCTGAGCTGAGCACTAGAAGACCAGGTTCCTCCCTGCAGAAGAGTTCAAGACAGCCTAGCAGCAGTAGAAAAGACAACAAGAGCATATGGGAACCACAAAGAGGCTCCCCAAACTAATATATTTGTTATTTGTGCAGGTACAAGTACCTATAATGAGGTCCCTAAGCAATATGTCCCGAAATAAGGAGGTTCCTGAGAAACAGGTTCCTAGACAGAGGTTCCTGAGAACCAGGTTCCTGAACGTAGCCAATCAGAATGAGACCGAATTATTATTGGAGTGTAATTCTAGGGCGCAGTTGATCCTAGAATGCCTCTAATAGACATGAGAATTATAGTAGGGTACGAACTCGAGTTCTACTCTACTTAGCCAACTAGTTCGTGAAAGGCTCTAAAGGAACCTGAGTCCTACACGAATTAGACAACCGAATACAGCTGGTCAAGCAGAATCAGCTTCGCATTAGAACTACGTGAGCTTGATCCCTATATAAACAAGGGTACGTAGGCACCTTGGGAGAACGGCCACAGATCTCGCTAATGGAACCTGCGATGATTCTCGTAACCTCTCAAGCTCAGCTCACCCCCACCATCAAATCACACCCAAATCACCAAAAACAGCCAACTACATGTGTTATACTTGTAAATTCCAGTGGGCCTCCGAAAATCACGTTGATTACGAAAATCCTCCATCAACATTGGCGCTAGAAGGAGGGGCCGGATTCCTTGTTCGTTTGTGGAGGACAAACGAGATATCAAACAAATATAGGTGGGTTACTCGTATTAGGGTTTTGCTTGACAAAGACGTTAAACAATACACACATAAATATAGACAGGTTTATTAGGGTTACATGTTGGAGAGGCAGCGTGAAGATTAGATGAAGAACATATGGGTAAACAATTTTAATATATACCAGGAGTGGTGACATTGTAGTCGACGTGAATCCATGGTGGTGAAGGAAAACGTTGACGGGTTGAAGACATGACATTACTGCTACGTCAAACCTGAATGGATATTGTTGTAATGTAACCGGAAGTAAAGATATGAAAACCAGCAGCGATGTACGGTACCTATGATTTCTTAGAGGTAGACGTAGAACAGAGCCATCGACAATCACTGACAAGAGTGAATAACAAGACCTGTATTCGGCACCATGGCGTTGAACGTAATCGCAGCAAGTAACATAGAAGGTCAATGAAGCCAGAGGTGAATAAGGAGCTCAAGTGTGGACTGAGGAAGCAACGGTGTGGTGGCCTACAGATGTAGTATATATATGTAGCTGTGTGTATAAAGCATGAAGCAACATAAATCCATAATGGAGGCAAGCAGTAGTACTAGTACACATGAATATACTGGGAAAGGGTATATATGATCTATATCAATGAAGTTATTACATGCGTGTAAGCTTATTCGTTCGAAAACCTAGCATCGGTATGGAGAACCAGGAGTTTTGTTTTACTTGTATGATGACAAAACGACAACAACAGTGATAAACGAGATACCGAACCACAAAGGTACGCGATTTAAATACAGAACTGGTGGTGCTGTAGGGACACGACCATGGCAGTTCCACAATTAAGAATTATGTGAAAGATATTTACCAGGACTAAGAGTATGTCACGTTACTAATTCTGGGTTGAGATAAGGACGGCAAAACACGTCCATGGTCAGCGTGAAAACCAGAAGTTTGTCAACGTAACAGAATAGTAGGAACAAAGGCCAGCAGAACGATGTGTGTAAGCTTGTTCGAAGGTCTGATCGCAACAAGAAGCATGGTTTGAGCTTCGAGAACCAGGCTATAAAGATGCCGGGGAGGTTGAAGAAGCGTAGGACTAGGTGGAGTCATGACGATTCTATTCTGTTTGTCATACGTATGAAGTCTTGAAAAGCATCATGAGATTAATGTGAGAGTACAACAACCATAAAAAAAACATGAGTGCTCACTGGTGACTTGTAGTAGCCATTAAAAAAATGTGATGAAGATTAAGCACCAGACCTAGGCCAAAGGTTGATTTAGTATAAAGCATGGGATGTTTTTCATTGGTACAATATAAGATGGCAAAAATGGTTTAGGATATCTCAAAAGCTGCGAATTTTGTGGCAAATTGGTAACACTGAACTTGTGTGACCTGCAAAACATTGGTATGGAGATTATGATTTTCGGGTTTACAGGTTAATTAGGTAATCCACTGAAGTTCTGAAGTGTAGTAGAAGACCTCAACCATGGCTACTCAAAAGTTCTTACGCGTGTGGAATAGAGAATGATGTGCTGGTGAACAAGAATGACGTGGTTCCTTACGTTTTCTGACGGAGCTAGCAGCGGTCACGTTTTAAGAAGATGAAGTCTAGTAACCGTTTTATATATCCTAGAAGAATTGTGTTGTTCTTGTTGTTCAAAGCATACGTGATACTGCTATACTGAATACTAGCTACTGACAAGTATATACTTCTATGTATGTATAAAACAAGGTAACATGAGTTATGATGAATATTGAAGGATACATATATATTATGGTTTCTTGGGCTTCAAAGTATAGCACTTGACCAAATACGGAGAACAACAATTTATATGTGTTCAGTAAGGGAGCAGAAATGGTAGTGGGTTCTTAGCATTCCTATAATCTCGTCGACGAAGTTAGCTTGACAATAGTGATAGGAACCCTTAACCATGGCTGTCCAAAACCACTTGCCAGCATGGTGGAGACAGTAATGACTGACAAGGAACATGGAGATAAGCCCAGATTAATATGATACAGTTTGCCGAATAGACAAAATCTTGACGACCACTGTAAATGAAACTGGGAGAATGAAATGATAATTAGCATTAGATGGTTACGAAAATTAGGCCAGTGGATCATTGGCAAGGAAAATAATGATGCTATACAAGAGCGATATTAGACGTACAGGACAAAAGCTCCACAGTTCCATGTCCCTGTAGAAGCAATGCGAGTTACAAGCCAGCAACAATTATGAAAAAAGGGATGGCTAGAGTCTGGTGGAGTTACACGAATACGTGAGGCAGCTGCAGCAACGTAGAATCTCACAAATGGTAGGTTCACAGATACGACCCAGGTCAGCAAAAAACAATTACAAGCAAAGGCTGCTTACAAGTCCATTTGATGAAGTTCATTCAGAAACAACAGAGAGGAATAAACATGAGAATAACCAATGAGGCTGTTCGATGATATTCGCACTTGTGTATCTATTCATTAGAGTGAGAGCAAAAGTAGATATAAAAACAGAGATGATAGCTGTTTAATTATAAGGAATTGATATTCAAACTACACGGAAGATGCAGAGGTGTTCAACTGTAGATGGATAAAAGCACGACCATTAATGTTCTGGTCGTACCAGAGGTTCATAGAGGGTTTACCGCAGATTTATGCACACACGTGTATGTGCAGAGAACAAGTTGTGATGAAGCAACAAGATGTCAGGGACAACTACATTCGGGAATGGCTGTTGAAGCAATAGTGGATGTTGACAACGGTTGTGCCCACTGGTAGCATCAGGCTAGACTCCAATGCATAATTCTGTGATTGAAACCATGAAGAAACAGTGTGATATACAGTACGTATAAGCTGAGAAAGTGAAGAAGCATGCAGTGGCTATGTGCATGGGCATGGCAAGAAAAAGAAGTGGGATTATAAGATTGGAGCCCATACAGAGGAATATATTCGTGATAATCGAGAACCTACAGGGAGACGAAGCAGATGTATATCATGGAGATAGAGCAGGAAGCTGTGCATGAATGGTGGAATGAACAAGAATGATAAAGGCGTAGTCGTAGCTAATAGAGGGAGCAAATAAGACGATTTCCAGGAGGATCAGACTTGATTTGGAGTCACTTGCAAGGCAAACTCTCCGCAATACACAAAGCTAAGTATTTAGTTCATTAATTTTATTTAGTTCTACAAACAGATATATTGATGGCAAACATGCATGAATTAACAATGTTGTAAAAAATATTATGCCTAGAATACTTTACTTGCATCTTGTTATTTTAAATGTGTGCAGAAATAACATGGCAAGTACCGATATCAGTTGAATTTCTTTAAAAATGGACAAAGCATATTCATTTGGAAGTCGCTTTGCAGAAACACAGAGCTAAGCCTCCTACCTTATCCTATTCTTTATTTTGCAGATAACATATATATGCCATGCATGTATTTAAATATTTAATTGAATATAGAAAAATTCATGCTAGAAAGCCACAGCAGTCATAGTTAAATGAATAAAATATAATGACTGGCCTGCACCCGAGAGAGATAGAAGCTAGCAATGGAAGTGACGAATTAAGTTTAGCAGTAGATCCCCGAAGCAGCATAGTATGAAAATTCATTTGACTAGCATGCTAATAAAAAAGAGAAAGTCATTTAAAAGAAACTAGATTTAATATTCTCCATATATTACCTAAATCAGATATTTGCATGAGACATACATAATGGAATGCATGTGCATATTATGTGTCACAATTATGATATTCATTAATGTGCATTAATCATATCATGAATATATGCTATTGCACTATATATATGCCTGCAAAATTGAGATATCGGGCAGGATTGCTCGCTAAGCACTACAGACCTAAAGTGAGGAGCTTCATTCAATTCAGTGAGCTACTGAAAATACTTTACAGATAATTTCTTTAAGTACCTCTTGTTTCTTACAATGAGTTAGCTCGCGTAAGCTTAGAGGTGCTATATTGGGATATTTGTATTCGATATAGAGGAGGTTCCCGAAAGCAGAGGTCTCTCCCATACACAAGAATTTTGCTGATGAGTATATACTTGAGGAAGAAGGCCAAAAGATGAGGTCTCGAGAAGAATATACCTCACTCATGTGATCATATGATTTGAAGAAGAAATTAGAGGAAAATTTGAAGCTATAAGCAAGAATGAAACGAAAAGGTTACAATATCGATCGAAATGTTGAAGATGATTTAGCATGGTTTGAAGAAGAGATCAGATATAGTTAAAGATTTTGATGAAGAGTAGATGCAAGAATCATTCTTGATTTTGACAAGAGTAATTTTGATAAAGTCGAACAGTTCAGGTCCCCTAATAGAGAGAAGGGAACCTCTTGAAAATCAAAAAGAAATGAAGCTCAAATTGAAGAAAGCGCGCATTACTCAACTTCACAGAGGAATGTTCAGCAACTTGTTAGAGAGCAGTTGACATGATGATTAGAAGTGGTATTAGCAAGACTAGAGAAGTTGATATTTGAGAAATTGAGCACTTTGCTTCAAGGTTAATAAAGAATTATGGAGCTTCCAGAATATAGTTCTCCACTGAAGACAAGCTTCCCTGAAGAACTGGGGGGTAGTATAACTACTATTGCAAAAAAAATTAAGGATTTCAAGATTTTAAGAGAATTCAGGTTAAGGAACCTCACGATCAGGTTCGGAAACCCCATAGCTCAGATTTGGTTCAGAAACCTTGCGGATTGAGTGGTCTAGTACCTTGAAGAGCAACAGGTTCATATGAAGAGATTCTGGTGCACATACCGCGAGAGCTTTCTATCCATAAAGGATCACATAATATCCAATTGGATTCACGTAAGTCTTTGCCAGGTTAGCATTCTGATTAGATAGCATGGCATTTCTTTTATGCAAGCATTGATGATAGTAAAAGAAGATCTATTTTGCTTATGATGAGGTTAGTCTTCCTTATTCTTAGAATGACAATGATGATTATAGCTTCCTCATTGTTCTTTTACGTAACAGTAATTACCCAAAAGAACTGGGGGGTAGTATTCCGACTTAGACAATGATATGCATGTTTGATTAGCTATTTCACATGCCAATTTGAAACTTTTTAAGTGCTAGTTTTAGTATATGCATGTTTGATTAGCTATTTCACATGCCAATTTGAAACTTTTTAAGTGCTAGTTTTAGTACTTGTATTTTGAAACAGGTTACCTTGACTAACAGGTTCCTGTAGCATTGATAGTATTTACAGGTTACCTTGACTAACAGGTTCCTGTAGCATTGAAAGTATTTGCAGGTTACCTTGACTAACAGGTTCCTGTAGCATTGACAGTATTCACGAAGTATGAGTATGAATTGACAGAATGTGCAGACTACGATTGATTGATCAGAATTAGCTTGTAGACAGATTGTGTTGAGCAAGTATTAAGCCTCGGGCAGCTTCCCGAGCAAGCATTGAATTAAGCCTCAGGCAGCTTCCTAAGCAAGAGTTAAGTCTCAGGCAGCTTCCTGAGCAAGTATTAAGCCTCGGGCAGCTTCCCGAGCAAGCATTGAATTAAGCCTCAGGCAGCTTCCTGAGCAAGAGTTAAGTCTCAGGTAGCTTCCTGAGCATGAATTAAGCCTTAGGTAGCTTCCTCGGCATTGAGCAAAGTCCCAGGTAGCTTCCTGGGCATTGAGAAAAGTCCCAGGTAGCTTCCTGGGCATCGAGCAAAGTCCCAGGTAGCTTCCTGGTCATCGAGAAAAGTCCCAGGTAGCTTCCTGGGCATCGAGAAAAGTCCCAGGTAGCTTCCTGGGCATCGAGAAAAGTCCCAGGTAGCTTCCTGGGCATTGAGAAAAGTCCCAGGTAGCTTCCTGGGCATCGAGCAAAGTCCCAGGTAGCTTCCTGGGCATCGAGAAAAGTCCCAGGTAGCTTCCTGGGCATCGAGCAAAGTCCCAGGTAGCTTCCTGGGCATCGAGAAAAGTCCCAGGTAGCTTCCTGGGCATCGAGCAAAGTCCCAGGTAGCTTCCTGGGCATCGAGAAAAAGTCCCAGGTAGCTTCCTGGGCACGAGAAAAGCTTCAGGTAGCTTCCTGAGCAAATGTGATTGAAAAGCCTCAGTTGACTGAGCACGACATTGTTGCCAAAAGCCTCAAGTTTCTTGAGCATGTGAATTAAAGTCCTGACAAAAGGCACCTAAAGTCCTGACAAAAGGCATCTAAAGTCCTGACAAAAGGCACCTTAAAGAGAAGCCTAATAAGCTCTCCCTCATGTGGAACCGCCTTTGGCACATGGGAAGAAGGGATAAAATCCTTAGCATTTACCTTCATAAGATGTCTAGCCTGACACATGGAGAAGAGGAATCTGTGTGGACTCCCAGAACGGCACACAGGTTCCTAGAATCGCCTCGAGGCACAAAAAGGAACCAACATGCCTCGAGGCATGTTGGGACCTAGAGAATAGGATTGGGAACCAAGCAGGTTACCTTTCCAAGAGAAAAAAGGAACCAACATGCCTCGAGGCATGTTGGGACCTAGAGATTAGGATTGGAAGCCAAGCAGGCAACCTTTCCAAGAGTTGACCCGAATTGAACAAGAAAATTTTTACTAACATTAACTGGTTTCTGTTTTATGTTCTTTGCTTTGCAGGATTAGTAGTCATCAACAGCTATTCACAAGGAACCTGGTCTAGTTATTCAGCAATGAAAAGTTAAGAAGTTATCAAGAAAGATTATGGTTTAGATTATGGTTCTGAAAACAGTACTCGAAGTATGAAGACAAGGAGTTCTAAGTTTACAAAGGTTTGAAAGCTCCAAGTAGAGCAAGCAGCTGAGGTTTCTAGGAAGCTATTTAGATGGCTCAAGAGGTTCCAGGGTTTTTTCATCCTACGAATAATGGAGATTCCTGGGGTTATAAGCAAGCTACCAACATATTTTATAAAAGCCTTGGATGAGAGATCAGTTCGTACAAGTCAGTTCGGAAGAAGAAAGAAGTATTGTTTGAACAATTAGAGAGTATTTACGACGAGTTTTGCAGTCTGATGATAATGATCTACGAGAAGTCGGCTTCAGAAAAGTTTCCAGGTTAGTTTTCAGCAGGATTCTTTGATTTTTTGATTTGAGGATTTAATTTGGAATTTGCATACAGAAGCGTAGTGTATCTTGTTTCTTACGCCGAGTTAGCTCATGTAAGCTTGGATGCACGATGTGAAAATCATGCATTTTCTCAAAAGGAGTAAATAAAGGGTGAACCTCTTGATGGGAAGCTGTTGAGGTGTCACTCGCTTTTCAAGACTTCTAGATATACAAAAGACATGTGAAGACATTGAAGACAAAGATTACCTAAGAAGATACAAGAGTAAGCAGAAGTATGATGACATCCTAGAAACCTCAGAAGTGTCCTTGGAAAGATTTTGCAAAATTATTAGAAGAATGTATAGAGAATGACTAGCAGTTGAAGAATGAAGATTTGTCATAAGAATGAGTTTCGAAGAAGAAGAAGAGAACATGTTCCTCACTAAGAAAGAAGTCGATCAATATTATGTTTACTAAAACATTATGTGTCCTGTTTCTTACGCTGAGTTAGCTCATGTAAGCTTGGATACGTGTTGTTGAAGTAATACATTTTAAGGGAAGTGATTAAGCATTGGACCCCAGATTAGAAAGTTGAATAGGTTCCTTTCGCATTGCATGACTTCAAGGAACCGGGGGGTACTTGTTGTGCCCAAAATCTCCATGGGCTAGATTTAGGCCCAATAAGCTATAGGGTCCAATCCATATGAGCCAGAAGATAGATCCAGTACGAGTTGTGATGGTCAGATAGAAGAAATGACTAAGGAAGTATGAATATCAGGAGGTTCCCAATGGTCAGGAAGCTGAGCTGAGCACTAGAAGACCAGGTTCCTCCCTGCAGAAGAGTTCAAGACAGCCTAGCAGCAGTAGAAAAGACAACAAGAGCATATGGGAACCACAAAGAGGCTCCCCAAACTAATATATTTGTTATTTGTGCAAGTACAAGTACCTATAATGAGGTCCCTAAGCAATATGTCCCGAAATAAGGAGGTTCCTGAGAAACAGGTTCCTAGACAGAGGTTCCTGAGAACCAGGTTCCTGAACGTAGCCAATCAGAATGAGACCGAATTATTATTGGAGTGTAATTCTAGGGCGCAGTTGATCCTAGAATGCCTCTAATAGACATGAGAATTATAGTAGGGTACGAACTCGAGTTCTACTCTACTTAGCCAACTAGTTCGTGAAAGGCTCTAAAGGAACCTGAGTCCTACACGAATTAGACAACCGAATACAGCTGGTCAAGCAGAATCAGCTTCGCATTAGAACTACGTGAGCTTGATCCCTATATAAACAAGGGTACGTAGGCACCTTGGGAGAACGGCCACAGATCTCGCTAATGGAACCTGCGATGATTCTCGTAACCTCTCAAGCTCAGCTCACCCCCACCATCAAATCACACCCAAATCACCAAAAACAGCCAACTACATGTGTTATACTTGTAAATTCCAGTGGGCCTCCGAAAATCACGTTGATTACGAAAATCCTCCATCAAGAGGATTATAATTAAACATGAATATATCAAATTATATTAAATTAAAAATATTAATCATACCATATCTCTCAACCATTAATAAACACCTAAAAATATCGATCGTACCATATCTTCCAATCATTAATATTTTCTTTCTATTTAAAAAACGTTATCTTTTTTATTTAAAACTAATCTTAAGATTATTAATATATAGCCGAAAATATCACACTATATTCTCCAAATATTAATTAAATATATTAGAAATCCGTAACATAAAATAAAATTATTGTATATCAAAAAAAACTCGTGCATCGCACGGGTTATAAGTTAGTGGTTATAAATTAGCTAAAGGGATGAACCATTTAATTTTGAAGAACCAATGATTAGAATTGTAAGTGTTCTGAAAAGTCATTTTAAGTAGAAAACACCCACCGAATACTCCAATCATATTCTATGATCCACAACAAATTAAAAAAAAATGTTATGATTGCTATCAATACTACTCGTATCAAATTTCAAATTATAAACTTGCACATACTTAACTAACGACATTAACATAATTTGATTTATAAATATATTTAAGCTACCGGCCCGTAGCTCGGGCTTTTATGCTAGTATATGATTCTAAAGCGCAATTTAAAGATTTGTTTATGAAAACCAAAAGACGTGTAGCTTTTCATAAAAGGATGGATCAGAACCACAAATTTATGTTATGTTTTCGTTGAACGTTGATTCGTTTACCATTTCTTTTATTCTTTAGAAACATCACTCCCCTTAAAGATATGATCCGGATATTTATATGAAGCCCTCGGGAATAAAAATTTTTAAATGGTGATATAATATAAAGGATCATTTTACTTCAAATAATGATATCATGAGCCTTTTCTTACCTTTGTGTACATAATTAAATTTATACTTTTGTGATGGGTAGGATGATCATATCATATCAGCATTATCGGGTCCATCAAAATATTGAAATTAAAAATATTTGAGTAAGATTTAAGAATGGTATTTGAAGTTCTTAATATATATATATATATATATATATATATGCCTTTACTCCATAAAGAACACTCTTATATAACAAACAATAAAGAACACTACAAAATCATTTATTCCAATAGATCCATTGGTCCCGCCAGGGGCACCCAATATAAAAAGTTCTTATTTTTTTAGGCTCTATCCATCCAGCAAAAAAAAAATGAAAATTTACTGTTCATCGATGACGTCACTGATGACGTCATCATGACGTCATCGATGAACAATAAATTTTCAATATTTTTTTTTTTTTGCTGGATGGATAGAGCCTAAAAAAATAAGAACTTTTTGTATTGGATGGCCCCGCCAGGGGCAATGGATCTATTAGATATGAGGTGTTCTTTGTTGTTTGTTATATAAGGTGTTTGCTATGGAGTCCAACCCTATATATATATATAATTACTACTAACTAATCAATTACTTTTTTCAGCCCATTTTCTCTATTCTATAACTAAAATTTCCCTTTTTCCAATCATATAACATGTGGTTCTATTTAATAAAATAAAATAATAATATTATAATACTAATAATTACCGATTACCTTTTTCAGCTAAAACGTATCATCTTTTCCATTTTTCATAATTAAAATTAATTTTTTCTAGAAATATCACGTGCAACATTAATTTCCTACTATCTAAACACAATACAAAAAATTTAATTTAGTAAAATAACATAAATTAAGTTATAATTATTGTAAAATAATCAATTACCTTTTTCACCTAAAACATGTCACCTTTTTTATTTTCACATTACCTTTTCTATTTTGTCTAACTAAAATATCTTTTTTTTTTCAATTATATCACGGGAGGTTCTATTTAATAAAATAAAATAATAAAATTATAATATTTATAATTAATCGATTAGTTTTTCAGCTAAAATGTTTCATCTTTTCTATATTTTTTTTAACTAAAATCACACTTTTTATAAAAATATCACGGGCAACATTAATTTTTCCTTTTTTTTAAAACATTTCGAGTAATTTTATTTAGTAAAAAAACATAATTGAATTATAATTAATATAAATTAATCAATTTCTTTTTTCACCTAAAACATGTTTTTTTTAATTTTCTCTAAGTAAGACCTTTCTTTTTCCAATTAAATCACGACATTCTATTTAATAAAATTAAATAATAATTTTATAAGTACTTATAATAACCGATTACCTTTTTCAACTAAAAATCATCTTTTCAATATTTTCTAACTAAAATCATATCACGGATAACATTTATATAATTACTATCAAATCATCTTATTTAAAAATTTAAGCCTCCAAAATTCATATTTTTAAAAAAAATAATTCAAAATAATAAAAAATCATATAATATTAAAAGAAATCATTGCATCGCACGGGTTTTAAGCTAGTATTAATTAAATTTATATGTATAACTTTGTTATAATTTGACAAATTTGTAAATTGATTATAATTTTAGGTAAGATTTTTGCATAGTTGAAATTTCATAATTTTTACAATTTGTGTATAACAACTCATATGTAGGATTTTTTTTTTTTTTTTTTTTTGAAAATATATGTAGGATTTTTCTTTCGTTAATTTACATACTAAAAAAAATTAAATTTATATATTAAAAATAAAATTTATAGAAAATATGTAAAAAAATCATGGATACAATCCTTATCTATAATTATAAAATGGATAACATCAATCGAGTACACTTCTAGGTTCTAAAATGGAGAATGGAGCACAAAGACCTTGAAATTATTTTTCATCAATGACTCAGATTGCATAAACAATTCCGTCAACTATTAGCTCCTAAGTCCTGATACTATTATATACAATATTGATATTCTCAAATGATTCCTTGTATACTACTCCGTAAAAGATAATATGAAGTTGCATATTGTGCCAATTACAAAAAAATAAAAAGAGAAACCGACAATGATCAAAACTGAGAACTGATGATCCTCCTGCAAATTTCTTAGGACGTACTATTGTGTGGAGCAGAGGACCAAGAGCCACTGGGTTTTACATTTTAACACTAGTTTCCATATTCCATTATATCACTCCTACTGATTTTTTTATATCTTTTGCAATAAAAAGAAAACAACAAACTTCGAATTTGAACACATTCATCACGTATTAAAAAGAAAACTGAATACCAATTCCTAACTATGGCATCGGATATCCTAAAATGAAGCGATAACCAGTAAAATTTCACTTGTAGAGATTGTCGCTAAATTTTAAGACTGTAAATTCAACATGCAGCCTGCAATGCCACCACACGGAAGGCTGGTCTTATCATTCATCAAGGGTTTCATGTGCTTGAGGATGTTCAATCTGATATTAAAACAATTTCAATACAAATTTAAAAGTATAAAACAATTTCAATACAAATTTAAAGGTATTCATGTAAATCACTGATAAAAATTTAATATTTACAAAAATGTGTTGCAGGAAGTACATATTTGTTATAATCTTAGAGGAGATCCGATCCCCGAATAAAATTTCTTAAACTGCGTGCATTATTAACCTTGTCATATATTCAGGGAGTAATGTTTAACAATCTATAGTTCTGTATATGCACCAAATACCATAGTGGATCGTCTCCAACAATTTTAATACCCCATGCCAGTCCATCAAATTAGGCCCCTAGCTGTATTTTGTTTTTTTCTTTTAATTTGAAATATGGTCAATATTAATGAAAAATTGCATCACAAAAATTAAAAAGATTCAGAGTACTATAAAAATAACCCATATTTTTTGACAACTACATTGTAATGTATATGCAACAACTTTGTACATACCATACCATGTTCATTCTGCAGAAGTTGACAAATGAGCTCTTGACTATACAATCCAGTTTGAACATGTTTTTTCATCCATTACATCAATTCTACTGCCTCTGCTGATAAGAGAAATGCTGTCTACCTTAATGCAAAATTAATCAAGGCTTTTCACCTGGATTCTGCAGCCTCTCTTAGTCTTCTAGTAACGTGGCTCTGTTTTATATTTTTTTTCTGTAGTGTGGGAGTCGGGGTTTAGTATGTACTCAAGTTTATATTTTAGCACATCCTCCTTCACAGTTGCATTGCATGTCGCAAGAACTCTGGAAGTAGGGCTGTTAAACTGATAATTCGGATACGGATATGTCTATATCCATATCTGTATTCGAAATTGTCGGATTCAGATACGGATAATATCCGCTTTGTTTCAGATACGGATAATATCCACTTTTTCTTGGATACGAATACAAATATTTCGGACGGATATCGAATTTTTCAAAATTTTTTGACGCGTATTGATGATTTCAAAACAAATTTTTTTTCATTTAGAAAAAATAAAACTGTGAACGCCGTACTAAATATCTAATTTTATTATCTTTAAAATATTAAAGTCAAATGAAATTTTTATATATGTATATAATATTGTTACAATTATATAAAATTTGTATAAATGTATTATTTAATTAATAAACACACATAAACACTACATGCTAATAGAAAAAAAAATATTAAATTATATAATTTAAATATTATATATATTTCATTTCGGATTCGGATACTCCGAATTCAGATACGGATAATATCCGCTTTATTTTGGATACGGATAATATTCGCTTTTCTCGGATACGTATGCAGATATTTCGGACGAATATCGGATTTGTCGGATTTTTTTGACAGCCCTATTTGGAAGAATAATTATAGATACTAATAATGTGTTAGAATATATACGTATTATTGTATTAAGGGTATTTTCGATATTTTATCTTATACAGGTTTACTATATAAGTATTGAGACATGTATTATAAACTTGAGTTTGGTTATAATAATATTTGGTTTTTCTCTTTATTCTAACATGGTATCAAGAGCTAGGTTTCGAGGGAGATGGTGATCAAATTCATCATTTGTTGAGAGACAATCGTGGGTGTTTAACCGAATTGTTAGAGAGGTAGAGTTACGCTACAAAAACAAAATTATTTTGAAAATTCGTAGGAATTTTTCTGCTCAGATCAGCCAACTTCGTTTTGCAATTCCCGGAGTTTCAACCGTTGGATCGTCCTGAAATTTTGACAGAGTCTTCCTTGCATTAGTATCTAAGTTTTGAACGGTAGAGATCGTATTTGGAGTTCCGGAAGGTCAGATTTTAAGGGTTCAAACAGATTGCTTATAATTCATTCTTTACGTCGTTCTTGATCTTATAAGTTGGGTGTTGTTGATTGATTGACATCTATATTACTTGATTATCGAAATATTCTAGTTGTAGTTATTTGGTTTATTTGCTTTAGATTTGGTATAGGCTTTGGATTTGGATTCAGAATTGGAATTAGATTTTGGATTTGGATTTGAATTTGGATTTGTTTTCGGATTCTATTTTGGATTGGAGAATTGTTTCTTTTGACTTTGGATTTGGTTTCGGGTTTAGTTTCATATCTGGATTCGATTTTGTTTTCAGCAAATTTTTTTTTGTCATGTATGTCTCATCATCAACAGGACTTTTGTCAACGGGTACTTCAAGTATGTTTTCTTCTTTATGGATTCTGGATTCGGGTGCATCTCATCATATGTCTCCGCATTGGTCATCTTTCGTTTCATTTTCTGATCATACATCTTTATCCATCATGACTGCTGATGGCACTCCTATGCCTTTGAAAGGTGTTGGTTCTGTTGTTACTCCAACTTTGTCTCTCTTTGATGTTTATTTTATTCCGGATCTTAAGCTAAATCTTGTTTCGGGTAGTCAATTATGTGAGTCTGGTTACTTTGTCTCTTTTTCTCCTACTACTTGTTGTGTTACGGATCAAAGATCTCAAAAGGTTATCGGGAAAGGTCGTAAACAGGGAGGACTTTATGTTTTGGATGAACTTAATATATTTGTTGTTGGAACTCATAGTGTTGATTTGTCCTCTTTTCGTTTGAGTGATTCATCTTCTGACTTTTACTTATGGCATGCACGTTTAGGTCATGTTTCTCAGCCTCGCTTAAAGTTTTTGGTCTCAACTGGAGCTTTGGGACAGTTGAAATCTCATGATATTTCTGATTGTAGTGGTTGTAAATTAGCGAAATTTTCTGCTTCACCTTTTCATAAGAGTGTTACATATTCTCTTGCTCCATTTGATATTGTGCATTCTGATGTGTGGGGACCTGCTCCTATGCCTACAAAAGGAGGATCAAGATATTATGTTTCGTTTATTGATGATTTCACTGGTTATACGTGGATTTATCTTATGAAGCGCAGGTCTGATTTTCTGGATATGTATAAAGATTTTAAAGCTCATATAAAAACTCAACATAATGCTGTCATTAAATGTTTTCATTGTGATTTGGGAGGTGAATACACTTCTAATGCTTTTTGTCGATTGCTTGCTTCGGATGGGACCATACGTCAAAGTTCATGTACCGACACTCCTCAACAAAACGGTGTTGCTGAACGAAAACATCGTCATCTTGTTGAAACAACTCGCTCATTTTTTTTGTCAGCTGATGTTCCTAGTGTATTTTGGGGTGAAGCACTTCTTACGGTTGTTTATATGATTAACAGGATTCCAACTGCTCAAAATTCAGGTATTTCTCCTTTTGAGAAATTATATGAAGAAGTGCCTGATTATGCTTCGCTGCGTGTCTTTGGTTGTACCTGTTTTGTTCTCAAGCCACAGGTTGAGCGCACTAAATTGTCTGTTAAGTCTGCTTTATGTGTCTTTTTGGGCTACGGTATAACTCAAAAAGGATATCGTTGTTTTGACCCGGTTAGTCAGAAATTGTATCTTTCTCGACATGTTTACTTTCTGGAACATATTCCATTTTTCTCTGTTCCTGCTAGTTCACGTCATATGACGAAGGCGGATCTTATTCGTATTGATCCTTTTGGCATGGACACTAAGAAAGTTTCAACCACAAATAATACTTCAGTTCCCGAGACATCCACATCTCCACATGCTTTTCCAACCACTCAATCGTCACCAGAGATTTTGGATCAAACTCCCACATCTCCACCTGCTTCTCCAACCACTCAATCGTCACCGGAGATTTCAGATTCTTCCCCCACTCCATCATCTCAAGAGATTCCGAATCCTCCACCCATTCGTAAGTCCACTCGTACACGTAAGTCCACTCAACTTCCTGATTTTGCTTATTCATCTTATTCTCCTTCATTTGCTTCATTTGTTACTTCTGTTCACCGTTTGTCTGAGGCTGCATCATATAGAGAGGCTGTTCCTGATCCTCTTTGGCAGAATGCTATGGCTGAGGAACTTACTGCTCTACACCAAACTCATACATGGGATTTAGTTCCATTACCACCAAGAAAACATGTTATTGGTTGTCGTTGGGTCTATAAAATTAAGACCAAATCTGATGGATCCGTTGAGCGTTATAAGGCTCGACTTGTTGCTAAAGGCTACTCCCAGGAGTATGGCCTGGATTATGAAGAGACCTTTGCTCCTGTTGCAAAGATGACAACGGTTCGTACTTTGATTGCAGTTGCTTCTTCTTGTAAATGGAAAATTTTTCAGATGGATGTTAAGAATGCATTTTTGTATGGTGATCTTCACGAGGAAGTTTATATGACACCTCCTCCTGGTCTTCCGCATCAACCAGGTTATGTCTGTAGATTTCGTAAATCAATTTATGGTCTTCGACAATCATCTCATTGTTGGTTCGATAAGTTTTCTACTGTGCTTATTTCACTTGGTTTTCGTCCTAGTCATCATGATTCTGCTTTATTCGTAAGATGCACGAGTGCTGGTCGTATCCTTTTGTCTTTATATGTTGATGATATGATTATTACTGGTGATGACTGTGATGTATTGAGTCATTAAAACGGGTATTGGCTCGTTGTTTTGGTATGAAAGATTTAGGTATGCTCCGTTACTTTCTGGGAATTGAGGTTGCTAGTTCACCAAAGGGGTATCTTTTATCTCAATCTAAGTACATTGCTGATTTGCTTGACCGTGCACGTCTTACTGATAACAAGAATGTGGATACTCCTCTAGAGATGCATGCTAGATATTCTCCATTTTCGGTATTTTATCTTATATAGGTTTACTATATAAGTATTGAGACATGTATTATAAACTTGAGTTTGGTTATAATAATATTTGGTTTTTCTCTTTATTCTAACATAATGCAACTGTTTTACGTTGAATTCCGTAAAAAAAAAAGATTAGAAGGCTAATCATTTAATTAATAAATTGACATTGATTTGTCAAAAAATTAAAAAAAATAATAATAATAAATTGACATTGAAAATATACCATGGTTATAAAGGTCAAGGAGAGTCCCGGTGTTTTTTTCTTCAAAGCAAACAAATGTTGAGACTTGGAGGTAAGGATATGGATGGTGATGGGGTGATTGTAGTCGACTGTACAGTGTAGTCTGTATCACAAATACAACTTTTTTCTTCTAGATACTGATGGTTGATTTAATTAATTAATACATTTGTTTTATTATTGAAAAATGCTAGAGATATCAAATTGGGTATAAAAATTGTTATTTTTGATTGGTTATAATTATAATGGATCCGCCAAGGCGATCCAATTAAAACATTCCAAAATATCAAGTAATTTGTGCATGTTATTTGGTAACAAATTTTCATACCCAATTTGGTACCCCTAACACTACTTTTATTAACTATTTTTTTTATTTTTTATTTTAAAAAGCTAACCGTTTAGAACTTACAAATGATATAAATAAACTCGTATATTAGTTTAATTAAATGTTGTACTGGGTCAAGCTTTTAAGGCCCTGTTTACTTCAACAATTTTTGAGAAAATTTTTCTAAGAAAATTAGAAAACTAGAAATCATGTTGAAAGTCAGGTGTTTTCAAAAAAGAAAACTGGAAAATTAGAAAACAAGGTTTTCTAAATTATAACTACATTTTAGAAAACTTTGGAAAACATCATTTTAGTGTTTTCTGGATTTAGAAAAAGAGTTAATCACATAAAAAACCATTAAACTATCCTATTGTTAGCAAAAAAACCATTGATCAATTTTTTTTTGCATATTAACACAACCAACTATGTAAAATACCAAAAATCTAACCATGATTAAGTTATAATATCACATGTGTCATTAAATATAAAATAAAATATTACATTTGTGTTGATGTGGCAATTGAAGTGTCGAACTAATGCCATATCAATTTTATTATATATTTTTTAAAAATAACATATAATCGCAGGGAAGAATGTTCTAGATTAGTGTATAGAAACATGTTCTAGTTGTTCTACTTGAAAAATCTTTTAGAGAATTGGTCGTATTATTTTTTTATTCCAAATTATGATAAAAAATTGTATTATAATTATAATAGGATTTCAGTTTTATTATTTTCTTTAAAAAATAACATGGGTGATGACCCAAAATAATCATTTTTGGGATCTAGTGGCCCAAAATACTGATTCTGAAAAAAATGACCCGAAATACCGACGGGATACGGAGTTTTGGCCTCCGTATTAGCATGAACACCGTGTTCCGTATTATGCATGATACGGAACACCGTGTTCCGTATTATGCATGACTGTGCAATTGTTAGCAAGACCGTGCAATTATTAGCAGATTTGACATAGGTTTTATATTTTTTAATTAAAAAAATAACATAAAATTTTAGTAGAATTAGGAGTTTAGATTTTTAATAAAAAATATAACATATATAGAATTTTAGTAGAATTAAAAGTTTAGGGGTGAAACCAAAATAGAGTGCGAACCAAAAAATTAGTGAAACCAAAATATGGTACGAACCAAAAAAGTAGTACCATTAAAAAGAGGTTTCGCTTATTAGTAAAAACTAGATGATAACCCGTGCGAAGCACGGGTTCGGGGATTTATATTAATTAATTACTAATTTTTTATTTAATTTAATATTTATAAAAATATAATATAAAATTATAAAAAGAACTATGTTATTTGCATAAAAAAATTATACGATTAACAAACTATAAACTTAGATTGTTTAATAGAAGTGCATGGAAACACGTTTCAGTTGTTTTCATTGAAAAATATTTAAGATAATTGATCGTAATCTTTTTTTATTCTAAAGTTATAATAAAAAAATTACGATTAACAAACTATAAACTTAGATTGTTTAATAGAAGTGCATGAAAACACGTTTCAGTTGTTTTCATTGAAAAATATTTAAGATAATTGATCGTAATCTTTTTTTATTTTAAAGTTATAATAAAAAAATTGCCAATATAAGAATTATAATAATAATAAGATTTCAATTTTATTATGTTTTTTTTAAAAATAACATATAATTGCATGGAAAATTGTTCTAGAGTATTGTATTGAAACATGTTCTAGTTGTTCTCCTTGAAAAATCTTTCGGAGAATTGATCGTATTATTTTTTTATTCTAATTATGATTTAAAAAAATTGTATATAATTATAATAGGATTTCAATTTTATTATTTTCTTTAAAAAATAACATAGAATATAAGGGAAATATGATTCTAGGGGTGAAACTAATTTTTTATTTAAAGTTGTAATAAAAGAATTATAATTATAATAGGATTTCTATTTTATTAAAAAAAACAACATAGAAACAGAATTATAGTAGAAATAGGATTGTAGGGGTGAAACCAAAATATAGTGCGAACCAAAAAGGAGTGAAACCAAAATATAGTGCGAACCAAAAAGTGGTACCGTGATACCGTTAAAAGGGTGTTTCGCTTATTAATAAAGGTTATAGATTATAGATTTTATTTTATATTAAATAACACGTGTGATACTTTACTTAACCATGATTAGTTTTTGTGTTTTTTTTAAGTGTTTTACATAGTTGATTGTGTTGATGTGCCAAAAAAAATCATGAATGGTTTTTTTGCTAATAATAAGATAGTTTGTTGGTTTTTTGTGTGAAAAACTCTTTAGAAAAATGAAAAACACGCTAACCCTACATAGATGAGACACACATCGAACCTCCATAACCACGTCACTTTTAAATTTAAGTACTACAGTATTAATGAACTAAACTATATATATCTAAAATTTATATAATAAAAAAAAAATCAACAATAAACATTATAATTACAATACATCGAAAATAATACATATTTCAATTTACTGAATAGCTTAGATGGAAATTATATCATTTTTACTATATATCATTTTACATGCCTGACACAATTTTTATTAATAAATTAACAATTTTTAAATTTTGTGTTGTGTACAAGTTTCTTTTGAATAAAATAAAACTTATGTGTCGTATTATAAATATGATATAATAGAGTTACATATTGTTTTCAACAAAAATCAAACATATTAATATAAAAAGGGTTTTCGGAGAAACCTGCTCTTAGACAAGATAACCCAAATTGATTACAAAAATTAATATCATAATTAGTGATAAGTTGATAAAATAATTAATTACTTAAATTCATGAATTTAGGAAAGTAGAAAAATGATTATAGTTAAAAGTTGGTTTGGAACATGTTTTCTCACTTTTCATTAGTTTTCTTAGAAATAAAAAGTCAAAAAATTTTAGAAAATTTAAAAACAGAAAACTGGAAAAATTTTGTGTAAGTAAACAGCCCCTAAAAATTACTCAAAGTTGCCAAGTCAAATTACCATTAATAGCATTTTGATCCAATAATGTTGCCCCGTCTCATGTTAGTGTTACATAGGGGTGGACACGGGTTAATAAAATCGATCAACCCGATCTAAATCGACACTATTTCACCCGATCCAAACCGATTTTTTTAAAATCGATAAATAATTGGATTGAAAAAACGTTAACCCGATTTAAATGGGTTGGGTACGAGTTTTAATTTTTTTTACCCGAACCAACCCAACCCGACTAAAAAATAAATTAATTTAATAAAATATTTTTTATATCCATGATTGATAAGTGGATTTATATCCACATGGATCATTCTATTTCGGCTTAAATTGATGTTTTGTATCTCAAGTATTGGTGTGTTTTAATGTGTTTTGTGAGAATTATGCAGAAGATACTTCCAGGTGCAAGAATGGAATTTTCAGTATTTTTATGGTAATTTTAAGTTCAGAAGAGCAAGTGTCTAAAGTTGCAGCTGAGTATGGAAGAGAAATCAGCATCATACAAACACTCAGTCTGTGCAGTAGGACTTGGGGGCGCGGCCGCGCTCTAATTGCACTATGACTGCGTGCGGGCACGCGTATCTTAACTGCAGGACTTGTCCAGGCGCGGGCGCGCGGAAATTAGCCTGTGTTGCGCGCGGGGGCGCGCTATGCCGGCAGAAACATTCTGATTTTCAATCTCAATTAGGGAAAGTGCTCCAATCTTCTCCTAATCATTATGGAAGTTGCTAAGATGGATAAGAACGTTCTGGAATTCAATTTAAACATGGGAATTGCAATTCTATTCCAATCAAGACGGGAAATTGCCGGAATTCTATTCTAATTCAAAGACGGTAATTGCTTGGACAAGAGGGCACTTGAGGGCTATAAATACACACCTTGGAGGCACATCAAAATCATCACCTACACACCATAATTCGTTCAGAGCAGAAGATTGAGAAGCCAAGGCGAGGATTGTGACGACAAGAAGATCTAGACATAGTTTTCTTGTATTTCTTGTTTAGGCGTATCTTTTGGATGCTTGTTACTTTTCCGGATTTATTCGCTAAACCTTGTTACATTATTGATTTATTCATCTTTGTTTTCTTGTTTAATACCATGCTTTCATCAAATCCCATGATGAAGAACGGTTCAATTATGAGCTAATCGTTGTCATGGGATTCTAACGAATTTATTTATGGAACTTAGTATCTTGATGCTTTAAAGATCTGTGTGTGGTGTATAATTGATATCCTCATATGGTTATGCTTAATGGATAGATGCGTTGCGAACATCTAATTTGTTAATCTCTTGTGAAGTGAAAGTGGATCTTGAGATTTAGAACTTGCCATGCTAGCATAGGTTCATAATTGTTTATCAATATGATTTGTGGTGTGAGATGAAAAATACTTATACTGCCTTGTGTGATCTTAATGGATAACTTGTTCTTCAACCGTTATGTTTTCAAATTCTATAGACATATAGGGTCTAAGCATAATTGGTGTCTATTCATCTTCTATCTCTTTTGTGGATGTATGTTTAGTTTGGTATGCGTATGCTGACAGGTAGCGTATACTTGTTTCGTGTTATCCGATCAGATATCAAAACCACTGCACATAGTGATTAAGGGCGTCAGATCTAAGGGAAGTATTTAATGAAGTTAGGATCTCATGTTTATTCTCATATTAGTAATTCGATTCAAATCTCTAAGTTAATTTAATTCTTAGTTAATCTTTTGCATTTTAGTATAATTAATTAATCAAACCCCAATTTGTTACTTTTCCTGGCAGTGAATTAAAACCATACATTGTTGCATAGGCATATTTACTGAGTAAAACTTAACCAGATCTCTGTGGAACGAACTTTAATTGTATTACTTGTGACTACGTGCGCTTGCGTAATTTTAGCATAACAAGTTTTTGGCGCCGCTGCCGGGGATCTTCGGTGTTTTATTTTTAGTTTATGTGCTTGTCAATAGTGGTCGTTAGCGTTCACTGACTCAGATTTCTTACTTAGTTTGTTTGTTTCGTGGTGTTTCAGGTGCTTAATTTTGTATGCGAACACGCTTACAAGCTCGTTTGGAAGAACTGGCGGAAGACGATCGTGTAGAGAATTTAGAGAATAAGAACGAGGAAGCTGAAACTATAGTAGCAATGGGTGATGCAGCAGTAGCTAAGGCTTTGAAGGAGTATTCTCAGCTAAAGATCAATGATATCCAGTCGAGTATCATCAAGCCGACCATCACGGCTAATAACTTCGAGATCAAGCTGGGCACTATTCAGATGCTACAGAATTTGGTTCAGTTTGGGGGTGCTCCTACGGAGGATCCTAACATGCATATTCGGGTCTTTATCGAGATCTGTGATACTTTCAAGTTCAATGGTGTGTCGGATGATGCTATCAAGTTGAGGCTTTTCCGATTCTCTTTGAAGGATAAGGCCAAGGGCTGGTCACATTCTCTACCAGCTAGTTCCATTACTACATGGGAGGATCTTGCTCAGAAGTTTCTTACTAAATTCTTCCCTATGGTGAAAACTGCAACAATAAGGAACCAGCTAACTCAATTTCAGCAACAGTCTGGAAAGTCGTTGTGTGAGGCTTGGGAACGATACAAGGAGATGCTTCATAGGTGTCCACATCATGGTATGCCTGACTGGATGGTTATCAACAGTTTCTACAATGGGTTGGGAGCACAATCTAGACCTATGCTAGATGCAGCATCAGGAGGAGCTCTGTGGGCTAAGAGCTACGATGAAGCTTATGAACTTATTGAGACGATGGCTGCTAATGAATATCAGAATCCAACCCAGAGGATTTCTCAAGGCAAGGTAGCAGGTTTGTTTGAGATAGATACAGCTTCAGCTATTGCGGCTCAGTTGAAGGCTTTGACTATGAAGGTGGATTCTGTTGCAAATTATGGAGTTCAGCAGGTGGCTAGTGTTTGTGAGCTTTGTACAGGTGTACATGAGACGAATCAGTGTGCTATCTCTTCTGAATCAGCACAGTTCGTGAGTAATTTTCAGAGACCTGCTGCACCAGTTCCGGCTACTTATCATCCTAGCAACAGGAATCATCCCAATTCCAGCTGGAGCAACAATCAAAGTGCACAACAACCTTATCAGCAAGCAAGTCCATTCAATCAAGGCTATCAGCAACCGTATGCTCCAAGGCAACTATATCAACCTCTTGGATTTCAGCAACAACCCCAGGCTCACGCGGGGCAATCTTCTAATGAAAAATCAGAGATGGATGATTTGAGGATGATGATGAAGAACCTACAAGCTTCTAAAAAGATCTTGGAGAGCCAGGTGGGACAGATTGCAAGTGCCTTACTTAGTAGGCAACAAGGAACTCTTCCTAGAGATACAGATGCAAATCCAGGAAGGAGGGACAACAAGGAATAGGTGAAGGCTGTAACTTTGAGATTGGGAAAGGTTACCTCAGACCCGAAATCAGTCGCTAAAGAAGATGAAGAAGTGCAGAATCAGCAAGTTGAAAAATCTGCAATGCCTGAAATTGAAAAATCTGACTTAGTAGCTGATGAGCTAGATAGTGAAGTAGAGAAGAGCAAGGAACCTGTTAAAAATTCTGTGGAGCAGTCTACAAAGAATACTAAGATCTATCCTCCTCCTCCATATCCTAGAAGACTCCAGAAGCAGAATTTGGATAAGAAGTTTGCTAAGTTTTTAGAGGTGTTCAAGAAGTTGCAGATTAACATTCCTTTTGCGGAAGCTCTTGAACAGATGCCGAGCTATGCCAAGTTCATGAAGGGTATTCTTTCTCATAAATTGAAGCTCGATGAATTAGAGACAGTTGCTCTAACGGAAGAGTGTAGTGCCGTTCTGCAATAGAAGTTGCCACCTAAGCTTAAAGATCCGGGAAGTTTCACCATCTCGTGTACTATTGGCAACCTTTCTTTTAGCAAGTGTTTATGTGATTTGGGAGCTAGCATCAATCTCATGCCCTTGTCAGTCTACATGCAACTTGGTCTACCGGAACCAAAGCCAACTAACATCTCTTTGCAGTTGGCTGATCGATCTATCACATATCCAAGAGGCATAGTGGAGGACGTTTTGGTGAAAGTTGATAAGCTCATCTTCCCTGCTGATTTTGTTATCTTGGATTTCGAGGAAGATAAGAAGATTCCCATAATCTTGGGAAGACCATTCTTGGCTACGGGCCGTACTTTGATTGATGTGCAGAAAGGGGAACTCACCATGAGGGTACAAGACCAAAATGTCACTTTCAATGTCTTTAATGCAATGAAATTTCCATCAGAGGAAGAAGAGTGCTTGAAGGTGGATTTGGTGGATTCTGCAGTTACTACGGAGATTAAAAAATTTCTGAAGTCAGATTCTTTGAAAAAAGTTCTAGTGAGTGATTCTGATTTTGAAGATGAGAATATAGCCGAGCAACTACAACAGTTGAATTCAGCTCCTTGGAAAAAGAGATTTGACTTGCTTTTTGAATCACTTGGGTTAGCGGAGCTGAAAAATTTTGAGGGGCGTCTTAAACCATCTATTGAGGAAGCTCTTACACTTGAACTCAAACCACTTCCTGAGCACTTGAGGTATGCTTTTCTTGGTGATGCATCTACATTACTTATTATTATTGCCTCTAACTTGTCAGCTAGTGCGGAAGAAAAGCTCTTGCGAATTCTGAGGGAGTTCAAGTCAACAATTGGTTGGACCATAGCAAATATCAAGGGAATCAGCCCTTCTTATTGCATGCACAAAATTTTGCTAGAGGAAGGAGCTAAGCCTACTGTTGAACATCAGAGAAGACTCAATCCTATTATGAAAGAGGTGGTAAAGAAAGAAATTCCAAAGTGGTTAGATGCGGGAATTATCTATCCTATCTCAGACAGTTCTTGGGTGAGTCCAGTTCAATGTGTGCCGAAGAAAGGAGGCATGATAGTTGTTGCTAATAAGAAGAACGAGCTCATCCCTACTCGGACAGTCACGGGGTGGAGAGTTTGCATGGACTATCGGAAGCTCAATAAAGCCACGAGAAAAGACCACTTTCCTCTTCCTTTCATTGATCAGATGCTAGACAGGTTGGCAGGACACGAGTATTATTGTTTGCTTGATGGTTATTCAGGATATAATCATATTTGCATTGCTCCGGAGGATCAAGAGAAGACCACATTCACATGTCCTTTTGGTACTTTTGCTTTTCGTCGAGTTTCTTTCGGACTTTGTGGAGCTCCTGCTACTTTTCAAAGGTGCATGATGGCTATTTTCTCAGATATGATTGGCACTAATGTGGAGGTTTTTATGGATGACTTCTCAGTTTTAGGTACTTCATATGACGAGTGCTTGCATAATCTTGGCTTGGTATTGAAACGTTGTGTGGAGACTAACTTGGTGCTTAATTGGGAGAAGTGTCACTTTATGGTGCAAGAAGGAATTATTCCTGGGCACAAGGTTTCTGGTAAAGGGCTTGAAGTGGATAGGGCCAAGGTGGAGACAATCGAAAATCTTCCTCCACCTATCTCTGTTAAAGGAATTCGCAGTTTTCTTGGTCATGCGGGGTTCTATAGGCGATTCATTCAAGACTTCTCGAAAATTTCTAAACCTTTGTGCAATCTGTTGGAGAAGGATGTTCCTTTCAAATTTGATGATGAGTGCCTTGTAGCTTTTGAGCTTTTGAAGAAGAAGTTGACTACTACACCTGTCATTACCGCACCTAATTGGGAGGAAACGTTCGAGCTTATGTGTGATGCTAGTGACTATGCTGTTGGAGCTGTGCTTGGGCAAAGGAAGGATAAAATTTTTCATGTGGTTTACTATGTGAGTAAAACCCTTAATGATGCACAGCTTAACTACACCACTACTGAAAAAGAGTTGCTAGCTGTTGTTTATGCTTTTGAGAAATTCAGATCTTTTTTGCTTGGTACGAAGGTAATTGTTTATACGGATCATGCAGTTATTCGATATCTCATGTCGAAGAAGGATTCTAAGCCTAGATTGATTCGTTGGGTGCTTCTTTTGCAAGAGTTTGATGTGGAAATCAAGGATAGAAAAGGCACAGAAAATCAAGTAGCTGATCATCTATCACGTTTGGAGGACCACGGTAAGGATTCACATGGTAAATCTCTTATTAATGAATCTTTTCCGGATGAGCAGCTTTTTGGAGTGCAAAATGAAGAGCCATGGTTTGTTGATTATGTGAACTATTTGGTGAGCAATGTTATTCCTCCAGATCTTTCGAGTGCTCAAAGGAAGAAGTTTCTACATGATGTGAAGTGGTACCATTGGGATGAGTCATTTTTGTTTAGGCAAGGAGCAGACCAAATGATCAGACGATGCATTCCGTATAGTGAGACGGATAGTGTTTTGAGAGATTGTCACTCAACTGTTTATGGTGGTCATTATGGTGGAGACAGCAGCTCGTGTGCTTCAAGCAGGTTTTTATTGGCCTACCTTGTTTAAGGATGCTCATCGGTTTGTAACGAGTTGTGATCGATGTCAAAGGGTTGGCAATATATCTAGAAGGAACGAGATGCCTCTGAACATGCTTCTTGAGGTAGAGATCTTTGATGTGTGGGGAATTGACTTCATGGGACCTTTTGTTTCTTCATGCATTAATCAGTACATCTTGCTAGCTGTGGATTACGTGTCTAAATGGGTCGAGGTTAAGGCATTACCGACCAATGATGCTAAGGTGGTACTGAATTTTCTTCATAAACAAATTTTTACACGTTTCGGGACACCACGTGCTATAATTAGTGATGATGGGACACACTTCTGTAATCGTCAGTTTACTACATTGATGGCGAAATATAATATGACGCATCGTGTTGCCACTGCTTATCATCCTCAAACTAATGGTCAAGCGGAAGTGTCTAACAGAGAGATCAAGAGAATTCTGGAGAAAGTGGTGAATCCGTCTCGTAAAGATTGGTCGTTGAAGTTGGATGAAGCTGTGTGGGCGTACAGAACTGCTTATAAGACTCCTCTAGGTATGTCTCCGTTTCAGTTGGTTTATGGGAAAGCTTGTCATTTGCCTGCAGAATTGGAACACAAGGCATATTGGGCGTTGAAGAAGTTAAATTTGGATATTAAGGCTGCGGGTGCAAAACGGTTGCTTCAATTGAATGAACTTGAGGAATTTCGTGAGCAAGCTTATGAAAATAATAAAATGTATAAGGAGAAGGTCAAGAGGTGGCATGATGAAAGGTTGACGCCCAAGGCATTTATACCGGGTCAACAAGTGTTGTTATTTAATTCTCGCCTCAAGCTTTTTCCGTGAAAACTCAAGTCGAGGTGGCCGGGTCCATTTGTTGTCAAAATGGTGTATCCATATGGTGCTATTGAAATTTATAAAACCATACCGGATCATGCTTTCAAAGTGAATGGACAGAGATTGAAGCATTATTATGGAGGTTCGTTTGAACGTGAGAAGGTTTCCGCCATTTTGGCGTCTACGTGAAGTTTTTGAAGTACGTCGAGCTATTAACGTAAAACAAGCGATTCTTGGGAGTCAACCCATGGTGTATGACATTTTTAGTTATTCAGTAGGTAGGAATCCGTGTAAAAAAAAGGAAAAAAATTTCTGGAAATTCTGCTGGGCGCGGGCGCGCTGGGAGTATACTGGTGTTCGGCGCGGGCGCGCGGAGGTCTGTTGAAAAGAAAAAAAAAACGAAAGTAGCAGTTTGTTTTATCCCCATTTATCATTCTATTCTTTCCCTAGTTGAACCCTAACCCTCTAAACCTCTCATATTAATCCCGAATTTCCCCCTCATCATATCCTTCAACAAATCTCAATTACATATATATGTACACAACCGCTTATACATACACATTTACATATATACACACACATCCCTATCAAATCTCAAACCCTAATTGGACTTTCTAAGGCTGCGAATTGCAAGTTTGGGGGAGTGATTTTGCAGGTGCTACCTCTACAAATTGGATTGGGTAAATTCTTGTTCTTTAATTTTTATTTATCGAATTGTGGTACTTGCGATTTGTGGGTTTTTGTGTGAGAATTTTGGGCAGATTTTGAGTTCGGAATTTGGGAATTTAAGGTGTGATTTTTCTGTTGTTATTGACTGATAATGGCCCCGAAGAGAGCTCGGTTGGTGGGTAGTAGTTCCCGTGCTCCGCCATCGTCTGATTCTGATTCGAGTTCGGGTGAGGATGACAATAAGTTTCGGTCCGTTGAGGCTCAGACTGAGTATGGTAAATTGATGACTCGGTCTGTAGCTAAGGATAGGCTTTGGTTAGTTACTGCTGAGGATGGTGAGATTTTGGGAATGATCTAGACTAGAGGTTGACAGAGTCTTTGTGAGCTTGCATCTGCGGTCCCGTTGAGTATAGTCCAGGAATTTTATTCTAATGCTAAAGAGACTAGGGATGGTTATTCGATTGTTAGAGGGGTTACTGTGGATTATACTTCCCGTTCTATTCGGCTTTTGCTTGGTTTGCCGGATAGACCAGATGGGGCGGAGGACTGGACTTTTAAGTCCAGATCTGAGGTTAATTTGGATGAGATTATGGCACGTCTGTGTGTGCCAGGTACGTCGTGGAAGCTGAAGGCAGGGTCGACGGAAAAGGCTACTTTCTCAGCTGCTACTATGAACAGGTATGCTAGGGCTTGGAACTCATTCATTTGTGCTAATCTGTTGCCTACTACGCATACTCATGAGGTGACGGTAGAGAGAGTTATCTTGTTGTGGGGTATTCTGAATGGGCATTATATAGATGTTGGATATTTGGTTAATCAGAATATTCTCCGGTTTCTGAGGAGTTTGACAAGAGCGATTCCCCATGGCTCTATTGTGATGAGGTTGTGCTCTATTTATGGGGTTACATGGTCTTCCGAGGAGCAGATTCAGATGCCGGCTGGACCCATTGATGTGTCGAAGTTGGTGGAATGGCCTGGCGGCATTCCTCATCCTGGGGGTTTGGGTTATGAGATTGCTGGTGCTCCTCCGGTTCAGCAGGTTCCTGTTGCAGTCTCGAGTGCTTCACATGATAGGCGGATGATGAGGCGCATGGATGCCTTGTATGAGAGTCAGAGCCGTTTTTCAGCGAGATTGACACAGGCTTTCAGTACTGCTTTTGGAGCTAGTGGTATCCATGTTGAGTGGCCAGTCTTTGGATCAGACACTGTATATCCGCCTCCAGATTCTCCACTCGAGGAGGGTGATGACGCTGCGGCGTAGGTATGTTCTACTTTCCCTCGTATTTACCATTCAATGAGGTCATTGAATATCTTAAGTTTGGGGGTGGGTTGGGGGAAAAGTATTGTATTTGTAGTATAGTATCATTGTGTTCATATAGGATATCATGTTTTGCATATTAGTCGTGATTCATGCATATATGTCGTATTATCTACGTGTGTTTCATATAGGACATTCTGTTATTTTTGTTTGTTTTACCATGTGAGTTCATATTAGTTGCATTTTCATGGCATGCATTTTTCATGATCCCTTAGGATGAGCTGATTCTGATTGATAGGTAGGTGTTTAATTGGGTGTGATGATGATGAGTAGAGGGTTGATTTATAGTTCCTAGGAATTGACTTGCATGTTACGGGAACAAAACTAATTACACAGTCTCATTGGGTACTTTTGGGCTAGGTTAGGGTCATGCATGTTGGATGTTTTGAGATTTAATCACTTGTTTATTTTTAGAATTTTCGTTATTTTCTTTATAGCGTAGGAACACTAAAGTCTAAGTTTGGGGGAAAACAGGAATTTCATGCTAGTTGTAATAATTGTCAATAATGACTAGGTGTCAAATGGCTAGTAGCCAGCTCATATTTGTATGAGCAGTCTACGGTTGGAAATGAGAAAGGCTCATTCCAGATTGCAATAAAAAAAATTAGAAAAAGGAAAAAAAAAGTCATTAGTTTATTGTTTATATGCAAAATTAACCAGAGTGAGCTCCTTAATACTCGAGTAATTAAGTTTGAGGGGGCTTAGTCCTAGTAACCTAAAGCCTTGTGGTTTGGGATTGCTGACCTAACACTCGCTACATGGGTATTATTGTATAAGCCTTTTGGGGTCTCATCCATTGCACGGTTAAATAAGCATGCTTGTATATTATTATGTGTCGTAGTTTAGTAATAAAGCATGAGTTTCTGTCTATCTTGGATAAGGATGGAGGTGTTCCTAGGTTATGAAGTGTCTACAGTCTATTCTATTTATAAACCTGTGATTGTCTTGGCGAAGAATAGGTATGATTTTTTATCTAGTTTTGGGAGTATTCCTGATGGGCATCGCACACACGCACGTTTCTGTTCATGTATTGTTAGTATACGGGGACTTAGTCGAGCTCTACTTGGATTTAGTTGCATTCTTTGAGATATTTGCTTGCTAGTTGGTTTTGGTTAGTTTGAAGGGGATCTTTGCATTTTCATATTAGTTGCATTCATGCATTGCATTGTTTAGTTAGATGGATTTTGTGGGTACATTCACTATAGGCCCTCACGAGACCTTACTCGTCCACCAGGACTGCCTAGGGGTTTAAAGGGCTTGTTGCATATGCCAAATGCAACCGTGATCACCTACGGAAGTGGTACTAGTTAGTTGTATATATTTTTGTCTATTTATGCTTGAGGGCAAGCATCGGTTTAAGTTTAGGGGTGTGATAAGTGGATTTATATCCACTTGGATCATTCTATTTTGGCTTAAATTGGTGTCTTGTATCTCAAGTATTGGTGTGTTTTAATGTGTTTTGTGAGAATTGTGCAGAAGATACTTCCAGGTGCAAGAATGGAATTTTCAGTATTTTTATGGTAATTTTAAGTTTAGAAGAGCAAGTGTCTAAAGTTGCAGCTGAGTATGGAAGAGAAATCAGCATCATACAAACACTCAGTCTGTGCAGTAGGACTTGGGTGCGGCCGCACTCTAATTGCACTATGATTGCGCGCGGGCGCACGTATCTTGACTGCAGGACTTGTCCAGGCACGGGCACGCGGAAATTAGCCTGTGTTGCGCGCGGGGGCGCGCTATGCCGGCAGAAACATTCTGATTTTCAATCTAAATTAGGGAAAGTGCTCCAATCTTCTCCTAATCATTATGGAAGTTGCTAAGATGGATAAGAACGTTCTGGAATTCAATTTAAACATGGGAATTGCAATTCTATTCCAATCAAGACGGGAAATTGCCGGAATTCTATTCTAATTCAAAGACGGTAATTGCTTGGACAAGAGGGCACTTGAGGGCTATAAATACACACCTTGGAGGCACATCAAAATCATCACCTACACACCATAATTCGTTCAGAGCAGAAGATTGAGAAGCCAAGGCGAGGATTGTGAAGACAAGAATATCTAGACATAGTTTTCTTGTATTTCTTGTTTAGGCGTATCTTTTGGATGCTTGTTACTTTTCCGGATTTATTCGCTAAACCTTGTTACATTATTGATTTATTCATCTTTGTTTTCTTGTTTAATACCATGCTTTCATCAAATCCCATAACGATGAACGGTTCAATTATGAGCTAATCGTTGTCATGGGATTCTAACGAATTTATTTATGGAACTTAGTATCTTGATGCTTTAAAGATCTGTGTGTGGTGTATAATTGATATCCTCGTATGGTTATGCTTAATGGATAGATGCGTCGCGAACTTCTAATTTGTTAATCTCTTGTGAAGTGAAAGTGGATCTTGAGATTTAGAACTTGCCATGCTAGCATAGGTTCATAATTGTTTATCAATATGATTTGTGGTGTGAGATGAAAATACTTATACTGCCTTGTGTGATCTTAATGGATAACTTGTTCTTCAACCGTTATGTTTTCAAATTCTATAGACATATAGGGTCTAAGCATAATTGGTGTCTATTTATCTTCTATCTCTTTTGTGGATGTATGTTTAGTTTGGTATGCGTATGCTGACAGGTAGCGTATACTTGTTTCGTGTTATCCGATCAGATATCAAAACCACTGCACATAGTGATTAAGGGCGTCAGCTCTAAGGGAAGTATTTAATGAAGTTAGGATCCCATGTTTATTCTCATATTAGTAATTCGATTCAAATCTCTTAGTTAGTTTAATTCTTAGTTAATCTTTTGCATTTTAGTATAATTAGTTAATCAAACCCCAATTTGTTACTTTTCCTAGCAGTGAATTAAAACCATACATTGTTGCATAGGCATATTTACTGAGTAAAACTTAACCAGATCTCTGTGGAACGAACTTTAATTGTATTACTTGTGACTACGTGCGCTTGCGTAATTTTAGCATAACAAGTTTTTGGCGCCGCTGCCGGGGATCATCGGTGTTTTATTTTTAGTTTATGTGCTTGTCAATAGTGGTCGTTAGCGTTCGCTGACTCGGATTTCTTACTTAGTTTGTTTGTTTCGTGGTGTTTCAGGTGCTTAATTTTGTATGCGAACACGCTTACAAGCTCGTTTGGAAGAACTGGCGGAAGACGATCGTGTAGAGAATTTAGAGAATAAGAACGAGGAAGCTGAAACTATAGTAGCAATGGGTGATGCAGCATCAGCTAAGGCTTTGATGGAGTATTCTCAGCCAAAGATCAATGATACCCAATCGAGTATCATCAAGCCGGCCATCACGGCTAATAACTTCGAGATCAAGCCGGGCACTATTCAGATGCTACAGAATTCGGTTCAGTTTGGGGGTGCTCCTACGGAGGATCCTAACATGCATATTCGGGACTTTATCGAGATCTGTGATACTTTCAAGTTCAATGGTGTGTCGGATGATGCTATCAAGTTGAGGCTTTTCCCATTCTCTTTGAAGGATAAGGCCAAGGGCTGGTCACATTCTCTACCAGCTAGTTCCATTACTACATGGGAGGATCTTGCTCAGAAGTTTCCTACTAAATTCTTCCCTATGGCAAAAACTGCAACAATAAGGAACCAGCTAACTCAATTTCAGCAACAGTCTGGAGAGTCGTTGTGTGAGACTTGGGAACGATACAAGGAGATGCTTCGTAGGTGTCCACATCATGGTATGCATGACTGGATGGTTATCAAAAGTTTCTATAATGGGTTGGGAGCACAATCTAGACCTATGCTACATGCAGCATCAGGAGGAGCTCTGTGGGCTAAGAGCTACGATGAAGCTTATGAACTTATTGAGACGATGGCTGCTAATGAATATCAGAATCCAACCCAGAGGCTTTCTCAAGGCAAGGTAGCAGGTTTGTTTGAGATAGATACAGCTTCAGCTATTGCGGCTCAGTTGAAGGCTTTGACTATGAAGGTGGATTCTCTGGCTAATTATGGAGTTCAGCAGGTGGCTAGCGTTTGTGAGCTTTGTGCGGGCGCACATGAGACGAATCAGTGTGCTATCTCTTATGAATCAGCACAGTTCGTGAGTAATTTTCAGAGACCTGCTGCACCAGTTCCGACTACTTATCATCCTAGCAACAGTAATCATCCCAATTTCAGCTGGAGCAACAATCAAAGTGCACAACAACCTTATCAGCAAGCAAGTCCATTCAATCAAGGCTATCAGCAGCCGTATGCTCCAAGGCAACTATATCAACCTCCGGGATTTCAACAACAACCCCAGGCTAGTGCGGGGTAATCTTTTAATGAAAAATCAGAGATGGATGATTTGAGGATGATGATGAAGAACCTGCAAGCTTCTCAAAAGATCTTGGAAAACCATATGGGACAGATTGCAAGTGTTTTACTTAGTAGGCAACCAGGAACTCTTCCTAGTGATATAGAGGCTAATCCAGGAAGAAGAGAAGGTAAGGAACAGGTCAATGCAGTTACTTTGAGATCTGGAAAAGTCACGAGGGGTCCTAAATCAGCAACTAAGGAAGATGCAGAAGTCCAGAATCAGCAGGTTGAAGAATCTGCAGTGCCAGAAATTGAAAAATCTGACTTGGTGGCTGATCAGCTAGATGGTGAAGTCGAGAAGAGCAAGAAACCTGTTGAAAAGTCTACTCCGAAGCAATCTTCGAAGAATGATCATATCTATCCTCCTCCTCCATTTCCTCGACGCTTGCAAAAAAGTCAAGAAAAACAGTTTCAGAAGTTTATGGATGTCTTTAAGAAACTGTCCATTAACATTCCTTTTGTTGAAGCGTTGGAGCAGATGCCGAGATATGCAAAGTTCATGAAGGATATTTTGTCACGGAAGAGAAGGTTGGAAGAATTTGAAACAGTGGCATTAACGGAGGAGTGTAGTGCCGTTCTGCAACAGAAATTGCCACCCAAACTTAAAGATCCAGGAAGTTTCACTATTCCATGCACTATTGGAAATCTTTCATTCAGCAAATGCTTATGTGATTTGGGAGCTAGCATCAATCTCATGCCCTTGTCTATTTTCAAGCAACTTGGTCTACCGGAGCCAAAGCCAGCTAACATCTCTTTGTAGTTGGCTGATCGATCTATCACATATCCGAGGGGCATAGTGGAGGATGTCTTGGTGAAAGTTGATAAGCTCATCTTCCTTGCTGATTTTGTGATTCTAGATTTTGAAGAAGACAAGAAGATTCCCCTAATCTTGGGAAGGCCCTTTCTAGCTACGGGAAGAACCTTGATCGATGTGCAAAAAGGAGAGCTTACAATAAGGGTGCAAGATCAGAATGTCACCTTTAATGTGTTCAAGGCCATGAAATTTCCAACAGAGGATGAAGAGTGTTTCAGTGTGGAAATGGTTGATACGGGTCAGAGAAAGAAGTTTGAACAGTTGTCGAGCGAAAAGTTGGATACACACATGCTAAAGCATCACATCAGTGATTCCATTGATAGTTCTTCAATTCGAGATCTCTCGAATGTCAAGCTTGGAAAACTTCCATCCCATTTGAGGTATGTCCTTTTGAATGATGAGTTAGTGATTTTTGAAGAGGGTCACGATAATGTGTTAAGAAGGTGGATAGTTGATGATGGGGTAGAGGAGTGTGTGGTTCAGTCAACTGAAAGGGATAAACACCTTAGAGGTGTGAGAAAGAAGAAGAAACAGAAAAAATCAATTGGAGGAAGAGTCAAAGAAAATTTTGGTTTAGAAAAGATGTGGGAAGATAGCAAGAAGGTTGTCAGACAATGGGTGAATGGTTCTTCTGCTAAGGACAAGTCGAATGCGATCTTCGAGCCACCATGAGTTGAATCATATTTGTCCGGCTAAATGACGTTAACGACATCGCTTCGTGGGAGGCAACCCATGTGTTTCGACAATTAGGTATGTTTCCTACTATCCCTTGTATTACTTTCCATTCAATGCGGACATTGAATATTTTAAGTTTGGGGGTGGTTTGGGGATGAGTAGTATATGAGTAGTTATTTGTGTGTCATTGTGTTCATTTAGGATATCATATTTTGCATGTTTAGTGGTAATTCATGCATGTTTGTTCGTGTTATTTATGTTTGTTTCATTTAGGACATTCTGTTTTTTTTTTTCGTATACCATGTGAGTTCATATTAGTTGCATTTTCATGGCATGCATTTTTCATGATCCCTTAGGACGAGCTGATTCTGATTGATAGGTAGGTGTTTAATTGGGTGTGATGATGATGAGTAGAGGGCTGATTTATAGTTCCTAGGAATTGACTTGCATGTTACGGGAACACAACTAATTACACAGTCTCATTGGGTGCTTTTGGGCTAGGTTAGGGTCATGCCCGTTGGATGTTTTGAGATTTAATCACTTGTTTATTCTTAGAATTTTCGTTATTCTCTTTATAGCGTAGGAACACTAAAGTCTAAGTTTGGGGGAAAACAGGAATTTCATGCTAGTTGTTAATATTGGCTAGGCATCAAATGGCTAGTAGCCGGCTCATATTTATATGAGTAGTCTAGGGTTGGAAATTAGAAAGGCTCATTCCAGATTGCAATAAAAAAAATCAGAAAAAGGAAAAAAAAAAGATTCAAATTTTTGTTTGTTTTTATGCAAAATTAAACAGAGTGAGCTCTTTAATACTCGAGTAATTAAGTCTGAGGGGACTTAGTCCTAGTAACCTAAAGCCCTTGTGGTTTGGGATTGCTGACCTAACACTCGCTACATGAGTATTATTGTATAAGCCTTTTGGGGTCTCATTCATTGCACGGTTAAATAAGCATGCGTATTGTATATAGTATTATGTGTCATAGTAATAAAGCATGAGTTCCTGTCTACCTTGGATAAGGGTGGAGGTGTTCCTAGGTTATGGAGTGTCTACAGTCTATTCTAGTAATAAACCTGTGATTGTCTTGACGAAAAGCATGTATGATTTTTGACCTAGTTTTGGGAGCATTTCTGATGAGCATTGCACACACGCACGTTTCTGTCATGTACTGTTAGTATACGGGGACTTAGTCGAGCTTTGCTTGGATTTGTTTCATTCTTTGATATATTTGCTTGTTAGTTGGTTTTGGTGAGTTTGAAGGGGATCTTGCATTTTTCATAATAGTTGCATTCATGCATTGCATTGCACTAGGTTAAATGAATTTTGTGGGTACATTCACTATAGGCCCTCACGAGACCTTACTCGTCCACTAGGGCTGCCTAGGGGTTTAAAGGGCTTGTTGCATATGCCAAATGCAACCGTGATCACCTACGGAAGTGGTACTAGTTAGTTGTACATATTTTTGTCTGTTTATGCTTGAGGACAAACATCGATTTAAGTTTGGGGGTGTGATAAGTGGATTTATAGCCACTAGGATCATTCTATTTTGGCTTAAATTGGTGTCTTGTATCTCAAGTATTGGTGTGTTTTAATGTGTTTTGTGAGAATAGTGCAGAAGATACTTCCAGGTGCAAGAATGGAATTTTCAGTATTTTTATGGTAATTTTAAGTTCAGAAGAGCAAGTGTATAAAGTTGCAGCTGAGTATGGAAGAGAAATCAGCATTATACAAACACTCAGTCTGTGCAGTAGGACTTTGGCGCGGCCGCACTTTAATTGCACTATGACTGCAGGCGGGCGCGCGTATCTTGACTGCAGGACTTGTCCAGGCGCGGGCACGCGGAAATTAGCCTGTGTTGCGCGCGGGGGCGCGCTATGCCGGCATAAACATTCTGATTTTCAATCTCAATTAGGGAAAGTGCTCCAATCTTCTCCTAATCATTATGGAAGTTGCTAAGATGGATAAGAACGTTCTGGAATTCAGTTTAAATATGGGAATTGCAATTCTATTCCAATCAAGACGGGAAATTGCCGGAATTCTATTCTAATTCAAAGACGGTAATTGCTTGGACAAGAGGGCACTTGAGGGCTATAAATATACACCTTGGGGCTCATAAAAAATCACCTACACACCATAATTCGTTCAGAGCAGAAGATTGAGAAGCCAAGGCGAGGATTGTGACGACAAGAAGATTTAGACATAGTTTTCTTGTATTTCTTGTTTAGGCGTATCTTTTGGATGCTTGTTACTTTTCCGGATTTATTCGCTAAACCTTGTTACATTATTGATTTATTCATCTTTGTTTACTTGTTTAATACCATGCTTTCATCAAATCCCATGACGATGAATGGTTCAATTATGAGCTAATCGTTGTCATGGGATTCTAACGAATTTATTTATGGAACTTAGTATCTTGATGCTTTAAAGATCTGTGTGTGGTGTATAATTGATATCCTCGTATGGTTATGCTTAATGGATAGATGCGTCGCGAACATCTAATTTGTTAATCTCTTGTGAAGTGAAAGTGGATCTTGAGATTTAGAACTTGCCATGCTAGCATAGGTTCATAATTGTTTATCAATATGATTTGTGGTGTGAGATGAAAATACTTATACTGCCTTGTGTGATCTTAATGGATAACTTGTTCTTCAACCGTTATGTTTTCAAATTCTATAGACATATAGGGTCTAAGCATAATTGGTGTCTATTCATCTTCTATCTCTTTTGTGGATGTATGTTTAGTTTGGTATGCGTATGCTGACAGGTAGCGTATACTTGTTTCGTGTTATCCGATCAGATATCAAAACCACTGCACATAGTGATTAAGGGCGTCAGATCTAAGGGAAGTATTTAATGAAGTTAGGATCCCATGTTTATTCTCATATTAGTAATTCGATTCAAATCTCTTAGTTAGTTTAATTCTTAGTTAATCTTTTGCATTTTAGTATAATTAGTTAATCAAACCCCAATTTGTTACTTTTCCTAGCAGTGAATTAAAACCATACATTGTTGCATAGGCATATTTACTGAGTAAAACTTAACCAGATCCATTATTTCACAGTTATTGAACTCGTAGAGGGTGACTCATCTAGGAAAATTGTTGAAATATATTGCTGTTCAGCACTCTTGACTTGTTTACCAGCACTATGCAATTTTTTTTAAGTTTTATTTTGAAGAAGTTTTCCTCTGAAGTTAGAAATGTGTGTTTCGTGTACCCAGAAGTGTTTGAAAGTATTATGAGGCTATCAAGATTGAAAGCAGAGTGCCTACTGTGCTAACAGGTATATTCATGTATTTTGTCAGGCAAACCATTAAAATACATGAAGTTACAGAGAGAAAGTAACAACATTTTATCTGTTATAGAAACTATGAGATGCAAGTTATATGTTAAATTTTTTAAACATGTGCTGAAACCTTTCACTAATTCTTTCAGTAACCACAAAAATGATAAAAAAATTTGTGCAATTTTTTTTAATATTTATTCTTAACCCGTCCAAACCGATTGGATTGGATTGGATTATTATTTTAATTTTAGTTGATTGGGTTGAAAATTTTTCAAACCGATTAAATTGGGTTGGGTCATAAAATTCTTCCAACCCGCCCAACCTGAACCGTGTACACCCCTAGTGTTACCCCTAGTGTTACATGTTGATTAATCTTGGTTTTAGGTTTTTTTAAGTGTAAAAATGTGTGTTGAATTCATTATTCAATTCATGCAATTTTTAAAGTGATGTCTTGGGATTCTTACTCCAATGTAAATATTGCAAAATTTACTAGCTTTAGATCGGAAATCTTGATTTGCACTAACTGTTATTGTTAGATATTGATTCAAGTGATGATCAGGATCTGGGCGTTACTGATCAGATACTGATGCTGACGTCATCAGTACAACGTCAGTATTTGGGTAGATCAGGATTACAAGCAGATTTACATTAGTCCAGAGATTATGGGAAGATTGATTTGTCGGTTCCTAAATTATAGGAATGCAGCTATCATTCAAGATATGTATTAAGAGTCGTATGTAATTGATTTTATATATCTTGTAATTGATAGAGCAGCTGTGTACACTATATAAACACAGTTTAGGTTTTACATGATTGTAATCGGATACACGAGTTATTCTGTAACCTAGCAGCTCTTAAGAACATAAGAATTTCTTAAGAGAGTTTTGTAACAGTTTTATATCAGAATTAATAAAGCTGTTATTGATTCATACTTGTGTTATTACTGTTTAAGTCGAAAATCTTATACAATTGTATTCAACCCCCCTTCTACAATTGTTAATTACTGGGCAACAATTGGTATCAGAGACAAACTGATTAATATTAATCAGAAACGATCTTAAGATGTCGACAAGCAAGTATGAAAGCATCAAAATTCCAATTCTCAAGAAAACTGAGTATCCAACATGGAAGGTGAAAATGCTAATGTATCTGGAAGCAACTGATCCAGACTATCTTGATAGGATCAATGATGGACCATTTCTTCCAACAAGATTAGTTGCAAGAACAGAGACTGTTGCTGAACAGTATGTCATTAAGGCAAAGAGTGAGTGGACGACAGAGGAAAAGGCTCAAGTACTCAAAGATGCAAAGGTAAAAAATATTTTGCATAACAGTCTTGATAATGTCATGTCAAACAGGGTAATAGCATGCAAGACTGCAAAGGAAATTTGGGATACTTTGGAAACTCAATGTCAAGGTACTGAATCTATCAAAAGAAACAGAAGGGCTCTGTTGATTCAGGAGTATAAGCAGTTCGATGCTAAATCTGATGAAAGCCTTACTGATATGTATGATAGATTTTTGACATTACTGAACAATCTATCACTAGTTAGCAAAGAGTATGATCCAGAGGACTCAAACACCAAGTTTCTCAGAGCTCTAACTGAGGAGTGGGATACTCAAGCTTCAATCATAAGGCATCAATATGATTTGAAGATGCTGTCTCTTGATGAAGTTTATGGGATGCTTAGAACCTATGATCTTCAGGTTCAACAAAGAAAGAATAAGAAGAATGTCAAGACAAAATCTGTTGCTTTGAATGTTGAATCAAAATCAAAGGGAAAAGCTGAGGAGGTTTCTAGCAGAAAGAGTAGAGCAGAAGAGTCAATTCCTGATGACTCATCATCAGATACTGATACTGAGTCTGATTCTGATACTGATGATGACTCTACTGATTCTGATATAATGGAAATGGTTGCTATGATAGTCAAGGGCTTCAAGAAGATGAAGTTCAGAAAGGCTAGGAAGCAAGGGAAATTTCAGAAGAGAACCTTCAATGCTGACAAAGACAGGTACAAGAAGAAAGAAGAAAAAAGCAGTAAATTTGACAAGTCAAAAGTCAGATGCTATAACTGTGATGGAATGGGTCACTTTGCAACTGAGTGCAAGAAGACCAAAACCAAAGCTCTCATTTTTTCAAGCAAGGATTGGATGGACTCATCATCTGACTCTGAAGAAGAGAAAGTGAATTATGCTTTGATGGCTAAAACTGATGAGACTTCTGCTGGTGAAAATAAGGTATCTGAAATTTTGTTTGATTTTGATACTAATAATGTCTCTGAGCTAAGATCTTTTTTAAACTCTTTGCATATTAGTTTTAGGAGTCAATCTCTTGAAAATACTAGAATAAAATCTAAAATGGCAGAGGTTGTTAAGAGAAATGATCATCTGAAAGCTGAGTTAGTTTTCTTGCAGGAAGTTCAAGCAGAATGTGATAATGCTAAACACATGAAACTTGAAATAGAGTTTAAATGTAATGAACTTGAAATGCAACTTAAAGAGGCAAATGAAAAACTCAGAACCTGGACACATTCTGGAACAAAAACGCATGAAATTATTACTGATAAAAACTGGAAAGAGTGTCTAGGTTATAAGCCAGAGAATGAGAAAAAGGACAAAGAAAAGGTTGTTTCATCTAATCTAGGAAGAGTTATAGTTGATGACTCAACAAATCCAAAAACCTACAGATATGTCACAAATGTTAGTTACAGAGGCATGCCTGTATACATCTAATAACAAGCCTAATTGTTTGTAATGCTTTGCATTACTTACATGACCTCTTAACTGAGGGAACCTCTAGTTGTAGAGTTTCTGTTTGTATTGTACTTGTAATAGGCATCAAATCCTAGTTGTGTAACTGTACAAATAGAGTCTAGAATAATGCTTGAAAGAAGTTCCATGGTTCATGCCTCAAGCAAGGAGTTAAAGACTGCCAAATAATCACAGTTGGGATTTGAAGAAATGAAGAATTTGCCTAAGTACCAATTCGAGAAGTATATTTGTCTATTCGAGAAGTCCAGCATTCGAGAAGTCAGAGATTCGATATCTCAAGACACTATTCGATATCTCTGAATACACTGTTCGATATCTCATTCGATATCTCAGGGATTCGATATGTCTACTACTCTATTCGAGAACTCAAGAAGTCAACAAGTCAAGATGGTATTCGAGTTCTCAAAGAGTCAACAAGTCAAAGTTCCATTCGATATCTCAAAGACTCAGAAAGCTATTCGACAACTCGAGGATTCGATAAGTCAAATGCTCTATTCGACAACTCAAGGAATCCTGATGGAAAAGAGCTATTCGAGAAGTGGTTCGATATGTCACTATAACAGTATTCGAGAACTCAGAGTTATCGATCAAGTCAATTCTAGTTCTCGAATCACTTACTTAGTCACTTCTCGAATACATTCTTGGAGACAAAATACTGAAGAAATTGTACAAGTCAGAAACCTGCAACAAGCCAATGCACTTTATGGACCACAACCTGTAACGTGCTCTGGAAAGCCTACAAGGAAGCTTGGAGAGATATAGAAGAGACAAGGAGCTAAAGAAGTGGATCTAAACAGGCTTTGCAAAGTCAAATCTGTAACCGTTTGGACACTTACTCAAATAGGATAGACAGACTAGAAAGTAATGTGTTTTAGCTACCTTATTTGTAGTAAGCAGGCTGTATCCATGTTCTATAAGGACACAGCCTCACTTCATAACTTAGTAACTTTGTGAGTCAAGTTTTTCATACACTGTAAGCTATATCTCTCTGAGAAAAACGAAGCTGAGAATACTACCATTTGTATTCACAGATTGTAGCAACCTTTATCTAATATACATTAGATTAAAGTGATATTGTGTCTTGTGTTGTTTATTTATCCGCACCTTAATTTCTGCAAACACAGGCACTTATCTTCTACACAGACTCAATCCAAGAAAAGTTCAAGAATCCATTCACCCCCCCCTCTGTATTCTTTTACCGTGTTCAATACTCAACAAGTGGTATCAGAGCAGGCTGTTTATTCAAAAACAGAGAAACGATCATGAGTTCGAATACACCAAAGACTACAGGAACGGTGAAGGTCCCTAAGTTTGATAAAGAAAACTTCAACCTCTGGAAGATAAAGATGATGTTGTTCATCAAAGCCTCTCATCCCTTGTATCCTGAGATTCTCAAGAATGGTCCTTTTGTTCCACAACAAGAGATACCAGAGAAGACTGTTGGAACCATAACAATCCCTAGAGCTTATGAGGCCAAGGATCCATCAAAGTGGACAGAGTCAGAAAGGGAGAAGGTTGCTCTTGACAGCCACCTCATGTTGCTCATCATTGATTCCATGGATATGTCAATGTTTGCAAACATTGCATCATGCACGTCTGCTAAAGAGATGTGGGATCACATTGAGGTGTTGTGTGAAGGGACTGATGAGGTTAAAGAAAACAGGAAACAGATACTGGTCACACAGTATGAAGCTTTCATGGCACAGCCCAAGGAAAGCATCACTGAGATGTTTGAAAGGTTTCACAAGCTAGTTACTGAGTTGCAGATGAATGGAAAGGTTTACAGCACCAAGGAGTTAAATATGAAATTTCTGTTGTCTTCACCAAATCATCTGGAGCAAAGAGTCATTTCCCTAAGAGAGAGAGATTTGAACAAAGTCACCTATGATGTACTCTATGGAGTCCTAAAGACTCATGAACTTGAGTTGCTTCAGAAGAGGGCTATCCAAGCAAACCAAGGTAGGATGATAAACACATCATGTGCCTTGATTGTCAACATATCCATCCTGGACCTAGAAGCATCTACAAGCCAACTAAGGATAGAGGAGGTGGCAGATGATGAAGAAACTGAAGCTGGGGTGAGTGAACCTGTTGAGGAAAAGGAGGAAGAAGAAGAGGAGTTTTACACTCTGGAAGAACTTGATGGGATGGAAAATACTTCATATGCTTTCATGGCCAGAAAATTTCCAAACATCAGATTTAAAAGAAATCAACCCTTCAAACCCAAAACTCAAAACCATTCAGCCAACAAGAACAAGGCACCTGTGAAACCAAACAGAAATAAGTTCAAAACCGGTTATGTGGATAGGTCATCTATAAGGTGTTATAGATGCAATGACCTAGGGCATTTTGCCAGTGAATGCAAGAAGCCTAAAAAGAAGGATAGAGATTATCTTGAGCTAGAAGCTAAGTATGAGGCCCTTCTGAAAAAGCAGACACATGGTAAGGCCTACATAGCTGAAGGGAAGTGTTGGGATGATTCTGAGAGTGATGAAGAGGAACAAGAATTCTGCAATTATGCCTTGATGGCCAACTCCAAGGATGACTCATCTTCATCTGATTCTCAGGTACCATCTCTCACTACTATAGACATGTCTGTTTCTGAATACAAATCCATGATTGAACAATTATCTGTTGAAATGTTTAATATTCATACTAGTATGACTGCTGCTAATGAGGAGATTGCTAAACTGTCTACTAGAAATGAAGTATTAACCAAAAAGAATGAGGAACTTGAGCTAACTGCTATGCAAGTAGAAAACCTTAAGAAAGAAGTTGAATATTTGGAGAACAAGGTTCTATGTGCTAGTCAAGTAGAGAAGGCTCTTAGGGATGAATTAGCTGAGAATGAATTCAAACTTAAAACTTTCAAGAAATCATCTGGTTTAGTGCAATCCTACTGTGAGAAAATTGAAGCTAAACCTAAAGCAGCTATTGGACTTGACTATGACTCTCTCAAACATAGGAAAGGCTATGCTGTCATCGAAGAGGACACAGCTGTTCATGAGAAAGTGCCTCACATTTTGAGAAAAACTGAAAATCCAATTTTTAAGGAATCAACATTTGAAATTGATGAGGATGCCTTACTCATCAAGCAAATGTTGAATGATGAGGATGAGGCACAATCTAGTGAACAGCAAGCATCCTCTAAGGGTGAGAGTGCCAAGTCAAAGACCAAGAAGCCAGTAGTTGATAGGCCAAGACCTAAGAAGTTTGTTAAGTTTGTATCAGCTGGGAAGAGTGAATCAGAAAAGGAAGTGACTAAAAAGAAACAGAACAGAAATGGCAAGTTAGGGATTAACAAGGATAACAACTATGCTTATATGCCTAATGCCCCTAGGAAAACTTGTCAGAACTGTTTCAGTACCAACCATCTAACTCATGCATGCAAGAAACCTGTTGGTAGTGTGTCTAAACCTTTCTATGATTGTTCTGTGCCTCTAAGACATAGAGATGCACCCTTCTGTGATAAATTTGACTGTATGCCATGCAATATGAATGTTATGACTAGTTGTTTTAATTTAAGAAGACAGTTCATTGATGGTTGTATCAGTCACAATTCTCACACACACTACACAAGGTCAAAGTCTTCAAGTCCTCCTAAAGCTAGGAAGGTACCTTTGTCACCTAAGTCTGAAACCTCAGGTTCTAAGACTTCCAACAGTGACAAGAAGACTGACACTAAGAAAGTTAACAAGCATGTTGTTTATGATAAAACTGTCTCTAAGTCACATGGACCCAAACTTGTTTGGGTACCAAAGGAAAAGTAATACCTTTGTGTTTGCAGGGCAAAGAAAGTGAGAAGAAGGTCATGTGGATTTTGGACAGTGGATGCTCAAATCATATGACTGGTGATATGGCCCTGCTATCACAGTATGAGGAAAAGGCTGGCCCAATGGTTGCTTTTGGAGATGACAGCATGGGTAACACATTGGGATATGGCAAGCTGAAAGTTGGAAATGTCATCATTGAAGATGTAGCACTAGTCAAGGGGCTCAAGCATAATCTGTTAAGTGTTGGTCAGTTTACTGATAGAGGATTCAAAGTGAATTTTGACAAAGATGAATGTTTGATCACCCACAAGAAGACTGGTGATTTTGCTCTATCTGGAGTAAGGAAGGGAAGCCTGTTTGTAGCCAATATGGACTCTGCAAACAAGGACAAAATTTGTTGCTTTTACTCAAAAGCATCAAATGAAGATTGTTGGCTGTGGCACAAGAAACTATCACACCTGAACTTTAAGGCCATTAATTCTCTAGTCAAAAGAGAGTTAGTGAGAGGCATGCCCACACTTGAATTCTGCCAAGAAGGAGTGTGTGAGGCTTGTCAAAAAGGAAAAATGAAGAGATCAAGCCACAAGTCAAAGACAGTGACATCTGTAACCAAGCCACTACAACTTATCCATATGGATTTGTTTGGGCATGTTAACATAATGTCACTTGGAAGAAAGAAGTATGCCCTGGTAATGGTTGATGATTTTTCAAGGTATACATGGGTAGAATTTCTGGCATCAAAAGATGAGGCTCCACAAGTAATCATTGAGCATATAAAGAAAGTTGACAAGGAAGCAAAGGCAAACGATGCAAGTGTGATTGCATTGAGGAGTGATAATGGAACAGAGTTCAGAAATGCCACACTTGAAGCATTCTGCAAAGAGAATGGCATTTCTCAGCAATTCTCAGCTCCAAGGACTCCACAACAAAATGGAGTTGTTGAGAGAAAGAATAGAACTCTAATTGAGGTTGCTAGAACAATGTTACTTGATGCAAAAATGCCCACATGTTTTTGGGCTGAGGCTGTGAGCACTGCATGCTATATTCAGAACAGAACCCTCATCAACAAAAACACTGGAAAGACTCCTTACAACTTGATGAATGGAAAGAAGCCTACACTGAAGTATATTCATACTTTTGGAAGCAAATGCTTTGTACTTAAGGACAATTCTGAATATGTTGGAAAGTTTGATGCAAAAGCATTTGAAGGAATTTTTCTTGGCTATTCTATGGAAAGAATTGCATACAAGGTTTATGTCATCAGTCAAAAGAAAGTTATGGAAAGCACAGATGTAACATTTGATGACAGCAAACTACCTGGACTAGAAGAAGCCAATGATGAAGACAAAGATCCATTGAAGTTTGATAATCTAGATGATTCTGATGAAGAGACTGAAACTGGAGTTGAAACTCAAGTTCAACAAACTCAAGTGAATAATGATACAAGAGAAGAATTTGTGCCAATCAATAGTGAAGAAACAAGCATCCAAGACACACCTGTGAGTAATGGCAACTTCACAGGGGGAGGAAATGAGGATGATCATGATGAGGATGATGAAGCAACATCAAGGATGAGAAATCAGGCTGAACACTCAAGGAAATGGGATAGATCACACACTGCAGAGCAAATCATTGGAGATCCTAATGCAGGAGTAAGGACTAGGAGAGCAACTCAAAATGAGTGCCTCTATGGATGTTTTCTATCACAAGTTGAGCCTAAGAAACTTGATGATGCATTGTTGGATCCAGATTGGATTATTGCCATGCAAGAGGAGCTGAATCAATTTGAAAGGAACAAAGTATGGGAACTTGTGCCTGCACCAAAGAATAGAACCATTGTTGGAACAAAATGGGTTCTGAAGAATAAGATGGATGAAGATGGTGTAATAATAAGAAACAAAGCAAGGCTGGTTGCAAAAGGATACTCTCAACAGGAAGGCATTGATTATGATGAGACATTTGCCCCTGTTGCTAGATTGGAAGCCATTAGAATATTCTTGGCATTTGCTGCTCATTCAAACTTTAAAGTTTATCAAATGGATGTCAAGAGTGCATTTCTAAATGGAGAGTTGGAAGAAGAGGTTTATGTGCAACAACCACCTGGCTTTGAGGATCCACATTTCCCAGAATTTGTCTACATATTGCTTAAGGCACTGTATGGACTTAAGCAAGCTCCAAGAGCATGGTATGATACTCTATCACAATTTCTTCTTGAAAATCAATTCACTCGAGGCACATTGGACAAGACACTGTTTTACAAGAAGCATGGTGATGATATGATCCTAGTTCAAATCTATGTGGATGATATCATTTTTGGTTCTACAAATGAGAAACTGTGTGAGAAATTCTCTAAACTCATGCAGAGCAGATATGAGATGAGTATGATGGGAGAGTTGACATTCTTTCTAGGGTTGCAAGTCAGTCAAAGGAAGGATGGTATCTTTATCAGTCAAACCAAGTACATCAAGGATTTATTGAAGAAGTTTGACTTGGAAGATTGTTCACCTGCCAAGACACCCATGGCCACTGCCACTAAATTGGATGAAGATGCTAAAGGCAAGAGAGTAGATATCTCAGTCTACAGAGGCATGGTTGGTTCTCTACTCTACCTCACTGCAAGTAGGCCAGACATCATGTTTGCTACATGCTTGTGTGCAAGGTTTCAATCAAATCCAAAGGAATCACATTTAATTGCAATAAAAAGGATCTTTAGATATCTGAAGGGCACTCCTAACTTGGGATTATGGTACCCTAAGGACACAGGGTTCAATCTGGTTGGCTACTCTGATGCTGATTATGCTGGATGCAGAGTGGATAGGAAAAGCACCTCAGGAAGCTGCCAGTTTCTTGGACAAAGGTTAGTTTCTTGGTATAGCAAGAAGCAACAATCTGTGTCAACTTCTACAGCTGAGGCTGAATACATAGCTGCTGGAAGTTGCTGTGCTCAAGTGCTTTGGATTAGAAATCAACTTAGAGATTATGGACTTGTGTTGGAAAGAATTCCAATCATGTGTGACAACACAAGTGCAATCTCTATAGTTGCCAATCCTGTCAATCATTCTAGAACAAAGCACATTGACATCAGATATCATTTCATAAGAGAACATGCAACTAATGGAACCATTGAGTTGCATTATGTCTCTACAGATAAACAACTAGCTGATATATTCACTAAGCCATTAGATGAAGCCACCTTCACAAGGTTGGTAAGTGAGATTGGAATGCTGAATTCTTCAGATTCTGGCTAAGTGAATACATCATCTAGATTGTTGCAGCAGTAAACACTTACTTTATCTAAATCCTCAATATTTTTGAAGTAAGTGTTGGCTGAAATATGATTTATAAATATTTCAAATCTGTTGCATATGTTGAAAATCATATTTTTATTAACTTAAAATTTCTATGAAATTTTGAGAAAATCACTATTTGATTTGCTAGGATATTTTTCAATGAATATGTCTGGTAAATTTTTACAAGATAGTGAAAATCAAATTTTTTTTTATGAGTGATGGGTATAGTTCGATAAGTCAGACTTCTCGAATGATTCACTATTCGACATCTCTAATAAGTCTCATTAGAGTACTCTTGAGTTCTCGAATAGAGTCTTTCTGAGATATCGAATAGAGGAATTCTAGACTTCTCGAATATAGTAACTGAGTTCTCGAATGATTGAGTTCTCGAACACTATATTTGAGTTCTCGAATCATTTGAAAAGGCTGAATTCTCGCTGAATTTTAACCGATTTTGGATTTTTATCTAAAAATTTAATTCACTCATAAAAACACATTTTATTTAATTTAGAATTATTTCTAAGTTAGATAACTGCCAGCTGTGAGTTTCTATCTGCTTGAGTTATCGATTAAGCCATTCTTGACTTCTCGAATAGTTGTTTTCTACTTCTCGAATGCCTGACTTGTCGATACAAAACAGTCTGCTAATCGACAATTCAAGTACTTCATACTTATACAATCTCACATCTATTCGATTCATTTCATTCGATTTCTCAAGCATCTACACTCTCTAAACCCCTGAAACCCTAGCTACGAAAAGCCAAATTTCTTCTTCAACCTTCAATTTCTTTCCTCTCTTCTACACAAATGGCACCAGTAAAGTTCAACACCAACTTCATCGCTCTCACTAGTGATGTTGAAGCACCCAATGCAAATTTCAAGTGCTTTGTGAAATGGATGGCTGAGTCATATATCAAGGATGCACTCTCTGCCAACCCAACTCTGTATCTCGATATTCTGGAACAATTCTGGAGTACTGCTATTGTGGAGGTTGTAGCCCTGGAAAACGCAATCACTTCCTATGTCATCTACTGCAAGGTTCAAGATAAGGAAATCACTATCACTACTGCAGACATGAACCAAGCACTAGGACTACAACAAGAGTCATTTGACAGAATGGCCACTAACGCAGAGTTGGAGGAATTCTTTGAGTTCATAAACTACTCAGATGGGATTAACCTTGGAAAGCTAAACAGAAAGAATCTGAGAAAGGAGTGGAGCTATGTGTTTGCAACTCTTCTCCAAGTCTTCACTGCCAGGAAATCAAGCTTTGATCAAATCAGTGCACCTGTGCAGCAAATTGGATATGCTTTGGCCTATGGAAAGAAGATAGATGTTGGCCAAATCATACTTCAAGAATTATATGGGAGACTTGGTAAGAACACAACCAAGAGAGGTACTGATATTTTCTTCCCTCGCTTTATTCAATCTGTACTTAATTATAAAAATGCTTCATTGATTGAATTGTCTGGGATTGATAAAAATAAAATAGGCTATCCTAAGTCCATGACCAAACTCATTTTTGGTAACTTGGAAACTAGGAATGATGTGGATGTAAGACTGAACATAACTCCCCATATGGAGAGTTTGTTTAGGACTTACCCCCACAACATGCCAACATTTGATGCAAAATCTAAGTTAGCACAGCCCAAGCAAGTAGAACAAAATGCTAACCCAGGGCCTGCTAACCAACCCTCTCAACCAAACACTCTACCTCTTACTGAGCCAACTGCATCATCCTCTCAAAAGGGTGATGTTAGTAAAAAGAAGAGAAAGGAAGTAATGTCTGCACCTTTAAATATCTTGTCTGAAGCAGCATTAGCTGTTGAATTAGGTCTAGGAAGTAAGGAACCTGAGTTACCCTTACACAGAACAAAGAAGAAGAAAACTAAGACCACCTCTTCAGTCACACAAATGGCTGAAGTTGTAAAATCAGGGGCACACAGCTCACTAGGTGTATCCTCTCAACAGGGTGCACCTATAGAATCAAGCATTCTCCCCAATGCACCCTCTTGTATAGAGTCAGCACATGGGAGTGATAAGGCTGGCACAACACTGAGTGGAGAGCACATCACTTTTGAAACTCCCTCTATCTCTCAGGGGGAGTTGCCAAAATCTACTCTAAAACACACTTCTCTTCCAGAATCTAACTATGAAATTTCTTTGGAACCTGCAACTCAGACAACTGAGATGCAAGGTATTGATCATCAAGAATCCTGTTCGCTTGATGAGCCAATAATTTCAAGTGACTTAGTGCATGACACTTTGTTCACCACTCAAAACCCCCATTTAGATGGTGAGGGAATGCATGCTGAGGCATATCCTAATGACACCATCACAAACACAGAGGTTCCCCTAGTTTTTACTAGAGACTCTGTGCCTGTGTCAACTGCTGGTGTAATTCATCCCACTTCTGTGGTGACACCAGTAGTAGAGTCAATCCATCCGGTTACAGAAGTTGCATCTGTAACTGAGGAGACTAGCTTGCCTAGCTCTAGCTCTGACTTCATGTCAACATGGCTGAAGCCTGTGCAACATGACAGTGCTTCAGGATCAGGGTCTGTTCCACAACAATTGACGGTTGAAGCACTTCAAAGCTTAATTGTGGATCAGATTCCTGAGTTCACAAAGATTGCTCAGCACCTTCTCACTGCAGACATGCCCAATCCAGACTATGAGGCTATTCTGTTATGCCATAGGGATGATGTGGAAGTGCAGAAGTCAAAGATCATTGATGATGCTGAGAGAGATGGCAACATAGATGCCTGGTTGCAAGGAAAATATGATATTACTCTCGATGAAGCACTTCAGTATCTCAGGGAGGAATACATCACTTCACTGGGCTCCAATGCAAAATCCCTGTCACCTGGTGAAGTGTATGAAGCTGTAAATGACTCCTACAAGGGTTTCCTCAAGGCTGCACACTATCTTGGCAAGGGAGTCAAAACTGAAGTCAACAGGGTGTGTGATAAGACAGCCACTTCAGTAGCAGAAGTCAAGAGGGCCTTTGATGCTAAATTTCCTCAATTGGACAGTGTGTTCAAGGACATCAAACACTGCAACTCTACCTGCACTCAGGTGGACAATGGGCTGGCTGTGCTAAAAGATGCTGTCACAGGTCTGGGGCATCAATTTCAGAATCTATCTGACCAGACTACAGATGCCAATGCCATGCTGAGGATAATGTTCAAAAATCTTTATGGAGATAGACTAGTGACTGATGTCCCTGTGCATGAATTGTCTAAATATGAAGTGAAGAGGCTGCAGGATCAATCTTTATCTGGCTTCAAGGCCAATGAGTTATTCACTAAGGTCAACACTCTTGAGCAGGAGGTAGCCACTCTCACCAAGACCAATGCTCATCTCACAGAAAAGGTTGCATTGCTAAATGATCAGTTGGACACTCAAGCATCCACCACAGCTGATGTCCTTCTGCATCAACAATCCATGTTAGCTGCAATGGTGAAGCATATGGGTCTCCCTCTACCTGATGAATCTTCACTCCCAAAGGACATTTCTACAGCCTCTGTGCCTGACAACAAGCCTAAGGGGGAGAAGAAGGCTAGGAACTCAAATTCAAAGGGGGAGACAAAGGGAGAGAAAGTCATAATAATCAAAGAGGGTGGTCAACAAAGGGCTTCTAAGTCTCTAGCAAATGTGCCTGGCAAGGGAAAAGCCAAAGTAGATGAGCCTCCATCTATCTTGCCAGTTGTCACCTTACCAACTGTGCACATCACTACTCCTGGAGGACAAAAGCAATCCATAACTACCACAGTGGTTGCAGGGAGTATGCCATCTGACAAACCTCCAATCTCTATATCTGAGAGTGCCAAGCCTGTAGAAGTCAAAGTTGTTACTGAGGCCAAGCTACAAGAAGTTGCTAACTCCAATGACTATCATGATAAAGCCTTCTTGGAGTTTCTGAAAGCCATAAGGGAACAGGTTGGTGACACTCAGTTTTATCTGAGGGAGGTGAAGAAGCAGATAGACTACATCACTGTCATCCCCAAGAAAGTCAACAATATATGGGTCAAGGAGATAGTGATGGTTTCCAAACTAAAGATATGGCATCTAACATACCAGACTCTACAAGACCTAAAGCACTCAGAGATAGATGCCATACTTGAGATCATTGAGAAGAAAAATGAGAACAGCAAGAGTCTGTTTGATGATTTGAGGAATGGTCAACCTACAAGGCTACCAGAAGTGATCAAGAAGCCATGGACAATTATTTATCAGTCTGGTACCAGAATTGAAGATATCAAGCAATTGGTCATTCCTCATGATCTCACCTCCAGAAATCACAGACTGATCATTGCTATCATTGATCAATTACAGAAGAAGGTTGGAGCCAGAAATGCTGAAGAAATTGAGGCACTGCATATCCTCAGAACCTATATTGCAACTGGTGAAATTCCAGAGATGGCTCAACCTAGGAGAAATAAGGATGATGATTCTGAAGACAAAGGTGATGGGAGGAGAAGACATCACAGGAGAGATAAGGGTGATGAAGATAAGAAGAAAAAGGGGGACAAGGATGAAAAGGATGATGATGACCAGGGTAAAACATATGTGAGAAAGAGTGGAAGACAGCAAGCCTTAGGCAATGCTAGCAGTAATCTCACCACAACACAAGACTCTAAGTCTAGGGTGAATACTGTTAGTAGTGACCTAGCAAAATCTACATCTATGGCTTCTGCAACTGTCTTACCATCTCAAGAAAAGAAGAAGATTCAAGTCAAGAAACCATGTGTATGTTTCAGAAAGCAATCTGCTAATGGAATACTACTATGGTCTACCAACCAAGGTCAAAGATTTCTGCCAAGCAACCATGTCAAGAGGATAAAATTTAAACATGCTGCAAGGAGAGTGAAGCTATCCAAATCTAGAGCCCTAACAATCCTTCCAGGATTAAAGCTCCAGCCACTTGATGAAGACTTTGATGAAGAGCAACTGCTATTTCTAAGAGCTCAAAAGATATGCTATGCTGCAATTGTGGATGACCACCTTGTAATCAAGTACACTGATGGGAAAGAAATGAAATTCAAACAAGGGGGTTGTCAACATTGGGGTAAATTGTATGAGATAGAAAGAATCATTGCATTGCTGGATTCTAAGGACAAGGTGGAGAAAGTATGGAAGCTGGAATTGATTGACTTTGTGAAAATGAAGAAAGAATATGCTGAGAAGATAAGGAAGGGCTGCTATGAGAAATGGTTAGAAAGGGAGAAAGAAATTGATAGACTGGAGATTGAAGCAGAAAAGCTAAGGGCAAAGGGATTGTGTAGAGTTCAGTTTGATCCCTATGTGGTGAAGTATAGGAGGAGAAATGGAGACAATGTCAATATAAGAATGAACCTACTCAGTCACTATCCTGCCAACATTCTGAAGCCAGTGCTTGAAGATTTCAAAAACTCTATTATGATTGAAGAATTGGATGCTATGACAGAAATCATGAGAGCAGTAGATGAGATTGCAAGAAAGGAGAAAGAAAGGAAACAGAAAGCATATGATGATCTACAAGCCAAGGCAATGGAGATGCAATCAAAAGAAAACGGCTAGTACCTCATCATACTGTAAGAAGTATTTATCTTGTAATTTCATTTATGTGTTCAATCAAATCACATACCTGTACTTTTAAAAGTTTTATCTTTAATGTATGTTAGGCTTGTTATCAGACATGAAATTGTGACTAAGGGTCTCACTCACAATTTGGGGGAGATTGTTAGTTACAGAGGCATGCCTGTATACATCTAATAACAAGCCTAATTGTTTGTAATGCTTTGCATTACTTACATGACCTCTTAACTGAGGGAACCTCTAGTTGTAGAGTTTCTGTTTGTATTGTACTTGTAATAGGCATCAAATCCTAGTTGTGTAACTGTACAAATAGAGTCTAGAATAATGCTTGAAAGAAGTTCCATGGTTCATGCCTCAAGCAAGGAGTTAAAGACTGCCAAATAATCACAGTTGGGATTTGAAGAAATGAAGAATTTGCCTAAGTACCAATTCGAGAAGTATATTTGTCTATTCGAGAAGTCCAGCATTCGAGAAGTCAGAGATTCGATATCTCAAGACACTATTCGATATCTCTGAATACACTGTTCGATATCTCAGGGATTCGATATGTCTACTACTCTATTCGAGAACTCAAGAAGTCAACAAGTCAAGATGGTATTCGAGTTCTCAAAGAGTCAACAAGTCAAAGTTCCATTCGATATCTCAAAGACTCAGAAAGCTATTCGACAACTCGAGGATTCGATAAGTCAAATGCTCTATTCGACAACTCAAGGAATCCTGATGGAAAAGAGCTATTCGAGAAGTGGTTCGATATGTCACTATAACAGTATTCGAGAACTCAGAGTTATCGATCAAGTCAATTCTAGTTCTCGAATCACTTACTTAGTCACTTCTCGAATACATTCTTGGAGACAAAATACTGAAGAAATTGTACAAGTCAGAAACCTGCAACAAGCCAATGCACTTTATGGACCACAACCTGTAACGTGCTCTGGAAAGCCTACAAGGAAGCTTGGAGAGATATAGAAGAGACAAGGAGCTAAAGAAGTGGATCTAAACAGGCTTTGCAAAGTCAAATCTGTAACCGTTTGGACACTTACTCAAAAAGGATAGACAGACTAGAAAGTAATGTGTTTTAGCTACCTTATTTGTAGTAAGCAGGCTGTATCCATGTTCTATAAGGACACAGCCTCACTTCATAACTTAGTAACTTTGTGAGTCAAGTTTTTCATACACTGTAAGCTATATCTCTCTGAGAAAAACGAAGCTGAGAATACTACCATTTGTATTCACAGATTGTAGCAACCTTTATCTAATATACATTAGATTAAAGTGATATTGTGTCTTGTGTTGTTTATTTATCCGCACCTTAATTTCTGCACACACAGGCACTTATCTGCTACACAGACTCAATCCAAGAAAAGTTCAAGAATCCATTCACCCCCCCTCTGTATTCTTTTACCGTGTTCAATACTCAACAACAAACAGTACTAAAACCAAATTAAAACCTGTTAATTATGTGTATCCAGAAAATCCCAAATCTACTTCAGATAAGGGATCCACTTCTACACATCATTCTGAGAATAGAACTGTCAAAAACAAGAATGTAGGTCTTTTGTCTAAGAAACAATTAAGGGATAGAATCTGTGAAGTAACAGATAGAAAGAAAGCTCCAACTGTAAAAAGTAACAGGAATGGTAAAGTTGGAATAAACAAGGAGAATAATTATAAGTATATTCCAAATGCACCAAGGAAAGTATGCTTTAACTGTGGTAACTCTAATCATCTCGCTATTGATTGCAGGAGGAGTAAAAAGAAGGCTACTGTTGTGACAGCCCCAAATCCGGGGTCATAAATCTGGGCCATCACGGACCAATTTCCATTCAATATCAATATCCCTTGGGTCTTCTTTTTTTTTTTTTTTAAATATATCATTTAATGCTTAAACAGTTGACCCCACACTAATACACACACACATCAGTCATATGCTCAGAGAACAACATTTACCATAACAAAAGTTTAAAGTTGAAAGTTAAAAGAGTTATTACAAACCAGGATCATACTTAAGTACATTGTTGAATAACACTTCGACATGAAGTGTTTCAACAACCAAAAGTTTATTACATGTCTTCATACTTAATTATACATAAGCCCTCAGAACCCGTTTGCCTCATCACTACCTCCGGAATCGATGCTAACGTGCCCTCAAAAGGTCGCCTTCCCCTTACCCTCTTGCGGGGCGTTCTGCGTAGTATTGGCATACCTAGCTGTATATAGATAAGTAGCAAGAGTGAGCTATAATAGCTCAGCAAGATAATATGGTAAACTAGAATTTAAAATGTAACCAAGTATACATGTATATACATATGTAAGCGGTAACCAATTATAAACTTTAAGGAATAATAAAACTCTTATTTAATAATACATCATCCACTTACTATTATAAGAAAGAAATCTAGGATAATATAGTATCAGTTTCTCTTCTTAAATAATATAACAATCAATATACCCTTTCAGTGTAATATTTCAAGATAATATGAATACTTGAATAATCTCTCACTATCATCTTCTCATTTCCTTCTTATGCAACAATTTTATAAATTAATATAAAATCAGTTTCTCTTCATCTATAACAATAATTCCATCGTTTCATATCATTTTCCCTTTTCAGTATACCAATCTGACTTTATCGTCGATTCTTTATTCGAAAATTTTGGGGGTTTTCACTGTTGCCGAATACGTGAGGCACGATGATCAGTCGTCCTCCGTACCCGTCCCTTTTTACTACCGGTAGAAGGAATGAAGGCCACCTGCTAACATCATCCCTGGAGGAAGGCCACCTGCTAACATCCTCCCTGGAGGAAGGCCACCTGCTAACATCCTCCCTTGGCATCTTCGTGCCGAATCATGAATGCTAGACTATGTCGCACACGGCCCTGACACAGCCTCTTATGCAAGTTTGTTGCTAATCCCCCCTTTTTATAAAATCATTATTCAATTTATCAACACCATTTCACATTTCCATTCCCGTATATCATTTCCATTCTCGCACATTATTTCTATAAAATATATATATATAACATAACACTTTGATTATGATTCAGATATCTCTTTTATATTTAAGAATTCAAATATGCTTTTATATTCATAAAACATTCCGTCTATTTCAAGAGTAGTAAATAATAATCAAATAATATTTATTCAACCAATAACACTAAAAAGAATATTTTTAATATAGTATTATAAACCATATAACCCTAGATAACAACTGATACCATTCTCTTTCATATCTCTTTTATCATAGAGCATATTCGTTCCATTCGTAATCATCCCTATATTCATATTTCATAAATCATATCCATCTCTCTTTAATTTCCCAAAATCAAGGAAATATATTCTTTGCAATATAGTAATAATAGCATCACATATATGAATATACATTCCATGATATCATTATTATTCTGAAGGTAGATAATTTTCAAAGTAGGGATAGAAAGATCTTGCCTCAGTTTCTGTATCCTGACAGTATGGCTGGTCCCTCTTCCGGAGTTTCTATAAACACAAAAGGACCGTCGTTAGAATACCACATCTCTTACTCACTACCCTCTTGTATAACAAGACCCTTTACACTTCAATATATGTTTAACGTATCATTATTACCCCAAAGGTTCAAGAACTTAACCATTTATAAGCTCAATCGAAGTTTCAATGTTTGTCACCATTTCACCTAACGACCACACTCGACTGTAAAATTTCTTATAAATTTTAAATTTCGAATTTTAATGTAAGGTCAACTGTCAAGGGTCCTCTGACCACTCTAATACACTATCCCAAAATTTCGTGACTTATAAAAATGTCTAAGTATGGTAACTTTAGCCTCCAAGTTGATACAATTACGTTTTCTCGGTTATCGAACGTCTTTCAATAAAACTGACTTTTCTCCTAAACCGTTCATCAGATTTTAACGCACCTTATATCAAAACGATCTATGAACCAAGCTCTATCATCTCATGGTCAATTGGTAACTTAGACAGTAGGGTACCGTCCGGTACAGGGATCCAAAACAGGGCAATTTACATCCTAATGAAAATCGGGCATTATAACCGCTGTACTTTCATACTTTCCATATTTTACCCACTCCAAAACCATCATTCCATACTCAATCCAAACCCTACACCATGTGGACTACATTCCAGCCATGGTTCCAAGTTCACAACACAAAACTCATATCAACCCAAACCATTTAGAACACATATTCATCATAAACATTACATTAACATCACTTACTACTAACCAATTAAATTTTTACCATAAATACAAAGAAGCAAGCATAGTTATACCTCCTTGAAGCTTTTAATATCCTTAATAATCCTTGGGCACACCTTGAACAACCTTAGTATGGCTTGTATTAACTAAATACATCATTAAAACAAAGTTAAAACTTATAAAACACTATTCATTCACTATTCATCATCATCTTTAAGAATTTTGTTACCTATGAAGATGATATTGGTTGGCTTTGAAACTTTGTGAGTACTCCTTCCTAACCTCCAAGAAACTCCATGATTTTTCTCTTGAATTGATCTTGAAGCTAGCTAGGATTTTGGATTTTTTTTTTCTTATTTTCTTGAAAAGGGCCGAATGGAGTAATGAAGAAGGGGAGAGGTTTTTGCTCTTGGATTTTGATCTTATCTTGCTAACTACTTGTTAATCTAGCTTGTCTTGGAAGCTTGTAAAGATATTTGTGGTTAAAACCAAGCAAAAGTACTAATTTGCCCCTTAAAACAAATTAATGGAAAGTGATGTCATTTTGATGATCCAGTAAATCCCATTTCTTGATTTTCTAAGTATAATGTTAATAATCTTGGATACTAATAATGTGGTATGTATCCTTGTTATATTACTAATCTTGGTTGCTTAATCTCCATATTCGTCTAATTGTGATTCGTTCCGAATGTACCTCATTATCTCAGTGGTTTTGAAACCATTTAACAATTCATTTTCCCCTGGCATTTCCTTGCTTTGATAATCCCTTGGTTTATTCTAACTTTCACTAATCCCTCAATACATGATTCTTATAATATTTCCATGCTCCTTAATATCCAATAGAAGCTTATTCGAAATCAAAATCCTCAAAATCCATGTTTTAGGAATTTCTGAAATCTAACGTCATTTCGAGTCACTTATTTCCATTGTACAACACCAATATGATTTCTGTTTATTCATTTTATGTTTCCATTATAGAGTACTTATATACCATTTCTTTAAATCCTCGAAATTTACTATTCATGTGACCACTGTAGCATTACTAAAGTTAGGGTTATTACAACTGTAGTTCCTAAGTCTGACATTAGGAATAAATCAGTACTTTATAAACCACAAAATCCTTGTTTCCATTGTGGCAGTGAATGGCATTCTATTTATACATGTGAAGAATACCATAATTTGTACTATAATTATTATGAGCCTTTGCCTAAGTTCAATAAAAGTGCAAATTTTGAAAAAACAAAGAACTTGAACACTAAGCATGCATCTGTTAAAGAAAAGACTAATTCTGATGGACTCAATCCTGATGAAGGTGTTTTTACAAGAAAATCTTCTGTTGCTAAAAATGTTAAGTTGCATGAAAAGAGAACCCAACAAGTGTGGGTTCTTAAAAATTCTAACTGAGTTCTTTGTGATTCTGATTGCAGGGTAAAAAGAAAAATGTGTTAGTCATGGATAGTGGATGCTCTGTGCATATGACTGGAGACAAAACCTTGCTATCAGAATTTGAGGAGAAGGCTGGCCCATCTGTGTCTTATGGAGATGGCAACATTGGACAAACTTTGGGATATGGCAGTATTGTAATTGGAAATGTCATCATTGAAAAAGTAGCTCTGGTGAAAGGACTCAAACACAATCTGTTAAGTGTTAGTCAAATCACAGACAGAGGTTATCGTGTCAATTTCAATGATACTCATTTTGAAGTTATACGCAAATCTTCAGGGAAGGTTGCATTAACTGGTCAAAGACATGGTAACATTTATGAAGCCAACATTCACACCAATACTGATAATCCAGCTACATGCCTCATCAGCAAAGCTTCTATAGATGAAAGTTGGAATTGGCATAAGAAGCTTTCTCATCTCAACTTCAACAATATAAATGAGTTGGTTAAGAAAGACTTGGTAAGAGGATTACCAAATGCATTGTATACTCCTGATGGACTCTGTGATGCTTGTCAGAAGGCTAAACAGAGAAGGACATCATTCAAGAGTAAATCTGAATCCTCAATTGCTGAACCATATCAAATGCTTCATCTTGACTTGTTTGGACCAGTGAATATTATGTCCATCAGTAAGAAAAGGTATACTCTAGTTATTGTTGATGAATATACTAGATTTACCTGGGTTTATTTTCTGCACAGAAAAGATGAAACTGCTGAAATACTGCTGGACCATGTGAGGCTCATTGAAACTGGCACAAAATACAAAGTCAAGATCCTGAGAAGTGATAATGGGACTGAATTCAAGAATTCAGCAATGGAAGAGTTCTGCAAATACAAAGGAATAGTTCAACAATTCTTTGCTCCTAGCACACCTCAGCAAAATGGAGTAGTTGAAAGAAAGAACAGGACTCTTATTGAAGCTGGCAGAACTATGTTGGAGGAAGCTAAACTACCTACATATTTCTGGGCAGAAGCAGTCAACACAGCATGCTACACTCAGAACATCACCTTAATCAACAGACATGGTGTGACTCCTTATCAGATGATTAAAGAAAAGAAGCCAAGTTTGAAGCATTTACATGTGTTTGGCTGCAAGTGCTTTGTTCTAAGACCTCATCCTGAACAGCTAGGAAAATTTGAGACAAAAGCTGATGAGGCCATCTTTATTGGCTATCCAACAACAAGAGCCTTTAAAGTCTACAATCTAAGAACAAAGACAGTCATGGAGTCTATTAATGTATCTTTTGATGATAGAAAAATAACAGGGATAATAGAAGACTATCATGATAGTTTGATCTTTGCAAATGAAGCTACCAAGATTTCTGATGAAGTCATGTCAGATACTGATAATCCATCAGATCCTGATGACCGATCAATTCCTGATCAAACACCAGTTACTGATGATGACTCAAATAATGCAAATGTTGAGGGGGGGCAAGAGCAAGACATCACCAGTACTGATACAACTCAAACATCAAGTAAAGACTCATCGGAAATAGATTCAAGTGACAATCCTGACAGTATATCAGGAAGAGAAAACACTATCTCAGGGGGAGCTTCTAGCAATTCTAGTTCTTTTGGAGATAACACCAATCCAGGGGGAGCATCCAGTTCAAGAAATGACTTACCATCAGCAAGGAAATGGACTAAAAGTCATACTCCTGATTTAATTATTGGGAATCCTGAAGCAGGTGTTAAGACTTAAGACAAGAAGTGCAACTCAGAATGAATGTTTATATAATAACTTTCTGTCAAAGGAGGAGCCTAAGAAAGTTGAAGATGCACTTAAGGATGCTGATTGGGTAACAGCTATGCAAGAAGAACTGAATGAGTTTGAAAGAAATGAAGTCTGGAAACTAGTACCAAGGCCAAAGGGTAGGTCTATTGTGGGTACAAAGTGGGTATTCAGAAACAAGACAGATTCAGATGGCACAATTGTGAGGAATAAAGCAAGGCTAGTAGCAAAGGGGTATTCTCAACAGGAAGGAATAGATTATGATAAGACTTTTGCTCTTGTTGCAAGACTAGAGGCCATCAGAATTTTTCTGGCATATACAGCCCACAAGAAGTTCAAAGTATTCCAGATGGATGTGAAAAGTGCATTCCTCAATGGAGAATTGGAAGAAGAGGTATATGTTGAGCAACCTCCTGGCTTCATTGATCCCAAATATTCAGATCATGTCTATAGACTGGATAAAGCACTTTATGGACTAAAGCAAGCTCCAAGAGCCTGGTATGAAACTCTGGCTCAATTCTTACTGGAAAGTGGATTCAATAGAGGTACAATTGATAAAACCTTGTTTTATTTGAATCATGGTAAGGATTTGCTGTTAGTTCAAATATATGTTGATGATATCATTTTTGGGTCAACAAACTCTAAGCTGTGTGAGAAGTTTTCGAAGCTAATGCAGTCTAGATATCAAATGAGCATGATGGGAGAAATGAGCTATTTCTTAGGTTTGCAAGTTAAACAGACTGATGATGGGATTTTTATAAATCAGTCAAAGTATACAAAGAATTTGTTGAAAAGGTTTAACATGCAAGATAGCTCTACAGCTTCAACTCCTATAGCTACAGCTACAAAGCTTGATCCTGATCAAGGAACAGAGGTAGATGTAACCAACTACAGAGGGATGATTGGCTCACTCTTATATCTAACTGCTAGCAGACCAGATATCATGTATGCAACCTGTCTATGTGCAAGATTTCAAGCAAACCCCAAGGAACCACATCTCATTGCAGTGAAAAGGATTTTCAGATATCTTAAGGGCACTTCTTCTCTCGGCCTTTGGTATGCTAGAGAATCAGACTTTAGTTTATTTGGTTACTCAGATGCTGATTTTGCAGGATGCAAAATAGACAGGAAAAGTACTTCAGGCAGTTGTCACTTTCTTGGTGGAAGACTAGTTTCTTGGTTTAGTAAAAAGCAAAAGTCCATCTCTACATCAACTGCAGAAGCTGAGTACATTGCTGCGGGAAGCTGTTGTGCTCAGATCATGTGGATGAGAAATCAGCTAATGGACTATGGTTTGTTATTTTCAAAAATACCTATTTATTGTGATAACCAAAGTGCTATTGCCATGACAGGAAATCCAGTTCAACATTCTCTTACTAAGCACATCAGTATCAGGTATCACTTCATAAGAGAACAAGTACTGGAAGGGACAATTGAACTTCATTTTGTCTCTACTGATCAACAGTTAGCTGATATATTCACCAAGCCACTACCTGAGACTACTTTTACAAAGTTGGTGAACGAACTTGGAATGGTAAACTATGGGAGTTCTTGAGAGAAAGAAGTCATCAGATACTGACGACTTGCAAATACTGATGGAAAGTCAATCCTGACAGTGGTCAACGTCAAATCCTGATGCGACGGTTCGATTATCAGTATTATGTTCAAAATCTAACTGTCTTCGTTTTATTTCAATTTCCTGATTCAAACTATGATTAATGTTATTGAACTCCTGATAATATGATCACTTTAATTAGTTCTCATATTTATTTCTCAGATTATATCTTAGTTCATAACATGATAAATCAGGAAAACATTGAATAGAATAGAGAAACTGAATTTTTCATTGATAATAAGAAAGAGATTACATGCAAAATATCACATATTTTTGTTCTCTATCTACTAATCTATTCAACATGAAAAGAAAAAGTGCAGTTCAAACCACTCCATTGTTAGCAACCATCCCAGATCCCATCTTTGCCACTTTGTATGGATGGAAGTTGAAAGGGATAAGGTTATTTTTTGCTGACATATTCATTAACAATGGTTGAGAGTGTTGGATAAGGATGCTTTAGAGGAAAGCCAATCCAATGTTGCTTGAAGAGCAGCATCGATATCGATTACACTTGCAGGTTTTTCCTTCTCAATCTCATCAAGACAAGCATCCATCTGAAGCCACAATGTTTCGAGCTGCCTTTCCTGGTCAAATGCCTCAAACTCTTCATGAGTATAGCTAAAGATGTCTCTTTTCTCTACGAGATGGAGATTCTTTTCTTTGATGGTAAGGTTCGACATTGTTGTAAAATTTTGCTGTAAAGGGTTTCTCTTATTTTTTTGTTCAGGAGAGAATGAAGGGTTAAAGAAATAATGGACAAAGCTGAAGATATTAAATAGAGATGAGCAAGTAATGAGGACTGGAAACGATTCGAATTCTGGTTTCTCAGTACCAAAATAATACGAGCGCGTGTGTTTCACTCAATCAATACATATAGATACATATGGTAAGTCGTGACGCGTGCAACAATTACCACTCTCTCACGTAATTTGGTCCATTACTCAAGTATGCACGAATAGATTACTGACACCTGTTTTTGAGAAATCATTAGTATTGTCTAAATATCAATTTAGTTTTCTAATTGATTTATTATTCTCAAAACTATCAGTAAAACATCATCTCTCTATCTCTGCTCTCTCAAACCCTAATTTCAAAATTAGCACAACTCTCGTGTTTGCATTTTCAATGGAGAAATCATCTTTCATTAACAGCAAGGTCGTAATCAATGGAGTTACTTTTAACACAAATAACTTCACTGCAGTTCTAGATCATCAGGACTTGCCCAATGATTTCCACATTATACATGACTTTTTGGCCTCAAGCCCAATAAATTATGCTCTAACCCAACCTGCCAAGATATCTTTTCAGTCTGTAATGCAGGTTTGGAACACAAGTGTCTTTGGGAAAGGACTTCCATCAGAAAAGCCTCAAATGAGTTTTGAGTATAATAATGTTACGTACTATGTGACTCCTGAGATTGTCGCTGAAGCTCTACACTTACCATCAATTATTGGTAAGCCGGTATTCAAAGTTCCTGATTCAAAACTCCTTGAGTATGTTGTAAGTTTGGGTTACAATGGAGCGCCAAAGAAGTTTGGAGAGCTCTACAGAACAAAGCTTAAGAAGGAATGGAATTTCTTCTTTGACATGATCAGCAGATGTTTCTTGAATAAAGTGTCAAATTTTGATGCTTTACCCACAGGTTCAGCCAAAATTGGATATTCTCTAATTCATGATCTCTCATTTGATTATGGGTCTTTTATACTAAAGGCATTAAGTGAAAGAAAAGCAGATAAATGTGGTTATGTTTGCTTTCTTAGATTTTTCCAATTAATATTCTCTCACTTATGTCCTGATGCTGTTTTTGAGAATGATACAATTTTGCCAATATGTAAAATCTCAGAAAATAATATAAAGAGTCTAATCAATTCTGATAAAGCAAATAGGTTTGATGGAACTTCATACATTCCTGATGAAGTATGGTCTCTTTTAAGACAGAGAATGCCTATTCAATATGGCCCAGCAACTGGTGCTATGGGACAGGACCTTACACATCCTATTCCTGACACAAGCACACAACCTAAACACTCTTCTAAACAGTCAACCACCTTTGATGTCTCACAAAAGGCATTAGTTGTAAAATCAAAGAAATTAGCTAGATCTGATGTGTCTGAGAGGCAATCAGGATCAAAGGATTTCTCTACTCCAACTCACTCTCAAATGAAGTTACACGGGGGTGAACAAGGGGTCCTGGGTGCATCTGGTCTGAATAGAGAAACAGGAGTAAAGAGGAAAGTTAGTCAGAGAGCTGATTCTGATTCTGATTCCGATGATGACACAATGCCTATATCAGTTTTGATGAAGAAAAAGGAGATTGATGCTGTTGAAACTAGAGAAGTGGCTGTCTCTGAGAAGCCAAAGAAAAGAAGAAGATTAATCAACAAAGGCAAATTTGTTGTTCCTATAGAATTACAGAATCTTACTGATGCTATGGAGAGCAATCCTGATGTCTCTACTATTCAAGATGGATCATCAGTTCCTGTCACTACTGTCAATCCTGACATCTCTATTCCTGATAATTCAAGTGTGAAGGCTGTTGAGATCTCTGATTCTCCAGCATCTGTATCTCCAAAGAGAAGAATTATTGAGATGTCTGTTGGTCAAGTAAATGCTATTGCTGCTCAGTTTGGTTTAAAACCTTCACCGCTTGAAAAGAAAAATGCTAAAGCAAATGTCTTTCATAGACAGAAGAAACAGAGGACTACTATGTCACCTCTGAGAGGATCAAGCCCACAAGAACCTGAACTTCAAAGGAGTTCAGCAGCTATTGCAGATCCAGTCACACAAGAACCACCTACTCAAAGTGTGGGTGCAGACATTTCTGAAGGAATAGTCCCACAAGAACCACTTTCTCAAAGGGAAGGTGAAGACAAGAATATTCCTGCCCCACAAGAACCATCTTCTCAAAGTGAAGATGCTGGCAAAGTCACATCAGCAGGGGAGTTTCCTGACAATGCTCAAGGGACTCCTGAATTTGAATTTGAAGTAAATAAAAGTCTGGCAGATAAAGCTGCTCATGATTTGCACATTGTTGAATGTGATGAAGTGATCACTGACACTGCATTTGAGGGAAGCACACAAGAACCTTTGACTCAAAGTGTTAAAGCAGCTTCAAAACCTCAGAGTACACAAGAACCATTGGTAGACAATACTAATGTAAGTCATACTACAATTGCACTTGTCAATCCTGATGCCAATACTACTGATCCAAGTATTCCTCTTCTTGTTGAGCCTATTTCTTCAAGGCCAATGGATTTGATTCCTACTGTATCAGGTAACACTTCTCTCTCTACTTCCTTTATTACTGATAGTATGATTACAGATAGACCTGATATAAGGGACACCTCTATTTGTTTGACTTCAGACCACTCTTCTAAGCCACCTCTTATTTCTTCGCATTTGATGAGTCAGAACCTTTCTTGTGAGAATGAGAGTGAACATTTAGAGAAAAAGAAGAGTGATGAGAGGCAGTCTCCTGAACTGGCAAAAGGAGAGGTAGAACAGAGTGAGAAGTTGTTAACTTCTAGTGAGGTAGGAGTTACTATTGACAGTAACTTAGGTAACATTGTGAGAAGTGATGAGATCACTTTAAAAGAAACGAGAGATTTAGGAAATGTTACTATTCTGTCTGCAGGTCATCAGGATTCACCAGCTGCATCTACTGGTAAATTGAAATTGAAAGGTGTTATGCATCCTGATGAGAATGTTGATGATAAGATTCCGACAAATAAATCTGGTTCAAATTCAGATGATGATCCTGATGATGCTGATTATGTTGAAGCACTTTATGTTCAGGCTGTTGTAAGAGCGAGTCTACGTTCAGGAACTCAGGCTCAGGCTTCTTCAAGCAAGTATCCGGAATCTTGCAGTAACAAGGGTGAATACAACAATATTACTCCTGATTATATTCAAGCTCTAAGGAGGTATGAATGGGATACTGAATGGGATAAGCCTAATGCTTCTATCAACTTCACCAATGCTCTTTTTCATTCCACGCATATAGCTTCCAAGTTGTCTAATTTCTGATCTCAAGGATCATCTGAAGACTACTACTATCTTGACAAAGGGACTGAAAGATGAGATTGTTTCTGTAAAGAAGAATAATGATCAGTTTCATGCTCGTTTTCTTAAGGATCATTCTGAAGTTGCATCTGCTTCACAGCTTAAATGTTTAACTAATGACGTTAATGCAAGGATGAACTCTGTAGAAACTAAAGTTGATACCTTGTCTTCTAAGGTCAATAATATTGAAGAAACTCTTAAACTAATATTCTCTTTCTTTCTTGATGAGGATTCTGATGTCAAAAAGGGGGAGAAGATAGTCAAAACAAAATGCTCACCTAATCTAGTTGTACAAAAAGATGATGATATTTCTGGAAATGATGGTGGTGCTAAGTTACATAAAGTTGAAACCTCTGATGCTGCTTTAGTAACAAAGAGAAGTCAATCTAATACTCAAACTAGGCAGTCAACTCATGTTTCTAGATCTGGTAAGAAGACAGTGACAACAATGGTACAATCTCAGAGTCTGACAGAAGAACAGTTCGTGACACATGGTCAAACTCTGTCAACCATTCCTGAGAATGATGTGTATGTGGAACAGGATGAAGATGCTGCTAATCTGTTTCATGAACTTGACACTGGGGATGGTCGTGTTCTTAAATTGTTTCATAAAGCCAAAAGAGTTCACCAGTATCATGCTAAGAAGGCGCTTATCTTAACTACTGGAGAGAATCCAGACATGACTACTGATGAGTTCTTAGAAGAACAGAACAGGATTCTCGAAGAGATTGCAAGACAAAATGAAGCTCCTGCTGCAAAAAGAGGAAGAGGCGGAGGAGGAAGATACAGAGGTAGAGGAAGAATACCTGCTCAAACAAGTACAAGGCAAACAAGATCTAGTGGAATCAAGTTAAAAGATGTTTCTGAGAATGAAAAGAAGAAAACTCCACTATCTCTTGTACTGACTCCGAATAACAGATTCAATGCTCCTGAAGAAATCGAAGAGGAGATATTGCCTTTAAAAAGAAAGAGCAAGGTTGCTGTTCAATCTACTGTATCTAATAAGAAGTCAGTTTTTGGTTTAATTCCTGATGTTGTCTCTGATTCTGGAGAAGCTGAAATTTTAAAAGAACTTAAGATTATGATTCTTAAGGTTGTGGTTGAATTTCACAATATGGAAGTTATTGAAGATACACTGAAGTATGAGCAAGAAAATTTCAGAAGATTTGAAAGAGAAAGTGAAATCAGAGCTAAAGCAAGAGAAGCAGAAAGGATAGCAACCAGAGATTACTTAAAAAATGTTTATAAATCTAACAGGAAGTAGTATGATAAAAGTAAATCTGTTCCTGAACATCAGCAGTATTATCCAACAGATGAGAAGAAGAAGAGCAAGAAAAAGGAGAAGAGTGAGTGTGATTATAGGAAACCAATTGTTTTCAAGTCTGCAGGACTGATAACAGAATCTTCTTTGATTAATGAATCTTTATTGATTGTTAAATCAAAGTCTACTGCATTTGTTGCTGAAAATCCACCAAAGTGGGTAAGTATGCAATCTGGTTTGAAGGGATTGGAACCTGGAACAAGAGGAGGTATTGGATATAATAATGCACAGGTTGTTTTTATTGTACAAACTGATCAATATGCTCTAGTTGACAAGATTGGTGATGAGTTAACTGTTAATCATCTCTGGAAACTTGAAGCTGTTGCTATCATTGCTGATTGTCATGCTGGTGCTAAGAAGGTAGAAAAGATGTTGTACTTCATGAAAGACAGAAGTGTAAAGAAGATTGCTATTCATGAGTTGTTGTGCAAATCCGCAAAAGAGCTGAAATATGTTCTGTATCTGCTCAGATGTAAAAGCATCAATGCTAAGGAAAGAGAAGTCTACTACAACTGGTATGTTATGATTTACAGGACAATCAGACAGAGATTCATGGATGGAGGAACGAGGTATGATGGCAATTATATTCCTATGTACTTAAATTTAAGAGGCATAGAGGTTGAAATGAAGAAAGGTACTGCTGTTAGAGAAGAGTATCTAGGCATGGAACAACTGTCTCTTAATCCAGATGGGAAGGAGATTGCTTATGTGTTGCTAGGTGATTTAGATCTTCCAAGAAGCTCAATTCAGAATCTCAGGGCAGCTATCCTTCAGATTAATGAGGAAGACGGGAGGACTCAAAAATCTGAAAAAGAAACTGATTCAAATTCTTGAAAGCAAGGAAGAAGAATTGATATCTGACTTCTTGAAGATGAATCTGTTTTATCAAAGAATGTCTGAAACCGTTCCTGATGAATTTTAGAAGGTATTTTGTTTTGAGTTTTTGACATCTTTGAATCAAGAAATTTGTGTTTTATTTCACAAAGAACAAATTGGGGGAGATTGTTAGATATTGATTCAAGTGATGATCAGGATCTGGGCGTTACTGATCAGATACTGATGCTGACGTCATCAATACAACGTCAGTATTTGGGTAGATCAGGATTACAAGCAGATTTACATTAGTCCAGAGATTATGGGAAGATTGATTTGTCGGTTCCTAAATTATAGGAATGCAGCTATCATTCAAGATATGTATTAAGAGTCGTATGTATTTGATTTTATATATCTTGTAATTGATAGAGCAGCTGTGTACACTATATAAACACAGTTTAGGTTTTACATGATTGTAATCAGATACACGAGTTATTCTGTAACCTAACATAAGAATTTCTTAATAGAGTTTTGTAACAGTTTTATATCAGAATTAATAGAGCTGTTATTGATTCATACTTGTGTTATTACTGTTTAAGTCGAAAATCTTATACAATTGTATTCAACCCCCTTCTACAATTGTTAATTACTGGGCAACAGTTATATTATCTAAAAAAAGCTAATAAATTAAATATAAACTTATCATTATCTACGTACAAAAATCAAATTCAAGGCTTTTGTTTGAATTTTACAAAAGATCAAGTTCTATTTCTCCACCAGCTCTCAAGAATAAAAATTTCAAGATTAAACTTAAAAGAATTATTATCTCAACAACCATCGAAAAAATTCTATGCGTGATTATGTCAGTAACAAATTTATTTTTTTACTTTCTGAAAAATTTCTCAAGACAGAGAATAAAACAAAAAATAAAAGAGTGTTTAGCAAAAATAAAAAATACTCCTGTAAAAGAGTAGACTCACTTTGTTTGAGGAATGAGACTGACAGTTTCAGATGTTTTATATATCCAAAAACACACTGCCTAAATTACCAAAAAGGACCTTGAGTCTGACACAACAACAGAACCCCATGGTTAGTCCAAGCAGATATAGGGCTAATACAGTCCTTAAACATGCTCACTGCACCTAAAGTTCATAGACCCCAGACAGGTCTCTAGACTTGTGGCCACCTAATATCCTTTTTTTTAATATCTTATTTTTCTTCTTCTTCTTCTTCAAAAAAAAAAAAAATCTTTAAAGGAACTCTACTTATCTGCAACTGCAAGTGCAACAATTGTCAACAAAAAACACATGTACTCAAATAAAAATATTATACACACATATAAAAAATTACTATCTCCGTCCTATAAAATAAGATCCTCTCACTTTTTCACGTATTTTAAAATATTCGAATCGGATATTTGTAAATTATATTTTTTTAATTTTTTTTAATTTATCTAAAAATAGAATTTATATTTTTATGCAAAACAAAAAATTTTAAAAATATCATTTATAAATATATCATCCAAACAAAAAGAAAAATGTCAAACAAAAACAAAATGGGACTAAGGAGGAAGAAATATATAAATGTGACAAACCCCCACTAGTTATTTTCCTTCACATTTCACATTCTCCTCGAGATTTTCTTAAATATATAGTACTATAAACCACTGATGTCATTATTTTTATACTCAATAAATGTATATCACACTTCATACTCCATACATAAACATAACTTTTCAGTAACCATCCTTCTTTCTCCTACTCCACCATGTCTTCTAAATCCAAGTAACCTCTCTCTCTCTCTCTCTCTCTCTCTCTCTCTCGATCTTTTATTGTAGTTTTGATGGTTCTTGTTTTCTTGTTTATTAATGGCTTGATTTTTATTTTTGTGTTACATTTCAGTGTATTACTGTTTATGGGTCAGATCTTTTACTGATTTATACCATAGATTTTAAATCATTACACTGTTTGTATGTATATATGTCTCCTGGTATCTGGTTCATTTTGATATGTATGTATGTCTTTTCTGTTGTATTTCTTGATTCTTGGTTTGACTATATTGTGTTCTAGTGATTTAGGTCAATGTAAATTTAGTATTTTTAAATGGGCTTTAGAGGTTTATACTGTGGATCTTGATTTAATTTACACTAAATTTGTTATGTTTTAATGTGTTTATAGTTGGGTCTTTTACTATTTCTGTGTGTTTTGATAAAGTTTCCATCTTTGGTTAGGATTCATATTTGTTAGTTTAAAAACATGCTTTTATTATAAATCTTGCATTGTTTGATTCTAATGGTTTTTTCTATAGGGTTTTATATCAAACTGGCCACCCGTTTCACTCAAAACTATCAATTAGACCACCCATTCAAAAACGATATCAACGAAAGATTTTTTATTTTATTGTCATTTTCCTTGTTTTAATTAAAAATAAATAGTAAATAAACTTTTTAAATTCTGAATATATTATCAAAAATACTAGAATTCATAACCTTTCATTTGATTATAGTAGTATTTAAGAAAAATGTGTAAAACTCGATGAAAAATTATTTTTACTTTCCGATTACTATAATGGGTGGCCACTTTGATATTTATTATGAATTTAGTGATTCAAATGATATCGTTTTTGAATGGGTGGTTTAATTGATAGTTTTGAGTGAAACGGGTGGCCAGTTTGATATAAAACCCTTTTTCTATATATGTGATGTGGATTTTGTGTGCTTTCGTAAAGTTTCCATCTTTAGTTAGGATTTGTATTTGTCAGTTTGAAAACGTGCTTTAATTGTATACAGTGTGCTTTTAAATCTTGCATTGTTTGATTTTAATGGTTTTTTATATTTTTGATGTGGACATGATAGATTGAACTTGAACAAATCTACAATATCAGAAACACCGACCCCGAATAGCAAAGTATCTAAAGTAGCTCCTAATGACAAAGTGTCTAGTGTTCCTTTCATTACTAAAGTATCACCTGCAACTCCTAAGGTTGCTAAACTGAGCCGGGGAGTGGTGAAATTGGAAAATGGTTCGGCTTCTCCCCTACAAAGTTCACGTGTCTCTGTTGATCGTTCTCCGGGTTCTGTTACTTCAAAGCCCGTGGTGGATCGCAAGTCTCCCAAGCTCAGTACAACACCTGATGTAAGATTTTCGTTACCCTTTTTGGTTAGTTAGTTGTAGCTTACAAGCTCTAGTGTATTGTATATAGGCATCTGTTATGTTACACAAAGGCATTGTGATTATTATTGGGAATGTATTTAGAGGTATACGAGTTACAAAGATTACTTTGATGTGAATTACTCTTTGTAGTGACTTATAACCATGTCAAACCTGCTACGTGGTTTAATTGATATTGCATCTTTATAAGTTTTTGTCTTTGGATTTTCAGAAACAGCCAACCCGACTGTCAAAGGGATCTGAATTGCAGTCTCAGCTTAACGTTGTTCAGGAAGACCTAAAGAAGGCAAAGGAGAAACTAGCTGAGGTTGAGAAAGCAAAAACACAAGCACTTGATGAATTAAAAGAAGCACAGAGGGTAGCAGAAGAAGCTAATGGGAAACTTACAGCTGCATTGGTTGCTCAGAAAAGAGCTGAAGAGGAATCCGAGATCGAGAAGTTTCATGCTTTGGAGATGGAACAGGTTGGCATTGATGCATTTCAGAAAAAGAAAGAGGAACAGGACAAGGACAAGGAAATTGAAGATTTAAGGAATCAGCATTCTTTGGATATTTCAGCTCTTCTCTCTGCCACCCATGAACTCGAAAAGGTGAAGCAGGAACTAGCCATGACTTTTGATGCAAAAAATCAGGCCCTTTGCCATGCTGATGAGGCGACTAAGATTGCTGAGATTCACGCAGAGAAGGTGGAGACTATGTCAGCTGAGTTGGTTCGCTTAAAGGCTGCATTTGAATCCCTGAATGAGTCAGAGGTAAATAGTGCTATTATGGCCTCGAAGCTCAAATCAGAGGTACAAACACTTGTACAAGAGCTGGAGCTGGAGAAAGCAAAAGATTTTGAAAATGAGGCTGGAAAATATAGAATTATGGTGATGGAGCTCGAATCAGAGATAGAAACATTAAAACATGAACTGCAGAAAGGAAATGGTTACGAACAGAAGCTAGCAGAAAATGAAGTGGCTGTAGAGCAACTTAGTATTGAACTGGTGGCAGCAAAAATAGCCGAAGCCTGTGCGAGTGCAAAGGCAAGAGATTATGGGACGGAAGCCGCCAGATATAGTGAAATTGAGATGGAGCTCAAATCAGAGGTGGATACTTTGACACAAAAACTTGACAAAGCTAAAGATTATGAGCAGAAGCTAGTGGCAAATGAACTTGCTCTACAGCATCTTAATGCAGAGCTGGAAGCTGCAAAAATGGCTGAATCTCATGCACATCATCTTGTCAAAGAGCGTCAAAAGAGGGTTGAAGAATTAGAACTTCATTCTGAACAAGCAAATCAGTTAGAGAGATCTGCATCAGAATCTCTAAATACAATAAAAAAACAACTAGAGGAAAGCAATGGTCTGCTGCATGATGCAGAATCTGAAGTCACTTTTCTTAAAGAAAAGTTGGTGTCACTGGAATTGTCAATAGGATCGCAGAGAACTGATCTTGAGGAATCACAGCGTAGTGTAGATATGGCCAATAAACAAGCTTCTGACTTGACAAAGGAGGTTGAATCTTTAAAGTTTATGATTGATACCGTAAAGGACGAGAAAACCCAGGCATTAAACAATGAGAAGCTTTCTGCTGCCAGTGTTGAAACGCTGCTAGAAGAGAAAAACAAGCTTATAATTGAGGTGGATACTTCCAGGGAAGAAGAAGAGAAAAGTAAGAAAGCAATGGAGAGCTTAGCTTCAGCATTACATGAAGTTTCTTCAGAAGCAAGACAAGTAAAAGAAAAGCTATTATCTAGTCAAGATAAGCATGAGGATTTAAAAACCCAGGTAGAAAACTTAGAGCTAGAACTGAGGGCATCTAACGATAAATATGAGGGAATGCTTGATGATGCAAGACATGAGATTGACGTCCTCAATCAATTGCTGGAACAATCTAAGCATGATCAGCAGACTGCCAAAGCTTACTGGGAGCAAAAAGAGCTTCATTTGATGGATTCGGTTAATAAATCTGAAGAAGAGAACACGTCACTGACAGAAGAAGTTAGCAGACTGGTTAGTTTACTTAAGGATGCTGAGAATGAAGCTTGTGCAACAAAAAAGGAAGAAGCTCAGGTAAAGAATAGCCTAGCAGAAGCTGAGCATGAGGTAGATTATCTGAAGAAAATTCTGGGGGAAATGAAAGCTGAGAGCATGAGGTTGAAGGAGAGTTTACTGGATAAAGAGAATGAGTTGCAGAGTATTATTCAAGAGAATGAGGAGCTTCAAAGTAAAGACGCTGCTTCTCTAAAGAAGGTTGACGAATTTTCAAAGTTGCTAGAAGAAGCTATGACCAGAGAACGAGCCGAGGAGAATGCAGAGCTCACAGACAGTGAAAAAGATTATGATATGCTCCCTAAAGTAGTAGAATTTTCTGAACAAAATGGAAATGGGAAGATTGAGAACTCCAAATCGGAGATGCCACATCAGGGTTTCCAGGTCCTTGCGCAAGAAATTCCTCTAGAGGATAGTAATGCCGTGTATGTAAAGGGAGTTGATGCTGTTAGTAAATCTAAGGATTTAAACGGAAAACCAAACTGGAATGAGAATAAGGAAAAGGAAGATGATAAAGTAGAAGTTGAGTTTAAGATGTGGGAAAGCTGCAAGATTGAAGATAGAGATTTTTTGGAGCCAGAGAAAGAATTTGATGAAGAGCTGGACTCAAAGGCAGAAAATGAGAGCTTTGACCAGATAAATGGATCGTTCTTGTCAGAAAATCTAGAGAGTGGTGGAAACTCACCGACAAAGGAGTCTAGTCAGAAGAAGAAAAATCCTTTGCTCCGTAAGTTTGGAAGTTTATTGAAAAAGAAGGGTACTAGCAACCAGAAGTAAACAAGATAAGTCCGGATTTGTTTAAGGATATGAATGTAAATTGGGTTCTGTTAACCTAATTGTGTTTTGGTACTTCCATGCTTTCCATTTCCTATTTTATAAATTGGAAAGAACATAACTTAGATGCTTGTTTCATCTTTAGATATTATCTTTTTCAATCAGTTATCCATGCTATCCTTGTCCAGGAATATATTGTCTGCAGTGAAGAAATTTTTTCCCTCCGCATAATTAGCAGATGTACGATAATGTGCTTTCATGATCTTAACTGCTTGGCATGAAACAAATTGTCAACTTAACCCGTATTTTAATTTAAGCCATTTGTCATTTAAGCTTCTTTGATGTTATACTAGTTAATGGATTTGATTGCTTCAAACAAAGCTTATTGTCCTTGGACTTTGGAGATTCTAACATGCTGACTTTCCCAACGAGTTCAAAAACGTTTGCATGTGCTATGTTAATTTTTTTTGTGCTTATAGAGATATATAGTTTGTAAATTTACTGGTCGAGAAGGATTTGGTTGCTTCAATTTTTATTTTTTTTAAAAAAAAAACTTTTTGTCCATAGAGATGATAAAGTTTACAAGTACTATGTTAATTTCCTTGTGCTTATAGTGATGTAGTATCTAAACTTTTGCGCTTCAATTCAAGACTCCACTTCTGTTGTCTCTTGCATGATAGATAGTAACGAAATTTGGAGATGGAAGTGTCCGAGTAATATGGACGTCGACAGGAGTTGGCAAGAAGGAAGTTTCTTGAAATCAACTTCCAAGCAGAGGAAGTACATCTAATATCAATATATTACTGTAAAGGTATATGCATACTTCCGTATCTTTTTTCTTTTCCTGTTTTGACTTTTTACACTGTTCATCGTAAGCGATTGATTACTAATTTATGCATAATTTATAAGACAAAATATAGTCATGAGTGATCTTGTTGGATTCGTATTTGTGAGTACTTTAATACAGTGAAGTTTTTATATTTAGTACTAAAACGAAATTAAAGATATTAACGATAAAAAATGTGCATTGGCAAGCGTGATAATGATTAACAGGAAAAGAAATAAGGGACGGAGGGAGTATTATCTAACTGTACAGCCCAATCATTCACCAAATCATTTTGAGGCTGGCCTTATCTGTCCCACCACCTGCATTTTCATCCAATATGAACCCCAGGCCACACTCCATGTGCATTTCATGTCTATAGTTTATAATGTTGAAGTGTATATACACATCTGCATATTATAATCCTCTAATTTCTTCTCTTTAGTTGAACCTTTATGATGATTCTGAGCTGGCCACTGAGTTGGAGGTATCTGTGATCGTGTAGATGTATTCATGCACATGTAGTGTGTTTGTGTGTGTAGATGCTAAAACCATAAAGTTGTGTCTAAATTAGTGTTGTCCAAAATTATATGGTGCATGACAGACAAAACACAAATTTCATAATATCTCAAGTGATTATTGAGATTAAACTTAGGAAGTGTCTCAACTCTCAAGTCAATTTGTTCTAATGATGGAATTGTTTTTCTTATAAAGTTAATTATTAGAAATTTAAATAATCACGAACACATGCCCGCTCCGTCCCAGAAATCTCGACTTCTTATTACCAAAAGACTACGGTATGTATTGTATGTGTAGTTTGGTTTCTTTTTGATTCGCTTTGGGAGGGAAACATCATAGGCATGCATTGTAAAGAAGGATAAGTAGCCAGTCAATCTTGGACATGGATCAAGTATGTGGACGACAACAAAGAGAAAGGTCAGACAGAACTCATGAGTGATCTGGAATAAATTGCATGCGGGGTCATTTTACTGTTTAGCTTTTAACTCTGAACTCATAATCAAAAATTGATATCATTGATTCGAAATTTTTGGTTAAATGTTATGTAGTGTAAGACTCAAGGCAATATGTAGAAGAAGATTAAATGTCTACTTCTTGGGGACTTATAGTTGGCTCGTCATTTCCCCACCATTTTCCCCTTTAAACAAATCTGGCGTTCTTTAATTAATTAAATATTCCTTTAGAGGAATATATACGTTTTCAACAAAAATAATGACCGAAGTTACAATTTCTTAATTAAATCTTACGTTTTAATTTAGAAGTGATGCTCTTACCATGCACGGTTTCTTGAAATTGTAGTCCTCAATTTTTAGTGTAAAAGTGTAAACTTTCAGAATATGCAGCGGATAAGATGAAGAACAACATAAATCTTCATTGATAAAACTTATATTTACAGAACTATGACAAAACAGAAATTACATTTTGAGAGAGAGAGATATTAGAGAGAGACTTAAGGAACTACATTGTGAATGGTTTGTTACTCTAACAGAATGGTGAATGAACTATTTATATACAAGCTATACAAGCTAGAGTTGCTAGCTACATAACAGACATAACAGAATGCTAAATGATGTGGCAAGTGTATGAGCTGGACATTAGCTGGACTATATCTCAACATCCCCCCTCAAGTTGGAGGTGGGAGAGGAAGCGAAAACCTGCAACTTGGACAATCTGGAAGAACAGAAAAATTGACTGCACTTTGAAGAGCTCAACCAACAGCAGCAAATTTGAATTTGAATGCAACTTAGTATGATGAGCTTGGTAGGTGATTGATGAACTTTGATGCAGATGCATCCAACTTGAAACTGGAATGCACAGTAAACAACACGTCGCTTGACAGTAAACTTGTTGACAACAACATCCTGACAACAAGGTCTTGACAGTAACTTTCACCAAGAACAACATTAGCTGGACTTGCCACATGTTTGAACTTCTTGACAACACTCGAAAACCAACACAGCAACTTGTCACCAGGAGTATGATCAGGATATGGTCAGGATGATGATCAGGATTTGTGTCTTCAAATGAAAATAGGAACCAGAATTCAGTTTATCAGGAGTAGCACGACTTTAGTCTTCATCAGAAATAGAGTTTACAATTCATGAAACTTTGACAGCAACTTTGCTCTTGACAGCAACTTTGTTGGTAGATGTAGCACAACTTCTTTGTAGCACAAGCCAATACTAGAGGCAAACAAGCTCACAAGGAGCATCAATATTGCCAGCACCAGGGATCACATTGGACCAACAAAAAATGCAGCAACAACAATTCAGTACAGGACATCAACTTTCAGTACTTCAGTAATTCAGTAACTCAGCAGGTAGGCAACATAGACCAGCAACAAATGCAACACCAGTAAAAGCCATTTTCTGAGAGCTATCATCAAAACTTGCAAGTAGTAGATTACAATCTCATGATAAAGCCACAAATTCAGAAAATAAAAAGGACCTCACAGAAAGAGTTTACAATCAGAAATCCACAAGGATTTTAGAAGGTTGTCAATGCAGCAATCTCAGCAAACAAATCAGAATTTGTTGCCAAAAATATGGACAACAATCAGAACCAAATCAGAACCTACAAAGAGGCTTAGAACTCACCAATGGAGCTTAGAAATTATGACCTCGCAGAGCCACATCTTGACTCGAACGGCCATATCAGAAAAATGATTACAAAGTAATCATCAAATTCAGAATTCAGTTTAAGAACCTAACAAAGTAGGCTTAGTTAAAAAATCAGGAAGTATGATCCAATTGTGGATCACAAAAAAACACATCAGAGGCTTAGAACATTTCACAACCAGGAAACAGCTGGACAATGTATCAGAAGTAGTAAACACGTAGCAACTGGTATGTTACTTTCCAGTAATTACCCAAACATAGCAAGTTGAAGCTCAAACACAGCAAGGTTGATTTAGAAATTAACTCGGAACAAATATCAAACACCTGATCTGCGCTAAGATGTTTGTTACGAACAAGATGAATGAATCGCTCACGAAGCAAGAACACATCACAAAAACATAAACTCGGTGACACTAACCGAGATTAAGAAACAAAAAAATAACAATATGGACATAACACGAGTGCGATTACGATGTGATCGCGATCGTCGGAACAAAGAATATACACAGAGAGATCAAAATACTTGTAATCACGAAGGATTCAAGTCAGATATAAGAAATTTGTTTGAAGATGACAGAAAGATATACATACACGAATGATGTATATGTAAACAAATCAAGAAAACTCACAAACAAGAACAGTATCAACAACTTGCAGAAACAAGATCTGAACAAGATCTAAAAAAAAATAAGCAAGATTTCAATTCGAAGAAAATCGACGAAGAAAACAACAAAATAGATCGAAATCACCTGATAATCAAGATGTTTAGGCGAATCATGATTCGAGATGATCGATAACGCAGAATGAACAAACTATCAACGAGAATGAAGCGAGAACGAAGCGAACCAGGTTGATTCTGCTCTGATACCATGTAAACTTTCAGAATATGCAGCGGATAAGATGAAGAACAACATAAATCTTCATTGATAAAACTTGTATTTACAGAACTATGACAAAACAGAAATTACATTTTGAGAGAGAGAGATATTAGAGAGAGACTTAAGGAACTACATTGTGAATGGTTTGTTACTCTAACAGAATGGTGAATGAACTATTTATATACAAGCTATACAAGCTAGAGTTGCTAGCTACATAACAGACATAACAGAATGCTAAATGATGTGGCAAGTGTATGAGCTGGACATTAGCTGGACTATATCTCAACAAAAAGTTACAATTTTATCATGTTTGATTTCTTGGAATGGCACAATGCAACTTGTGCTGAAAGAAGAAAAGAAAATCAAATTCCTTCACAAGAAAAAAAAACAAATAAATACAAAGAATATAGACTTTTCAGGTGAAGGTTGTGAAAAAAAAACAAATAAATGCAAACAATATAGACTTTTTAGGTGAAGGTAACAGGTATACTCTTTGAAAAGAAACGTGTTTACTTTTAACAATATGTACACTTTAAATAATAAACAACATACATGTTATATACATCTCTCTCGAAACCCTAATGAGCAGGGACGGAGGGAAGGGATGGTACGTAGGGGCGACCGTCACTCCAAAATCTCGTACAATCATGAAATTAGTATTAAAATTTTTGAAAAAAAATTAAAAATTCATATTTTTAATGTTAAAATATTATAACACTTTGATTTCGCTCCCTCAAATTTATATAAATTTTATGAATATAGTGATAAAATTTTCGATATTTATCATAATTTTGAATTTTAATAGTTGAATTTAAGTATATTCATAAATTAAAAAATATTAATAATAGTTTTTATTTTATTTAATAATAAATTATTTTAATAAATTATTTATTAAGATGAAGAAAAAAAATCGTCCCCACAAATTCGAATTTCTAGCTCCGAGTCGATTCCCTCTCTTTTCCATCTCTCTTCTCATCCATCGCATCCTCTCCCCCTCTATTCCAATCATAGCCATCGTTAGAGATCCATCTTCTCCTTTCTCTTAACTTTTTTTTTTTTTGATTTTTTCTTTAATAATTTTCAATAATCTTCATCTTTGGATGAGATTTTTGATTCTTGCATCCATTTTTTTAGGTGTTTTATGTCTCTTCTTTTGGAGTGATTTGTGTCTCCTTTTAGAGTGTTTTTATTGCGTTTAGTTTATTATCGTGTTATTTTAAGAATTTTAAGAATGATTTCTATGGTGTATTGGGAGATCTGGGAAGCCCACTTCGAATCTGGAATGATGGTGATTATCGCGATAGCTCACCTTATTCAATATATGGGGCATCTGTACCCCCAACCTCAGTTGGTGTAACTGATGGGTATGAATTGTGGATTATCACCGATTTTTTTATGTGTGCAGGTCAATTGTGATGCTACTATTTTTAGGATTGTTGGTGTCGACTGGATTGCTCGGGAAATCTTTGTAATCATTTTTATTTTTAAGAATATTTATATTCTATGTGTTAAGCAATCTAAAAGCGAAACGGTTATTTGTTTAGCTCGTTTTTTATTTCACAATCAGGTTGTAGTTGACAGTTTGAGGGTTTATCCCGGATGAGTTTCAATGTTTAAGTATTAATAAAATCTTCTTATTCGTCAAAAAAAAAAAATACACTTTTTAGTATTTATTGTTATTTTAACCGGAGATAGATCCTAATAATTTAGTAAAAGATGTACTCCCATATTTTAATTTAGTACTCAAATAAAATCTTATACGAACAGGACAAGATTTGCATCTATACTATACTATTATAAGCAAAACAGGGTATATTTGGTTTGGTACTCTTTTTTTATCACTCTTTTTTGGTACTCTTTTTTTGGTCACTCTTTGATTTGGTTAAATCTCTATTATTAATAAAATTCAAAAAAACACACACGGTAATCACTCTCTTTAAATACATTAAATCTTTATTATTAATTATTAAAGAAACATACGCCTATCTATCTATACTATACTATTATAAGCGAAATAGGGTATATTTGGTTTGGTACTCTTTTTTTTGTCACTCTTTTTTGGTACTCTTTTTTTGGTCACTCTTTTGATTTGGTTAAATCTCTATTATTAATAAAATTCAAAAAAAAAACACACACGCACACGGCAAAGCCCATGAGAGTCCTTTCTACAACAAACAAGTCGTCAAGACGTCAAGTAGTTTGTCATTTTTGTAATCAGCATTAAAATTAATTTTGTCACAAAAAAAATTAAAAAATAATTAATTATTAGAAAAGATCATTTCGAAATTTTGGAGTTTTGAAAGATATAATGGTTTGTTTTATATTAAAAAAAAGACTATCAGTTATATCAAAAACCAATAATCATATTTTATTATCTTTTATAATTTATATTATTACTAATTAATTAGCAAATATTAAAATTATAAACAATCAAATAAAAATATTAAGATAAAAATATTTAAAATGTTAAAAAAAACTACTTTTATATAATATTTTTATATATCTATACTATACTATTATAAGCGAAATAGGGTATATTTGGTTTGGTACTCTTTTTTAGTAATAATTAAAATACGTAATTAGAATAACATTTATTTTCATGAAATTTATAAAATTCAAAAAATATTTTAATAATAAAAACATGTATACAACTTAAAATTTTAATGAAATACAATTAAAAAGTTTACAAGCAACCGTGTATCGCACGGGTTATAGGCTAGTATATTTTATTTGAATAATGTTACATAACTCGAAATGTACCCAAAAATGTTGTCAAATAACACAATTTTATTTGTAATATATATATATATATATATATATATATATATATATATATATATATATATATATATATAGGCTAGCGTTCAAATAGAAACAAACCTTAGAATAGAAACTGGAAACCTACACTAAATAAATTATATTTCATTTATTTTAATGGCCCCGCTAGGGGCACCTTCACAAAAAACTTATAAAATTCTTGGCTCTATTCAACAAAAATATAAAAAAAATTAAAAAAAAGTTACTGTTCACGTGCCACGTCATCATGTGAACAGTAACTTTTTTTTTAATTTTTTTTTTTTATATTTTTGTTGAATAGAGCCAATAATTTTAAACGTTTTTTGTATTGGAGTACCCCTAATTTGGTCATTAGATTGGCTTGAAATATTTAATTTAGGTTTAGTTTCTATTCTAAGTTAGTTTCTATTAGAACAAGACCATATATATATATATATATATATATATATATATATAGGCCTTTGCTCCATAAAGAACACTCTTATATAACAAACAACAAAGAACACCTTAGATCTATTAGATCCTTTGGCCCCGCCAGGGGCACCCAATACAAAAAGTTATTATTTTTTTACCCTCTATCAAGCCAGCAAAAAAAAATTAAAAAAAAAACTAAAAAAATATTTACTGTTCATGATGACGTCACTGATGACGTCATCATCATGAACAGTAACTTTTTAATTTTTTTTTTTTTTTTTGAGATGATTGATGGATAGAGGGTAAAAAAAATAAGAACTTTTTGTATTGGGTGACCCCACCAGGGGCAATGGATCTATTAGATATGAGGTGTTCTTTATTGTTTGTTATATAAGGTGTTTGCTATGGAGTCCAACCCATATATATATATATATAGGGTCTTGTTCTAATAGAAACTAAATTAGAATAGAAACTAGAAACTAAACATAAATTAAATATTTCAAGCTAATCTAATGACCAAATTAGGGGTACCCCAATACAAAAAGTTCATAATATTCTTGGCTCCATCCAGCAAAAAAAAAAAAAAAAAAAAAATTACTGTTCACTGCTGACGTGGCAGTGACGTCAGCGTGAACAGTATTTTTTTTTTTTTTTTTTTTTGTGGATGGAGCCATTAATTTTAAACACTTTTTGTGAAGGTGCCCCTGGCGGGGCCATTAGAATGAATGAAATATAATTTATTTAGTGTTGGTTTCTAGTTTCTATTCTAAGATTGGTTTCTATTTGACCACTAGCCTATATATATATATATATATATATATATATATATATATTCATCAATGAAAGAATAACCAATATTATTTTGACAACAAAACATTTAAGAACCGTTTCAAAAACAGTTTTATCCGAAACAATTCCCAAATGTTTGGTTGTCAAAATATTACTTCCTCTGTCCCAAAAAATTCATCCCAATTTCCTTGGACATGTTTGCCAATACTTTTAATCGTTAATATCTTTAATTTCGTATTAGTTTTAAGTCTAAAAACTTCACTATATTAAAGTAATCATAAATACGAATCCAACAAGATCACTCATGACTATATTTGGTCTTATAAATTAAACGTAAATTAATAATTTTTCTCATGTTATGAACATTCCCAATATTTTAAACTAGAAGAGTTTTATGACACGGAGGAAATATCCATTATTCTCTTGTCATAACACTGTTGATGCAAGTAAATGAGGCTTGGCTAATTGTCTTTTCAAGTTCTGTCTTTGCTCATATTCCCTATGTTCCATCCATTTTTTTACAATTTCTTTTTTGGGACGTTCCACTAATTTTTTACATTATTAAAAATAGTAACTTTTAACAATAAAATACATTATTACATCTACTACTTCACTCCACTTTTTCAACACTTTACACTATTAAACCCATTATTTTACTTATTTTAATAATAAAAATACTATTACACTCACTACTTCATTTATTTTAACAATATTATATCTATTATCCTTGGTTTCCGTGCCCAATCTCCATGTTAAGAACCTAACGGGACAGAGGGAGTACTTTATTTCACTACCCTTCTGCACAAACTTACCTTATGACACATTGACACCACCCCTTTTTCTCAGTGTCTCAGACTGTTCAAACAATAAATTTTATTCTAATTTCTACCCCTATAAAAACTCTAAAAACCAAAAAAAAATAAAAAAAATCAAAACAAACAAATCTTGGAGGGTAGTATGGTACAATCATTGCTTCTGCAACTAAAGTTGATAGGGACACAGACACAGCAAACAGGGCACTTTAAAGTGTTGTGGTGGTCTACAGTTACACTCTTAAAACAAGAAAGAACACCAAACTTCATATGTATGTACACTATTACTACCTTCTACCTATACATACATATATACTCTGATCACTTATATATAAAAGTGAAACCACCCACAAGAAAGTTTCTTGGGCTTACATTGTCTTTCAAAATTAATGAAAATGTCTGTCAATATTATTACATAATTATATAAATATATATCACTGCTGTTACTATTTTAATCAACTGCTACACTTGCTCCTCTCCACTGCAGTCATGGCTACTAAATCCAAGTAAATTTTCTCTCTTTCTCCTGATCTGCATTTTAAAGTTTGTGTTTTTTTTCTTTTTCTAATTTGTCATTTTGGTTTGTTTTGTTTACTAGTTTCTGTGCATTTTCTGTTTTGTGGGTAGGATCTTTTTCTTTGATTTATGTTAAATTGTTGATCTTGATGCTATTGTGCATGATTTTATGCAATGGGTTTTGAATTTGATCATTCTTCTGCTTAATCTTGATGACCCTTGTAGTGAATTGTGTTCTAAATTGTGCTTTTTTTATTTTTATAGTGTGGATCTAGCTAATTGGATTATTTTGACTCAGTTTCAAGTGTTATACATTGTATTTTGGTGTCAAATTCCTAATAAAGTTTCCACCTTTAGGATAGATTTTTGGAAAAAAAAAAAGAGGAACTATTTGCAGTCTCTGCTTATTTAGTAATTACATGGATTGTGAGTATAGATCTTGCATTGTTTGTTTTGAATAGATTTTGTATTTTGTTGATGTGATCATGATTGACAGGTTGAACTTGAACAAATCTACTATAGTCGAAACTCCCAACAGTAAGGCATCCACAGAAACTCCCAATAACAAAGCCTCTGATTTAACTCCAACTAATAAAGCATCTAATGTAAACAACAACAAAGTATCTCCAGCAACTCCTAGGATTCCTAAATTGAGCAGGGGAATTGCGAAATCCGAGACTGATTCGCCATCTCCCTTGCAAAGTTCGCGCCTCTCCATTGATCGGTCTCCAAGATCTGTTACTTCAAAGCCCTCGGTGGATCGGCGATCTCCAAAACTCAGCATTACTCCTGATGTAAGTTCTTACTAATTTCCCTTTTGATTTTTTAATTATACTCGGTGATTATCAATAGGGATAGACAATTGCATTCAGATTATCAGTGAGGTTACTTTACATATGTGGCGTAAGTCTATTTAAGGAATTATAGCAATGTCAAATATAGTTTCTTGCAAGTGTAGTAGCTACATTGGATCTTGTGAAATTGGTATGTGATTCGATTTTGAATTTTATATTAACTTCAAATTTGTAGAAGCAACCGGCACGGCTGTCAAAGGGATCGGAGCTACAAGTTCAACTAAATCTTGTTCAGGAAGACTTAAAAAAGGCAAAAGTGAAGTTAGCTGAGGTAGAGAAAGAGAAAGAGAAAGCAATTGGTGAGTTGAGAGAAGCTCAGAAGTTAGCAGAGGAAGCTAATGGGAAACTTACAGAGGCTTTGGTTGCTCAAAAGCGAGCAGAGGAGGAATCGGAAATTGAGAAGTTTCGTACTGTTGAAATGGAACAGGCGGGTATTGATGCAAATCAAAAAAAGGAAGAAGAGTGGCAGATGGAACTTGAAGATGTGAGGAACCAACATGCATTGGATGTTTCTGCTCTTCTCGCTGCCAATCTGGAGCTCCAGAAGGTGAAGCTAGAACTAGCCAGGACTTCTGATGCAAAAAATCAGGCGCTTTCCCATGCTGATGAAGCAACTCAGATTGCTGAGATACATGTGGAGAAGGTAGAGATTATGGCAGCTGAGTTGTCCCGGTTGAAAGCTTTGCTGGAATGCAGGAACACGTCTGAGGCTAACAATAAAGACAATATAGTCTTGGAGCTGAAATCAGATGTAGAGACATTAAAACAAGAGCTAGACAGAGCAAAAGATTTTGAATCAGAGGCTAATAATTACAGCAAAATGGTGATGGAGCTCAGTTCAGAGATAGAGACATTGAAACAAGAACTTCAGAAAGCAGATAATTATAAGGAGAAGCTGGCAAAAACAGAGATTGCTGTAGCTCAACTTAATGTTGAGCTGGAGACTGCAAAAATTGCTGAAGCTTGTGCACATGGGAAAGTAAAAGATTGTGAACTGGAGGCTAGCAATTACAAAAATATTGTGCTGGAGCTTAAATCAGAGGTAGATAAATTGAAACAACAACTAGAGAAAGCTAACGATCAGCAGAAGAAGGCAGTGGAGAATGAAGCTGAACTAGAGAAACTTAGTGTAGAGCTGGAGGCTGCAAGACTTGCTGAATCTTATTCACATAATCTACTAGAAGAGTGGCAAAAAAGGGTTGGAGAATTAGAGATTCATGCTGAGAAAGCAAACCATCTGGAAAAATCTGCATCAGAGTCTTTGAACTCCATCATGAAACAACTAGAGGAAAGTAATGATTCGTTGCATGATGCAGAATCTGAAATTGCTTCTCTTAAAGAAAAAGTGGGGTTACTGGAAATGTCCATAGGATCACAGAGAGCTGATCTCGAGATTTCAGAGCGTAGTCTTTACATGGCCAAGGAACAAGCTTCTGAGATGGCACAGAAGGTTAAATCTCTTAAGTATGAGCTCGATACTTTAAAGGATGAAAAAAATCAGGCTTTAAACAATGAAAAGTTTGCTGCTGAAAGTGTTCAGACTCTACTAGATGAGAAAAACAAACTCATAAATGAGTTGGAAACTTTCAGGACAGAAGAAGAGAAAAGTAAGAAAGCGATGGAGAGTCTTGCTTCAGCATTACATGAAGCTTCTTCAGAAGCAAGAGAAGCCAAACAGAAACTATTATCTAGTGAAGACGAGCTTCAAAATCTAGAAACCCAAGTGGAAAACTTAAATCTGGTTTTGAGAGCATCAAATGAGAAGTATGAGGGTATGCTAGATGATTCTAAGCATGAGATTGATGTTCTAACTAATTTGATCCAACAAACCGAGCATAATCAGCAGATTGCCAAGGCTGAGAGGGAACAGAGAGAGCTTCATTTAATGGATTGTGTTAATAAATCCGAAGAAGAATGCTCTTCAATGAAAAAAGAACATAGCAAACTGGTTAATTCACTTAAAGAAGCTGAGTGTGAAGCTTCTGCAGGGAAGGAAGAAGAAGCTCGGCTAAAGAATACCCTAGCGGAAGCCGAATCCGAGATAGACTATTTGAAGGAAGTTCTTGGGGAAGCAAAATCTGAAAGCATGAAACTGAAAGAAAGTTTACTGGACAAAGAAAACGAACTGCAGAGTGTTATTCAAGAGAATGCGGAGCTTCGGTGTAAAGAATCTGCGTCTATGATAAAGGTCAAGGAATTGTCGGAGTTGCTTGAGGAAGCTACAATGAGAAAACAAGCTGAGGACAGTGTGGAACTTAGAGACAGTGAAAAAGATTGTGATATGGTACCCAAAATAGTAGAGTTCTCCGAACATAATGGCGATCAAAAGGAAGAAAGTACCAAAGCAGAGATCCCACACCTTCAGGAACTTGTAAAGGAAATTCCTTTTACAGAGAGCAACAAAATGGATGTCAAGACAGTTGAAACTACAGACGTAAACGGAAAGCCCAAAGAGAATGAGAGCAAAGAAAAGGACGATTATGATTCAGCGGAAGTTGAATCTAAAATGTGGGAAAGCGGCAAGATTGAAGATAAGGATTTTCTGGAGGCAACAGATAAGGAATCCGTTGAGGAAGTCGACTCAAAGACAGAGAATGATAGCTTGGACCAGAATAACGGATTTTCATCAAAGGAAGATCCTTCGACAGTACATCCAGAGAATGGTGGAAGCTCACCACCAACAAAGGAACAAAGTCACAAGAAGAAGAAGCCATTGCTCCACAAATTCGGAAGCTTATTGAAAAAGAAGAGTACCAGCAACCAGAAGTAAAAGAGCAGATAAGTCTTGTTTTTATGTCTTAGTAGAGATGTATATTTGCTATATTCTACACCTGATTGTGTTCTTTTTCAAGTTTCATGCTATCCAATTCTTATCTGCAGAACTGGAAAGAAGTTTACTGAAAGGCTTGTATCATCTTTACATTTTTTTTTTGTTATCTCTTGTTACTTCTTTTTTTCTTTTCATGCAATTCTAATTTGGGAATATCAGATTATCAAAGAATGTGTGTGCCATTCAATTCATTTTTTCCGCATCTCTGTGTCCAATAATTCGTAGAATGGAGATGGAAACTTGTACCTATCTCAGTACACTCTAGAGTCCAGTCATGCATGTTAAAGTTTCAGATTCAGCAGCATAAGTAGTTAGCATATTTTTAACTAATTATTATTTATTTATTAATGTTGATACATTTATAATTACTAGCTTAAAATCCGTTTGATGCACGGAATTTTTTTAATATTATATTAAATTTTTTATTAATTTTTTTAATATGAATTTTAGAGGCTTAAATATTTAAGTGAGATGATCATAATTATATAAATGTTATCCGTGATATTTCTAGAAAATGTATGATTTTAGTTAAAAAAATATAAAAAAATGTGATAGTTTTAGTTGAAAAGGTAATAAGTTATTTATTAGTAATTATAAAATTATTATTTTGTTTTATTAAATAGAATGCCCGTGATATAATTAGAAAAATATAGGATTTAGTTATAGAAAATTAAAAAGGTAATATGTTTTAGGTGAAAAAGGTAATTGATTAGTTTATAGTAATTATAATTTAATTATGTTATTTTACAAAATAAAATTGCTCGTAATGTTTTTCGAAAAGAAGAAATTAATGTTACCCGTGATATTTCTAAAGAGGAATTTGAGTTAGATAATATAGGAAAAAGATGATACGTTTTAGCTAAAAAGGATAATCGGTTAATATTAGTATTATAATATTAGTATTTAATTTTATTAAATAGAACCGTCCGTGATATAATTGGAAAAAGAGAGATTTTAGTTTGAAAAAATAGAAAAAGATAAAGTGAAAATGAAAAGGTGACATATTTTAGGTGAAAAAGGTAATTGATTATTTTATGGTAATTATAATTTAATTGTTATTTTATTAAATAAAATTGCTGGTAGTATTTTTAGAAAATGAGAAATTAATGTTACCCATGATATTTTTTAAAAAAGTAATTTAATTAGAAAAAATAAAAAAGATATTATAATTTTATTTTTATTAACTAGAATCGCCTGTGATATAATTTGAAAAAGTGAGGTTTTAGTTAGAGAAAATAAAAAAAGTAATTTGTTTTGGCTGAAAAAGGTAACCCGTGATATAATTGGGGAAAAAATATTTTAGTTAGAGAAAAGATAAAAAATTTATTTATTAGTTGACAGTAATTATAATTTGTTTTTTAATTAGATAAAATATAAAAGATATTACATTTTACCTGAAAAAGGAAACTGCTTAGTTATTAAAAAAATAGGTAACATGTTTAACCTGAAAAAAGATATTGATTAGTAAAGTAAAAATTTTAGTTAAATAAAATATAAAAGAGGATTTTTTTAAAGGTAACATGTGATATAGTTGAAAAAAGAGATATTTTAGTTAGAGAAAAGAGAAAATATAATTTAATTGAAAAAATTAATTAATTAGTTAGGACTTAATGATCCTATAGTTAACTATAGATAATATACTAAAGTTAAGTCATATTTCAATACAAATGTAAGGGTATTTTTGTCAATACAGGGGTTAATTCTATTAATACAAAAATATCATCTAACTTTTGTATATAAATGCAAATAACTTTAGGTAATTTTCTTACAGTTAACAGTAGGAACATTTTTCTCAATTAGTTAATAGTAATTATAATATGCTTTTTAGTTGGATAAAATATGAAAGATATTATATTTTACCTGAAAAAAGGAAACTACTTAGTTATTGAAAAGAAAAGGTAAGATGTTTAACCTGAAAAAGGAAATTGATTAGTAAAGCAAAAATTTTAGTTAGATAAAATATTAAAAAAGATTTTATCTGTAATGTAATTAAATAAGGGTAAATAAGTAAAATCAACAGATACCGACCAACCAAACTTTTAATATTTCGACTTTTATATAATAATATAGATATATTACTAATAAATTTATTTATCTTATAAGTTAAGAATTACTTTCAATTTATAGTAAAAATATATTCTTCAAACTTAATCCAAACACATGCACAGAGTTATCTATGCAAAACTTTACTTATAATTTAAACTAGCATAATAACCCGTGCGAGATCCTCTAGTAATTGCTATAAATTTTGTATAGTTTTACGATTTAAGGATAATTTTGAATATAATTGCACCTTTTATGTTCATACATATTATAATATCAGTATTTTAATTTATGTATTATTTTATTTATGTATAGATATGAGCACTAAGAAAAGGATGTTTTGTAGCATATAAATATATTGTATAGGTTATAACACAATTTCTTTTAGAACAATGATAAAAAGACATATCATCGATGTGAATAATACTCATCATACAATACTTTCCAAATAAAATTAGTACGCTCCTTAATATTTATTTCTTTAAATATCTCATCAAGATATATAAGTCGCATAGAATTATAATCCGAAATTACAAGAGGGTTGATTCCCAACACTAACATAATTTCATATATTTTTTGCATAAATATTAAAGGGATGATGCTTTTGTAATTTTTAAACATATAGAGATATTATCGTAAGTTCACAACCATTAAAATGACACATTTTGCACATGTGTTGTGGTTTAATATATAGTAATAGATAGATTGTGTACCATATTGTGAAACCAAAAATATAATATTTTTAAAATAATACGAGTCACCATTATTTTTACTAAAAAATTAAAATAATAGTAAAAATAAGATAATGGAGAGGTCGGGTTTGTGTAAAAGGTTTATTAACTCAAAATAATAAAGTCTATACAACACAAAGGTTAGTAGGATAAATTGTGTAGAGGATGTTCTAGGTACGATTCACCATAAAAATAAAATTTACTCATTTTTTCCATTTAAATAAGAGAGTGACATTTCATGTAATTTTATAACTTGTAAGAGTATAACTGTAATTTTATAGAGGATTTATTAAAAGCCCCTAAAAATCCCCTTGTTCTCTTATTATATATAGAAAGAATGGATAGATGTGTACCATATTGTGAAACCTAAAATATAATATTTTTAAAGTAATAGTAAAAATAAGATAATGGAGATGTCGGGTTTATGTAAAAGATTTTTTAAATAAAAAAAAAAGTCCATGTAGCATAGTGGTTGGTAGGATAACTTGTAAAAAGGAGGTTCTAGGTTCGATTCACCACAAAAACTCATTTTTTCCCATTAAAATAAAAGAGTTGCATTTCATGTAATTTTATAAATTGTAAAGGTATAACTGTAATTTCACGGGATTTATTGGCTTAAAATTATCCCCTTGTTGCTCTATTATATATAGAAAGAGATTGTTAAGGTAATTTGAACAAAGACTAAATGTCAAAATAAATTATCCCCTTGTTGCTCTATTATATATAGAAAGAGATTGTTAAGGTAATTTGAACAAAGACTAAGTGTCAAAATAAATTAAAGTATGGATACATGTGAGTTGTGACCCTACTTTGTTAATTACTCCCTTCTTCCCATAATCTTTTGAATTTGTTTGATTTTTTTTATTAAATTGATCAAATTTTGATATTAAATTACTTATATTGGTTTAAGTAAAAATAATTATAAAAATTATATGATTAAAATATATATCTATACTCTTTATTAAAAACAGAAACCTCCACTTAATGGTATGTCATGTATATCGCGGTATGCCATGTATACCGTGGTATGCCACTAAATATTATTAATTTAATTAATTAAAATCAAAATAATTAATTTAATTTAATAATTAAGTTATATACTAGGATTCTATTAACTAAAAATTAAAATAAAAGTCGAGAATATAGGACTTAGGGGTTCCATTAATTAATATTTCAAAAGTATCTATAATAGATTAATAATAAATATAATAAATAATATAACTATTCTTATATTACCAGAGAGAAGCTATATAAATTTAATTAATTAAAATAATAATATTAAATATTAATTTAATTTATTACTGAAGTTATATACTAGGAGTCTATTAATTAACAATCAAAATAAAAGTCGAGAATATACTCCAGTATTAACTAGAAGTAATCCAACGACTAATAATGGTTCATCGGTTCTCTTTTAGTGTTTGGTTCTCTCTTGATCCAGATCCTATATCGTCAATAGAAACATGGGTTTTTATAAAAAAAATTAGTATCAAAGTAAGTAAATGTCATTAAATTATTTAATCAAAATAATATGATAAATTGTTTTATTTAAAAAATTAAAAATTTAAAATAATTGATCATGATCCGTGCGCTAGTTTAATCTAATTTAATATATGTATCTAAAAAATAAAATGTCAGTATGAGGGGTACAAATGAGTTCTTGGTTTCGAGGTGACTCGGCCTCTATATGGGCCTATGTACATCTTTACGCAATACAACAAGAAGCTGCATCGAAACATTCTTCTTAATCTACAAGATATTGTGAGCAGTAGTTCCCTAGTCCAACACGAGACGAGTTAAAAAAAAAAATCAAGCAAAGCAAAAAAGATGAAAAAACAAAGTTCTGATCCGATTACAGAAGCTGAATTCTACTTCCCTGAAGGAATCTTATGGGAGATCTTGAGCTGGTTGGAAGTAAAGTATCTGTTGAGATGTAAATCCGTGTGCAAGTTATGGTTTTCTATTATTAACACAACAAACAATTTGCAGGAATGCAAGCGATTCATGATGGACGTCGTAACTTTCACTCTATTAGTTTCGAAAGTTGTGACACTGAAAGTGTTACTTACGGGATTATAGAAAGAACCAGCTATCTAGATTTATGGTGTGAGGGGTTTATACTACAGTGGCGGATGTATAGTGTGTCATGGTGGGTCCTAGGACACACCATTAAAAAAAATATTTAAAAAAAATATTTTTTAAAATTTTTTTTAAAAAAATATCTACAAAACAGGTTGGTTAGAATAATAGAATTAGTCCTATTTTTCTCTCCCCACCCTCCCGAGTTCATCTCTGTCTCAGTCGCCTCTCATGTGTCAAGTGTTCATAACTTAAATTCTGAAATCTCCATATCAATCTTCTAAATTCCTTGATTCAACTTCTAAATTCTCTTTTATTTCTCTTCTTAGTTTTCAATCAAACACTCCAAACTATACAATTTGATACAGAAAAAGTTAGGCTTACAAGATGTTTGTTAGAAGGTCACAAAGAATTATTTGGTAAAATTCTTTTGATTCTTTTACCATTGTGTGTTGACGTAATGAAAAGGACGAATGCAAGAGATATCTCAAGTTTTTTCACCAAAAAGACAATTAGAGAAAATGAGGCTAAAGGTCAGGCAAGTGAACCTCCTCCTTCTCCTGAAATAATTCTCACTCCACCTCAAATAAGCGCACAAAGCTCTTCTCCATCTGTGAATGTTCCTGAAGCTGCACTTAATGTTTTGACTCTTGCTCATGATCCCGGAAGAAGGAAAAAAATGAGAGAATTTCATCCTAATGAAAGGGATTTAGTGAGAAGAACATACATACAACGTAAGTGCGTATGATAGGTATAAACATATATTGGTATTACTTTATTGATATTAAATTAGGGACACACCATATGTAAAATCCTGTATCCGCCACTGGACGCCTATGACATGCCATCATCAGCCAATTATCGGGTATGGAATCCATCAACCAAGCGCGTATTTGATCTTCCTCCTCATGATCCAGTACCTAAGAAAGTGTGTTACATGACCCTCTTTCATAATTCTTCTACTAATTCATACTACGTGTTATCTGATGAATACATTGGTGAAGAGAACAAGAAACACAATTTTAAACTCCTTGATCTCGGAGGCCAGAGTAACGATCCATGTCCTAATGCAAATCTTTCCTGGAAAACCGTAAATGTTTCAGAATATGAAAAGCTCAGCAGACAACATGGCTCAGGAACAAGAGAGAAAATTTCTAAATAACTCACTTTTATTACTCAAATTCAATGTGATTTTACAATGCTCTAAACATGCCTATTTATACTAATGCTAGAGGTCCTTACATGCAAATAATGAGGTATTTAAATGCAAATAAATGATGGTAGGTGGAGTAGGTAGTTAGGTGGAGTAGGTAGAATTAGGTAGAATCTTGACTTGGTAATTTGGCACATGGGGTTGAATCATACTCCCCGGGTTGTAGAGAACTCGACCTCGAGTTTTAGTATTCTTCATTGTCAAAGTAAGGTGAAAGATCAGCAACATTAAAAGTTGTAGAAACACCATATGTTCCAGGCAGTTCTACTTTGTAAGCATTGTTATTGATTTTCTGCACAACTTTGAATGGTCCATCAGCTCTAGGTGACAACTTGGCATTTGGTTGATTAGGAAATCTCTCTTTTCGTAGATGAATCCAGACCAAATCGCCAACTTTAAAAATCTGTTACTTCCGATGTTTGTCTCGCTGATTTTTGTATCTAGAATTTTGTTTCTGTATCTGCTCTCGAACTTGTTCATGCAGTTTCTTGATTTCCTTCGCTCGACTATTTGCATCAGAACTGAATTGTTGTTTGTTGGTTGACGGAGTCAAATCAAGTGGGCTAAGTGGACGAGTGCCATATACAACTTCAAAAGGGCACTTTCCCGTGGACTGATTAGTTCAGTTATTGTATGCAAATTCAACTTGAGCCAGAATAAGATCCCACTGCTTCAAGTTTTTACCAACAAAACTTCGAAGTAGATTTCCCAACAATCGGTTGACAGCTTCGGTTTGTCCATCAGTCTGAGGATGGCTTGCACTACTGAACTGCAGCTTAGTTCCCATCTTCTTCCATAAAGTTCTCCAAAAATGGCTTAAAAATTTCACATCTCGATCAGAAGTGATCGTTTTTGGAATTCCATGAAGACGAACTATTTTTTTGAAATACAAATCAGCAACTTGAACAGCATCATTAGTCTTTTGACAAGGAATAAAATGTGCTGTTCGCACTTATTCACGCAAGAGAACGTGGTCAACAAGTAATATACGGTAGATAGGATTCGTTCCCACAGAGACTCAAATTGTTCGTTATGTTCACTTATACACCAGCTTATGATTTACACTCACTGCCAAGACAATAACAAATTTGGTTTTAATTAACTAATGATTAAATATCAGCTATGCCAATTACGAGAAAATTACTTAACGATTAACTTATAATAAACAGACATGGGATTTCAATTTCATTAACCACTTCATCTAGAATCTTATGCCCTTTAGCCTAGCATGTGACAGAGTTGATTACTGATTAGATGCACTAAACTGATACACACCAACTTTCGTTGTGCATATACCATCCTACTGATCATCCACAATTGATAAAAGTCAAGTAGTCACCAAATATGTGTAGTTCCTATATGTCTATAGCAATTGAACACATACCGGTTAAAAATCAAGCATCCATTAAACCACATAGTCAATGCAAGACGGTTAGAATTACACCACAAATTAATACATGTTCTTCACATGCAAAAACCTATGCTAGCATGAATTGTTCTAAACCCTAGATCCACTTTCGCATTCACTAGGATTAAACAAACAATTACAAGTGTTCGCGACTCACTTATAACGAATAAGCATAATCATACTAGATAATCAATACATTCAAACACACACCAAGGCATAAATAACACTCAATTTCTAGAATCCATAGAAAAATCCATTAAAATCCCATGATAACGAATTAGCCCATAATCGACCTAATCGCCATCATGGGTTCTATGGATAACATAATTCTAAAACAAGCAAAAAAATATAGAAGAGAGAAATAAGGTTTAGAATTAAATCCCCAAAATAGAAGAGTACAAAGGTTCCAAAGAATAATCCTTGCTTGTCACTAGCTTGGAGAATTTCCTTCAAAATGTTCTTGAAATCTAGATGAAAAGTGTTGATAGTAGCTAAGAAAAACTAAGAACAACGATAGATAATGTTTTTAGGTCTCTATATTACATATAAGGTTCAGTTGTTACCCTAATTAAAATAGGCCCAAACATTTGTGACCCGAAATAAAGCAACAGAAATCAGCCAAAAACACCCCAAGCGCCATAGCGCCTCAAACTCGCGCCACTGCGCCTAGTAGTGCTCCAAGGCCGCGCAGCTGCGCTCCATACACGCGCAACAGCGCTCGAAGCTCCCTGGAAATGCCTCCTGCGCGCGCTATAACGCCCCTGCAAGCGCCCTTGCGCCCCACATCAACGCGCAACAGCGCCCAAAACCCGCGCAACGGCGCTCAACAACTCCTGGACTGCAATGGCTGGCAAGCGCTGTAGCGCCTTAAACAAGCGCTATGGCTCCTCCTGATCCCTGGACATGCTCAACAACTTCAATCACTTAACTTATTTCCCAGCCTTGCATTTCCTCCAAAAGCTCTAAATTAATTTCACACCACCATATCACCAATTTAGCACCCCAATGCCTTCACGATTAAACCTACACAATTTACATAAAAACATATTAAATGACAACGAAACTTGCGAACTTGCAAACGATTAAAGTCCCAACGGAAGGTAAATAGTGGATATAAAATCCACTTATCAAACCCCCAAACTTAAACCGTTGCTTGTCCTCAAGCAATGCAAACTCAGCTTAAAATGATGAATGAATGCAACTAATAACTAAATGTCATGATAATGCGAAAATGTCCTAATGCAATGATCCCACACAAATGATCTGAAACCAACTCAACACACAAACGTCTCAACGAATGCAACAACTCCAAACAGAGCTCGACTAAGGCCCCGTATACTAACAATACATGCTCGGAAACGTGGTGTGTGCATTTCTCACTAGATATACTTTCGAAACTAGATCAAAGGCATAACCAATTCTTCGCCAAAACAATCACATGTTTATAAACAGAATAGACTTTAGACACTCCATGACTCAAAGACACCGCCCTCATCATTTAAGGTAGACAAGGACTCATGCTTTACTACATAAAACATCACAAAACACAAAACACACATGCTTTTGACTGTGCAATGGGTGAGACCCCTAAAGGCTTATACAATAGCACCCTTGTAGCGAGCGTTAGGTTAGTGGATCCCAGACCAGAAAAGTCTTAGGTCACTAGGTATAAAATCCCCTCGAACTTACTTGCTCGAGTACTAAAGAGCTCACCCTAGCCAATTAGCATACACACACTCTCACAATCCCTCATTTTTTATTCTCACAACTCTTTTCTTTTCTTTTCTTTTTTTTTTCTTTTTTTTCTATTTTTTTTTTCTTTTGACTCTTTTTCTTGTTTTTTTTTTCACATGGGTGCACTGTCTCACCCCCCTAGACTACTCATATCAAATATGAGCCGGCTACTAGCCATTTGACGCCTAGCCATTATTACACTACGACACTTAGCATGAAATCCCTGTTTTCCCCCAAACTTATACTTAAGTGCTCCTACGCCATCAAGGGAATAACGAAAATTCTAGATATAAATAAGTGATTAACTCTCAACAACCAAACAAGGTATGACTCAATCTAGCTCAAAAGCAAACAGTGAGACCGTGAAAAGATTGTGTTCCCGACACATGCAAGTCAATTTCATAAGTACTTAAATCAACCCTCTATTCATTGTCATCACACTCAAATTAACGTCGACCTATCGAGCCAGAAACAGACACTCAAGTGGAATCATATGAAATGCATGAAATGCATGAACAACATGATATTACAATCCTAATTAAAGCTATCATGGCATCCTAAATGCAATCTAAATGGCATAGCAAAGCTAAATGCACCAATACTACATGAATATGCATGAATATGCAACTATATGCAATGCAATGACTCTTGATACCCTAAAATCACCCCCAAACTTAAAAATTTCAATGTCCTCATTGCAGGTAAAATTAAAGGGTACAAGAGATACTCCCCTAGTCGTCGGCATCTCCACCCTCCTCGGGTGGTGTGTCTGGTGTTGGATAGACGTGAAGACTCCAACACAACTGTTGTTTTATTCGAAAGCAAGAAATCATGGGTTGCCTCCCACGAAGCGCCTTTCTTTAACGTCTTTAGCTAGACTTGGCCACGATTTTCCTCTTGAAAATTTTCTGCACCGCATCTGTATAAGGCCATTTAATGATCTTTTCTGGAGCGACATCTTCAACGACAAGCTTTACCCGTATTCGCTCCTCACAAGATCTCTTAACAACATTCTCCCGCCTACCTGAAAAGTTAGCAGCAATAACAATAGCAAGCAAAGGATATGAATTACAAGAAACATACCCCAGGTAAACTAGCAATGTTTTGAGCTCGAGTTCGGGAGCTCCTTCAATTGATGGCTTAAGGCGCACCTGAGAATTCCAGAGATCTTCCACTCCAAGCAACTTATGTGGAATACGTAGCCCCATTAACCAAGGCACTGTAATCCTCAGTTGGTCATACTTTTCCTTCTCCGTGTCATACTTTTTACTCTGCCTTGCATCAACCAATTTCAAGCTAAAACACTCCTCATCCTCCGCCGTCAAATTCATGGCTAGAGTTTGCTTCTGAAGCCTCTGTGGATATGGAGGAGGAAAATCGATTTGGACGATCTCTGTAGTCTTCTCCGGAGTAGATTTGTCAACAGGAGTGATGCTCTTTTCCTCTTCGGCCTCCAGCTGGTCGAAGTCAGATTGCAACGGAGCGGCATTCAACAACTGAACATGCTCTTCTAATTCATCATCTTCCACACTGAGACACTCTTCATCCTTCGAAGGAATTAGCATAGCCGCTTGAGCCTTGGAATTTTCTTGATCTTGGGCTGATTCTTCAAAATTTTCAGATTGCCAAGGAAGTGGTTGCGGCTGATTATTCAGAATCGAATTTTCTGGACATTCTGAATTTTCTGATTGGTTTGCCTACGACTCTGCTTCCTTATCAGCTTCATGTTCTGCTTCTTCCCCATCTTTGCCCTCAGACTCTCCTTCCTGAACTTCGATCATGGTCTCACCCGTGGCTAAGAAAGGCCAGTCAAGACTGATAGGAAGGTTCTTGTCCTCCTCCTCTACATCTAGGCCTTCTGTGTCACTTGCAATTTGATTCAATGTTTGTAATGCATTTGCAATTTGACCAATCTGATATCCTATTGTCTGGAGAGACAATGCATTGCTTTTAGCCATCAACCTCAATTCTTCTAATTCAGCTTCTTCGGTCGACTGTTGGATAGACCAAGTCTGAAATTGCTGCTGCTGAAATTCAGGAGGTTGAAAGTGTTGATGCACTGGGGCATACTGATGCTGAAATTGTTGCCCCTGTTGTTGCTGAATTCCCCCTGGACTGTATGGCTCATCTCCAAACTACTGATTTTGGAGCGGGTAGGATGGATATTGGGATTGCTCCATACCACTCTGATTGAAGTCCCAACTGAAATTTGGCCTGTTTCTATTATACTCACATTGATGAGTGTAATGTCCACCTGCACACAGCTCACAAACAATTACGAATTCCTGCTCCCAATAATCCATCAAATAAAAAGAAAAAAAACGTCCGAGTCAGTGAATTTAACCCAAATTGATGACAAGATCATAAACTAAACAAACAATGAACCGAGTCCCCGGCAGCGGCGCCAAAAACTCCTGGACTGCAATGGCTGGCAAGCGCTGTAGCGCCTTAAACAAGCGCTATGGCTCCTCCTGATCCCTGGACATGCTCAACAACTTCAATCACTTAACTTATTTCCCAGCCTTGCATTTCCTCCAAAAGCTCTAAATTAATTTCACACCACCATATCACCAATTTAGCACCCCAATGCCTTCACGATTAAACCTACACAATTTACATAAAAACATATTAAATGACAACGAAACTTGCGAACTTGCAAACGATTAAAGTCCCAACGGAAGGTAAATAGTGGATATAAAATTCACTTATCATGTGCCATCTTTGAAAATCTATCCACCACGACCATAATGGAATCTTTCTGACGTTGACTTCGTGGAAGTCCCAAAATAAAATCCATAGTAACATCTTCCCATGGTGATCCGGTACGGGTAGTGGCATATATAAACCAGTGTTTTGGCGTTTGGATTTAGCCAAATGACAGATTCTGCATCTTTGAATATGCCGATTTATATCTCTTTCGATTCTTGGCCAATAAAAATTTTCCTTTACCAGGGCCATAGTTTTATCTCGGCCAAAGTGACCGGCTAATCCTCCATCATGGGCTTCCCAGATAATGGCTTCTCGTAGTGAACATCGAGGAATACACAAAGTCTTCTCTTTGAATAAAAATCCTTTATGCTTGTAGTAATCTTTGGAGGATTGCACTTCAGTAGTATTCCAAATTTTCTGGAAGTCAGGATCATCTGGGTACAACTCCTTTATCATTTCAAAACCAACTACTTTTGTTTGGAGTGTAGACAGTAGAGTATGGCGCCTACTGAGAGCATCTGCAACAACATTTTGAATTCCAGCCTTGTGCTTGATTAGAAATGGATAAAACTTTAAAAACTCATTCCAAGAGGCATGTCGACGGCTAATCTTCTGTTGAGAGTTCAAATATTTTAAAGCTTCATGATCAGAATAAAGAATGAATTCTTTATTTAACAGGTAATGACTCCAATGGTGCAAGGCTCGAACAATTGTATAAAACTCCTTGTCGTATGTTGAATACCGAAGTTTAGCATTGTTAAGCTTTTCACTGAAGAAGGCTATAAGATGACCTTCTTGACTTAGAACAGCACCAATTCCAGTGTGGGAAGCATCACAGCTAACTTCAAATACTTGATCAAAATTGGGAAGGGCTAATACTGGTGCTTCAGTTAAATATTTCTTCAGCTTGTCAAAACTTTTCTGTGCAGCCTCGGTCCATTGAAACTTGTCTCCTTTGATACAATCTGTGAGGGGAGCAGCAACTGTGCTGAAGTTTTTGATGAATCTTCTGTAAAAGGAGGCTAATCCATGGAAACTTCTGACCTCATGGATTGATTGCGGAACTGGCCAGCTATTGATTGCTTCTATCTTTTCTGGATCAACTCGTATGCCTTCGGATGTGATGATGTATCCAAGAAAAGTAACTTCATTTGTCAGGATAGCACATTTCTTCAAATTGGCATAGAGCTTTTGTTCACGAAGAGTCTGCAACACTTGTCGGACATGTTCCAAGCGCTCCTCCTTGTCCTTACTAAAGATCAGAATGTCATCAAAATAGACGACGACAAATTTACCAATAAAGGGTCGAAGGACTTGATTCATAAGTCGCATGAATGTACTTGGCGCATTGGACAACCCAAAGGGCATAACTGTCCATTCATAAAGACCATCTCTTGTTTTAAAGGCAATCTTCCATTCATCTCCTGGTCGAATTCTGATCTGATGGTATCCGCTTCGAAGATCAATCTTTGAAAAGATAGTGGAACCATGTATCTGATCTAGCAAATCATCAAGTCTAGGAATTGGAAATCTATACTTGATGGTAATTTTGTTGACAGCTCGACTATCAATACACATTCTCCAGCTTCCATCTTTCTTAGGGACTAGAATGGCAGGAACCGCACAAGGACTAACACTTTCCTGTATTAATCCTTTTTTTAATAATCCTTCAACTTGACTTTGAATTTCAGCATGCTCCTGAGGACTCATTCTGTATGCGGGTCGGTTTGGAATCGTTGCTCCTGGACTGAAATTAATAGCGTGTTGGATGTCTCGCATGGGGGGTAGTCCAGATGGAATGTCTTCTGGAGCCACATCGGGAAACTCTTCAAGTAGTGGTTTAATTTCGACTTGAACATGAGTCTCCTTATTTGATTCGAATAATAGAAATAAGCTCATGGTTTGAAATTCCTCTATAGCTTCCTCCAGTTGTTTCTTCGTGACTAGGGACACTAATGGTTTGGCTTCCTTCTTGTTTTTATCAAGCTCACTCGGCGAGTAGCTAGCTTGATTTTTACTCCATCCTTGACAAAAGAGTAGGTATTTGCATAACCGTTGTAAAGTACTTGGCGATCATACTGCCATGGCCTGCCTAGGAGAAGATGACAGGCATCCATAGGCACAACATCACACCATACTTGATCCTGGTACTTCTGACCAATAGAGAATGTCACTAGGCAACGCTTGTCAACTTTGATTGTACTTCCTTTATTGAGCCAATGCAAACTGTAGGGGTGTGGATGAATCTGGGTTGGTAGTTCCAATTTTTCTACCATGTAACTTGAAACGACATTTTCACAACTCCCATTGTCTATGATAACATCACAGACTTTTCCTGCAGAAGTGCAACAAGTGTGGAAGATATTGCGTCTTAACCAAGGTTCTTCCTTATTGGCCATTGTGTTTAGGCTTCGTCGGATTACTAAGGACTCACCCCGATCAGCAGCAGTAATTTCTTCATCGTATATTGGATCTGCGTAATATTCTCATTCAGTGTCTTCTCGAGTCTCTTCTTCCTCATAAACTTCATAGGCTTCTCCTTTGATAATTGTGATAGTTCTCCGGTTTGGACAGTTTGAAGCAATGTGACCAAAACCTTGGCATTTAAAGCATTTAATGGCAATTGTTTTTGTTTTCTGTAGAAATGGTTTTAGGAGAGGGTTGGGTGGAAGAGCTGGCTTGGTTGGTAGGTGGCTTCTGATTGTAAGGTGGTTGGTTTGCTGGAGAGAAATTTCTCGTGATAGATCTTTTGGGTAGCTACTTCTCTACTCGCGTAGCAAGACGAATAACATCTTCTAACGACCAATATTGTTGAAGTTCAACACGATCAGCAATATCATTATTTAATCCTCCGAGGTATCTGGCAATGGTCTGCTCCTCTTTTTCTTGTATATCACACTGCATCATCAACTTCTCAAATTCTCTTGTGTATTCTTCGATTGATTTTCTGACGAAGATTTTGCAGTTGGATAAACTTGTCTTGGTAGTAGTGAGGAGGAAGAAACATTCGGGTTAATTCATTTCGCATTTTTTCCCATATTTTGATCTTGCTTTTTCCTTCTCGGTCTCGCCTTTTTTTAAGATTTTCCCACCAAATGGAAGCATGTTTCCTTAATTTTACAGCAATAATCTTCACCTTTTTTTCTTCGTGAATATCCTTATATTCAAACACCCTTTCGACTGTTTGAAGCCAATCGATGAAATCATCCGGTTGAAGTCTTCCTTCAAAGTTAGGAATGTCAACTTTAATGTCATCATGTCTGACTTGTGGCCTTTGAGGTCAACGATTTCTAGGTGTTGAAGAATCACTGGAAGATTCTTCATCTTCTGGTTGACGCTCGTTTAACAAGACTTGTTGGGCTTGCAAAGCATCTTGAAGTTCCTGAATTTGTCTCCGCATGTCCGCCATTTCAACGTCTCGCAAAGGTTGTCTTCGTGGAGGCATGTTGAAAAATAAATTTTCTGATGTGGAGGTTCAATAACAGAGAGGTAACAGTGGTGGCTCTCTTGACACTAGGCGTGAAGAGAGTAGTTGAAAGTGTGCACATTATCAACTTTAAATTTTTTTTGTGAACAGTTCCGTATGTATTTGTGAACAGTACCATATGTATTTGTGAACAGTGAACAGTACCGTATGTATTTGTAAACAGTGAACAGTACCGTATGTATTTGTGAACAGTGAATAGTGAACGGTAACTCCCGACCGAAATAGTGACCGGAATTTCTATTTTTTTTCACTCAACTCCGGGATCTAAAAACTTGCTCTGATACCAAAATATGGCTCAGGAACAAGAGAGAAAATTCTCTAAATAACTCACTTTTATTACTCAAATTCAATGTGATTTTACAATGCTCTAAACATGCCTATTTATACTAATGCTAGAGGTCCTTACATGCAAATAATGAGGTCCTTAAATGCAAATAAGTGATGATAGGTGGAGTAGGTAGTTAGGTGGAGTAGGTAGAATTAGGTAGAATCTTGACTTAGTAATTTGGCACATGGGGTTGAATCACAACAGAGATACAAATTCACATGGGTTGAAACTAAGGGTATCTTATATATTCTTGTTTTACTTAAGGTTGGGTTAAGCAGCCCAAAGATCATTTGTTTTGACTTAGTCAAGCAGCAGAAGTGTACAACTCTCAATGTGCCTGATCAAAGCTTACGTTTTAAGTCGAGGGAGGTCCGATTACAGCTCTGTAAAGGCAAGCCAGTTGTAAGTTTTGTTTTAGAAGGGAAACTAAACGCATGGGTGTTGGAAGATTACAAGGAACAGAAGTGGGCTGACACGATCCAAATTCCCCTGCCTTTTTTCAAAGAGTATCCGAGTTGGAATAAGGTTATTCCTTCTATATTTTGGGATGATGATGATGATGGGGAGATTTTATTGCAATATTCGACTAAATTAACAAGGTGGAGATACGATCCAAAAACAAAACAACTGTGCAAGGATCTATCTCCGTACGCGAGGGTACCATCAACATTGGTTTCTGTTAAAGATATGCAATCGGAGAAGAACGAACACAGAACCAAACATAGCGTCTCGAATTATGGTTTGGAAGCTATAGTAGTTTTAGTAATAGCATTATTAATTCTTTTAATTTGGTTTCTGTTTATATTATATTGTTTAATTTGAAGTTTTATGTGTGGTTCATTTTAATGGAAAATTGATGTTACCTAACAGGGGGTGTCATTTGGTTTTATGATATGAACATATACACTCAAAAAGGTCTAATTAATACAAAATTGAACTTTACAAATTCTTGAAGTGTTAATGGTGGAATCTCACCAACAACAAAGGAACAAAGTCCCAAGAAGAAGAAGCCATCGCTCCACAAATTCGGAAGCTTATTGAAAAGGAAGAGTGCCAGCAACCCCAAGTAAAAGAGCAGAAATGTCTTGCTTTCTGTCTCAGTAGAGATGTGTATTTGATCTATTCTACACCTGATTGTGTTCTTTTTTCAAGTTTCATACTGTCCATTTCTTTTCTGCAGAACTGGAAAGAAATTTACTAAAAGCCTTGCATCATCTTCTGTTTTTTTTTCTTTGTTATCTTTTGTTACACAATAAACAACAAACTCCATTAAAACATCCACTTCTTAGTGTTCAAGACATTGAGAGCAGTAGTGTAAAAAAACAAGTAAAGAAAAAAAGATGGAAAAACAAAGTTATGATTTGCTGGTTACAGAAGCTAAATTCTTTTTACCCGAAGGAATCTTGTGGGAGATCTTGAGCTGGTTGGAAGTAAAGTAAAGTATTTGTTGAGATGTTAATCTGTGTGCAAGTTATGGTTTGCTATCATTAACAGCAAACAATTTGCTGGCATGCATGCGACTCATGATGGACGTTGTAGTTTTCACTCTATTAGTATTGAAAATCTTGATACTGAAAGTATTAACAGTGAGGGGATTATTGAAAGAGCCAAATAACTAGCTAGATTTACGTAGTATGGGGTTTATACTGGTTAAAAGATCATCCTTGGCTACCTATGACATGCCATCAGGGAATTATCGGTTATGTAATCCATCAACCAAGCGCGTACTTGATCTTCCTCCTCATGATCTACATAAGAGAGTGCATCAGATGATCCTCTTTCAAGATTCTTCTACTAATTCATATTATGTGTTGGCTAAATACATTGATGAAGAGAATGACAACTACAATTTTGGACTTCTTGATCTCGGAGGCCAGAGTAACGATCCATGTCCTAATGCAAATCTTTCCTGGAAAACCTTTAATATTTCAGAATGTGAAAATCTCAGCAGACAACAAAGATACGAATTCTCATATGTTGTTATTAAGGGTATCCTTTATATCCTTGTTTTACTTAAGGTTGGGTTAAGCAACCTGTTATGCCCAAAATTTATACAAGGCATGAGTTGACTTCTGAAGACAAAGTCAGCTAGAATATGAAGAATATTTCATGAAGACTTGTTAAAGACTTATTGAAGAAGTACATGTCGCGCCAACATCAGTTGCCGTGTCAATTATATCAGTTTGCCGCGCCAACTATATCAGTTGTCGCGCCAACTATGCTGTCAAGGCCTCTAAAAGTCTTTATGAACTGAAGATATATTCTCCATCTAGGTTGACTCTTCGACTAGATTGGTATTCTAACTTTTATTACTGAAGGCCTCCAGGGGTTTTACCTGATGTGAAGACTTGTTTGCCGTGCCAATCAATGAGTTGCCGCGCCAACTAATGAAGACACGATTCTGCATTTTGATGAGTTAACCTCATTGGGGAATCACCTATTTATATATTTGAAGGCTTGATTCTTTATTCCAGTAAGTTGTCCTTATTGGGGGATCAAAGGTAGTTAAGCCTGTCAATACGCTATGGAGATCTAATCCTGCATTCTAGCAAGTTGTCCTTGTTGGGGGATTGCAAGATACTCTGCGTGACGTAATTTGGTAGAACTTGCCCTGCAGTCTGGTGGGTTAGCCTCATCAGGGGGTAAAGATCCGTTCATGCATTTGGAGTAAGCCATGGCTTTTCCCTGCAACTCTTGATCGAGGAACGAGCTGGTAGCGGTTGATGTTAGCTCTGACAGATAGGGCTAATGTTGTATCCGTGAAGTCCTCATCAGTTGTTGAGCCTTGGGGCCATTCGGGCTAGGCTTCATCGCATGGAATCTTCTAAATGGGCTTCGTGAACGGTTGCTTCGACAACCTATCGTAGTGGGCTTTTTGGGCCTGCAAGCAAAAAGACCTATTTCTGATCAACTTAGGTTTCTTGCTCTCCAAGAACTACGTGGGCTTGATCCTCTATAAATATAGAGGTGCTTAGGCACATTGAGGGGGATTGGAAGCGAAAAAGCTCAGCGAGCCACCACCAAAAAACCCTCTCAATCTCAGCCCCCAATTCATCACAACCACCACACTCCGGTGACTTTTCCGGCGAGGAACCACCGTCATAGATCTTAAATCCGGCAAACAACCTCGAATTTTGTTATCACAAATTCCTCCGTTAACAAATTGGCGCTAGAAGGAGGGCCCTTCAAGATCTACATCCAGGAGGAAGGATGTTTCATCATGATGGTTCTTATGGAGAAGGTTATGAAATCAGTTACAACTCCAAGCACAACTCTTGCCCAGTAGCAAGGTGTTCGACATGCTTTCAGGACACCAACAAGGCATTAGGCATGGTTTCAGGTCAACAAGATTTTCTGGTGATGACTTAAGTCAGGCGAAATCCTAAAAACAAGGAGGAAGATGGCGTGCAGATGGAAAACCCTGAAAATTCGGTTGGCATCTTCAAAGTTGACGTAACATTTACAACTACTTTTAAGGTTGACGTAACATCTACAACCACTTCTAATTAATTGTCGCGCCAAAATTATTGAGATGGAAGCTAGGAGAAGAATAACAACATGATTCAAGCTCCTGTCGCAGCATTAATAGCGGGCCAATCACCTCTAGGCGCGCCAACCTCCCTCCAAGATTGCAAAGTGGCGTGCCAACACCTCCTCGAGCATGCCTAAAGGGTCAGTAGAAGTTAGCAAGGGGCGCTCCAAGGTAGTTGGCGCGACAACATTGCCAGGTCCTCTTGGAGCATATTATTCAGGTAAAAAAGTAATATATTTATTATTTGTACATGTTATCTGAGTTCTTGTAGGGTGGAATCTATACGAAGGGATCCAAAGGTTTTCTCGACGTGCCTGCAACTACAACCTTTAGTTGCCACGCCAAGTCTTCTTTAGGCGCGCCAACATGGAAGAACCTAGAAAATAGAGTTTCATATTCAAAATTAATTTAGACACATTTGTTTCTCAAACTATCCAACTCAAGCATTGAAGAATCAACTCTCTTGTTGAAGATCTTTTGTATTGGCGACCCAAGTTACAACACCTTTTTCTACTTCAATAAGGGATGCCCTCTTACCAAATATTTGCAAGAAGTGTAGTTGAAGAAGTCTTCAAGAGGATAACCAAAAACAATTTTGGAATCCTTTGACTAAGTTGTCGTGCCAACTTATTTGGAGTGCCAACTCTTCTCCCAAGGCATTCACAGGTTCTGGATCTTCTACTACGAGTGGTCGCGCCAACCTGTCTCTAAGCCTCTCAATTATCCTACGATGTGTTCCAATTAAGTTGACATGCTAATGTTACTAAACTGACTATCTTCTACAAGTGGTCACTGCGACATGGCCAAGACCTCTTGGGGCATACCCGTTAGGAAGTGATTGAAGCTATGGCCAAAATTTGATCTCCAGCACAAGTTGGCGTGCCAACTCCATTCTAGGCGCGCCTACACGGAAGCGTTCATGACCAAGTTGGGGTTACTTCTAGTTGTCACAACCTAGCAAGATCCATCCCAATTGAAGTGTGTTCTAGTCAAGTCCAAGGATGCTGTAGAAGTGTCTTCAGGTTGACGATATAGTTGTAGCTGCAATTCTCTACTATAAGTTGACGAGGCAACATTGACAAAGTGCTCTTGAAATGCATCCTTCAGGTAAACACATAACTTGTTTATTATTTGTTAGTGCTATTTGAGTTCTTGCAGGGAGGAGGTTGTATAGAGAAAATATAGAAAAGATTCTCTAGATGTGTCTGAAGAAAGAGTTTGCAGTAGTAAATACAACTTGCCACTACAAGTAGTCTTAGGAACAAAGATGACTCCAACGATGAAGATGACTCATCTTTGTCAGCACGCCGACAAGAGAGAACCTAGAAGGTGGGTTTTACATCAAACATCAATTTGGGCATACTTATTTGTCAAGGCATCTCTCTTGGCAAAGGCTTTCTTGAAATTATTCTTTCTTCGTCATCGAGCGCCTTGAATCATGACAACATCCCAGTGGCTTCAACTATATCAACTCTTCAGCGAGCTACTGTAGCCCATAAAATGTCAATGTGGTAATCTCAAGAAGTTGCTTGTTCATTTGAAAGAGGAATTTAATGCATCGATAACTCAAGGTCATGCGAAGGAAGTACTTGAAGAATTTTCAGATATCATGCCTTACTCTTTGTTGATACTTCAATAAAGGTGCATCTTCAGGAGCAAAATTAAAGTTTTACTCATTGTTCTTCTTAACCTATTGTCGCATCCTGGACCTCTAAGCGTGCTTCACTGGATGTGCTCCAATCAAGATTGATTAGCCAACAGTTGTTTCAAAATCCATTCCAACTAAGTTGACACGTCAATAGCCTGGCGGGATGACTATCAACTCACAAGATGATGTTTCATGGGTGCAAAGATACCACTTATTTCTGAGAAGACCCAAGAATCTTCAAGAGCATTTTATCTTAGTTGTTGCATCAACTCCTTTTGAGGTATGCCCACAGTTGTCATGCCAATAGCGTTGGTGCGCCAACTCAGTTTGGCGAGTTTCAACACAGTTGTCGTGCCAACAGTGTTGGTGCGCCAACTCTATTTGGAGAGTTTCTCAACACAGTTGTCGTGCCAACAGCGTTGGTGCGCCAATTCAATTTGGAGAGTTTCTCAACAAAGTTATCATGCCAACAGCGTTTGTCTGCCAACTCAGTTTAGAGCGGCCAATTCTTCAGGATATTTGCAGTCATGTGAAGGCCTCTAAGGGTTTGCTTGGATGAAGGCCTCCAGGGGTTTTCCTGGATAATTCGTGACAGCGTCACTTTTGAATTTATTCCTCTTCGTGAGATGCCCCTATACGGGATGACAATATGAACTACTTCGACACTCGGGGGTAGTATTCGTACACCCTCCTAAATGCTACATACCCATAGAGCTAAAAGCCATGGGATCGGTATACCGAAATTGATATATGTGAATTGTTCGAAGAATCATCAATTGTGAGATAAGTAGTAACGGGCTACGGCCACCTACTAAATAAGATGAAGAATGATACAAGTAGTGCAAGGTTACGACAACCTACTTAGAGAAAATGAGAAACGTAATCAGTAGTGCGGGGCTCAAGCCACCTACTTAATATGAAAGATATTATCTACATAGAAGTCCATGTGACTCTCCTACGTATTTACACATTCTATTTCTAGTCTCGGGGCGTAGTACATTTACACCTCACCAAACTAATGAGTACATACTCCATTTAAAAATATTCGTTGTGCCATGAGCAATGAAAATGAGTTTTATTGTTTCAATCATGATAATCTGACTCAAGAAGTCATGAAATAAAACCTACAAGGTTCTTTAATTATTTGCCTGATTCTATTGAGGGATCAATTATTATTTGCAGGTGATGATTCATTAATGAAGAAAGATCGACAAGAATGTGGTTGGAAAATATGGTCAAGCTACAATGCCAACTATTACTTACTGGGATTTCTTTTCTCAACTGTATTGTCGTGCCAACTGTTGTTGCTGCACTAACTAGCAGACAAATTGTATAAAGGAAATCAAGCTTCAACTTCGTCAATATTGTCATTGCCATCTTTCTTGCTTGGATTTTCTATATGTTGGGCATTCGTAGTCTGTTGCCGCTCCAACTCCGTTGCCTTGGCAAAAAACAATCTTCTCAAGCTTGACTCTCTTCTGAGCAATGAATTCAGTTTATTTTTCTACAAAGTCTACAATGTATCCAACCATGCTTTTACCTAATTTGATGCTATAATCGCAATCAACCATCCATCTAGAAGTCTTCCACCTTCAATGTGAGGTTGGTGACATCTTCTTCAAAGGAAACAAAAGAAGCGTACTTATCCTTCACCAACTACTCTTGGCATGACAAGTCTAATCTCAGAGTGGAGAAAGTAAAAATAGTTGCCTTTGTTGTCCAAGTCAAATTTATCACTATGTTGCACATGTTGTCGCGCCAACAACATTGTTCCCGTGCCAACACCATTGTTGCCACTCCAAGGAAGAAAGAAATGATGTTAGAGGCTGAAATTGGGTTTAAATAACCAAGACCAAGTCAAATCTCCAGCTGTCCTCTTGTGACTGTTGCAGTTACATAAATATCTTCTGCGAATTATGCTTCGCCCGACGATTTGAATTTTAAATTCTTTAATTTCGGGAATTATTCTGAAGAATTATCTGAACAACTCTTGAATGATTAAATTCGGGATGTAAGCCAAGTTTGATGCTTTATTGCAAGTGTTGTTGCGCCAACAACCGACTTACCGCGCCAACAATATGGTTGTCGCGCCAATTGGGGAAGCATCAAACTTGACTTACAAATGGGGCCATTCGGGCTAGGCTTCATCGCATGGACTCTTCCAAATGGGCTTCGTGAACGGTTGCTTCGACAACCTATCGTAGTGGGCTTTTTGGGCCTGCAAGCAAAGAGACCTATTTCTGATCAACTTAGGTTTTTACGTGGGCTTGATCCTCTATAAATATAGAGGTACGTAGGCACATTGAGGGGGATTGGAAGCGAAAAAGCTCAACGAGCCACAACCAAAAAACCCTCTCAATCTCAGCCCCAATTCATCATAACCATCACACTCCGATGACTTTTCCGACGAGGAACCACCGTCATAGATCTTAAATCCGGAAAATAACCTCAAATTTTATAATCACAAATTCCTCCGTTAACACAACCCTAAGATCACATTTGTTTTGACTTAGTCAAGCAGCAGACCTCTCGATGTGCTTGATCAAAGCTTACGTTTTGACTCGAGGGAGATCCGTTTGCAGAGGCAAGCCAGCTGTAACTTTTGTTTTAGAAGAGAAACTAAACGCATGGGTGTTGGAAGATTACAAGGAATGAAAGTGGGCTGACACGATCCAAATTCCCTGCCTTTTCTGAAAAAGTATCCGAGTTGGAATAAGGTTATTCCTTTCATGCGTATTGATAATGATGGGGAGGTTTTCTTGTACTATAAGATGGAATTACCACGCTGGAAATACCATCCAAAATTACAAAAACTGTGTAAGCTTTTATCTCCGTACGTAAGCATATACCAGCTACATTGCTTTCTATCAAAGGTATGCAACTGGAGAATTAAGAACGCAGAACTAAACGTAGAGGCTGGCTTTTGTGGTTCGTATGGTCTTGTTCGTGATATAGTAGATGTATTTTTAACAACAAAGATTCTAGTTTATATTTGTATTTTCATGGATCATGGTTCAACTTGAAGTTATAGGTACTGTTCAGGTTTATGAAAAAATCAATGTTTTCCTTTTGCTACATGCATAGAAAAGAAACTACCAATTGGAATTCACTAGATAGCCCTAATAGCATATAAGATCAGTAACAAACTGACCTTATCCATTAACACAAGTGCAACTGTTGGTGTTGTAAAATAATCATTGTAGACAAACCTTAGTGCATCACTAGATAGACAAACCTTAGTGCACCACTAGCATGTACTTATCTTTACATAACTATGATCCTTGTAAATAGGAAGTGACAGTTTTGAATACTTGTATAAATAGAGCCAAGCTACAGCTGAATAATGATAGCTAGCTTCCTTTGTCATTATGGTATCAGAGACACTAACGGCATAACCGCCAAAATCTCTCCACACCCAGTAAATCTAAATCTCCATTTATTTTAAACATGGGAAGTCAAGTTCATGTTACTTCTGCAGAAGGAAATACTATCCCAGTGACCACGCACCTTGTTCAATTTAATCCTTCATCACAATTACCCATCAAACTGACCAGTAGCACCAATTTTTCTACATGGAAAGCACAAATCGAAATGCTTCTTCATGGACACGACCTTTTTGGTTTCCTAGATGGTTCAAAACCTGCACCAACTGCCACGCTCACTGCTAACGAACAACAGACGGTTAATCCCGCCTATCAACTTTGGTTTCGACAAGACAAATTAATCCACAATGCAATTTTAGCATCTGTTGATCCTACCCTTACTTCGATGGTTGTGCATGCCCCAAATGCAAGTGAGGCCTGGAAATCACTTCATTTAACATTTGCCAACAAGTCCCAAACTCGAGTATTCAGTTTGCTGGGCAAAATTACCCGTGACAACAAATCAGTGGGAGAGTATCTTATGAATTAGCTGTTGCTGGTTCTCCTGTCTCCAATGCAGAATTGATTGTTAGGATACTTAGTGGCCTGGGTGAGGAGTATAATAACATAGCATCGGCTGTGCGAGCTCGGGAGTCCCCAATTTCTTATGAAGAATTATCCGGGATGCTACAAGATCAGGAACTAGTCCTTAAACATGCTGAGCAAAAGAAGGGAGTTACACAAATCACTGCTGCAGTTGCTCAAAAACCATTTAACCAGAATCGTTTTAACAACAGTTGCACTTGTGTTAATGGATAAGGTCAGTTTGTTACTGATCTTATATGCTATTAAGCCCAACATTATATAGTCAGTCTATATACAGAGTCAGAATCCAAAACGTGAACCTGAATGACCTACTGAAAATAGTTTATGTTGGTACAAAATCCTTAAGTAAATGGATACTCATGTTAATATATAATTTTTTTTTTATCAAATTGACGGTGATATATATAGTTTACCACGCTTAAAAGCTTTTTTTGCAAAATTTATGTTTCATGGTTGATGGTAATTTATGTTTACCACGCTCCGGATAGGAGTTCAGGTAATTAGGTGATGTGCTGGACTCCTGGCCTTATGTTTCTTGTTTTTAAGAAGAGATTTAAAATGTAGTTGCAGGTTGCTGCTATGCTAGCTGTTAACGTATTTGGTTATGGAGAAGAATGTATTGCAGCATTTGCTTCGTGATCAATGTAAAATTTTTGCTTATAAAATATGAAATCGTCTAACTCAGAGGGTAAACATAATAGTAGCATTTCACTTAAAAACACATTTTGGGGTAATAGTTTTGGGACTAACAATGGATACGAATAATACCATGGATTTACTACAAATTTATGATTCAAATGTTAAAGTATCACAAAGAATGTATTGGAGAATGAAGCTGAAGTTGAGAAACTTAATGTAGAGCTGGAGGCTGCAAGAACTGCAGAATCTTATGCACATGTCTACTAGAAGAGTGAAAAAAAGGGGTTGAATTAGAGATGCATGCTGATCAGAAAGCAAACCTTCTGGAAAAATCTGCATCAGAGTCTTTAGACTCGATCATGAAACAATTGGAGGAAATTAAAGATTCGTTGCATGATGCAGAATCATCAAGTCGTCTTTATAATACTGAGGAACAAGCTTATGAGATTGCAAACGAGGTTGAAAAGTTTGTAATTCCAACCTTGTAATATTGAAAGTCCAAGCTCCAAAGGAAATAAAATCAAAGCAAGTCCAAGAAAAAGGACGATTATAATTCAGTTGAAGTTGAATCCAAGATGTGGTAAAGCTGCAATATTGAACATAACAACGATAAGAATTTCTTGTACACAGCAAAGAGTGACGCAAATACAGAGAATGATAGTTTTTGATGAACCATTCTCAACGGTAGTGCTAATGTGCTACGGTCATTTTTATGTTTTTTAAGTGGACAATTTGTATTTTAGTCTGATTTTTTTTTTTTTTGCCAATTGTTTAGTCGATTTTAATTACTCCAAATAAAAAAGTTATAGATATAATTTTTCGTCAAAAAAAAAAGTTATAGATATCCTTTATTATAATACCTGAGTCTACCACACGTCAGTTAACCAATAAAAATCGAGGAATTATTTTAGGACCAATCAGAGATAATTCCTAAAATTTAGACATTTACTTATTTACAATCTCACCATACCTCTTTAACCATGGTTAGTTAACACTTCTAATTTAAATATAATAATGATTTTATTAAACATATCCATAAATACCAACTTTTTAAATAAAAAAATATTTACTAGAAAATCACAATTCTAATTTGAAATCAATCACGATATACCACTATATATTTTTAATTAAATTTCATAATTAATCATTCGTTAATCAACCACTCTTTAAATATAAAGTCAGTCACAAACATATTATAATACATTATAAATTGATTTTTATAATACATATTGTACAATTATAATCGATATTAAATAATTACACTCTAACTTAACTAAAAATCTGAAAAAATCGGATTTGAAATCAGATTTTAAATAAATTGGATAAAATCCATACCTTCAGAAAATTGATTTTTTTTTATAAGCTCAAAAATATATTTATTTATAATTTGTTAATAAAATTAATTAATAAATGCATATAAGCCAACACTACAAAATCGGATTTGAAAATTTTTTAAATAGCTTGGATAAAATCCATATATTCAAAAACTCGATTTTTTAAAAGGTTCAAAGTATATTTATTCACAATTTGTTAATAAAATAATTAATAAATTCATATAAACGAATTTAAATACAATATTGATTTTATTAACATATCCATAAATACATATTTTTTAAATCAAAAAATATTTACTAGAAAATCACAATTTTAATTTGAAATCAATCACGATATACTATAATATATTTTAAATTAAATTTCAAAATTAATCATTCATTAATCAACCACCCTTTTAATATAAAGTCAATCACAATCACATTATCACATGATTTTTATAATATATATTGTATAATTATAATTATAATCAATATTAAATAATTATAATAATATTTCATATAATTGTTATATTTTTTCTATTCAAGTATTTCATTTATTTCGTATACACGAAAAAAATTGTGTAATTCAGTGTCATTTTGTGATCTAAATTCGGGTACACGATTTAATATCATGTCATTTTCGGTTAATACCATAAAGTACATGACATGTATGTACTAAATGATTTGTCACGTCTACATAAGATATTTCTTCTTATATATGTTGGAAAAATATATTCACTTTTAATAGAAAATGAATTTCATGTTATTTAACCCAAAATCTGAATTATAAGAACACATATATAACAATGTGATTATGTGTTTATATATTACACACTTTATTTCAATTTTATGGACAGTAGCTTATTTTCACAAGTTAGTCAAATTAAAAAAAAAAGATAGATAATACTCATTTTCATATGTCTTATTTTAAGAAAAAAAACAAAAATATATTATTCCATGTTTTATTAGGAAAAAATAAAAAACCAAAATGCAAACTTCCAAACTTAAAATGCACATTTTAAGTTGTCTTTACAAATAAGCTAAGGCAATAACCATAAAATCTAAAAATTATATGTTACTCCAAGAACGCGATATATTGAATTTGGGATATATTGAATTTGTTTGGTTAGTTGATAATTTTTTTTATAGTAAATCAATTCATTAATAAAAGGATATATAATTTGTAAATATGATATTGAACAATCACATAGCAAACTAGATTAGATGAAAGTTTCTATTGTTATAACTACGTTCGTTTCATATATCTTGCACAGTAGATCTCCTTTTTCATATCGAACATGCAATCTTTTTTTGATAGACAGTCTAATGATTTATTGGAGTTGTGAGTATTAAGTTTCTACACATTTTTAATATGTAATCGAAAAAGTAACCACGACCATGCAAATATTTTCAATAAATTAATATAATAAATATTTCAAAGATTCGATATTTAATAAATATATCGAATTCTCAGAATATGGTGAAAAAATTGTTAACATGATACATAAAAATATTCTTTAACAAAGAGAGAAATAAAATGAAAGCTAAATTTTTAAAAAAAACAATAAAGAGGGATTTTGAACTTTTCAACGTGGATTGTATTTGTTTTGATGATTGGTTCATAATATTAATATTAATTCAATTGGTATGAATTCACGGATAAGTAATTTTATACTTACATTAATTAACATTCCAATAAAATTATATATTTTTCTAAATAAAAATTAATATAATACATTTATATTAATTTATTAATACAATTTATCGGTCGGTGCGTAGCACGGGTAAAACGCTAGTAATTTTAGTACTTCAGAGTTCAGATTATGTCATGTGTGCATCAAGAAAAAATTTGGTAATTTGTATTTAAATTTGTAAAAGTTTTTTGTATTTTTGTAAGAAGAGGTCAAGAAATAAAAGATCATGACTGAGATGTACACTGTAAAATCTGATAAATTGGATATATACTTCTTTTAAATGTACACTAACATAAACTTTAATTTACTCCAATTTCTCAAATAATACCTCATACTAAAATTTGAATTTGAGTATGATACAATTTAAGTTACCTTATCATTTATTAGACACTAAATTATAATACTCATAGATTATACTATGTTTTTATTATATATAAGGAATTATCACGACAAAATGATGATTATGTATACATGAATATATCATTTTCAATGTACGCTTTATAACTATGAAATTATGGCATGTAATTTTTCGAAAATTTGTGTGGGAGAAAACTTATTCGTCAGAATATAGAAAAAATGACTAAAACAAAAAGGAGTAGCGGACAACATTCGGAACATATTTATATATTAAAATTATTAGATATATTTTTGACTTAATTAAAATTAAAATATTTTTTTTTTTGGAATATTTTGGCTTATAACCTTTTACAAGGAGTATCTGTTCATTGATAAATCTCGTGATAAGCGAGTATCGAACCCAGAACCTCACACACATCACCTTTTTTTTCTTATTTCAAGTGAACCTACCGATTTAAAATATAGGCATTACTGATTCATTGGATTTAAAATTAACCATAAACAAAGATTATATAGTCCATTATTAATTATTAAATTAAGAAAAATATTAAAATTTACCATTTAATCCGTAAATAAAGATTACAGAGTCCATTATTAATTATTAAATTAAGAAAAATCTCAAAACTTATCATTTAATTGAGAGCAAAAATGTAAACATAACGAGCATATTATAAATTAATTAATTAAAAATTATAAATATCGAAATTATAAATTTAACGGTACGTATGAAAGTGAAGCACACCTGGTCTTTGCGTTGTATTCACATTCATTTACATCATTTATGTTAAATTTGTAAAAAACCCGAGAAATTAAGGAGAGAGAGAGAGAGAGAGAATGTGGATTGAGCTGCTATGTGGTCTTGTAATTTACAAGATAATTACTCGTTTTTTCTCCGAAGACGATGATGAAATTGCTGTTGAATCCTCCGATTCCACTGCCCTCTTCACCGTCGCCGAGAGGTTTTCATAATTTCCGATCAAAGATTCAATCTTTTTGCACTTTTCAGCTGTTTTTGCTACTTATTTCATGTTCTTGGTTCTTATTTTTTTGAATTTCTTGTTTTTTAATAAGTGGGCACCAACTGTTTGATGAAATGTCTGTGATAGTTTGTGTTTTGTATGTGTGTAAATTGAAAGTTTGGAACTTGTTTACTGATGTAGGCTTGAGAAGCTTTATGGGGGAAAGACTTATGTTGGCCTTAGAATTCCTGATGCCGATACGGGTACTCGACAGAATATTGATATAGTTCTTGTTACTAAGAGGTAATGCAATTTTCGATTGTTTTACGGGGTTGGTTGTAATTTGTTGTGTGAAATTGGAAATTGTTTGATGGTTTGTTGGTTTATGGATGTGTGTGATTTTTAGGGAGGCGGTTGTGGTTTCGGTTAAGAGATTTGGAGGGTTTGTTTCTATTAATGCGGATGGGAGTTGGGTTTGTGTTGGTGGGAGTAAGCATAAAGAGGAACATCATCCTGACCCTGTATGTTAATGATTCTTTTTTATCGTTTTAATTTTTAACTAGCAAGTTATGTGCATTGACTGACATTGCTATGATGTTCCAGATAGCAGAGACAAAACAGCAGATTGCAATTCTTGAATCATATCTTGAACAAAGGGGAGTTTCTGTTCCAGAAGGTTACTTCTCTTGCAGGGTTGTGTGTCCCAACCCAAAATTTAGGTAGATAACTGCTGTTTATTTGTACTAAAAGGATTTTGTTTGCTTTGATTGCTGTTGTCAAATTGTCGATACTTAATAGTTTTATAGCTTTACGTACGACAGAGTACTTAAGATATTCTTACTTATAATATATTACAGATTTTACTTTCTTTGTTTAATTCTTATTATTTTTATATATATCAAAGGTTGAAGTGCTCGTATTTATTAGCTCAAGACTCCTTTAAGATGATTTTTTAAATACTATTTGGTTGGGAAGTCATAATTTTTATATTTTTTCCTGCTAGAAACTTATAATTAAAATTCATATGCCACTGGTTCTCCAGTTTTTTATGCAGTGCTCTGAGGATCCTTACAAGATGGATTACTCGTTTCTACTAATCGTTATTAGGACCTCTGCTGATTCGATTTCTGCATAGACTGATTAGGATGATATTGTTTTTTATGCCACTGGTTGTATGATTTTGCTACTTTGACCTCTACTAATCGTTTTTTATGCCACTGGTTGTATGATTCGATTTCTGCATAGACCTCTACTAATCGTTATTAGGACCTCTACTAATCCTAATCAGTCTATGCAGAAACAGGCATAGACTGATTAGGATTAGTAGACCTCTACTAATCGTTATTAGGACCTCTACGATTTCTGCATAGACTGATTAGGATTAGTAGAGGTCACTGCAGAAATCGAATCAGTCTAATCGTTATTAGGACCTCTGCTGATTCGATTTCTGCATAGACCTCTACTAATCGTTTTTTATGCCACTGGTTGTATGATTTTGCTACTTTGACATGACCAGCATAAACAGTTCTCATAGAATTAGAGGGGCGTCACAATTTTTTTGAATAGGCATTGTAAATCCATGTTCATCCAATGTTAATGGTAAGCCTGTTATGTATACTCTAAACTTGAGCTGTAAACCCCATTCTGGGACCTATTATGTTGGATATGGGTGTGAGGCAATTATGCGGCTTCAGAATTTAGTGTGATTATGAGGCAATTATGTAGGAAATGGGTTTCAGAATATGTAAGAGTTAGATGTTTTTTGTTTTCCTCAGAAAGAAGGTAAGCAGGTATACATTGCATAAACTCTGATCTGTACTACGCTATGGATTTAGTGTGATTGTCAGCATACAAATCGGCCAGGTTTTTATATGGGCTAGGAGTGTCATTTTATTAATTCCAGGCTCTGTTAAAGTTGGCCATCCACAGAGATGGATGCTTTCTACCTCCATAACCTTAGGCTAAAATTTCTCACCTTTTGCTTCACACATATAAGCATCACCTGTACATGTAATTTAGTAGCTGTGGGCCTGTGGCCAAATAATCAGTAACACATCACAATTATAGTTGCTTTTTTCGGTTTTTTGTAATTTAACAGTCAGTAATTTATGCTATAATCTGTAAAAAGAAGGTTAGTCACCTGTAAGTACATTTCATTAATGCAGTACCCTTCTAACGAACTTTCCCCCAGAGGTCATCACGTATGAGCAGTGGATACTTATGAAAAAGGAGTCTAAGAGCATGTTTTCTGGCTGGATGAAGGGTGCACTCAGTGGTGGAAAAAAAGAATTGCAGGAACAGCTGCAGCAGAAGCTCAATTTCATCCTCAGCACGGCTCCCATGTGGGATAGGTCTGTTCCTTCTTTTATATCGTTTGCATTACTCCTGACATATACTCCCTCCGTCCCTTTTTAGTTGGCACATTTGCAAAAAACACACATATTAAGAAAAATTTAATTATGTAATTTGTTTCCATGTTTGCCCTTAATCAACATTAAATGATGAGTTATGAGTGTGTATATTAAATATAAAGTCAAACATTGATATTAGAAATAAAGGGGTATATATGGAAAAATTGGTAAAAATATGTATTGGAACAAGGAACGTGACAACTATTTAGGGACAATTTTTATTTGCAAATGTGCCAACTAAAAGGGGACGGAGGGAGTATTTAGTTTGTCTAACATTTGCAGGTATAGGCTTTGATGTTTCTTACTAGAATTGTTAGGATTGAAATGTGAAAGGTACTAATTACTAGAGATTATTCTTTTTTCAGAAACCAGTACGGGACTATGTCAAAGAGAGGCTAGTAATCATTAAGTGTTTCATATATTAATTTCATAGGTTTAACATCATGGTAATACGAATGAGCTGGTGGGAGTTTCCTATTATTTATTTTGCCTGGGTGGTTTTTTTTTTGGGGGGGGGGGGGGGGGGTGTTTGGGATCTATTTGTTGCATATAATGCTATGTTTGGGTATTTTTATTTTATGATAATTATAGATTGCTCTAATAATTTAACTGAGATTGGAATGACTCAAGCCATCCTGTAGGTTGTAGCTTTAAGGAAAAGAGGGGGGGGGGGGGGGGGTTGTTACATATTTTTGGGTATTTTTATGCTATGATAGTAAGAGATTGCTCTAATATATTTACTGAGATTGGTTCTGTGGAAAGACGGGAAGTTCTGATTGTCAAGGCATCCGTCCTCCTGTAGGTTGGAGCTTAAGGGGAAATATCTCTTAGGAGAATTTCTTGATTTTAAAGGAAAGCAGGACGATATCCAGGCCTTGAGAAATATCAAGAGATCTAAAGTTAATCGTCTGATTATCCAGAAGACCAGCATGTTTGGTTTAGGTAAGTACTATATCTTTAAATGTTCAGAATAAGCGATTTTATGCATTTGATATTTGCAAGAAAGCTGTGTAGATTGGTTCTGAGATTGCTGCTGGTCAGTGGTAACTAGTAGGTTTTTTAGAGTTGAACCAAGGATATTTTTTTTTTTTGGGTACTAAAGAATTATTTTGAATGTTAAATTGATATCAGCAAAGAATAAATCCTTTCTGAGTATGTTCTAGATGTATCTGGAATGTGTATCTAGTTTCAATTTACGACAGCATTGATTAAAACAAATGTTGTTTGGGCCAAACATTTCATGCCATTTTACAACTGGCAGAACCTTCCAGGCCATCAGTGGAACTCTGTTCGAGGCCTGATGTTGCCGGGATTAGTGGACTTTTATGACTAAGAAAAGCCTGGTGTAACCAATCATGATGTATTGCCACCAACTAGTTAACTTTACTACATGACAGGGCTTTGGTTGTCAGTTTATAGGCGTCTGATTACTGTTACAGTGTGTGATTAGTGTCATTCCTTTTAATAAAGTTTGGTGTTTCATTAATCGAAAAACTATTCAAACTAGAAGGGATTCTGTGGTATCCCTCCTCCACAATTTTCTTGCTCCACCCAAATTTGATTTCATTGGTAAATCTTTGGAGTCATTTCATAATCTGGGGAGTATGTGCATGTATTTCTTTCCTTAGTTCACTTTTAGTACAATGGCATAAAACTTATGTGGTCAACTAACTGCAGCTCATTCAAAGCTCCAAGTTCTCTATTCTCCCCGGGACTATCGAACTGAGGGGGCATCAGGTTCTGATTGGAAAGAAGCAGAGGTCAGATCGAGTACTGAGGCATTATTCCAGCCTCAAAATTCTACAAAAGTTCGAAAAATCAAACTATCTTCAATTATTTCCATGTCTTTGAGTGCCTGAAAATTTAGCTGAGCTATGTTGTTTTATCATCCGGAATGTATTAGTAGTCTATAACTGCATCATCTCCAATTAAATTTTCTGGCACATTCGGCCTTATAATCTGTGTGTATATGTATATGGTTTGGGCTGGTTTTAGATAACCTTGAAATGATACAGCCCGTCTATGGTGAAATAGAATTAATTCATATCTCTGTTTTCTGTGAGAAAACATGGAATTCAAATGAATGAACAGTTATTTGTATGCCCGAACAGTGTTATTCCTTTTTTTCTTCCCCTAGAGTAAAAAGCTCGAAAATGTTACTGCAATAGGTATGTCAGATTTTATAAGTAGACCTGGACACCAATAAGTTACCCTAGAACATTGCTTGCAGACATATTAGCTGCTCTCAGATGGTGAAGTCTCAGGTCTGGATGAGAAACTGCCAAGTCCAATCCGATATCCAAAGGCTATTACCAAAAAAGTCTCCATGTCAGTGTCTACCATGACCTCTCATATTTCTTTAGTTAGTGAATTTTTAAGTGATGCTCCCACGCTGATGCAGCTGTCTAGTTTGCAGCATAACATCTTGAACAGAAAATAATGAGTATTATTTGGATGCAACTTGTATGATATGAACCTATTGTTCTAGATAGGTCCCCTTGTTTGATTATTTGTCGATAAGATATATTTGGGGTTGGCACATGTAATATATATCAGGGATTGTTGGTCATCCTTAGATGAGGTTAAAACAAGCAACAACAATATAGTTGGGTTATTTTTGTGAATACATTGAATGGGTTCTAGTTTTCTACATTTACAAAATTATCCGATTAATTTTGTATAGAAAAACTTCCTATGCTCATGCTCGAGAGAGATCTCCGAGGATAACCTCAAGTCCAATTTTCTCTATATATTATATATTCTTTCCATCTCTCTCATTTATTTACAGTTTTTTTCATTGGTTGGAATGCATTTTAAGATATATCTAAAATATAGTTTCATAATTTATTTTTAAAATTTTCTTTTTTCGAATAAAAATTTAAACTATTTAAATTTTTCTTCAAAAGAAAAAAATTTATGGAACTATACTTTAAATACAACCTTAAAATGCATGTCAAATGCGTGTCAATCAATGAAAAAAATGTTAAAAAAATGAAAGGAACGGAGAAAGTATCATTTTGGCAAACAGGGTAAAATCATAGAGGTTTGTATATCTTCGCTAGCACTGTATCCAGAATTTTTTTTTTCATAAGAACATCATATATATATATAAGAAAGTTATGTCATGTTTTTTATGATTTGTTGCCCCCAAAATTATATTTTCTTTATTCTATTTTAATATCTATTTATACACTATTATATGTAAGAACAATTTTTTTTTTTTCCAACCATTCTATCTGAACTCTGGACCATTTATACACAAATAATATAGAGGCGCTTAATTTTTTTACTTGATAAAATATGCACATTAATACGATAATTATTATTAAAAAACAATTCAAAAAGTTTCCTCTAGGTCATGTGTCCTGTAGGCCTCTACTTGAGATGGTTAAAATTTGAAAACCACGAATTTTAAGAGAAAATATCATAATCATGCTGTTAATCAAATATAGACATTTATACCACGAAGATATAGTATTTATCATTAATCCAACTCAAAGATATATCTTGAACTACACAAAGATATCACTGTAAATCTCTGTTATTGTCCTTAACTAATAAATACAGAATACACAAAGATATATATAGAAAGAGAGAGATAACAGATAATTTCTCATTGATCCAAGTCAAAATTTTGAATGACGCAACAGGGTACCAAAAAGAGTTGATTACACGAGTGAGTTGATTACAGGAGTGGTTGGAGTGAGGCTCAGAGGAGAGAGATGTTAGATCGGGCCAAGGCGCTGGAAATATGGCTGAAAACCTAATTGCAACAAAGACCATGTTGTAACTTGGCTGTCAAAAAGAGAACCATTAAAATTACACTCATGCCTTAAAACAAGAATTCCTTTGGCAGATCTTTAAATTTGTTTGATAAGAAGCTCTTATACTTTCTTTTCAGATCTCCACCTACAAGTAACAAGATGTTTATATATGATCCAGTGAGTTACTTGTTTTAAATAGAAACATTCTATTGAAATAGGAAGATGGTGGGCATGTTACCTTTAAATTTAATTGGCGGGCTATTCTCTTGTAGGGCAGATTGAACCAAATTCACAAGATTTGTGCCTGAGAAAAAAACAATAGCAAGCATAAATTTGCCTCTACCGAGCATTATACGAAGTAAAACAGTGACGAAATTAAATAATGATATCAGGATTATTTGTCTTAAAACATTAGGCAATTTAAGTGACTTTAGAATACAATATGAACACCATCTCCCTTGCTTTTCACTGTGTTACCATATACACTTACAATATATATGAAGAGCTCATTTACTTGCCTGTTGTCAAAAATATCTAGCTCATGAGGAGAGCAACAAAATAATCATCCCAGAGGACCAAACAAAACTTTTCTGAACTTTGCTCACCTGTTTTTAACGTTTGTCCTCCATTCACATTAATCAAGAATGATGAAATTTGGTTCTCTTGCAACTGCAAAATAAACATATACAGTCACACAAGTGTGTAGCTTATTACAGTTCAAAATTAATATAAATAGTACACTTTAAATACCTTAGACAGAAGACCTTTTGCCAGCTCTAGAGGATCAACAGAAGGGTTCTTACTATATGCAGGTGTGAACTTTCCATCGTGATATCCGACAAGAAAGTGGTAAGCTGCTTGGCCAGGCGTAAGCTTTGAAATGGATGGAATCGTTCCTGAACTGCTCTAATTTGAAAAAAAGAATTAACCACTTTCTGGTGAACAGCCACTCCAATTATAATAGAGTGGCCACAATGAACGATTATTCCACGAAATGAAACTTGCAGAGCACGAAAAACAACTCAATAGAGATACATGTAAAAAACTACCAAGCACAACATAAACATTGACAACGGCCATGTGGGCTGATCCAAGATTATCTATTAAAAGCAGTATTCAAAAAATCGGTGACTCGGCCGAGTACTCGGAAATTGGAAGTCAACCGATTCGGATTTGAACGAGTACTTGGCCGCGTACTCAGATGTTAAAAATGAGTACTCAGAAAATCGATCTGAGTACTCGGATTTTGAAGATGCAACCGAGTAGAACCGATTTCCGCATTTTAGAACCTTGATTTAAAGTATGGCAATATTATAGTCACGTAAACGATATGTCTACATTGGTGCTACATGTTGCAGCTTTAGCCATAAGCAAGTAAAGACTGAATGATGGCATCAAAAGAAGCAGTCGATCAAAATTTTGTCATATGAAAGTGATGCGAGTATACAATGCATTACGAAAAGGAGTAAATTATTTTGGTTTCACTAGTACTTGCAACATAAGTCACATTCATTGCTTGATATCTAAATTCTTTTTCTTTATGGTCATTAAATTTGCCCAGACAAGTAGTAAGAAGGTAGCAGCATCACTAGACAGTAAATGCAGACTTTCTTAACTCATGACAACCAGGCTAATCCTTGTGAATTTTAATCTACATCAGAAGTATTTTACACCTCTTTGATTCCATATGCAAGACACAATCAAGTATTTTCCTTGCATAAATAAATATGGGATATAGTAATTTTAACTCCGTATCTTTACAGATGTATTTGCATTATTGTAACATAAGTAATATTCTAAAAGCTTTCCGTATTGGCCGTCATATACATTGATCAATGACAGATACAATTTAAAATTAGTGGGGGAATCTTGGCTACAAGAATTAATGTGGAGCTATTATCTATATAGTCTTTAAACAATTACACACTAGAATTAGAGTTGCTTTATCTCAGTTTAGTACCTATCAGAAGATGCAAGGATGACAACTGATGGTAATTTCCAAACACACTGTCCTCCCGATTTTCCGATTTGAAAAAGTGGTGAAACACCTTCAGAAGAAATAACAACACCAGCTTCAGGTGATACTAACACATCTGAGCAGTTTCGAAGGATGTCTTCTGGAGCAAACAAAAGCATCACCAAGTTGCTGGAAACTAGAAGCCTGCACTTTACAAGGATAATATGTACAAATACACGTTCCATAACTGCAAGTCGATAAAAGGTAACAATTGTTTACCCAGCAGAAAGAGGAAGGCCTCCCCGTGAAATGATAATAGGTTCAGATAAGACAGTTAATGCTTCCCTTATTCCATTTGCATCAGCAAAAGCCTTGCCACATAAGATTAGAGATGAACGTTCAGTATCAGCAGCAATAAATCCAATATCACCTTTAATACCAAGAGACTCTCCAATACTTGAACTGAACATTCAGAATGATAAAATAAATTACATTATGAATTCAGCCCCAGCAACAATGGGCTAAAACTATATATAGACCAGTAATGATTTTCCATATATTTTTAAGACTAATCCCTTAAAAGATCATATTTGTGGGTGCATGCATGTTAAAACGGCTTTTATAAGTACTGTAAGTACTAAATTAACAGAAACCTATATTATATGAAAAAACAAACAGTTTAATAGATTTAAATAATAAAATATTGCTCAAATTGCAGTAGAAAAACAATTATCTACTAATAAAGAAAAAAGGGATAGTTGTTGAGTGTATATATCCTGTAGTATTTAAATGTATTGTAGAGGTCAGAACCTATAACGAGCAGGGGTAGTGCTGCCTCAAGTCTAAATACCTAGAGCATTTCCCTCGACTATAAATGAAAGATCAAGTCTTTCCAGGAATTTAAACCTCAATAGTGGTTTAAAGAAAACAACTGCAATATTTATTATGAGAATAAAGTTCCTGAGATTACCTCAGGCAAACTTTACTGAGGCAATTTCATAAAATAATCTGTCTTGTATTATCAATACAAAAAAATGGATTTACACTGTGTTCCAGAAAAATATTTTGGAAAGGAAAGAAACGAAAAGTAATGAGTAATTTCCACACTTTGTTCCAGAATGATTTTTCTGGAAAGAAGAGAAAAGAAAGCTAAAGATTAGATTAGAATAATAAGCTGACGTGGAAGGATGCAAATGCATATTAACATAAATAAAACTAAAGCATGATATGTAATTGATTGAAAATAATTCAAGAAAAGCATAATTTAAGTAAGGCACCTCAGGAAGCTTCCTGAGGTAATCTCAGGAAAATCATTCTCTTTTATTATAAATTGATGTTCTATACTTTTTTGCATAGGCCTCTACGAACTCTACAGTACTTAGACTGCAAGGCGTGATGAACATACTAACAAAAATTCCCTAGTGATCAGAGACAAGGCACTACACCGTATATTGTGTGATTCATTATGATACCTTATCGATGAGGCGACATAAACAGTCAAAGGACAAGTATCATGAGAGACTGCACGACTAGGGGTGCTCCAGAGCAACTTGGAAAGTGACAATACAGAAGATGGACCGTCACTTATGACGCGAACTTTGGCATCACAGTTTAGCAATGAACTAATAGCCCCATCGTGGACATATAACTCTGAGATTGACGAAATATACGAGGTCACCTAGAAACAAGAAAATCATCAATGATTTTAAGGTGGTTACCTTCAGTCCTCCACATATTAAAAGTAACCATGAACGAAATATCTCATAGAGGGCCAAAGGGCGGAGGGAGGGAGGAAGGGAGGGAGGGAGAGGGAGAGAGGGATGCCTGCTTTACAAGTTTCGTGAATTGTGCTCTAGAAATTTTTAAGTTCCCTGAGCAAACATGCCCTCTAGCAAGAAATGGAACATTTACATACTGCCCTGCAGTCCAAAAATGTAGAAAATTTAGTATAAGAACAGAGAAAAAATAATGAAATTATAATGATTATGACAAATGCCCTTCCTGTAATGGTTGCACCCTTCTGCCGAAGTTCCAAAGCTGTCAAGTTTTGAAATACTTTCTCCTTCACAATGACACCTTTTCCTGCTAGACCCCAGTTAAGTCCATTAGATAATTCAGGACCTTCCCTACAATTAATAAAATGGAAAATGAGGAACTGATATGTCGAATGTAGCTATATGTGTGTGTGTGTGTTACTCGAAATCCAGTACAAAGTGTCGGACACAGACACATATCCTAGTGTCGGACTAAAAGAATCCGAGAGATGGGGACACTGTCTTATTTTGACACTGTACAATTGATAAATCAACAATCAAAATAAGATACCATGAGAGAAAATAACAATGAAAGCCAAATCAAACATTAATTTGTACGAGTAAAGGACTTCGAAAATTAGGTGTATTCATCTCCTCTTCTTTTCTCGCATATTTGCTTTTTCTATCTTCTCATATTTTTCTTTATGCATCATAAGTCCAACTCATATGTCGTTTCTCAATTGGTCAAAGTGTCCACATTCCAGTAAAGGATCAGACACGAAATAAGTCTTGTGTCCTAGTTATATGCAGTGATTCTCTGTCATCCCATACCTGTTATAGCATCAACACTCTTTCACAAACCTGAGATAGGCCAATCCCGTAGTTTTCATGTAAACTTAATGATTACATGCAGGAAGAAACTATGAATACATGTGTCATATTTTTTGTACAATCATATTAATATAAGCCAACATCAGCTTTTGGATAACTGGTATATTGAAAATCCAGAGGCAAGCAGACATATATCAAGCTCATAAAATATTGCTACTAGTAATGCGAGTAAATCTTACTATGTAAAACAAATCACCTTGTAGCACTCTTAACTGCATCCTTTTCCGAGGAAGAGGAAACTATATTCTGCAAAGTCAACGTATCCGAAAATGTAAATCAAATTACGAGCAATGAGCTGAGAATATAAGACCATGGCTGCTAGTTAAACAGAATAAGCGACAAGGTATATAGATAAGTTAAAATTCCCTTCTTTATCATTATACATGGACTTCTCATTTAACTAAAGTTATCAAGTCACCTCAAAATCAAATTAATAAATTCTACCGTTCCGAAAATTACAAGGAACATACTAACATTGTACATTCCACAATCACTTTACTGTTTGCTACTACACGACAGAATACAGATATTCATAGAATTCCAATCGAAGTCCTATAAATAGAATTTTCGATGCTTTTTAGCTAATTAGCACAAATGCATAGAGATGTGAACTTAACTATTAGGTTTTCAGTTGTTTACTAATCCCTAGGTTCCAAAGGATCTAGCTCAAACAAATCGCAATGTGAGTTAAATTTAAGGAATTTAGAGTTAGCATCCATCAATCATCATCATAAGAACGCAGTTAAGCTCCGTTTGTTTCACGTTAAATATGCTTCTCTGATTTCCCGGAGTTTGTTTAGCTAAAAATGTTTCAAAATTAATTATTTACCGATGAACAAAGGTGTCTCGCAGTTCAATTTAAAACTACATATACACATTAATAATGAGAGAGAGAGAGAGAGAGGGAGGGGGAGAGAGAGAGAGAGAGAGAGGGAGAGAGAGAGAGAGAGAGGGAGGGAGGGAGACAGAGAGAGATTGAGATTACGCGTGCAGAGTAACGATGTACAGGAATCGGGGCGCTGAATTTGTTGAAGAAGATATGGGCGAACCTCTTCATTACTAGGAACGTAATTGATGATGATTCAACGAGACAGTGATGAAAATAAAAATGGCGGACTGCGCACAGTTGAGTTTAGGCCCATCCGGGAAAATTAACTGGACTTATTTAACGCTACAGTGCCAACAACATGTTGCGGCAGTGGGTGGAACCTGTGTGTGAGTTTAATTTGTATTAGTTTCCTTTCTTTGTATTTGTATTTGTATTTGTATTTGGTCGGGTCCTCTCGGAAACAGCCTTCCTATTGTAGGGGCATGGTCTGAGTAAGTTTCGTTTTATTTAACACTACAGTACAACCCCTCTAAATTAATACTCTCTAAAGTAATAACCTCTCTAAAGTGATAAAAAGTCTTGGTCCCACTTGGTAATTGGTAGCTATAATTTTACCCCATTAAAGTGATAACCTGTCTAAAGTGATAATTTTTTCCGGTCCCAACGATATCACTTTAGAGGGGTTTTACTGTAGTAGATAAGCCCACGTTGCTGGGCGTTGATGCTTTGAAAAAGATAATACTCAAAAGGGAAGTTGACATTACATACTCCCTCCGTCCATTTCATTTCTTTACACTTTCTATTTTGGGCCGTCCATTCCATTTCTTTACATTACTAAAAATAGTAACTTTTAACAATAAAATACATTATTACATCCACTACTTCACTCCACCTTTTCAACCCTTTACACTATTACACCCACTACTTCACTTATTTTAATAATAAAATTACTATTACATCCACTACTTCATTTATTTTAACAATATTACATCCACTATCTTGGTTTCCGTGCAAAAAGCAAACGTAAAGAATTCAAATAAACAGAGGGAGTAGATTTTTCTTAAACATGAGTTCATAAATGAAAATGCGTTGTTACATAAGCTGGTTACTCCTCCTATGGTTGAGGTGATTGGAACATGAGGTCGGACATTCCATCGAGGTGGTATGTTGATGAAGAAGGCTGTTAGAAAAGTAGAAGAAGAAATTAATATTGGTATTAGTGACTGAGTTTCAGTATTTTGCAATAAGTAAGAAAAAAACCTGAGATGTTGATTGTTGCATTGTTAGAGTTGTTTGACTTGTTTCCTGCTGTGGTGTATAGAAACATGTGCAGATTTTCTTGGCCCAGTAAATTGGTACTTTGTTAAGTACATTGAGGTCCTTAATCAGCAGCTGGAGTGTTACATTTTGGTTTGCCATATCTTGCAGAATCTTAGGGAAATTGTTGGTCTTGTTATTTTGCATTGTCAATGCAATAAGGTTTTTATGTATAATTGGAATTTGATGTTGGGATGCAGAAGCAAATTCAATAATGAATACCTCGTTAAAAACTGTTTCCGCTCGTTTCCCAATTAGTGTACGGACTTCACGGTCCTCCAAAACAACTGTAACTCCAGCAGTTTCATCGAAAGCTAGAACTGAGATTTTGAATCTGTTTCGTTGAAGATATTGAAATAGTGAATTTACATTGCTTTATGAATAGAGAAAGAGAATAATGAAATGATAGAAAAGCTCACTTTTTTTCTGGGTGCGGTATTCTTCTATTGCAGTTGTGGCAGAAGAATATTGTTTGTTCCATTTCTATAGGTCTGTTGCATCCAGTACATATATGGAAGTACCATTTATCTGTTTCCTCAACAGAGGTGATGGTAGCGTGGACAATCACGTTTGCCTGTTCAGATGAAGGATTAATTTAAATAGCAGAGTCTTAGCTTCTCAATATATATAAAGTTACCTCAATGTAGTCAGTTCCCAATGTTGTAATATCAGCAATTCGGATCAGCTCAGTTTTCTTCCTTCTTTGTGTTGCCAAAATCTGCTTTGAGTAGTTTGGTATTCCTAACCTGTTGTACTTTGAAATGTTAGTTGAGATGTTGGAAGAACATATTTTGAGATAAAATATGTATAGAGTGAAACCGTCACATTTTTCTGATCTCTTTCACACTGTGGTGGTCATAGTTGTGGTAGAAAGTAGTAGCTCCAACGTTTGACAGATCAATTGCCTCTGGAATGTAAGTTGAAACATGAATCCGTTGCTTGTAATAATAAGAAAGTCATAGTAAAGTTATAGTAAGAAATTCTTACTATTCCAAACTCCTGTTCTGCAGCTTGTGATAATTATAATCACCGGTACCTCCACCTGTTGTAGCAACTCTTTGTAGAATTTGATAGGAAGTGAATCCCAGAATGTAACATTGACATTTGAGCTTGTAATATTGAAAGAAGGGAGAACTTAGTTCAAATACCAATTTCTAAAAATAGTAGAAATTTGTTTTTGGGAATACCTGCCATTGGTAATGGTGAATTTAGTTTGTTTTTGTGGTTGGCCAAGCCTGTTAACCAAATCTCTTAGCATTATGGTTTCCGGATTTTGTATTATACCGACGACATCTACATAGGCACACAGTTATAAATGTTGTTGCTGAAAATTAAAGGTAATTAGGAGTTGTAATGTTTCAAGGTACATACCTACTAAGAACATAGTATTACTTTTGAGGTTGTCAAGGTCACTGTGATCATAGAAATCAAATGCATCATTAGGAAATTTATTCCCGTGATCTTGTACCTCTCTAATCTTTGTGGTGTTTGAGAAAATGAGTTGGTTATCATTTTGAACTGGTCTGAATTTGTCATCAGCCTTGTATGGCTGAACTGTAAAAGATTTGATGATACATATGTTGCCAACACATAAGTTGAGTTCATGTTGATCTGCACAATTTCCTGGTATGAAGGCATGTATCTTACTTTCCTGTTTTGTTTTGCAAAATGATTTTGTTAAGTTGAAGTAAAATATTTCAAAGCTTATGAAAATAAGTTGTTTTTGGAACCTGTTCGTCAATCAGAATGACATTGAAAGCTTTGAATTGTTGTCCCTTTGTAGTGGCTCCTCTCCAAAATCTTATAACTTTTACTTTGATTTTGCAATCCATTGTTCCTTGTTTCAGACTTGACAAACAGTATATCTGTTTGCTTGACATGTTTTTGTTTGAAAGTGTTAGGTTTGTTTGGGTGTTTTGTTAAGAGTTTTGACTTGTAAATTTGTAGTGGTAGTGGTAAGTGGTATATGCTGATTGTAAGTGTTACAGATGGTTGGTTTGGAATTTAAAGCAAGTACTTAATACATACTACATGAGACTGAATCCCACTTTCACAAAAGATATAGTTAGACATAGAAATGTATTGTTAAACATTATAGTACAAAAGCAATAAAGTCCATTGATTTGTAGTAGCACTAATCACATAGTCACATCTGCAAGATATGGCAAAAAATAATTGTTATGATAGAAACGAAGCATATGGAAATGTAGTTAAAAGTAAAAAATTTGTAGTAATACCTTATCCTTTTTGACAATTGTTGGATTTTTTGTTTCAAAAGCATCTTCCACATGAAATTTTAACGCATCTTTTGCTTTAAGTACCCTTTGTTTTTTATTTGTCGACATTCCAGTTTGCGGTGTTTGACCGAGATGTATAGTAGAATCATTTTCCTGAGGTATATGAATGTATTAAAGTAATAGGTAATAAAGTTATTCAAAGTTATTACTGATCCATTGAGTGCTTACGTTTATGGAAGACGTGTGTTCCATTTGTCCTGTTGTGATCTTAGAAGGTGAGAAGCTTCCCGTTTTTTCAACAGCTGCATCTACATGTTGACCTTCATAGACTGTGCAACCATTTTTGATGTTGTCTTCGGTGAGCTTCAATGTGACTGTGTATTCCTTGTGCTGTAACTGTTTTAGTTCTTCCGGGAATGGCTCAACAGTTGGTTCCTAAAATAAAATTTTAGACAGCATGATTAGTAAAAGTTTGAAAGTATATATATGTTGACAAAGGTGCAAAGTAGGTTACCTCAATGTATTCTGCTTGAATGTCGAAAACAGTTTTTTTGATAATTCTGCGAACTTCTGAATCTAGGAAAACAATTCTAATACATCCAGTTTTGTCGGCACAATACTAAAAAACTTTGAATCTGAAAATTCAATTCCAAGGCATGAATATTAAATTTAAAATTCATATGTTAGATAGTAATTTGAATACCTCTTATCCGGATGTGGAAGAATACGTTTACATTCTGCACATGTATACTTCTTATCGGTTTGAAAAATCTCAATATTACATTTGGCACACCGAGCATAGTACCAACTACTTTTTTCATCCAATCTTTTGACAGTGATTTGGACAGTAATAATTTTCTGTAAAAAGTGAATGCATGAAAACATACAGCTATAAGTTTGGTTGGTACATTGAATATGTTAGTGCTATAAACAAATCTTGTTCATTTTTCAGTATTATGTAATGTACCTCGATAAAATCCAGTCCTAAAGTGTTAATGTCAGCTATTGGAATGAATTATTTCGTTTCTTCCTCTTCTTCACTGTAAATGTCAAGAATTGCTCTTTCCTTATAAGTGGATTTCACCTCTTCTACACTCTCATGATCTGGATTGACATAAATGTTAGGTCAAATACACAATATGTAATCAAGTATTGTATGAGTAATTAACAAGAACACAAGTTTTAACACTTAAAAACTGTTTGGAATTAACAATTCCTCTCTCAGTGATGTAAAATATCACAAAGAGCTGCTTAGGTTACAATCAATGAATTTCTCAATGTTCAATACCCTTCTAAGGTTAACCTAACTGTATTTATAAAACATACAGCTTCGTTCAATCAGTAATTGATTCTCCTATAATTAAGCTATACAATTGATATCAATCACGATTGCTACACGTCTTCTAAGTCAACTCAATCTCTTTGATAACTATCCAATCTTCAAAGATATTGCTTCCATATTTATCTTGTATTAATCTTCAAACACTGTTGACTCTCAGACGCTTCCGCTACAGAGTTTAACAATCTCTGTTGCGCTTCCAGTCAGTGTTTAACTAAACTCTGACTGCTTCAAGTTAAACTCTGTTTTGTCACCTTAGCTTCCAAACACTGTTCTCATCAATCATTTCTAACAATCTCCCCCAACTTGTTCATTAGCAAGAATGTACAAGTTTACAGTAAATGATGATGTCAAAACAAATACAAAGTCTACAGTGTTTAACAAACAGAGTTTAAGCTTTTACTTAACAAACTCTACAGAAAATAAGAAAATTCTTACAAACTTCAATTTCTAATCTCTTGAAGATCTGGCATTGTCCTGAGATAGTCTATAAGCAATCTTCTTTCAGCATTTTCAAGCTCTATCTGCATGGCTTCCTTGATTTCTCTCAACTGAAGATCATTCTCATCAGTCTGATAGATAGCAGCTCTAAGATCGTAGATTTTGTTTCTCCTCATTTCATTTCCCAACCTGATATATTTCACTTCCTCAAACTTCACATTAAAATCCAGAACAGTAATTCCAAGATCTGTCTTCAGCTTTGTAGTCCCCTTCTCCATTTCTATCAGATTGCCATTCCAATCTCTGTACTTAGGAACATACTTACTGTTGAATTTCATACTTCTTCTTGCAAGATTTTGAATCATCTTTTGTCTGAGTACATTTGCAACTGACTGAGCTCTTTGATTTCTTACTCTGAAAAGATACAGAACATATTCTAGTTCTTCCCAGTATTTTAAATCAATATCCTTCTCATCAACCTTAAACACTGTTCCATCAGCCATGAAATATAGCAGAAAATCCTTCTCTAAACTCTTCTGATAGACAAGCTGTACTGACTCCAGTCTGTCTAAACTCTCTTGAGTGACACCACGACCTGGAACAGCCAGTGAAGAAGGATCTCTGGGACCAACATATTGTCTTTTGTCTCTGTGTGAGCCTATGCCTCCTTTGTTGTATCCGATTTTACCAGATAAGGCTCTACCATCAGTGAAATCCATTGGAGCTGTAGCTGGAGCTGTAGCTACTAGACTTGAATCATGAAAAACGCCTTTTCCAAACTTTGATTTCAACTGAGAAGACAATAGTGGTGTGGTCACAACTTGTGCAGCAACAGAGGTTGTGTCTTCATTCTTCTGTACAACATGTGTATCAACAGAGGTTGTAACAACATTCTTCAACTTTTGCTTAGCTTCTGCATCTGTTGGTTTTCTGGATACTTGCACCCTTTGATTAGTAACAACTTGTTCTTTGAATTGAATGCCTTTAAGAACAGGCTTTGCAGCTTTAACAACTTTCACACTCTTCTTCAACTTATCAGACTTTAAAGCTTTTAGATGCTTTTCTTGCAGACTCTTTTCTTCAGCTTTAGCATCTTCTAGAGTAACTCCTTCTGCATTTTCTTCCATGAAGAGCTTAACAGCTAACTCTTCATCAGTCTTTGGATTAGATATTAATTCCAAACTCTTGGTCTTTGAAGTACCTTGAGTTTCAGTGTTTATTCCAACAGACTGTGACTTAAGAGATTTGCCAGACCTCAGAGTTAGTGACTCAGAGTTTAAAGCCTCAGAGTTTAAAGCCTTATCACTTGCTCCTCCACCTCCAGCATCATCCTTTTTGAGCAGAGTTTGAGAAACTTTGCATTTTGACTTAGCAACTCTCTCCCCCTTTTTGACATCATCAGGAATGAGTATAGATGTAATGAGCTCCAAGGAGTTAGCAATTGAATCAACCTTCTCAAACAAGGCAGCCTGATTCTCTTCAACCTTCCCTAACCTGGCAAAGAGAGTATCTTGGACTTTAGAAAGCTGTGCAGCTTTGATTTTTGACTCTCTTTCCATTTTCATTTCTCAAGTCTGTATCTCAGTCTTCAAAGAAGCAATTTGTTGTTTTGTGTCAGCAAAATTTCCATCCAGAGTTTTGACTTGTACCACAGTTGCCTTTAAGCATGATAAAATCTCTGGATTTGAAATTTGACTAGCAGTCTGCTTAATGAAATTAGCTGCTCTCCCTTTTGGAAAAATACAGTCTTCTTTATACCAGTTAGCAGCAGATTTAGCAAGATGCTCTTCTTCAATTGCATGAGATGGACAAGGCTGATCAAAAGATGTATGTTTGTTATCAGTCTGTGCTGGTGCACTCAGAAAAGAATCATAGTTTGCACTGTTTTCAGCTTCATCTTCAACATTGGCATCATTAGCTTGAGCATCTTGTAAAGAACCACTGTGCTGAACTTTGTCAGCCACAGTTTCTGCAACAACTTCTGCAATCTTTTCAATATTCTCCTCATGTTGCACAGGCTCTGCAACAGAGTTTATATTTGTAGGTTCAACTGGCATAGATTGAGAGTTATCCTTAGTTGCTTGATCAACCTCATCACCTTTGTCAGGAACTTGGTAAGCATCAGATATCAGCTCTGTGTGTGATGCTATAGTTTCAGGAAGAATAACTGCAGGCTGATCAGCTACACCAGGAGCTTCAGTGTGAACAACAGGTGAGATAGGATCAAGAATTGGTTGAAATGAGTCAAAAATATCATTCATTGGTGAAAAACCATCTCTGTGATCCTCTTCTGCAGGCATGTTAACCTCTGCAGGCATAGCATTCACAATTACAGTATCCTCTGCAGGTATTTCAACCTCTGCAGGTATAACAGTCTCTGCAGGTATATCATTCACTGCAACCTCAACAGTAGGTGTTTGCTGTGAAACCACCTCTGGAGCTTCAAGAACTTGCTCATCATCAGATTCTGAAAGAATTAATCTCCTTCTCTTGGCTTGAGGCACTGCAGTCATCTCTTCTTCTTCACTAGAGCTCTCCTTAGTTGGTGAAAGTGAAGGTCTGTTTGCCTTTTGTTTCTTTCTTCTGGTATAAACAGCTCCAGGTAATGTCTGTTTAGCCTTTGAGTGTTTAGTGTTCTGTGCAGTGTGTATTTTCCGTTTTGGTTTGGATTTGGGTTGATCAGTAGGTACTGGTTCAGAGTTTATGAATTCAGAGTTTATTTGCTCAAAGTTTATTGGTGGAGAGTTTATGTGTTCAGGTTGTGGTTGATGAGTGGGTGTTGGCTCAGGTGTTGGTATAGGATGAGAATGTATGGTGTCTAATGGTTCAGACATTTGTTGTGCTTCAGGTTGTGGTGATGATTGTGTAGATTGAGAATCTTGAGGTTGGTTGACATAGTTTTGTAAGGCTAGTGGCATAAACATGTCAGGTATTTGCTGTTTAGTAACATCTTTATTTGTCAAATCAGAAAACATCCTTTTAGCAACTTGAAAAGGCTGAATGACATCAGCTTCAGCAATTGTAAGATTAGGCACACAAGCATTGAATAGCATTTGACAAAATCGAGAAAAATAAACAGATGTAGACTCAGACAAACGCTCTCCCAAATTCATTAGAACTAGTCTACCAAAATCAAAGTTACCTCCATACAGTAGAGCATGACCAATTTGGAGAGTGTCAAGAGGAAGTGCATCCCAATTTGTTGTCTTCTTTCCAAAAGCCCTTGTAATGCAATCGAAAAAGAAACTCCATTCCTTTCGCAAAAGTGGCCTTCTAAGAGATCCCAGCTTATTCAAATTTCCTGAACAACCAATTTGCTGCAACATTGTTTGCAACCGGTCGTGACCAACAACACTGTAAGAAGTGTGAGTCTCAAACTCCAGAGCATCCCTAACCGTAGTTGGAGTAATGATATACTCTGATTCATCATGAGTGAAAGTAATTGTTGGAGTACCAGACTCTTCTCCATCATCATACACAGAGTTTGTCCAAAAAGTAGCAATTTGTGAAGCAGAGAGTGTTGGTGGTGCAGTTAAAGCCTTCCCAATTTCGGAATCTTTCAAGAAATTTTGAAACAAATGAAACGCCTCTGGAGCGTTTGCATTCTCCAGTGGTGCTGCATAATTGCTAGGAAGAAAAACTAACCCTGCTGCATCAAAAGCTTTGGTTGCCATTAGTGAGAGATGATACGAAAATATTCAGAGAAAAGATGTGTATGATAAGTGTTTATCAAAATGTGAAAGAGAGTGAACAAGAGTTTTGAAAGTGATTGAGTATGCAAGTAACTATGAGTGGGTGAATATGAATCGATGTGAAGTGAGAAAACAAAAGCGATTAGAGTAAAAAAAACTCAATCGTTTATGTATTGTAAGCACGCAACTGATTTTAGAGTAATGTGAGAGTGGGACACAATAATGGGACACGTGTCAAACAACCAATGGATCACTTAATAATTACCGCTGTCATTCCTATAATCACGACACTATGACATATTTACACTAATTAACAGTTGTCAACTACCCCAATTACTCCAAAATAATCAAATTATCTCAATGAAACTTTACCTTAGAGTACTTAACACAACTCAACAGTGTTTGTCAATTTTCCAACTTTATCACTAAAACCCTTTCAAAAATTGCACAGTTGTGAATATGAATGTGTGTGAAGCAGAGTTTACCAAAATCAATTTTTAGAGCATCTAATATTTCATAAAATCCATAACACAAATCAATAAACACTGAATGCACAAACTCTCATAGTAAACACTGATTGTTTTGATGAATGCTAAACTCTATAGTTACTGTAATACAGAGATCTGAATACTTCTATTCCCTTTGATGTTCATGATTATCCAAGTAAGCACACAGTCTTTGAAGACAAAAAAAGATCAAGAGATAGAAATCAGAGCATCATTCAGTGAGTAACAGTCATGAACTTGATAAACTCACAAACTCTCAAAGCACACAAGTGTTTAGGTAAAGTGTTTACACTCACATTCAATTAGTAAAAGCAGATACTACCATATGCTTGAATGTCCACCAAATCTACACTACTTTGAGTACATATATGCACAAATCAAAAGGACTTTATTCAGGGTTGTAATGTAGTAAGATCAAACAGATGAGAAGAGATGTTTTAATCATGAGTGAATTTCAAGCTGAACATTTTAATAGACCAAAGTGTTCAGTCACACTGTTAGTACATATTTGTACAAGATGATCAGTATATATGCCCCTTTTTTTTATAATTTTTTTTATTTATTTTAACATATATACTGAGGAAACTTTTCTTTTTCTTGAGAAACACTCACCTGCTTGCATTTGATTTTTCAAAAGAATATAACTGCTCTTAATATTACAGAGTTTAAGAAAAATGAGCAGTTAATTAGGCTCAAAGGGGTTTACTAAGGGTAGAATTTATGAACAGTGTTCAAAAGAATTTTGAACAGTGTTTGAAGAAAAGGTAAATCCTATTGCCTTTATCATTTTCATGCACACACATATCATGTAGTCTCAAAATGGTTTAATACAAGTTCTAGAGAAACATACTTCCTGATGAACATCACACAACAATAAATACTGATTGATAGAAAATGTATCAATCACTGTCTTGGCTCAAAATCTCACAGGGTGCAGACATGAATCTGAACTCACCAAACTAATCAATGACACATCTCAAGTTTTATAGTTTTTATAAGTACAAACAAGGAATCATCAAGAACCATGAATTACCTTTGGGAACAGAATGTCACTTATCAGAGTTTAGAGTTCATCAATATCAGAAATTATTTATGAGAGGCAATGCACACAATATTCATAGACTCAGAGTTTAGGACTGAATAAACTAAGAGATGCTATAAATATGAAACAGTATCATGCTGTGTTGATTTACTGCACAAAATCTGATTAGATTACAGTGACTCAGAAAGAATCATGATTTAATTACTGAGAATCATGCTTCATACATTTTTCTTCATTGGTGTTTTCATTCAGACAATAATCAATTCTGAATTCACAGAGTGTATCCAACATGTTAACAGTGTTTAGCAGACAGACATGCTTACAGAGTTTTAACAAAGTTTAAACATAAGCATGCATAACAGAGTTTAATACTAAGGTTCACATAGCACTCAACAATTTGCAGAAACATGAGCAATATATTTTAAAAGTAAGATCTAGAGTCTAACCAACATCTCTAGTCAAAACTAGAGACCATTCCTAGTTCATTGACCAGTCTTGTAAATGTAGCTTCACTCAATGGCTTGGTGAAGACATCTGCAAGTTGTTGTTCTGTAGACACAAAGTGAAGCTCAATGTTGCCTTCCTCTACATGCTCTCTGATAAAGTGATACCTTATGCTGATGTGCTTTGTCATTGAGTGTTGTACTGGATTACCTGTCATTGCAATAGCACTTTGATTATCACAGTAAATAGGTATCTTGGTATACCTCAATCCATAATCCAGCAGTTGATTCTTCATCCATAGAATCTGTGCACAGTAGCTACCAGCAGCAATATACTCTGCTTCAGCTGTAGATGTAGATATTGACTTCTGTTTCTTGCTGTACCAGGAAACAAGTCTGTCATCCAGAAATTGACAACTTCCACTGGTGCTTTTTCTGTCAATCTTACATCCTGCAAAGTCTGCATCAGAGTAGCCAAGAAGCTTAAAATCTGATTCTCTTGGATACCACAGCCCTAGAGTTATAGTGCCATTGAGATACTTAAAAATCCTCTTTACTGCTGTTAAATGTGGTTCTCTTGGATCTGCCTGAAACCTTGCACACAAACAAGTGGCATACATGATATCAGGTCTACTAGCTGTTAAATAGAGTAGAGAACCAATCATTCCTCTGTAACTTGTCATATCTACTGATGACCCTGCATCTTTGTCCAATTTTGTTGCAGTTGCCATAGGAGTTGTTGCAGATGAACAGTCAAGCATGCCAAATTTCTTGAGAAGATTTCTGGTATATTTTGCTTGATTGATAAAAATTCCATCATCAGTTTGCTTCACCTGTAAGCCTAGAAAATAGCTTAGCTCTCCCATCATACTCATTTGATATCTTGACTGCATGAGCTTGGCAAACTTCTTACAGAGTTTATCATTAGTAGATCCAAAAATGATGTCATCAACATATATCTGAACTAAGAGCAAGTCACTACCAGATTGAAAGTAAAACAAAGTTTTGTCAATAGTACCTCTGTGAAACCCACTTTCTAGTAGAAATTTAGCAAGAGTTTCATACCATGCCCTTGGTGCCTGCTTAAGTCCATAGAGTGCCTTGTCTAACCTGTAGACATGGTCTGGATATTTTGGATCAACAAAACCTGGTGGTTGTTCCACAAACACTTCTTCTTCAAGTTTTCCATTTAAAAATGCACTTTTAACATCCATCTGAAACACTTTGAATTTCTATGAGAGGCATATGCTAGAAAAATTCTGATTGCCTCCAATCTTGCAACTGGAGCAAATGTTTCATCATAGTCTATTCCTTCCTGCTGTGAATAGCCTTTTGCAACCAGTCTTGCTTTGTTCCTTGTGATAACACCCTCACTGTCAGTTTTATTTCTGAAAACCCATTTAGTACCAACAATGGATCTGTTCTTGGGCCTTGGTACAAGGGTCCACACTTCATTTCTTTCAAATTCATTTAGCTCTTCTTGCATTGCTGTTATCCAGTCAGCATCTTTAAGAGCTTCTTCTACTTTCTTTGGCTCAGATTGTGACAAGAATGCATGAAATAGACATTCATTTGTTGTTGCACTTCTTGTCCTTACTTTTGCATCTGGATCACCAATAATCAAATCAGGTGTGTGTGACTTAGTCCATTTTCTTGCAGAAGGCAAATTGCTTCTGTCATTATGTGATCCTCCCCCTTGATCCATGCTTTCCTGATTTTCTTGGTGCCTTTCTTCATTTTCTGATGCTCCCCCTGAATGTGACTGCTCAGAATTATCAACAGAGTTTGAATCAATAGAGTTTGATTCAGAATTATCAATTGAGTCACTATCAGTATTTGAATTATCACTTTGATGTGATTCTTCATGCTCCCCCTCAACTGGTTCTTCCCTTGTTTCTGATTGAAGAGTTTCTTCAGTATTTACCAGTAGAGGTTCAGAGTTTAGCTCAACAGAGTTTGTCAGATCAGTCTGATCAGAGTTTACTTTTTCAGAGAATAAATCTTCATTTTCAAAGTGCAGTTGATCATGTTCATTAACATCTTCAAGTCCAGTTATTTTCTTGTCATCAAATGACACATGAATTGATTCCATGATCACTCTGGTTCTCAGGTTATAAACTCTGAATGCCTTAGTTGACAGTGGATAGCCAACAAAAATTCCTTCATCTGCCTTTAGATCAAATTTGGTCAACTGCTCAGGATGAGTCTTCAATACAAAGCACTTGTATCCAAAAATATGAAAATATTTTAGATTTGGCTTCTTCTTTTTCACCATTTCATATGGTATTTTACCATGCTTGTTGATCAGTGTTGCATTTTGAGTAAAGCAAGCTGTTTGAACTGCTTCTGCCCAGAAATATGTTGGCAGCTTTGCTTCATCTAGCATGGTTCTTGCAGCTTCTATCAAGGTTCTGTTCTTCCTCTCCACTACACCATTTTGTTGTGGAGTGCCAGGTGCAGAAAATTCTTGTTTGATTCCTTTACTCTTGCAAAATTCTTCCATTGATGAATTCCTGAATTCAGTTCCATTGTCACTTCTGATAATCTTCACTTGATTCTCTGACCCTTTGTCCAGTTGTAATATATGTTCTGTCAGTGTTAATGCAGTTTCATCCTTCTTTGCAAGAAAATATACCCATGTAAATCTGGTATATTCATCAACAATGACTAGAGCATATTTCTTCTTTCCAAGAGACATAACATTCACTGGTCCAAAAAGATCAACATGTAGGAGATGATAAGGATCAACAATCGAAGACTCGGATTTGAAGGAGGCTTTTCTCTGTTTGGCCTTTTGACAAGAATCACACAGGCCTTCTACATTCAACAAAGACTTTGGTAGACCTCTTACAAGATCATTCTTTATTAGCTCATTGATGTTGTTCAGATTTAAATGAGAGAGTTTCTTGTGCCACTTCCAACTCTCTTCACTGGACATTCTTGTTGATAGACACACTGCTTTGCCATCAGTGTTTGTTGACAATTTTACTTCATAGATGTTATTGTGTCTGTTTCCAACTAGAGCAACTTTCCCTGTAGATTTACTGATGACTTGACAATATTCAGGCTAAAAATCTACATGATATCCTGTGTCACAGATTTGACTCACAGATAGCAGATCATGCTTGAGTCCTGGAACCAGAGCTACATTTGTGATGATGACACTCCCAAGATTAATATTGCCATATCCCAGAGTATGTCCTATGTTGCCATCTCCATAGGAAACTTTTGGGCCAGCCTTCTCCACATACTCTGATAGCAGGGCTTTATTTCCAGTCATGTGTCCTGAACATCCACTGTCCATGACTAGGGTACTCTCCCTTATGCCCTGCAATCACAAACAATCACTGATTATTAGTTTTAAGGATCCAGACTTGCTTGGATCCTTTGGCTTTCTTAATTCTGTTAGCTTTTGTAGCGGAAATCACATTATCAGAGTTTAAGCTAACTTTTTCAGAGTTTACATTTGCAGAGTTTACTTTAACCCATTTCAAATTTGGCTTGGGTTCATAGTAATTATAGTAAATAGCATGATATTCTCTGCAAGTGTAAATAGAATGCCAAGTACTTCCACAATGTTTACATAAAGTTTGTGGTTTAGTTCTCACATAATCATTTTTTACTGCAGTTTTAGAGTGCAAAGAATTAATGTTCTTATTCTTACTGCAGAAACTAGCAAGATGATTAGTGCTACCACAATTAAAGCATGTTTTTCTAGGAGTTAATGTAGCAAGCATTGGCTTAATTCCTGATGTTATGCCTACCTTTCCATTTTTGTTTTTCCTAGGCATTCTCTGTTTGTTGACAGATTTTATCTCTTTAAGCTTATGCTTGAGTTGTTTATCTGTCATTAAACCAATGTTAACCTCTTTAACAAAAGTCTTAGCATATGATTCTTTAACAGCCTTTTTCTCAGCTTCAGTCTTAGGTCCACCTGTTCCCATAACATTACCTTCAGATGAACGATGTGGTCTTACTTTTACCAAATTTTCAAATCTAAGTTCATCTCCTTCAGAGTAACCTAGACCTACTGTATCTGACTGAAACACTTCTTGAGTGTCTTTACCAGAGTGTGTCCAAGTTTTAATAATGTGTTTAGTATCCTCCAATTCAGATTCTAGTTGCTTATACTTACCTAGCAACTCCTGTTCTATAAACACAGCATCATCTCTTTCTTTCTGAACTTTATTCATGTTTTCAAGCTGTTCCTCAACAAGTTTGTTTCTATCTTTGAGTTGAGAATACTCATTCTTTATCCTCTCATTTTCTAAAGTCTGATCCCTATAACTGATATGTAATGCTTTAAGATAAATTCTCAATTCAGTTATATTATCAGTATTATAAGCATAGGTAGTTGGGGGTACCTTTAGATCATCATCTTCATTCTGGGTAGTAGCCATGAGAGCATAGTTGACTTCCTCATCTGAATCTGAAGTGTCTGCCCAATCTCTACCTTTGGTGTAGAGTGCCTTTTCAGTTTTACCCTTTTTGCACTCAGGAGCATAGTGACCCATCTCCTTACACTTGTAGCATTGAATCTCAGACTTATCTTTCTTACCAGATTTAAAGTCCTTTCCCTAAGATTTCTTGAAATTTTTCTTGTCAGACTTTGAGTAATTCTTGGAAAATCTCTTTCCCTTCTTGAAATTCTTGAATCCCATCTTCTTGAAGGTCTTTACCATCAATGCAGCCATTTGCATCATCTCCTCTTCATCTTCAGAATCAGATGTTCCATCTGTGTTTGAGTCAACATCAGTGTTTGATGACTCACTTTCTGAATGTATGACTAAAGCTTTTCCCTTAGCTTTCTTCTTTAATGGTTTCTCCTCAACCTTAAGAGCAACAGATTTTGACTTTCTACTTGATCTTTTGTTTCTCTGCTCCAATTCCAATTCATAGGTTTTGAGCAGTCCATATATTTCATCAATCTCTATTTCAGCAAGTTCATAGTTATCTCTTATAGTGGTTGTTTTCACATCCCACTTTTCAGGTAGAGAAAGAAGAAACTTGAGATTTGAGTCTTCTAAATCATACTCTTTGTTAACCAATGACAAATCATTTAGCAGTTTACAGAATCTGTCAAATGTTTCTGTCATGGTTTCTTCAGACTTTGCCTCAAAATGCTCATACTCCTGAGTGAGTATGTTTCTTCTATTTTTCTTGATTGCAGGAGTTCCTTGACACCTAACCTCAAGTGCATCCCATATTTCCTTTGCAGTTGTGCAATTAATCACTTTATTAGACATAACATTGTCTAAAGCACTGTGAAGTAAATGCCTTACTTTTGCATCCTTTGTAATAGATGAAAGATCCTCAGCAGTTAGATCTTTCTTTTCTTTTGGAATCACCTTTGATTCCTCACCAGCAGCAGCAGCAGATAACTTTGTAGGTTTGTGAGGACCTTCATAAATTCTATCAAGATATTCTGGATCTGTAGCCTCCAGAAACATGGTCATCTTCACCTTCCAAATTGCATACTCTGATGGCCTAAGTATTGGAACCCTAATCGTTTCATACCTACTAACAGTAGTAGGGGCTTTCTCAGAACCTGATGGAGGAGGTATCTCTGCCATTGATTACTATTGTGTTTGGATCTTAAACTGTAATAAAGTAACAGATTGGGCTCTGATACCACTTGTTAGGTCAAATACACAATATGTAATCAAGTATTGTATGAGTAATTAACAAGAACACAAGTTTTAACACTTAAAAACTGTTTGGAATTAACAATTCCTCTCTCAGTGATGTAAAATATCACAAAGAGCTGCTTAGGTTACAATCAATGAATTTCTCAATGTTCGATACCCTTCTAGGGTTAACCTAACTGTATTTATAAAACATACAGCTTCGTACAATCAGTAATTGATTCTCCTATAATTAAGCTATACAATTGATATCAATCACGATTGCTACACGTCTTCTAAGTCAACTCAATCTCTTTGATAACTATCCAATCTTCAAAGATATTGCTTCCATATTTATCTTGTATCAATCTTCAAACACTGTTGACTCTCAGACGCTTCCGCTACAGAGTTTAACAATCTCTGTTGCGCTTCCAGTCAGTATTTAACTAAACTCTGACTACTTCAAGTTAAACTCTGTTTTGTCACCTTAGCTTCCAAACACTGTTCTCATCAATCATTTCTAACAAAATTCTTGTTGCAGGGAAATTGGTGAGATTAACTTTACCTGATGATGAAAGTTTTAGTAATAAATACTAAAATTTGGTGAATAGAGGGTAAAATTGGATTGTTTAGTTGTAAAAGTATATACCTTCGTATTGATGTATTTTTGCTGCAGCCATGATGATGACAACAGGTTCATTGTCTTTCTGTTCCAACTCTTTCTCATATGCCTCTCCAAGCTCGTTGAATAAAGTTACTTTAATAGTATAGCTAAAAAGCAAGTTATAGTTTTGAAGAGATGCTAACGAAAACATAATTGAATGAATGCAGTAATATAATGAGAAAATCATATACCTACCATCTATGACCTCAAATAAAAGCCTTTTTGTTTCAACATTGTTTTTTATAGTACTTACTATTGGTCGCAGATGCTTGACAATACCAACGATATCTGGAATGTAAAAAATTTGTCAGTATTAGATAAAGAAGATGTTATGTTGTATAAAGAGAAGTGATTACCAATTAGGAAACGATTGTCATCTGCGCTTTTTTCAATTTCTTCCAATGCAAACAGATCAAAGGCATAAGGCTCTATTGTTAATCCTGGTGAGTTGTCCTTAACAAAAGTTGTATGTTCCGTGAAAAAGATTTGCTTATCAGTTCTTACAGGGTGGTAAGTTTCATGACCTAAGTACTGCTTTACCCTGAAATTTGAAAGCACATAAATATGGCCTTCACTAATTTCTTCCTTTATTTTTTCTGCATTTTTGCTGCTGATAAACACATGTATTCTATTGTGTTAGAAATTGATGAGAACAGTGTTTAGGAGCTATATCGACAAATCAGAGTTTAGCTGGAAGCAGTCAGAGTTTGGTTAAACGCTGACTTGGAAGCTTGACAGAGTTTAGTTAAACTCTGTCTGAAGGAAGCGCGTCTCCAGTCAACAGTGATTGAAGATTAATTGAAGATAATTATGGAAGCAATATCTTTACAGATTGGATAGCTGTTAAAGAGATTGAGTTGACTTAGGAGATGTGTAGCAATCGTAATTGATATCAATTGTATAGCTGATTTATAGGAGTATCTGTATATCTTATAAATACAGTTAGGTTAACCCTAGAAGGGTATCGTGAATAGAACTATCTTTTCCATTGTAACCTAAGCAGCTCCATGTGATATTTTACATCACTGAGAGAGGAGTTATTAATTCCGAACAGTTTTAATTGTTCATACGTGTTTTACTTGTTATTCTCTTACACGAATTTGATTATTATTGTGTATTCGGCCTAAGAAGTGGTATCAGAGACAATCTGTTACTTTATTACAGTTTAAGATCCAAACACAACTATAATCATGTCAGAGATTCCTCCTCCAACAGGTCTAAGTTCTGAGAAAGCTCCTACTACTGTGAGTAGGTATGAGACAATTAGGGTTCCTATACTCAGGCCAGCAGAGTATGCAATCTGGAAGGTGAAGATGACTATGTTTCTGGAGGCTACAGATCCAGAATATCTTGACAGAATTTATGAAGGTCCCCATAAACCTACAAAGTTATCTGCTGTTGTTGCTGGTGAGGAATCAAAAGTAATTCCAAAGGAAAAGAAAGATCTGATTGCTGAGGATCTTTCATCTATTGCTAAGGATGCAAAAGTAAGGCATTTACTTCACAGTGCTTTAGACAATGTTATGTCTAATAAGGTGATTAACTGCACAACTACAAAAGAAATTTGGGATGCATTTGAGGTTAGGTGTCAAGGAACTGCTGCTATCAAGAAGAATAGAAGGAACATACTCACACAGGAGTATGAGCATTTTGAAGCAAAGTCTGAAGAAACCATGACAGAAACATTTGACAGATTCTGTAAACTACTCAATGATTTGTCATTGGTTAACAAAGAGTATGATCTAGAAGACTCAAATCTCAAGTTTCTTCTTTCTCTACCTGAAAAGTGGGATGTGAAAACAACCACTATAAGAGATAACTATGATCTAGCTGATACTGAGATTGATGAAATTTATGGAATGCTCAAGACTCATGAATTGGAAATGGAGCAGAGAAACAGGACATCAAGCAAGAAGTTAAAGTCTGTTGCTCTCAAGGTTGAAGAGAAACCCTTGAAGAAGAAATCAAAGGGAAAGGCTTTAGTCATTCATTCTGAAAGTGAATCATCAAACTCTGATGATGATTCAAACACTTCTGATTTATCTGACTCTGAGGATGATGAAGAAGAAATGAGAAAAATGGCTGTTTTGATGGTAAAGACCTTTAAGAAGATGGGTTTCAAGAACTTCAAGAAGGGAAAAAGATTTTCTAGAGATTCAAATGACAGAAAGAGTTTCAGAAACTCTGAGAGAAGAAATACCAAGTCTGGGAAGAAAGACAAGTCTGAGATTCAATGCTACAAGTGTAAGGAGATGGGTCACTATGCTCCTGAGTGCAAGAAGGGTAAAACTGAAAAGGCACTCTATACAAAAGGCAGAGACTGGGCAGACACTTCAGACTCAGATGAGGAAATTAACTATGCACTCATGGCTTCTACTCAGAATGAAGATTCTGAACTCAAGGTACCCCCAACTACCTATGCTTATAATACTGATAATATAACTGAACTGAGGATTTATCTTAAAGCATTACATATCAGTTATAGGGATCGGACTTTAGAGAATGAGAGAATCAAGAATAAGAGTTCTCAACTTAAAGAGAGAAACAAACTTATTGAAGAAAAACTTGAAAACATGCAAAAAGTTCAGAAAGAGAGAGATGATGGTGTTTTTCTAGAACATGAGTTGCTAGGTAAGTATAAGCAACTAGAATCTGAATTGGAGGATGCAAATCACATTATTAAAACTTGGACACACTCTGGAAAAGACACTCAAGAGGTTTTTCAATCAGACATGGTAGGTCTAGGTTATTCTGAGGATGATGTACTTAGGTTTCAGAATTCAGTCAAGATTAGACCACCACTTCCTTCTAAGAAATTTGGAACATTTGTTAAAAGAATAAGTGAACCTAGATTTGAACATGGAAAAGAAGTTGTTAAGAGAGAACCAGTAAAAGCTAGTGTTAAACAGGTTAATATTGGTTCAATGACAGATAAACAACTCAAGCATAAGCTTAAGGAGTTAAAATCTGTTAAGAAACAGAAAGTATCTAGGAAGAACAGAACTGGAAAAGCAGGCATCTCTCAAGGTAGTTATCCAATGCTTGCTACATTAGCTCCAAGAAAGTCATGTCATAATTGTGGTAGCACTAACCATCTTGCTAGTTTTTGCAGGAAGAACAAAAATATTAATTCTTTACCTTCAAAGTCTGAAGTAAAGAAAGTTAATGTTAGAGCTAGACCACAGACTTTATGCAAACACTGTGGTAGTACTTGGCATTCTATTTATACTTGCAGAGATTATCATGCTATTTATCATAATTACTATGAACCCAAACCAAATTTGAAATGGGTTAAAGTAAACTCTGTAAATGTAAACTTTGATAAAGTTAGCTTAAACTCTGATAATGTAAATTCCGTTGCAAAAGCTAACAGAGTTAAGAAAGCCAAAGGATCCAAGCAAGTCTGGATCCTTAAAACTAATCATCAGTAAATGGTTGTGATTGTAGGGCATTAGGGAGAGTACCCTAGTCGTGGATAGTGGATGTTCAGGACATATGATAGGAAATAAAGCCCTGCTATCAAAGTATGTGGAGAAGGCTGGCCCAAAAGTTTCCTATGGAGATGGCAACATAGGACATACTCTGGGATATGGCAATATTAATCTTGGAAGTGTCATCATCACAAATGTAGCTCTGGTTCCAGGACTCAAGCATGATCTGCTATCTGTGAGTCAAATCTGTGACAGAGGATATCATGTAGATTTTCAGCCTGAATACTGTCAAGTCATCAGTAAATTTACAAGGAAAGTTGCTCTAGTTGGAAACAGACACAATAACATCTATGAAATAAAATTGTCAACAAACTCTGATGGAAAAGCAATGTGTCTGTTAACAAGGATGTCCAGTGAAGAGAGTTGGAAGTGGCACTGGAAACTCTCTCATTTGAATCTGAACAACATCAATGAGCTGATTAGAAAGAATCTTGTAAGAGGGATTCCAAAATCATTATTAAATGTTGATGGTCTATGTGATTCCTGTCAAAAGGCCAAACAAAGGAAGTCATCTTTGAAGAGCAAAACTGAATCTTCAATTGTTGATCCTTATCATCTTCTACATGTTGATCTTTTTGGTCCAGTAAATGTAATGTTAGTTGGAAGAAAGAAATATGATTTAGTCATTGTTGATGAACACACCAGATATACATGGGTGTATTTTCTAGCAAAGAAGGATGAAACAGTATTAACTCTGATGGAGCATGTAAAGCAACTGGACAAAGGATCAAAACACAAAGTCAAAATAATCAGAAGTGATAATGGAACTGAATTTAGAAATGCAAAAATGGAAGAATTTTGCAAAGACAGAGGAGTGAAGCAAGAGTTTTCAGCACCTAGTACACCACAGCAGAATGGTGTAGTTGAAAGGAAGAATAGAACTCTGGTAGAAGCTACCAGAACCATGCTAGATGAAGAAAAGTTGCCAACTTATTTCTGGGCAGAAGCAGTTCAAACTGCTTGTTTTACTCAAAATGCCACACTGATTAACAAGCATGGAAAAACACCATATGAGATGGTGAAAGATAAGAAGCCAAACCTGAAATATTTTCAAATTTTTATTAAAGGCAGATGAAGGAATTTTTGTTGGCTATCCACTGTCAACAAAGGCATTCAGAGTTTACAATCTGAGAACTAAAGTGATCATGGAATCCATACATGTGTCACTTGATGACAAGAAAATAACTGGACTTAAAGATGTAGATGAACATGATCAACTGCACTTTGAAAATGAAGATTTAATCTCTGTTGAATTAAATTCTGATGAAACTGATCTGACAGATTCTGTTGAAACAGACTCTGAACCTCTACTGGTAAACACAGGAGAAACTTCTCAGCCACAACAAAGGGAAGAACCAGTTGAGGGGGAACATGATCAAAACAGTGACTCAAACAATGATAGTGAGTCAACTGAAAAATCTGGATCAAACTCTGATAACTCAAACTCTGAACATTCAAATTCTGACTCTGGGAAGTCAAATTCAGGGGGAGTCTCAGAGAATGAAGAAAGTCAACATCAAAATCAGGAGAGCATGGATCAAGGGGGAGGATCACATGATGACAGAAGCCATTTGCCTTCTGCTAGGAAATGGACAAAATCACATACACCTGATTTGATTATTGGAGATCCAGATGCAAAAGTGAGAACAAGAAGTGCTACTGCAAGTGAATGTCTGTTTCATGCATTCTTGTCTAAAAATGAACCAAAGAAGGTTGAAGAAGCTCTTCAAGATGCTGACTGGATAACAGCAATGCAAGAAAAGTTAAATGAATTTGAAAGGAATGAAGTTTGGACCCTTGTACCAAGGCCCAAGAACAGATCTATTGTTGGTACTAAATGGGTTTTTTGGAACAAAACTGACAGTGAGGGTGTTATCACAAGGAACAAGGCTAGACTGGTAGCAAAGGGCTATTCACAGTAGGAAGGAATAGACTATGATGAAACATTTGTTCCAGTTGCAAGATTAGAGGCAATAAGAATTTTTCTAGCATATGCCTCTCACAAGAAATTCAAGGTGTTCCAGATGGATGTGAAAAGTGCTTTTCTGAATGGGAAGCTTGAAGAAGAAGTGTTTGTTGAACAACCACCTGGTTTTGTAGATCAAAAATATCCAGACCATGTCTACAGGCTAGACAAGGCACTCTATGGACTTAAGCAGGCACCAAGAGCATGGTATGAAACTCTGGCTCAATTTCTCTCAGAAAGTGGGTTCAACAGAGGTACAATTGATAAAACTCTGTTTTATTTCAAATCTGGAAGTGACTTGATTTTAGTTCAGATATATGTTGATGACATTATTTTTGGATCTACTAATGATAAACTCTATAAGAAGTTTGCCAAGCTCATGCAGTCCAGGTATCAAATGAGCATGATGGGAGAGCTTAGTTACTTTCTAGGCCTACAGGTGAAACAAACAGATGATGGGATTTTTATAAATCAAGCAAAATATACCAGAAATCTTCTCAAGAAATTTGGTATGCTTGACTGTTCATCTGCATCAACTCCCATGGCAACAACAACTAAACTGGACAAAGACACAGGAGTTTCAGTGGATATGACAAACTACAGGGGCATGATAGGGTCTCTTCTTTACTTGACAGCAAGTAGGCCTGACATCATGTATGCAACTTGTCTCTGTGCAAGGTTTCAGGCAGATCCTAGAGAGCCACATCTAACAGCTGTAAAAAGAATATTCAAGTATCTCAAGGGCACCATTTCATTGGGTCTGTGGTACCCCAGAGAATCAGATTTCAAGCTACTTGGGTATTCTGATGCAGACTTTGCAAGCTGCAAGATAGATAGAAAGAGCACCAGTGGAAGTTGTCAATTTCTTGGTGACAGACTTGTTTCATGGTACAGCAAGAAACAGAATCAATTTCAACATCTACAGCTGAAGCAGAGTATATTGCAGCTGGTAGTTGTTGTGCATAGATTTTGTGGATGAAGAATCAATTGCTGGATTATGGATTAAGGTACAGTAAGATTCCTATTTACTGTGATAATCAAAGTGCTATTGCTATGACAGGTAATCCAGTACAACATTCAATGACCAAGCACATCAGCATAAGGTACCATTTTATCAGAGAACATGTGGAAGAAGGACATATTGAGCTTCAATTTGTGTCTACAGAACAACAACTTGCAGATATCTTCACAAAGCCATTGAGTGAAGCTACATTTACAAGACTGGTCAATGAACTAGGAATGGTCTCTGGTTTTGACTAGAGATGTTGGTTAGACTCAAAATTTTACTTTTGTAATGTGTTGCTCATATTTCTGTGAATTATTAAGTGCTATGTGAACTTTGTTGATTAAACTCTGTTATGCATACTCTGTTAACATGTTTTTGTTTAAACACTGTTAAACTCTGTCAGCAGGTCTATATGTCATCCACTGTTAACATGTTTGATAAACTCTGTAAATTCTGAATTGATTATTGTCTGGATGAAAACACCAATGAAGAAATATGTATGAAGCATGATTCTCAGTAATTAAATCATGACTCTTTCTGAGTCACTGTGATCTAATCAGAACCTGTGCAGTAAGTTAACATAGCATGATACTGTTTCATATTTATAGCATCTCTTAGTTTATTTTGTCCTAAACTCTGAGTCTATAAATACTGTGTGCATTGCCTCTCATGAATAACTTCTGATGTTGATGAACTCTAAACTCTGTTAGTTATACTTTGTCAAATTAAATGCTTACTGCTATACCCTCAAGAAAATGTATATAGGTTGCTATACTCCTTTGAGATTATGTTGATGTCCAGGATGACCCAGGAACCTATTGGTATATAATATGGGCTAAAATTCTCTAATTTTTGGTGACTAGTCAAAGACTAGGATGACCCAGGAACTTATCAAAATGATAAGGGCTAAAATTTTAGGATTTTTGGTGACTGGCTCCAACCTCTAATTACTGGAATGAATAGAATAAAAAAAAAAGAAAAAAAATTTATTAGTTATAAAGGGGGTATAAATAAATTAAATGTTACTGTATATAGATTGTTTACTACAGAGTTTAGCTTTCATCATACAATCCGTGTTTATTATGAGAGTTTGTGCATCCAGTGTTTATTGATTTACTTTATGGATTTTATGAAATATTAGATGCTCTAAAAATTGGTTTGGTAACCTCTGCTACACACACACATATATTCACAACTGTGCAATTTTTGAAAGGGTTTCAGTGATAAAGTTGGAAAATTGACAAACGCTGTTGGATGGTGTTTAGTACTCTAAGGTAAATTTTCATTTGGATAATTTGAAAATTTTGGGGGTAAGAGAGTGTTTGACAACTGTTAATGAGTGTAATTGTGTTAAAGTGTCTTGGTAATAGGAAAGAGAAAACAGCGGTAATTATTGCATTATTTACTGCGCGTGCTTAGTTGGTTCACTGCATGCTTGCCACGTGTCCCACTCATCCACTAATGTGTCCCACTCATACATTAATCTAGGAACTGTTGCATGTTTAATGGTAAAACGATTGGGTTTTAACTTTGTCACTCCATATTTTATCATTTTACTTACACGATTCATATTCATTTTTTCACTTTCACCCACTAACAATTACATCTCACAGTTCTCTTGCTTTTTCACTTACGCATTTTTACAAACACCTTTCATACACATCACTTTCATTACTGCTTTCTCGCTCTTTCTTGATCTAATGGCTTCTAAACCTTTCACTGCTCTTAGTCTACGGTTTGTTCCTAACAACTATGCAACTCCGCTCAACAATGGGCAAGTACCAGAGGTTTTTCATCTTATGCAGAACTTTCTACGCGACTCAGAGATTGGGCAAGCTCTGATTGAACCCTCTCTGCTTTCTGCATCTCAGATTGCTTCTTTCTGGCAAAACTCAGCATATATTGATGGAGGAGAGAATGGGACTCCAACCATCATTTTCACCTATGGTGATACAGAGTTTCTAATTACTCCACAAACTGTCAGAGATACCATGGGATTTGATACTCACACTTCATACGCCTATGTTGTTGAAGCTCAACTGAGAAAGATGCTGCATGAGATAGGCTACATGGAGTTTCTTGAAAGGCTTGGCAGTGTGAAGAGGCCAAATCTCAGAATGGAATTTCTTCTTTGATTGTATCACAAGAACATTTCAGAAGAAGGTCACCAACTGGGATGCCATTCCAATGGACAGTCTACAAATTGGGTATTCTCTCCTCTATGGCAGTAATTTTGATTTTGGTAGATATGTCTTAATGAATCTAGGTGATAAACTGTCAGAGACTACTACAGTCTATTTTGCTAGATTCTGTCAAATGCTATTCACTGCTTGTGTTCCTGGTCTTGACATTGCACCAGATGATGTCATTCAACCTTTTAAGATTGCTAGAAGGATATTCTCTGATATGACAAATAAAGACTCTGGCAAAGAGAATTTACCTGCATTTGTACTGCCTCTTGCCTTACAAAACTTTGTCCATCAACCTCAAGACCCACAACAACCAGAATCACCACAACCTGAACCCTTAAACACTGAACACCAACCTGAGTCAACACCCACAAACACTGTACCTACTCAACCACCTACAACCTCAAACCTAAATCCAATCACTGAACCACAACCTACAAACACCCAAGACACAAACTCTAAAACATTACCTACAACCACTCATACCACAAACACTGAACCCACTCAACGACTCCCAACTTCAAACACTGCTCAAACACTAAACACAGAACCACAATCTTCACAACCACAACCTCAACCTAAACAGACTCAACAATACAAAAGAAAAGGCAAGAAAAAGCAACCAGCCTACAACACAAGACACAGTTTTGTTTGGCATAAAAGAACCAGAAAAGGTTTGAGACTCAAAAAACAAAGAGCAGACATGAATCTATTAGATGTGGAAGAGTCTAGTGAAACAGAAGATTCTGATGAGGTGCCTCTAGCTAAGAGAAGAAAATTGATAATCTATGATTCTGATGAGGAAGTTGTTGAAGCTCCTGAGGTGATTTCTCAGCCAACACCTACTGTTGAGGTACATACTGCAGAGGATGCTATGCCTGCAGAGGATGTTATGCCTGCAGAGGATGCTATGCCTGCAGAGGATGTTATGCCTGCAGAAGAGGACAACAGAGATGGTTTTGCTCCAATGGATGATTTTCTTGACTCATTCCTGCCATTCTCTGATCCTATCTCACCTGTCTTTGCTCAATCTGATGCAACTGGTGTGGCTGATCAACCTACAGTTATCATTACTGAAACTGTAACATCACATACAGAGCTTATTTCTGATGCTCACCAGGTTCCTGAAAGAGGTGATGAGGTTGACCAAGCAACCAAGGCAAACTCTGAGCCTATGAAAGAAGAAGCTGCCATTGCAAACTCTGTTGCTGAGCCTGTGCAACCTGACGAAAATATTCCAATTGCATGTACAGAGACTGTACCTGTTGAAAACATTACAAAGTCTGTAGATGCAAGTGTTGAAATTGAAAGTGAAGGGAATGCAGACTCTGATTCTTCTCAGAGTGCACCAGTGCAGACTAATAACAAACATACATCTTTTGCTCAACCTTGCAAGTCTCATGAAATTGAAGAAGAGCAACTTGCTAAATTTGCTGCAGATTGGTATAAGGAAGACTGTATTTTTCCTAATGGGAGAGCAACTAATTTTGTTCAGCAAACTGCTAGAGAAATTTCCAATCCAGAGATTCTTTCATACTTAAAGGCAACTGTTGTTCAAGTCAAAACTCTGGATGGAAGGTTTGTTGATACTCAAAAGGCAATCGCTGACTTGAGAACTGAGATTCAAACTCGAGAAATGACCATGGAAAGAGAGTCTAAAATCAAGAGTACAAAATTTTCTCAAGCTCAAGACAATCTTTTTCAAAGGCTGGGTAAAGTTAAAGAAAATCAGTCTGTCTTGTCTGCTAAAATTGATTCCATTGCTACCTCCTTGGAACTGATTACATCTATACTCATTTCTGATGATGTCAAAAAGGGGGAGAGAATTGCTAAGTCAAAATGCAAGCAGTCTCAACCTCTGATCAGGAAGGATGATGCTGGAGATGGAGGAGAAAGAGATAAAGGCAAGTGTTTAAATGCTGAAGCAAATCAAACTCTGAAAACTAGCAAGTCTTTTAAATCACAGTCTGCTGGAATTAACACTGATGCTCAAGGTGCTTCAAAGACCAAGAGTTTGGTATTAACCTCTGATCCTCAGACTGATGAGGAATTGGCTGCTAAGTTATTTCTTGAAGAAAATGAAGAGGGAGTTACACTTGCAGATGTTCAAGCTCAATAGAAGATGTTTCTAGCAGAACATCAGAAAGCTATGAAATCTGGCAAATCTAAGAAGAATGTAAAAGCTGCAAAGCCTGTTCTTAAAGGCATTACTATCAAAGAAAATGTTGGTGCTGATCAAAGGATGCAAGTATCCAGAAAACCAACAGATGCAGATTTTAAGCAAAAGCTGAAGAAAAAAAAATTCGAAGAAGGCAAGTACAACCTCTATTTTTACACAAGTTGTACAGAAGAAAGAAAACATAACCTCTGTTGCTACACAAGTTGTGTCTAAACCTCTATCTTCTCAGATGAAGTCAATCTTTGGAAAAGGAACAATTCATAATCCAAATCTAGGACCTGCAGTTCCTATGGATTTTACTGATAGAAGAGCTTTATCTGGTAAGATTGGAAACAATAAAGCTGGCCTAGGATCATACAGAGATACAAGGCAACATGTTGGTCCTAGAGATCCTTCTTCACCGACTGTTCCAGGTCGAGGTGTCACTCAAGAAAGTTTAGACAGACTGGAATCAGTACAGCTAGTCTATCAGAAGAGTTTCAAGAAGGATTTCCTCTTATACTTTATGGCTGATGGGGTAGTATTTAAAATTGGTGAGGATGATCTTGGTTTGAAGTATTGGGAAGAACTAGAACATGTTCTGTATCTTTTCAAGGTGAATAATCAAAGGACTCAATCAGTTGCAAATGTACTTAGACAGAAGATGCTCCAAAATTTGGCAACTAGAAAAATGAAGTATAACAGCAGGTATGTTCCTAAATATAGAGATTGGAATGGAAATCTGATTGAGATGAAGAAGGGAACTGCAAAGCTAAAGACTGGTCTGGAAATCACAGTTCTTGATTTCAACTCACAATCAGAAGAAGTGAAATATATCAGACTGGGAAATGATATGAGGAGGAACAAAATCTATGATCTAAGATCTGCTATTTATCAAACTGATGAGAGTGATCCTCAGTTGAGAGAGATCAAGGAAGCTATGCAGATTGAACTTGAAAATGCAGATAGAAGATTGCTTATAGACTATCTCAGAGCAACACCAGATCTTGAGAAGATTAGAAATTAAAGACTGTAAGAATTTTCTTGTTTTCTGTAGATTTTTGTTAAGTAGAAGCTTAAACTCTGTTTGTATATTAAACACTGTATTTGAGTATTTGTTTTGACATCATCAATTACTGTAAACTTGTACATTCTGCTAATGAACAAGTTGGGGAAGATTGTTAGAAATTGATGAGAACAGTGTTTAGGAGCTATAGCGACAAATCAGAGTTTAGCTGGAAGCAGTCAGAGTTTGGTTAAACGCTGACTTGGAAGCTTGACAGAGTTTAGTTAAACTCTATCTGAAGGAAGCGCGTCTCCAGTCAACAGTGATTGAAGATTAATTGAAGATAATTATGGAAGCAATATCTTTACAGATTGGATAGCTGTTAAAGAGATTGAGTTGACTTAGGAGATGTGTAGCAATCGTAATTGATATCAATTGTATAGCTGATTTATAGGAGTATCAATTAGTGATTGTAACGAAGCTGTATATCTTATAAATACAGTTAGGTTAACCCTAGAAGGGTATCGTGAATAGAACTATCTTTTCCATTGTAACCTAAGCAGCTCTCTGTGATATTTTACATCACTGAGAGAGGAGTTATTAATTCCGAACAGTTTTAATTGTTCATACGTGTTTTACTTATTATTCTCTTACACGAATTTGATTATTATTGTGTATTCGGCCTAAGATATTGTTCTTCATGTAAATTAAGAAAATTTGTCAAAAGAGGTTATAGTATTAATTCATAAGGGAGATATGCAAAGAGTAGAGTTGAATTTGCATACCGAGTCATCGAGTAAAATAATATTTGTTCCCCATGACTGTTGTGTTTGTTTGTTAATACTTTTCCATATGCATTGAATTCTCACTCTGCACTTCCAGTCATAACTGTTTGTATCTAGATTGCTGAAGATTTCCTAGTTGTTGAGGGTCATATTCATGGCAACCTAAACAGAAAGCACAATAATGTTAAGTAGAAGTGTAATAAATAAGCTGAAGTGTTAAAGATTTTATACCTGTTCTATACTGAAAATCTTCCTTTTGGCCGAAATTGAGCTTGGAACAATCTTGTTTGTTGCAGTACACCTGTTATGTTTCCAGTTTCCAGATCTATAATAATGCCTTGTTCTTGTTATTGTGGTTGGTGCACATTTAAGAAGCAGGAGAAAGAATCTGATTAGGTAGATAGACTTGACGGTATTGGATTGGCTTTATTGTTAAAATAATGAGAGGAAACATAATTTTTTTTTTGCATAGATACATTATTTATATACGTTTTCTAATTTGGATAAGTTTGATAAGTTAGATACTTGGATACATATTATAATTACAAAAGTTAGAATTTAAAAAAAATGTGTAGTAAGAAATAAGTGTTGAACTTATAAAAAAAAGAAGATTTAAATGGGTTTTCCAATTTTTATGTGATAAAAAAAGTGTAGAATTTAATTTTAAAAAAAGTTAGGCCGAATCAGTTAAAGTGAAATTTATGCGGACAGTAAAGAAGCAATGGGAATATAAAAAATTTAATCTAAATCTTTTAAAATAAAGTACATTTTTTTAAATAAATGAAATGAAGCCCTAAACTTTCATTTGAATGAAGTAATTACATAAAAGAATAGAAGTTGGGATAAACGATAATGATTTTGTTAAAAAGTGTGTGAATTCTTTTATTATTCATTGAAATATAATATAAGTACGGTTTACAAAGTACTAAGCTTAATATCAATCGGTTGAACTGAACTATATGTGGTACTCTACTAAATAAGTTGTCGTAATTTTAACTAAATAAGTCTACATTTTGACATGGTAACCACGCTTTGTTCATTTATTAGCAAAGTGAAACGTAACATCTAGCCTAGTAATAGTTGAGGCATTAATACGACAACTTTTGTGTATATATAGGTATCTCCTCACAACTGAAAAGAGAGTGCATGTTGTAGTAAATTTTCAGAATTCGGCAGACGTAAGCAATGGCATCCGAATCAAGGTCTTTTTCTTCTTCCTTTTTATTTATTTGTCTCTTATATTTCTTCCTTTTCATTATTCATATATGATAATGCATGAATGTTCTTCTTTTGTTTGGTGAAGTAATTCTCGTTTCAACTCTGTTAACAATGTTTCCGATGAAGAGGACTCTGTTATGGCTGCGATAGATGCCTACCATGACCCCCAGCCTCCGGTTAATGACAATATCGAGATGTCCTTGACCAATCTGAATGTGAACCTAGCAATGATGGCACAACAACTGGAGGGGCTAAACCATAGTCACCAGGAGTTTATTGCCAGTTTGACCAAAAATCACCAGGAGTTTTGTGCCAATTTCACGAAACAGCAGGAGATCTTGGCTGAAGAAATCTCACTTCTGCGAATTGAAGCGACAAAACTGAGGAAGGCATTTAACGGTTAGCAGATCTTGCATGGTGGTTTGAAGATCTTCGGTTTGAAGATGATGTACTTTTTTTAATTAATGGTTGTATGTTTATGTTTTGGTTTAACTATGTAAGTTTGTTTCGTGGATGTTGGTTGCATGTTTGTTTCCAAGGGTAAAAAAATGAAGTATGCTAAGTTTATTTGAAGATCTTTATGCAATATGCTAAGTAGGAGTTATTTTCATGGCTTCGTTGTATTTTCCAATTGTTCTATAAGTAAAAAACAATTCCTCCAAACATTTTATAAGTAAAAAAAGAATTGGTTGGTTAAGTTAAGAAAATATACAAAATACGCTTCAGATTTGACAACTATTCTTCGGAAGTGACTGTTTGAAAACGGTAGGCCATTGATGCTAGTTGGGTTATATAGTAGTAGTAATAAAGTGTACATAGTTGGCAGAGTTTTTTTGAGCCTTGAGTCGCGAAACTAAATGTTGTTATTTTTGACAACTACTTTAATTAAGAGGACTTTGCAGCAGTGTAATAAGTGATTGCTAACTGTGGAGCTTGTATCTTGAGTAATTTGTTGTTTCGTCATTGTGTATAATTTGTTCGTCCAAATGGAAATAATTCTAAACAGTGCATGGCAAAAGTAGGAAAGATTTAAGCAATGAGTATTAGTAGCTTCTACCAAAATAAGTAACGATGAATTAAATTAATTTAATAGCTGAGACTATTAACATGAAGCTACACAAAAATAGGCAAAGTAATAGGGAGTGGATACAATAGTATTAGTACTACTACTTAAAGATGACAGTTGAAAAAACCCCTGCATTTATTGTGGATGGTGTATGTATTACTATCGTGTACATAGTTGAGGGACGGTTTCAGTTTGGAGTCACGTGAATAGCTGTAGAATTTAATTGATAATGACTTTGCAGGAATTTAATTTCTAAAAAAGTGTTTACCATTGAAGTGAAAACGTTATTTAAGGAAAATGAGCTGTAATTGTGGTAAAGTTATATGTGAAGTTATAGTAAGTATTAGGTTATCTTGAGAAAGCCTCACCGCAGTGGTTTGTGGAAAATAGATACATGTCTACACATTGTGAGATGAAAAGTTCCAACTTCTTGATCAAGAACTATGCTTTCACGTATATGTGTGGTTGCATGGTAATATTCCAGTGTCTATAATTGGTTCTATGTATTTGTTTAAATAATATCGATCCTAAATTGTAGCTTTCTAAATTGCAAACTTTGAACAGACTTTGCCTAATTCTGTTCCTGAAAGATATAGTGACAACATACCCGATCGTGTGTTCCTAATATTACCATCTGGTGCTTTATGGAATGGTAAATATGTTCGAGAAAGAAACTGTATTGAAGGTTTAGAAAAAATGTTCCAATGGTATGATGTCAAACCATACCATATGTTTGTTGTTCAGTACAGTGGTGGTAGTAAATTTAGTATTGAAATTTTTAATACTTATGGGGTTGAAATAGATTATCCTTTACAACGTGTATGTTCCAAAAACCCCAGAATATCTATGCATAGTGGAGGTTGGTTGAATGGTGTGTATTATTTGAGTATTGACTTTGAGATTGACAAACTCTGTGCACAGTTTCGTTATAATTGTTACAACAGTGGTTCTGGAGTTTATGATTTGATAATATCAAGATCTCATGTCAAGAGAAGCTTGTATTGTAAGGTAAATTTTGGAAATTATATATACTTAACTTATTTGCACCTTCTTTTATAACTGATATGATGAGTAGTTTAAATTGAATTGTTCTTAAGTATTGTCCAGAAATGCATGCGCGCAGCTTGGTCTAAATGATACAATGAGTTGGGTTGAAATAGGGTATAAGGATCTATTTTGGAAAATTAAAGTGGAGTGGAGGAATGGTACTTTGTGGTTTAACCGGAAATGGTATGACTTTGCAAAAGCAGGAAAGCTTCGTCCTAGTGATATATGTATGTGTGTTTCAGAAGACTTCACACTGTCAAAAGTTTGAAGTATCTGTATTTGAGGAGAGGAATATCAACAACTTCAACAAAAGAGGTGTTATATAATTTGTATGCAAAATAAATATAATTTTGACAACTTGAATGTACATAATTATGTTTGTTCTATTGTTTGAAAGGTTTGGAGCAGGGTAAATCTCTGATGAAGTGGGTAAAAGTTATGAATGATGAGACAATATTGACTGGTAAATTGGTAGGTTTGTTCTAAAAATAGTTTGTAATTTTCATTACAAATAGCAAGTTTGTTGGTATACATAGGTTGCTCCTTACCTCTAAAATTAGTTTGCTATTTACAGGAAATTCCATGCTTGTTTCTAGAACAATATATTGAAACTCTGGGAGAAAAACTTCATTTGTTAATGACAGATGGCCTTGATTTTTGCGTACGTTTCTGCGGGTTGAGTTGTCAGTTATATGGTCTGAAGAAAGTTATAGAGAAGTATTCTCTTCGTGAAAACTATGTGATGTTTTTTGACTATGTTGGTGAATCATGTTTTTATGTCTCGATTTACAATAATTCTTGTATGGACATATTTGGTGCTGTGAGTCGTAAGGTATTTTTAGAAGATCTTATAACCCCATGTAGCTGGCCAGTTGTTGTTCTGTCTGATGACAGTTGTTAGTTACAGAGGCATGCCTGTACACATCTAATAACAAGCCTAATTGTTTGTAATGCTTTGCATTACTTACATGACCTCTTAACTGAGGGAACCTCTAGTTGTAGAGTTTCTGTTTGTATTGTACTTATAGTAGGCATCAAATCCTAGTTGTGTAATTGTAATTATAAAGTCTAGAATAATGCTTGAAAGAAGTTCCAAGGTTCATGCCTCAAGCAAGGAGTTAAAGACTGTCAAATAATCAAAGTTGGGGATTTGAAGAAATGAAGAATTTGCCTAAGTACCAATTCGAGAAGTATATTTGTCTATTCGAGAAGTCCAGCATTCGAGAAGTCAGGGATTCGATATCTCAAGACACTATTCGATATCTCTGAATACACTGTTCGATATCTCATTCGATATCTTAGGGATTCGATATGTCTACTACTCTATTCGAGAACTCAAGAAGTCAACAAGTCAAGATGGTATTCGAGTTCTCAAAGAGTCAACAAGTCAAAGTTCCATTCGATATCTCAAGGACTCAGAAAGCTATTCGATATCTTGAGTATTCGATAAGTCAAATGTTCTATTCGATAACTCAAGGAATCCTGATGGAAAAGAGCTATTCGAGAAGTGATTCGATATGTCAATATAACAGTATTCGAGAACTCAGAGTTATCGATCAAGTCAATTCTAGTTCTCGAATCACTTACTTAGTCACTTCTCGAATACATTCTTGGAGACAAAATACTGAAGAAATTGTACAAGTCAGAAACCTGCAACAAGCCAATGCACTTTATGGACCACAATCTGTAACGTGCTCTGGAAAGCCTACAAGGAAGCTTGGAGAGATATAGAAGAGACAAGGAGCTAAAGAAGTGGATCTAAACAGGCTTTGCAAAGTCAAATCTGTAACCGTTTGGACACTTACTCAAAAAGGATAAACAGACTAGAAAGTAATTTGTTTAGCTACCTTATTTGCAGTAAGTAGGCTGTATCCATGTTCTATAAGGACACAGCCTCACTTCATAACTTAGTAACTTTTGTGAGTCAAGTTTTTCATACACTGTAAGCTATATCTCTCTGAGAAAAACGAAGCTGAGAATACTACCATTTGTATTCACAGATTGTAGCAACCTTTATCTAATAATACATTAGATTAAAGTGATATTGTGTCTTGTGTTGTTTCTTTATCCGCACCTTCACTTCTACACACACAGGCACTTATCTGCTACATTGACTCAATTCAAGAAAAGTTCAAGAATCCATTCACCCCCCCCCTCTGTATTCTTTTAACGTATTCAATACTCAACAAGTGGTATCAGAGCGGGCTGTTTATTCCAAAACAGAAAAACGATCATGAGTTCGAATACACCAAAGACTACAGGAACGGTGAAGGTCCCTAAGTTTGATAAAGAAAACTTCAACCTCTGGAAGATAAAGATGATGTTGTTCATTAAAGCCTCTCATCCCTTGTATCCTGAGATTCTCAAGAATGGTCCTTTTGTTCCACAACAAGAGATACAAGAGAAGACTGTTGGAACCACAACTATCCCAAGATCTTATGAAGCCAAGGATCCATCAAAGTGGACAGAGTCAGAAAGGGAGAAGGTTGCTCTTGACAGCCACCTCATGCTGCTTATCATTGATTCCATGGACATGTCAATGTTTGCAAACATTGCATCATGCACGTCTGCTAAAGAGATGTGGGATCACATTGAGGTGTTGTGTGAAGGGACTGATGAGGTTAAGGAAAACAGGAAACAGATACTGGTCACACAGTATGAAGCTTTCATGGCACAGCCCAAGGAAAGCATCACTGAAATGTTTGAAAGGTTTCACAAGCTAGTTACTGAGTTGCAAATGAATGGCAAGGTTTACAGCACCAAGGAGTTAAATGTGAAATTTCTGTTGTCTTTACCAAATCATCTAGAGCAAAGAGTCATTTCTCTAAGGGAGAGAGATTTGAACAAAGTCACCTATGATGTGCTCTATGGAGTCCTAAAGACTCATGAACTTGAGTTGCTTCAGAAAAGGGCCATCCAAGCCAACCAAGGTAGAATGATAAACACATCATGTGCCTTGATTGTCAACAAATCTATTCTGGACCTAGAAGCATCTACAAGCCAGCTAAGGATAGAGGAGGTAGCAGATGATGAAGAAACTGAAGCTGGGGTGAGTGAACCTGTTGAGGAAAAGGAGGAAGAAGAAGAGTTTTACACTCTGGAAGAACTTGATGGGATGGAAAATACTTCATATGCTTTCATGGCCAGAAAATTTCCAAACATCAGATTTAAAAGAAATCAACCCTTCAAACCCAAAACTCAAAACCATTCAGCCAACAAGAACAAGGCACCTGTGAAACCAAACAGAAATAAGTTCAAAACCAGTTATGTGGATAGGTCATCTGTAAGGTGCTATAGATGCAATGACCTAGGGCATTTTGCCAGTGAATGCAAGAAGCCTAAAAAGAAGGATAGAGATTATCTTGAGCTCGAAGCTAAGTATGAGGCCCTTCTGAAAAAGCAGACACATGGTAAGGCCTACATAGCTGAAGGGAAGTGTTGGGATGATTCTGAGAGTGATGAAGAGGAACAAGAATTCTGCAATTATGCCTTGATGGCCAACTCCAAGGATGACTCATCTTCATCTGATTCTCAGGTACCATCTCTCACTACTATAGACATGTCTGTTTCTGAGTACAAATGCATGATTGAACAATTATTTGTTGAAATGTTTAATATTCATACTAGTATGACTGCTGCTAATGAGGAGATTGCTAAACTGTCTACTAGAAATGAAATATTAACCAAAAAGAATGAGGAACTTGAGCTAACTGCTATGCAAGTAGAAAACCTTAAGAAAGAAGTTGAATATTTGCTGAACAAGGTTGTATGTGCTAGTCAAGTAGAGAAGGCACTTAGGGATGAATTAGCTGAGAATGAATTCAAACTGAAAACTTTCAAGAAATCATCTGGTTTAGTGCAATCCTACTGTGAGAAAATTGAAGCTAAACCCAAAGCAGCTATTGGACTTGACTATGACTCTCTCAAACAGAGGAAAGGCTATGCTGTCATTGAAGAGGACACTGCTGTTCATGAGAAAGTGCCTCACATTTTGAGAAAAACTGAAAATCCAATTTTTAAGGAATCAACATTTGAAATTGATGAGGATGCCTTACTCATCAAGCAAATGTTGAATGATGAGGATAAGGCACAATCTAGTGAACAGCAAGCATCCTCTAAGAGTGAGAGTGTCAAGTCAAAGACCAAGAAACCAGTAGTTGATAGGCCAAGACCTAAGAAGTTTATTAAGTTTGTCTCAGCTGGGAAGAGTGAATCAGAAAAGGAAGTGACTAAGAAGAAACAGAACAGAAATGGCAAGTTAGGGATTAACAAGGATAACAACTATGCTTATATGCCTAATGCCCCTAGGAAAACTTGTCAGAACTGTTTCAGTACCAATCATTTAACTCATGCATGCAAGAAACCTGTTGGTAGTGTGTCTAAACCTTTCTATGATTGTTCTGTGCCTCTAAGTCATAGAGATGCACCCTTTTGTGATAAATTTGACTGTATGCCATGCAATATGAATGTTATGACTAGTTGTTTTAATTTAAGAAGGCAATTCATTGATGGTTGTATCAGTCACAATTCTCACACACACTACACAAGGTCAAAGTCTTCAAGTCCTCCTAAAGCTAGGAAGGTACCTCTGTCACCCAAGTCTGAAACTTCAGGTTCTAAGACTTCCAACAGTGACAAGAAGACTAACACTAAGAAAGTTGACAAGCATGTTGTTTATGATAAAACTGTCTCTAAGTCACATGGACCCAAACTTGTTTGGGTACCAAAGGAAAAGTAATACCTTTGTGTTTGCAGGGCAAAGAAAGTGAAAAGAAGGTCATGTGGATTTTGGACAGTGGATGCTCAAATCATATGACTGGTGATATGGCCCTGCTATCACAGTATGAGGAAAAGGCTGGCCCAATGGTTGCTTTTGGAGATGACAGCATGGGTAACACATTGGGATATGGCAAGCTGAAAGTTGGTAATGTCATCATTGAAGATGTAGCACTAGTCAAGGGGCTCAAGCATAATCTGCTAAGTGTTGGTCAGTTTACTGATAGAGGATTCAAAGTGAATTTTGACAAAGATGAATGTTTGATCACCCACAAGAAGACTGGTGATTTTGCTCTATCTGGAGTAAGGAAGGGAAGCCTGTTTGTAGCCAATATGGACTCTGCAAACAAGGACAAAATTTGCTGCTTTTACTCAAAAGCATCAAATGAAGATTGTTGGCTGTGGCACAAGAAACTATCACACTTGAACTTCAAGGCCATTAATTCTCTAGTCAAAAGAGAGTTAGTGAGAGGCATGCCCACACTTGAATTCTGCCAAGAAGGAGTGTGTGAGGCTTGTCAAAAAGGAAAAATGAAAAGATCAAGCCACAAGTCAAAGACAGTGACATCAGTAACCAAGCCATTACAACTCATCCATATGGATTTGTTTGGGCTTGTCAACATAATGTCACTTGGAAGAAAGAAGTATGCCCTGGTAATGGTTGATGATTTTTCAAGGTATACATGGGTGGAATTTCTGGCATCTAAAGATGAGGCTCCACAAGTAATTATTGAGCATATAAAGAAAGTTGACAAGGAAGCAAAGGCAAACGATGCAAGTGTGATTGCACTGAGGAGTGATAATGGAACAGAGTTCAGAAATGCCACACTTGAAGCATTCTGCAAAGAGAATGGCATTTCTCAGCTCCAAGGACTCCACAACAAAATGGAGTTGTTGAGAGAAAGAATAGAACTCTAATTGAGGCTGCTAGAACAATGTTACTTGATGCAAAAATGCCTACATGTTTTTGGGCTGAGGCTGTGAGCACTGCATGCTATATTCAGAACAGGACCCTCATCAACAAAAACACTGGAAAGACACCTTCCAACTTGATGACTGGAAAGAAGCCTACTCTAAAGTATGTTCATACTTTTGGAAGCAAATGTTTTGTACGAAAGGATAATTCTGAATATGTTGGAAAATTTGATGCAAAAGCATTTGAAGGAATTTTTCTTGGCTATTCTATGGAAAGAATTGCATACAAGGTTTATGTCATCAGTCAAAAGAAAGTTATGGAAAGTACAGATGTAACATTTGATGACAGCAAACTACCTGGACTAGAAGAAGCCAATGATGAAGACAAAGATCCATTGAGGTTTGATAATCTAGATGATTCTGATGAAGAGATTGAAACTAGAGTTGAAACTCAAGTTCAACAAACTCAAGTGATTAATGATACAAGAGAAGAATTTGTGCCAATCGATAGTGGAGAAACAAGCATCCAAGACACACCTGTGAGTAATGGCAACTTCACAGGGGGAGGAAATGAGGAAGACCATGATGTGGATGATGAAGCAACATCAAGGATGAGAAGTCAGGCTGAACACTCGAGGAAATGGGATAGATCACACACTGCAGAGTAAATTATTGGAGATCCTAATGCAGGAGTAAGGACTAGGAGAGAAACTCAAAATGAGTGCCTCTATGGATGTTTTCTATCACAAGTTGAGCCTTAGAAACTTGATGATGCACTGTTGGATCCGGATTGGATTATTGCCATGCAAGAGGAGCTGAATCAATTTGAAAGGAACAAAGTATGGGAACTTGTGCCTGCACCAAAGAATAGAACCATTGTTGGAACAAAATGGGTTCTGAAGAATAAGATGGATGAAGATGGTGTAATAATAAGAAACAAAGCAAGGTTGGTTGCAAAAGGATACTCTCAACAGGAAGGCATTGATTATGATGAGACATTTGCCCCTGTTGCTAGATTGGAAGCCATCAGAATATTCTTGGCATTTGCTGCTCATTCAAACTTTAAAGTTTATCAAATGGATGTCAAGAGTGCATTTCTAAATGGAGAGTTGGAAGAAGAGGTTTATGTGCAACAACCACCTGGCTTTGAGGATCCACATTTCCCAGAATTTGTCTACAGATTGCTTAAGGCATTGTATGGACTTAAGCAAGCTCCAAGAGCATGGTATGATACTTTATCACAATTTCTTCTTGAAAATCAATTCATTAGAGGCACATTGGACAAGACACTGTTTTACAAGAAGCATGGTGATGATATTATCCTAGTCCAAATCTATGTGGATGATATCATTTTTGGTTCTACAAATGAGAAGCTGTGTGAGAAATTCTCTAAACTCATGCAGAGCAGATATGAGATGAGTATGATGGGAGAGTTGACATTCTTTCTAGGGTTGCAAGTCAGTCAAAGGAAGGATGGTATCTTTATCAGTCAAACCAAGTACATCAAGGATTTATTGAAGAAGTTTGACTTGGAAGATTGTTCACCCGCCAAGACACCCATGGCCACTGCCACTAAATTGGATGAAGATGCTAAAGGCAAGAGAGTAGATATCTCAGTCTACAGAGGCATGGTTGGTTCTCTACTCTACCTCACTGCAAGTAGGCCAGACATCATGTTTGCTACATGCTTGTGTGCAAGGTTTCAATCAAATCCAAAGGAATCACATTTGATTGCAATAAAAAGGATCTTTAGATATCTGAAGGGCACTCCTAACTTGGGATTATGGTATCCTAAGGACACAGGGTTCAATCTGGTTGGTTATTCTGATGCTGATTATGCTGGGTGCAGAGTAGATAGGAAAAGCACCTCAGGAAGCTGCCAGTTTCTTGGACAAAGGTTAGTTTCTTGGTATAGCAAAAAGCAACAATCTGTGTCAACTTCTACAGCTGAAGCTGAATACATAGCTGCTGGAAGTTGCTGTGCTCAAGTGCTTTGGATTAGAAATCAACTTAGAGATTATGGACTTGTGTTGGAAAGAATTCCAATCATGTGTGACAACACAAGTGCAATCTCTATAGTTGCCAATCCTGTCAATCATTCTAGAACAAAGCACATTGACATCAGATATCATTTCATAAGAGAACATGCAACTAATGGAACCATTGAGTTGCATTATGTCTCTACAGATAAACAACTAGCTGATATATTCACTAAGCCATTAGATGAAGCCACCTTCACAAGGTTGGTAAGTGAGATTGGAATGCTGAATTCTTCAGATTCTGGCTAAGTGAATACACCATCTAGATTGTTGCAGCAGTAAACACTTACTTTATCTAAATTCTCAATATTTTTGGAGTAAGTGTTGGCTGAAATATGATTTATAAATATTTCAAATCTGTTGCATATGTTGAAAATCATATTTCTATTAACTTAAAATTTCTATGAAATTTTGAGAAAATCACTATCTAATTTGGTAGGATATTCTTCAGTGAATATGTCTGGTAAATTTTAAAAGATAGTGAAAATCAAATTTCTATGAGTGATGGGTATAGTTCGATAAGTCAGACTTCTCGAATGATTCACTATTCGACATCTCTAACAAGTCTCATTAGAGTACTCTTGAGTTCTCGAATAGAGTCTTTCTGAGATATCGAATAGAGGTATTCTTGACTTCTCGAATATAGTAACTGAGTTCTCGAATGATTGAGTTCTCGAACACTATATTTGAGTTCTCGAATCATTTGAAAAGGCTGAATTCTCGCTGAATTTTAGCCAATTTTGGACTTTTGTCTAAAAGTTTAATTCACTCATAAAAACACATTTTATTTAATTTAGAATTATTTCTAAGTTAGATAACTGCCAGCTGTGAGTTTCTATCTGCTTGAGTTATCGATTAAGCCTTTCTTGACTTCTCGAAAAGTTGTTTTCTACTTCTCGAATGCCTGACTTGTCGAAACAAACTTTCATCTAATCGACAATTCAAGTACTTCATACTTATACAATTTCACATCTATTCGATTTATTTCATTCGATTTCTCAAGCATCTACACTCTCTAAACCCCTGAAACCCTAGCTACGAAGAACCAAATTTCTTCTTCAACCTTCAACTTCTTTCCTCCCTTCTACACAAATGGCAACAGTAAAGTTCAACACCAACTTCATCGCTCTCACTAGTGATGTTGAAGCACCCAATGCCAATTTCAAGTGCTTTGTGAAATGGATGGCTGAGTCATACATCAAGGATGCACTCTCTGCCAACCCAACTCTGTATCTAGATATCCTGGAACAGTTTTGGGGTACTGCTATTGTGGAAGTTGTAGCCCTGGAAAACGCAATCACTTCATATATCATCTACTGCAAGATTCAAGATAAGGAAATCACTATCACTACTGCAGACATGAACCAAGCATTGGGCCTACAACAAGAGTCATTTGACAGACTGGCCACTAATGCAGAGTTAGAGGAATTCTTTGAGTTCATCAATTACTCAGATGGGATCAATCTTGGAAAGCTAAACAGAAAGAATCTGAGAAAGGAGTGGAGCTATGTGTTTGCAACTCTTCTCCAAGTCTTCACTGCCAGGAAATCAAGCTTTGATAAAATCAGTGCACCTGTGCAGCAAATTGGATATGCATTGGCCTATGGAAAGAAGATAGATGTTGGCCAAATCATCCTCCAAGAACTATATGGGAGACTTGGTAAGAACACAACCAAGAGAGGTACTGATATTTTCTTCCCTCGCTTTATTCAATCTGTACTTAATTTTAAGAATGCTTCATTGATTGAATTGCCTGGGATTGATAAAAATAAAATAGGCTATCCTAAGTCCATGACCAAACTCATTTTTGGTAATTTGGAGACTAGGAATGATGTGGATGTAAGACTGAACATAACTCCCCATATGGAGAGTTTGTTTAGAACTTATCCCCACAACATGCCAACATTTGATGCAAAATCTAAGTTAGCACAGCCCAAGCAAGTAGAACAAAATGCTAACCCAGGGCCTGCTAACCAACCCTCTCAACCAAACACTCTACCACATACTGAGCCAACTGCATCATCCTCTCAAAAGGGTGATGTTAGTAAAAAGAAGAGAAAGGAAGTAATGTCTGCACCATTAAATATCTTATCTGAAGCAGCATTAGCTGTTGAATTAGGTCTAGAAAGTGAGGAACCTGAGTCACCCTTACATAGGACAAAGAAGAAGAAATCTAAGACCACCTCTTCAGTCACACAAATGGCTGAAGTTGTAAAATCAGGGGCACACAGCTCACTAGGTGTATCCTCTCAACAGGGTGCACCTATAGAATCAAGCATTCTCCTCAAAGCACCTTCTTGTACAGAGTCAACACATGGGAGTGATAAGGCTGGCACTACACTGAGTGGAGAGCACATCACAATTGAAACTCCCTCTATTTCTCAGGGGGAGTTGCCAAAATCTACTCTTAAACACACTTCTCTTCCAGAATCTAGCACTGAAATTTCTTTGGAACCTGCAACTCAGGCAACTAAGATGCAAGGCATTGATCATCAAGAATTCTTTTCTCTTGATGAGCCAATAATTTCAAGTGACTTAGTGCATGACACTTTGCTCACCACTCAGAACCCACATTTAGATGGTGAGGGAATGCATGCTGAGGCATCTCCTGATGACACCATCACAAACACAGAGGTTCTACTAGTTCTTACTAGAGACTCTGTGCCTATGTCAACTGCTGGTGTAATTCATCCCACTTCTGTGGTGACACCAGTAGTAGAGTCAATCCATCCGGTTACAGAAGTTGCATCTGTAACTGAGGAGTCTAGCTTGCCTAGCTCTAGCTCTGACTTCATGTCACAATGGCTGAAGCCTGTACAACATGACAGTGCTTCAGGATCAGGGTCTGTTCCACAACAATTGACGGTTGAAGCACTTCAAAGCTTAATTGTGGATCAGATTCCTGAGTTCACAAAGATTGCTCAGAACCTTCTCACTGCAGACATGCCTAATCCAGACTATGAGGCCATTCTGTTATGCCATAGGGATGATGTGGAGTTGCAGAAGACAAAGATCATTGATGATGCTGAGAGAGATGGCAACATAGATGCCTGGCTGCAAGGAAAATATGATATTACTATCCTCTTGATGAAGCACTTCATTATCTCAGGGAGGAATACCTCACTTCACTGGGTTCCAATGCCAAATCTCTGACCCCTGGTGAAGTGTATGAGGCTATGAATGATACACACAAGGGATTCCTCAAGGCTGCACATTATCTTGGAAAAGGTGTTAAAACTGAGGTCAATAGAGTGTGTGATAAGACCACCACCACAGTAGAAGCAATCAAGAGGACCTTTGATGCCAAATTCCCTCAGCTAGACAGTGTGTTCAAGGACCTCAAACACTGCAACACCACCTGCACCAAAATGGACAATGGGCTAGCTCTGCTAAAGGATACTGTCACAGGTCTGGGGCATCAATTTCAAATTCTATCTGATCAGACCACAGATGCCAATGCCATGCTGAGGACCATGTTCAAAAATCTATATGGAGACAGACTGATCACTGAGGTCCCAGTACATGACATGACTAGATTTGAAGTGCAGAGACTCAAAGAACAATCCCTGTCTGGCTTCAAATCTACTGAGTTATTCAGCAAAGTGGATGCACTTGAGAAGGAGGTGGCTACTCTCACCAAGTCCAATGCTCATCTTACAGACAAGGTTGCACTTCTAAATGACCAGTTGGACACTCAAGCATCCACCACAGCTGATGTCCTTCTGCATCAACAATCCATGTTAGCTGCTATGATGAAGTATATGGGTCTCCCTCTACCTGATGAATCTTCAATCCCAAAGGACATTTCTACAGCCTCTGTGCCTGACAACAAGCCTAAGGGGGAGAAGAAGGCAAGGAACTCAAATACAAAGGGGGAGAAAGGCATAAAAATCAATGAGGGTGGTCAACAAAGAGTTTCAAAATCTCTACCTAATGTGCCAGGCAAAGGAAAATCCAAAGTGGATGAGCCTCCATCTATCTTGCCAGTTGTCACTCTACCAACTGTGCACATCACTACTCCTGGAGGACAAAAGCAATCCATAACTACCACAGTGGTTGCAGGGAGTATGCCATCTGACAAACCTCCAACCTCTATATCTGAGAGTGCCAAGTCTGTAGAAGTTAAAGTTGTTACTGAGGCCAAGCTGCAAGAAGTTGCCAACTCAGATGTTTATCATGATAAAGCCTTCTTGGAGTTTCTGAAAGCCATAAGGGAACAGGTTGGTGACACTCAGTTCTATCTGAGGGAGGTGAAGAAGCAGATTGACTACATCACTGTCATCTCCAAGAAAGTCAATAATCTATGGGTCAAGGAGATAGTGATGATATCCAAATTAAAGATATGGCATCTAACATACCAGACTCTACAAGACCTAAAACACTCAGAGATAGATGCCATACTTGAGCTCATTGAGAAGAGGAATGAGAACAGCAAGAGTCTGTTTGATGATTTGAGGAATGGCCAACCTTCAAGGTTACCAGAAGTGATCAAGAAGCCATGGACAATCATTTATCAGTCTGGCACCAGAATTGAAGACATTAAGCAATTGGTCATTCCCCATGATCTCACCCCTAGAAATCACAGACTGATCATTGCTATCATTGATCAATTACAGAAGAAGGTTGGAGCCAGAAATGCTGAAGAAACTGAGGCACTGCACATCCTCAGAACTTATATAGCAACTGGTGAAATTCCAGAGATGGCCCAACCTAGGAGAAATAAGGATGGTGATTCTGAAGACAAAGGTGATGGGAGGAGAAGACATCACAGGAGAGATAAGGGTGATGAAGACAAGAAGAAGAAGGGTGACAAAGACAAGAAGAATGATGATGACCAAGGAAGAGTCTATGAGAGGAAGATTGGAAAATAGCAAGCCTTAGGCATTGCTAGCAGTAACCTCACCACAACACAAGACTCTAAGTCTAGGGTGAATACTGTTAGTGGTGACCTAGCAAAATCTACATCTATGGCTTCTGCAGCTGTTTTGCCACCTCAAGAAGAGAAGAAGATTCAAGTCAAGAAACCATGTGTATGTTTCAGAAAGCAAATTGCTAATGGAATACTACTATGGTCTACCAACAAAGGTCAAAGATCTCTGCCAAGCAACCATGTCAAGAGGATGAAATTTAAACATGTTGCAAGAAGAGTGAAGCTATCCAGATCAAGAGCCCTAACAATCATTCTAGGATTGAAACTCCAGCCACTTGATGAAGACTTTGATGAAGAGCAATTGCAATTTCTAAGAGCTCAAAAGATATGCTTTGCTGCAATTGTGGATGACCACCTTGAGATCAAGTACACTGATGGGAGAGAAATGAAATTCAAACAAGGGGGTTGTCAGAATTGGGGTAAATTGTATGAGATAGAAAGAATCATTGCATTGCTGGACTCTGAAGACAAGGTGGAGAAAGTATGGAAGCTGGAATTGATTGACTTTATGAAAATGAAGAGAGATTATGCTGAAAAGATAAGAAAGGGCTGCTATGAGAAGTGGTTAGAAAGGGAGAAAGAAATTGACAGACTGGAGATTGAAGCAGAAAAGCTAAGGGCAAAGGGATTGTGTAGAGTTCAGCTTGATCCCTATGTGGTGAAGTATAGGAGAAGAAATGGAGACAATGTCAATATAAGAATGAACCTACTCAGTCACTATCCTGCCTACATTCTGAAGCCAGTGCTTGAAGATTTCAAAAACTCTATCATGATTGAAGAATTGGATGCTATGGCAGAAATCATAAGAGCAATAGATGAGAATGCAAGAAAGGAAAAAGAAATGAAACAGAAAGCATATGATGATCTACAAGCCAAAGCAATGGAGATGCAATCAAATGAAAATGGCTAGTACCTCATCATATTGTAAGAGCATTTATCTTGTAATTCCATTTATGTGTTCAATATACATACCTGTACTTTTAAAGTCTTATCTTTATGTATGTTAGGCTTGTTATCAGACATGAAATTGTGACTAAGGGTCTCACTCACAATTTGGGGGAGATTGTTAGTTACAGAGGCATGCCTGTACACATCTAATAACAAGCCTAATTGTTTGTAATGCTTTGCATTACTTACATGATCTCTTAACTGAGGGAACCTCTAGTTGTAGAGTTTCTGTTTGTATTGTACTTATAGTAGGCATCAAATCCTAGTTGTGTAATTGTAATTATAAAGTCTAGAATAATGCTTGAAAGAAGTTCCAAGGTTCATGCCTCAAGCAAGGAGTTAAAGACTGTCAAATAATCACAGTTGGGGATTTGAAGAAATGAAGAATTTGCCTAAGTACCAATTCGAGAAGTATATTTGTCTATTCGAGAAGTCCAGCATTCGAGAAGTCAGGGATTCGATATCTCAAGACACTATTCGATATCTCTGAATACACTGTTCGATATCTCATTCGATATCTCAGGGATTCGATATGTCTACTACTCTATTCGAGAACTCAAGAAGTCAACAAGTCAAGATGGTATTCGAGTTCTCAAAGAGTCAACAAGTCAAAGTTCCATTCGATATCTCAAGGACTCAGAAAGCTATTCGATATCTCGAGGATTCGATAAGTCAAATGTTCTATTCGACAACTCAAGGAATCCTGATGGAAAAGAGCTATTCGAGAAGTGATTCGATATGTCAATTATCGATCAAGTCAATTCTAGTTCTCGAATCACTTACTTAGTCACTTCTCGAATACATTCTTGGAGACAAAATACTGAAGAAATTGTACAAGTCAGAAACCTGCAACAAGCCAATGCACTTTATGGACCACAATCTGTAACGTGCTTTGGAAAGCCTACAAGGAAGCTTGGAGAGATATAGAAGAGACAAGGAGCTAAAGAAGTGGATCTAAACAGGCTTTGCAAAGTCAAATCTGTAACCGTTTGGACACTTACTCAAAAAGGATAAACAGACTAGAAAGTAATTTGTTTAGCTACCTTATTTGCAGTAAGTAAGCTGTATCCATGTTCTATAAGGACACAGCCTCACTTCATAACTTAGTAACTTTTGTGAGTCAAGTTTTTCATACACTGTAAGCTATATCTCTCTGAGAAAAACGAAGCTGAGAATACTACCATTTGTATTCACAGATTGTAGCAACCTTTATCTAATAATACATTAGATTAAAGTGATATTGTGTCTTGTGTTGTTTCTTTATCCGCACCTTCACTTCTACACACACAGGCACTTATCTGCTACATTGACTCAATTCAAGAAAAGTTCAAGAATCCATTCACCCCCCCCTCTGTATTCTTTTAACGTATTCAATACTCAACAACAGTGGATGTAAAGGTCTATAATTTTTCAATTTCCTTAAGTTGGTAGTTTTAATGGCCACATTTTTTTTTCTTCTACTTTCACTACGCCATAGATGGCTTTCTACAACACTTAGGGGGGGGGGGTGTTACCTTCTCGGGTGTTACCATATCTATGAAATTTTGGACCTACTACAACACTCTAGTTTTGGTGTTACCATATCATTAAAGGTATGTTACCTTAGTTGTGGAAGGTGTTAAACTTAGTAACACCATGGGCTGTGTTACCTTAGAGTATAATTAACATATTTTTGAATTTTATTTATAATTAACGATTTAATAATTATTAAAATTTAAAATTCAATAATTTAATCAAGTCATTGAATTAATTATTATAAAAATAATATTGTTGTGGAATAAAAACTAGGTTATGATTATGACGGCTAGGGTTTGTGAGCTTCGAGCTCTAATGGCTGCTTCTGCGTTCGAGACTAAACGGTCCTCACAGAATGCCTACGTATCTCTGTATTAGAGAATCAAGCCAAGAAAACGTAGTTCTGAGATGAGGGGTCAGACCCTTTATATAGGCTGAGAAGCCCTAAAATCGTAGTAGGGTTAGGTGACTTGGTGGGCAAGTCACCGACTAGAAGAAGGTTCTAGTCTCCTTCCATGTATGAATCAGTTTCCATGTTGAAGTATGTATCTTGGAGGCTAAGTCAGGCAAGAGTAATATCCTTGTTTGACTCTTATTTGCTGAGCTGTCTTTTACCCCTAATATTAATTACGAAATTAATATTATAGATAGGGATTGGGCCCATCCGGTGGGCCCCACGTTTGGACCATTCTGGGTCTAATTAATGCCATATTAAATGTGTCTTTAGGGCTTATTTTTAGCCCATATCATTTGCCCCCTAACTTCTAGGAAAACTGATCAGGTTTTCCTTGAAGTTATAACGACCTTATTCGAGACTTGGGTCAGGGTTTATTACTCTTATGTGAGTATTTTCAACAATATCATCTTAAAGTAAAGCGTGGAGCGACCGACGCATTTACGACGATGTTGAACGACACTAGACGGTGTTAAATGGCACAAGACAGCGCTAATAAGCCTTAAACAACGTTTAAACAGCGTCAAACAATGTTAAATGGCATAGAACGGCACTAACGGCACTAATCGGCGCTAAACACTACTAACCGGCACTAATCTGTGCTAACAGGCACTAAACAGTGCTTAAACAGCACTAAATGGTGCTAATCGGCACTAATCTGTGCTAATCTCGACCTCTTTTCATCATTAACAATCATCCGAGATTCGCTGAAAAAGTCGAGATTTAGGTTTAAAAAGTTCACTGAAAAAGTAGGGATCCAGGACCAAGAACTGAACCTAGACCGGCCGGATCCAGGTTCAGAAGTTGGTCGGCTGAACCCCCTTCAAATAAGCTGGTCGGCCGGGACCTGGTCCTCCGGGACCTGGTCGGCTGGACCTCCTCCGGGGGAGCTGGTCGGCCGGGACCTGGTCCTCCGGGACCTGGTCGGCTGGAATCTCTCTTCCGGGGGAGCTTAGTCAGAAGCTGGCCTTAAAACCTGAACTTAGACTCCTTCATGATTTTAAAAGAGAGTATGGATCTAGGATCAGGAATCATCCGTGGTCCTAAGGATCAAGAATCCGTGACTTCATGGCTAACTTTGGCTTTCATGATTAATCTTGGCTTTCATGGCTAATCTTAGCCTTCATGGCTAATCTTGGCCTCTCTTTAGCATTGGCAATCATCCGAGATTTGCTGAAAAAGTCGAGAACCATGTCCGAAATCACTTGCTGAAAAAGTTGGGATCCAGGACCAAGTACTGAACCTAGACCGGCCGGATCCAGGTTCAGGAGCTGGTCGGCTGAACCCCCTTAAAAGGAGCTGGTCGGCCGGGACCTGGTCCTCCGGGACCTGGTCGGCTGAACCTCCTCCGTGGGAGCTGGTCGGCCGGGACCTAGTCCCCCGGGACCTGGTCGGCTGAACCTCCTCCGTGGGAGTTGGTCGGCCGGGACCTGGTCCTCCGGGACCTGGCCGGCTGAGGCCCCTAGTGCGTCGCGGTCGATTGCTTCTTGGCTAGCTGGTCGACCCGGACGTGAAAATCATTCGCGATCTTGAGGATCAAGAACCTTGATCTGAATCTCAAGTCATTATTTTGGTTATTCATGACTTTGTTATCTTAAGGATCAAGGAACTTGACCTTGATCTTAGGCCGTTAGTTTGGTCATTCGTGACTTCCGACGATATTACTCATTTATTGCTCAAACATCAGCTATTTCTTCTTTGGCATATTTGAATTATAACGATCCTTTCTATATAAAACGAGCAATTTCTGTCCTTTTTTCATATTTAAACGATAGATGACCTGTAAACGCGAACCAGGCTGAACTTCAACCTATCATAGCAGGTCATACTTCTTTTATAAAAGAAGTGTGGTAGCTTTCATTTCATTCACTTCTTCACTTCTGAGTTTTCAAATTCTTAAGCTCTCTAGTTTTCAAGTAGCAAGATCAAGTTCCAGCTTTGTGATCAAGATGTCAGAAGGTGATCGCCCAATTGCTCCCCCGGTCTCCATGATGGAAGCTATGGCAAAGAGGAGTAGAATGAGGACAGCTAAAGGTAAAGAAGATATCAAACCTTCTTCATACATTGAGCATAAATTTGAATCCTTGCTAGATCTGCTTAATATTATGAGGGACACATTCCCGAACTGTGCTAGCCTAGATTCTTTTAGAAGTCCCAGTAAATTGAAAGAAAAAGATGTCCAGGAAATAAAGGACTCATATCATTTTCCGAGTGCTATCAAAGTTCGTCTTCCAAAACCATCAGACAGAACTTGTAATTGGCATCCCGAGAGGCTTTGTGTCTACTGGGGTGCCCTTGATGCTGGGTTCAGATTCCCAGTTGATAATTTCATCATTAGATTGCTGGCGGAGTACCAGATCCATCCTTGTCAGTTGTATCCCAACTCTTGGAGATATATCTCTATATTTTTAATAAGATGTCGTCAATTGGGGATTCAACCGACTACTACATTATTTCGAAGTATCTTCGTGGCCAGTAACTCTTCTGATCAAAAGAAAGGATGGGTCAGCCTCAAGCACAGGGCCAAAATTCCACACATGGTGAACCCCTATTCTTTACCAGATTCCCAACATTTCTGGGAGAGAGAGTTTGTAGTTCTTGAATGGAAAGGCGGTGATTGGGGTAACTTCTTCGTAAAGAGATTCGGAATTGTAGAAGATAGCAAACACTTCGTTTGCGACCTTGATGATTCAGAGCTACAAGATCGAGATTGGCTTCTTGCCGATGATGGTCGTACCCATTATAAAAATTTTCTGAACGAAAAGAACCTTATTGAAGCTGGCCTTAGCTTTCTTTCCATCGAGGGTAATTTTCTTACTTGAGCTTCTTATGAACTCTGTTTGTTCTTATACCGATGTTTTCTCTTTGTATTTCAGCTGCGGAGGAGATTGACAGCCGTGCTCAGAACCAGCCGATTGTGACCAAAAGAATGAAGAAAAAGGCTGAGGAACTACTGAATCCCGCTAAGCCTCGTATTCCCAACTTCTTGGAAGGTTGCTCCCAAGGCGGGAAGAGATCCCGTAATGCTGATGGAAGTATCAGAACCCCCTTCATGCCATCATGGGGTATATTCGAACAGGACTCAGTTGCTGGGAGTCCTGACCTAGCCCTAGACTGGTCCAAGCTTTCGATTACTCCTCCTGATAGACTGTCCTTACTCGCTGGGGACAAAATGAATGAGAATCAACTTCTGGGCTCCCAAGCCTTGTATCAGGTAAGATACTTTTCATACCAATTCTAGTATATGATTTAGCCTTTGCATATTCCTTACACTTTGTCAACTTTGATTGCAGGCTAATGCCTACTTCCAATCTGTTTGTACCCAAGGCCTGGCTTTCAGGGATGAGAATATATCCTTGAAGACTGACTCAGCAAGGTTCAAGGAAGAAATTGACGACCTGCATTCTCAAGTTGCCCATGCTGAAGCGGATGCCTTATCCTCCCGAAAGCAACTTGCCTCCTTGGCTCAAAAGAAAATGAATGATGCTAACAAGTTGATTAAAGCCTATCATAATTCTGAGGAATTTCTGAGTTTCATAGATGAACATGATGATGAGGTGCGCCCTTACAACATGTCTGTTGGCTGGGACAAGGCAATCAATGCTGTGAGTAAAAAACATCCCTCAATAATCATCCCTTCTGACTTTCCTTGCCCTTTCTGGAATATGGATGGCGAGAACCGTGCAACTCTTGCTTCTGGATCGGGGACCAAGATTGTTCCTCAAGCGTCAGGTTCGGGTTCTAGAGGTAGCCATAGATCCTCGGGACCCAAGAGACGTCCTCCAGCTGCTAGTCAAGACTAAAGCTCTTCGGGATCCCGTGGAAAGAAGTCCCCGCCTGCCAGGAAAGTTGGAGTTGTTCGACAACCGATCCCAGGCAAGAGGGTGATCCGTAATGAAGACAGTTCGACCTCATCCTCCGGGGAGGAGGAAACCGAAGATGTGGAGACTACTGCTCAGCCTATGGCGGTTGTTGATCAAGCCGAGGAAGAAACTTCAGGTGAAGATTCCGGCGAAGAAGAGGATTCAGGTGAGGAGGAGTCGGGCGAGGAGAGCAGCGAGGAAGAATCCCCAGCTAAGTAGGATGGGTTCCCCTATGGCCTTGCACGGCCCTTATCTAGCCGTTTGTGGCTTTATTTTATCAGCTTTCAATCAATGTCCTTTGGGACTTATTCGTGTGTTGTAGCTTAATTCAAACCATGGCCCTTCGGGGCATTTTATTTATGCATCTGTTTCCTTTATTCATATGCTTATTTACTTTCAGTACTTGATCTTTCCAGACTTGCACTCAACAGGTGCTTGGTACATAAACAAAACATAGAATCATAGAACGGAAAACAGATTTGCATTGATAACTTGAAAGAGGGTTCAACCCTTACATAGATACTATGGTCCTACTCGGGGTACTAGTCCCTGGAATGGTTTCATCGAACCTTATTTCTATTTCTATCAATAAATAGCTAAAAGCCAAATCCTTACTAGGAAGGCTTATACATAATAAATCTTCAAGTTCAGAGCATGCCAAGTTCGGGGCACTTCATTCCCATCTAATGTCTCCAACTTGTATGATCCTCGTCCTAGCGTCTTTCTGACTCGGTACGGTCCTTCCCAGTTGGGGGCTAATTTCCCCTTCTAGCCAACTCCAGAAGCCTCGATCTTTCTCAGGACTAAGTCACCTTGCTGAAAGAATCTCTCCTTAACCCTATGGTTGTAATAAAAGGACGCCTTCTTTTGATGCTCCGCATTTCTGGCGTTTGCCTCATCTCTAACTTCATCAATTAGATCTAGGGCGAGCCTCATGCCTTCTTCATTAGTCTCAGGTTCGAATGCCTCCACTCGAGGTGATGTATGCATGATCTCTAGTGGCACAACTGCCTCAGCTCCATAAGCTAGCAAAAACGGGGTCGCTCCGGTGGTCACCTTACAAGTGGTTCGATAAGCCCAGAGTATAGGTAGCAGCTCATCCACCCAAGTGTTTCTTGAGCGCTCGACCCTTTTCTTTAGTCCATCCAGGATGATCCGATTGGCCACCTCGGCTTGTCCATTCGCTTGCGGGTGTGCTACTGAAGTAAAACGAAGCTCAATAGCGTTCTCCTCACAATACTTTTTGAACTCCTCGTTGTTGAACTGCGTTCCATTATCTGTCACAAGAATTCACGGAATGCCATATCTACAAATTATGTTCTCCCAAAAGAACTGGGCAACTTGCTTGGTGGTTATCTTGGCTAGAGGCTTAGCCTCAATCCACTTGGTGAAGTAGTCAATGGCGACTATCAGAAACTTCCTCTGTGCCGAAGCCATAGGGAAAGGACCTAGTATGTCCATCCCCCACATTGCAAACGGGATGGGAGAATTGATTGAAGTTAACATCTCAGGCGGCTGCCTTACAATAGGGGCGTGTTTTTGACATCTGTCACACTTCTTGACATAATCCTAGGCATCTGCCAACATCTCTGGCCAATAGAATCCCAGGCGGGTAATCTTGTGAGCTAGGGCTCTGCCCCCCAAGTGCTGCCCACAGATCCCTTCATGAACTTCTTCCAATGCTTCTCTTGCCTCTTGGGGCCTTAAGCACTTCAAGTACGGGATGACAAACGATCTCTTGTATAAGATTCCTTCAATCAAGGCATATCTCAATGCTCTCACTGACAATTTTCGTGCCTCCAAGGCATTGTCAGGGAGCCATCCGGTTTCTAGATGAGCTTTAATAGGATCTATCCAACAGCTTCCAACATCGATAGGTGCTACCAACTTAGAGTTGACGGTCGGGGCCTTCAAGACCTGGAAGTAAACACTTCCTGCATAATTCTCTATCTCAGAAGAAGCGAACTTAGAGAGGGCATCGGCCTTAATGTTCTCTTCCCTAGGAATGTGCTCCACATAGCACTCCTCAAACTGAGTCATAACAGCTTTCACGACTCTGAGGTATTTTGCCATAGTTTCATCCTTGGCCTCAAACTCACCATTCACTTGCGAGACTACCAGTCTTGAATCTCCACACACTTTGAGGTTCTTGACCCTCATGACTCTGGCCAATCCCAATCCGGCTATTAATGCTTCATACTCAGCTTCATTGTTGGTTGTTGGAAAGTCCAACTTCAAAGCGTATTCAACTGTGAACCCATCGGGGCTTTGCAAAACCAAACCTGCACCACTAGATTTTGTTTTTGATGCTCCATCAAAATAGAGCACCCAATACTCTTTCTGGTCAGCTATAAGTTCTTCATCTTTATCTTCGTTCTCAGGGGTGGTTATCATCTCCTGCCCCCCGACTTCTTGGTTGTCAATAGTGCATTCAACCACGAAGTCAGCCAATGCCTGAGCCTTGATGGCTGTCCGAGGCTTATATTTAATATCAAAATCTCCAAGCTCTATGGCCCATTTGATCAACCTTCCACTTGCTTTCGGACTATGCAAGATGCTTCTCAACTGTTGGTCTGTCAAGACTTCGATTTTATGAGCCTGGAAGTACGGTCTTAATTTCCTTGAGGCAGTAATCAATGCCAATGCAAACTTCTCCATGGGAGAGTAATTTAACTCCGCCCCATGTAGCACCTTACTCACATAGTAGATGGGTTTCTGAACCTTCTTTTCTTCTTTGACAAGAATAGCACTCAATGCTTGTTCGGATACCGCCAGGTATAGGTAGAGAATCTCTCCAGGACTAGGTTTGGCCAACAACGGGGCTTCAGCCATGTATTTCTTCAACTGTTCAAAGGCCTCTTGGCTCTATGTGGTCCACTCAAAATTTTTCACCTTCTTTAATGTCTGAAAGAAAGGCAAGCATTTGTCACCAGACTTGGAGATGAATCTCCCTAGGGCCGCAACTCGGCCAGTTAATTTCTGTACATCTCGTATTGAGCGGGGTGACTCCATATCCAGAATAGCCTTAATCTTGTCCGGGTTGGCCTCTATGCCTCTCTTAGAAACCATCAGCCCCAAAAATTTTCCCGATCCAACACCAAAAGCACACTTGGCTGGATTTAGCATCATCTTATGGTGCCTTAGCACTTCAAATGCCTCTCTGAGGTGCCTTATGTGATCTGCCTTGAGTAGGCTCTTGACTAACATGTCATCAACATAGACCTCCATGGTCTTTCCAATTAAATGGGCGAATATCTTATTCACCAGTCGTTGGTAGGTAGCTCCTGCATTCTTTAGACCAAAAGCCATAACAAGATAGCAGAAAACACCAAAGTCAGTTATGAAAGATACCTTAGGGATGTCATCCTTGTGCATCTTAATCTGGTTATAGCCGCTGAACCCATCCATGAAGCTCAACATTTCATGTCCAGCGGTGGCATCTATCAACATATCAATTCTAGGCAGAGGAAAACAATCTTTTGGGCATGCATCGTTCAGATCAGTGAAGTCTATACACATCCTCCACTTTCCATTCGCCTTTTTGACCATCACAGGGTTAGCTAACCATTCAGGGAATTGAATTTCTTCAATAAATCCGGCTTCCAATAGTTTGTCAACTTCTTGCTTAATGGCCTCTTGCCTTTCAGGAGCGAAATTCCTCTTTTTCTGCTTTATTTTCTTCCGTTCAGGATCGACGTTCAACCTATGAGTTATAAGTTGAGGGTCAATTCCTGGCATATCCGCTGTTGTCCAAGCAAACACATCGCTATTCTCTTGCAAGAATGCTGTCAATTCGCCCTTCAGGGGTTCCTTCAGAGATGCTCCTATGTATGTAACCTTTTCCGGGTCGCCCAACTCTAGAGGGACGGGTACTAAATCCTCTGCTGGCTTCCCTCGCTGTTCATCATCACTACGGACATCCATGTCTTCAATCGGGAGTACCTGCCCCCCAACTCCGTTAGCTCTTAGGGCGGATACATAACAACTTCTTGCCATCTTCTGGTCACCTTTTTGTTCTCCGACCCCATTTCGGGTTGGAAACTTAATTTTCATGTGATATGTTGAGGCAACAGCCTTGAACGCATGAAGTCCAGTCCTTCCCAGGATTGCGTTATAAGTCGAGGCTGCCTTAATTACCAGAAAATTCAACATTTGAGTAGCTTCCTTAGGTTCCTGCCCGATTGTCATGGGTAACTGGATAGTACCCTCGACCTTGGACTCAACTCCATTGAATCCATAAATGGGCATGTTAGTTGGAGTCAGCTGAGAATCGGTATATCCCATTTTTACAAAAGCATCATGAAACAGAATGTCAATAGAAGCTCCATTGTCTATCAAGACTCGCTTTACTTCTGAGTTCCCAATCACAGGGGTTATAACTAATGGGTCATCATGGGGGAATTTCACCCCTTCAAGATCAGAGTCATCAAAACCAATTACGATTTCAGTTCTAGCACGCTTCGGGGCCTCTCCCACAATATGCATCACCTCCCTTGCGTATGCCTTTCGAGAATTTCGAGTTGTACCGGCCGCTGTCGGGCCTCCCCAGATCAGTTGATAACTGGCCCTCGGGGTTGCGTGTTACGGTCACGATCATTATCCCTTCTATCATTGTTTCTCCTTTCGTAGTCCCTTCTTTGGGTTCCACGATCTTCACCCTTGGTAAAGTTACTCAGTTTTCCTTTGCGGATCAGAAATTCGATCTCATCCTTTAACTGCCTACAATCATCTGTATCATGCCCCACATCTCGGTGGAACCGACAATATTGATCCTTGTTCCTCTTTGCGGGGTCTCCCCTGAGTGGCTTCGGCCATCGGAAGTCCTTATCCTTCTCGATTTCCAACAAGATTTGACTTCTAGGGGCATTTAACCTTGCATAGTCAGAGAACCTTGGTCCCAAGCTCTTTTTTGGTGGCGAATCAGAGTCTTTGCTAGTTCGGGGATACTTGTCCCTAGCATCGTACTCCGGCTCTTGCTTGCACTTTTTTGTATCATTGTTCCCCCGACCATTGCCTAATGTGACTTCCTTCTTCGTGCTATCTTCGGCCTTGATGTACTTATCAGCTCTTCGCTGGAGATCAGCCATATTCTCCGGAGGATGCTTTGCCAATGATCTCTTAAAGTATAGGTCGGTGGTACCATGCTCCAAGGCTACCATTGCAACCTTATTGTCCAGATCAGTGATGTTCAGAGTCTCCTTGGTGAACCTCTTAAGATAGTCTCTCAGACTTTCGTTCTTCCCTTGTACCACATACATAAGAGATGCAGAGCTTTTCTCATGCGTTCTTCCGCTGATAAACTGACTAATGAAATCAGCACTCAACTCCTTAAAGGAACCAATCGAGTTTGCAGGAAGCCGACTATACCATCTTTGAGCCATGCCTGATAAAGTTTGAGGGAATGCCCTACACTTCAAAGCGTCGCTTGCAGGCTGCAACAGCAGTGCGTTTGAGAATGTTCTAACGTGGTTTGCAGGATCACCCATTCCATCATAAGCTTTAATTGTTGGCATCTTAAACTTCTTTGAGATACGAGCATTCATCACATCCTCAGTAAATGGAGGTGTGGGATCATCAGGGTCTCCAAGTGGCATTAGATCCTTGGGGTTGCTCTTGGGGGTTTCCACCCTCGTTGTTCTTCCAGTTGGGGCGGTGGCCCTCCTTTGCCTTCTCGAAGGCCTCTCCAGATCTATAAAGGGAATCGGTCCTGATGTTGGAGGTGGTAAAGTCTGATTTGTTCTGGCTTGTTCCCTGGCCATATCTTCCTTTAATCTCAAGATCTCGGCTTCATAAGCCTTAATCCTCTCAGTAGTTGTTGAAGGGAGTCCATCATGAGTAATTTGAGTTCTTCCCATAGGTTCTTTACTTGCACGTCGCCTCCTTGGAGCTTCATCACGCTCGTAATCATCGCCAGAAGATGATTCATCCGTATAAGGACCAGAAAAATCGCGATAATCTCGATCTCGAATATACAGGGCATGACCACTTGATCCAGCTCCGTAGTTAGGCATCCCGTACATTGGATTGGTGCTTATGGGGAGATCCGTAGTGTGGATCTGAACCCCTCGTGGAGGGTTGTTGGGGTCTACAATCAAGGAAGAAATCCCCACCTGGAGGGGGTTAGTCCCTGGAATTGTGTGGACGATCGGAGGTAGCGTACTCTCAACATGGGTAGTCGTCCCTAAGGGTTGAGAAACTTGATACAGAATGATAGTCCCGGATGTCGGAGGTACTTGTTCAGTGAGGGGCGGAGCAGAGCTAAGAGGTAGAGCCTCTGTTGCGATTGGCTCTGTAATTGCTGGTGTTCTTCGTGTGTTAACCATGGTTGATGTTGTCTTCCCACAGACGGCGCCAAATGTTGTGGAATAAAAACTAGGTTATGATTATGATGGCTAGGGTTTGTGAGCTTCGAGCTTTAATGGCTGCTTCTGCGTTCGAGACTAAACGGTCCTCACAGAATGCCTACGTATCTCTGTATTAGAGAATCAAGCCAAGAAAACGTAGTTCTGAGATGAGGGGTCAGACCCTTTATATAGGCTGAGAAGCCCTAAAATCGTAGTAGGGTTAGGTGACTTGGTGGGCAAGTCACCGACTAGAAGAAGGTTCTAGTCTCATTCCATGTATGAATCAGTTTCCATGTTGAAGTATGTATCTTGGAGGCTAAGTCAGGCAAGAGTAATATCCTTGTTTGACTCTTATTTGCTGAGCTGTCTTTTACCCCTAATATTAATTACGAAATTAATATTATAGATAGGGATTGGGCCCATCCGGTGGGCCCCACGTTTGGACCATTCTGGGTCTAATTAATGCCATATTAAATGTGTCTTTAGGGCTTACTTTTAGCCCATATCAAATATTCTATCAAATAATTGAATCATTCATATTTTTACAATCTTAATATAATTTTTAATTATTCTATTTAAAATATCTTTAAATAAAATAATATTAAAAAATTATTAAAATTTGATTAAAACCATTAATAAAATTATTGGAGAAAATAACAGGGTATAATAAGTTTAAATTATTATTCAATAATTAAAATGATAATGATAATATTTATTGTCATACATTTTTTATAAAAAAATTAATAAATTTCATAATATTAGAAAGACAAATGAAAAATTGAAAAAAAAAGGGATTGGCTGGGCGGCAAAAGAAAATGGGAATTGGCTGAGGCGGCAAATCAAAATTGGACAAAATTGCTTAAGTGGGAGAAAGCGGGCAAAACAAAATTGGGGAAAAAAAATTAGGTCACCCACTCTACTTGAACCTCACTCACCTCTCTCTCTCTCTCTCACCTCACTCATCTCTCTGTCTCTCTTTCTCGCTCAAAATTGGGGAAAAGATCGCTCACGCTCACTCAATCTCACACCCAGTCTCTCTCGCTCAACGGAATTAGGGTTCAATTGGGCTTCGATTTGGAGTTCCTCGTACAAATTGAGTGCTTGATTTCGGGTTTAATTCTGTGTTCCAACTTCGATTTAGGTATTTGCTCCCTCTCTATGTCTCGATTTGTACTTGTATTTGTTTATGTCTCTCTCTCTATGTTCTTCGATTTGTAATTATATTTGTATATGTCTCTCTCTATGTTTTCGATTTGTAATTGTATTTGTATATTTCCCTCTCTCTGTCTCTCGATTTGCTCTCTCCTCCTCTCTCCCTCTCCTACTTGTTTCAATATTTCAAAACTTTATGTTATTATTTCAACTTGATGAAAGTGAAGTGTCTAATTTATTTTTTTTAAAAATCACTCGAAAAATGCCTATGATAATTGCCGATTTTCTAAGATAGACCCTTGATATGGCTCAGTTGCTGCAGAAACAAAGAAGGGGTTCTTAGGAGTCATAGATAAAAAGGATGGGTATTCTTTTGTCTATCCATTTGGGTGGCAGGTAGGTGGTGCTACAGTGTTGTTTTAGATACCGCTGTAACTTAGCAAGTTTATGGTTTCTTCAGCAACTTGGCTTTGTGGTGTGCCTATAAATAGTTGGTTTTCGGGTAAGGCCTTTGTTGTGCTACCTTTATATTTTCATTGTTTGATCTTTTCCTTTATGCAAGCAGGAAATAGTCACTGAATGACAAGACAGAGTATTTAAAGATGTTATCGAACCTTTGGAAAATGTCAGTGTAAATGTATTTCCAACTAGCAAAGAGGACGCGCATGACCTTGGCTCGCCTCGAGAGGTAAACTGTACCTGCTACTCTTTATATCCATTATAATTACTATCTTCCTTTGAGTATCAATAATATTTTATGCTGACACTGTATTAGTGTTTATCGAATTCACTGGTTTAATCAGGTTGGTTACTTCTTTGTAATTTGTAGTTTTTGTTTGTTGCCTTTATTGTTTCTTGGCATGCAATTTGTTTTCTATTAATATTATGATATTAAACGGGTAACTTTGAGTTTGCCTAAATTTTTCTCCGTTCTTTACAATAACATGCATTTCAGTTAATGCATTAAAATTTGAGATTAATCTAAATAATAAGTAGTTTATAGTTATGTTGCATTGGACTCGTATTTGCAGGGTTGGAATAAAAAGTGAGTATAAATTTTATTCAAATCTTTGCATTGAATAACATAGCTTGGTCAAAATGGGTTATAGGATCAAAAATATCTTATGATCTATCTTTTGGCTTTGTGAATATGAAAGTCCTGGAAGTTACTTACTAGTTATACTTCCCTCTAATTTTATGCTATGCCAGTACATCTGTTTCCCTTGTTCCTCTACTCTTCTGCTTCTTGGACCTGAAAGCATATGTGCGTCAAATAACTGTTGACGCACATGTCTATTGTTGCCCTAAGGTTGACCATAAATACTTTTCATATCTTTTGCCTTTTGGTTATAGATTCCTGATCAGAAGTCACCTGAGAGAACTGGATGCGTTAAAAGTATATCCTTCGATTCACTTGATTATATATTACCTGTATTCTTATATGGTTGTTGTTTGCAGCAATGTCATTTCTTAATTGTAGAAACAGCTTTTCTTATCTATTTGCTGGTGAAGTCACCTGAGAGAACTGGATGCGTTAAAAGTATATCCTTCGATTCACTTGATTATATGTTACCTGTATTCTTATATGGTTGTTGTTTGCAGCAATGTCATTTCTTAATTGTAGAAATAGCTTTTCTTATCTATTTGCTGGTTTTGCATTGTCTAAGCAGTGGATACACAGGTACTTTTTCCTGGTTTTTCTTTAATTCTTGTCAACAGCCATATATACTGTCATGATTTACTGGAAAATGAGAAATCCTGAGAACTATTCTTAGGTGTATGTGTTCGTTATTTAAGTCAATGATCAAGGCTCATTTGGTATGTCTTGTCTTTTGATGAGTTCTTATCCATGTGCTTCAGGATGGACAAAAAGGATGAAGAGAAGTCAACACTCGTTTATCAGGAAAAAAGGACCATAGTTATGGAAAGAAAACAGAGCTGAAAAACATCTTCGTTTGCAAGATCAACTGGTAAATATATTGTTCTATGTGTTGATTATTGTTGTTTATTTTAATTAACACAACACTATTTATAGATTCATTTCTTTGTTATTTTAAATAATTAATCTCCCTTTGTGCCAAAGAAATAGAATGAATTATATTTGCTGCTTGTTCTTTGTGTGTGAGGACTGTTTGTTTATACATGGATGATAAAGAATGTATTGAAGTCTCAAGGGTTCAAAGCTAGTTAGTAATGTGTTATATACTTTTAATTAAAAACTCCTCGTGAACACCTGTAAGATTATGCCAATTATTTTCTTCTCCTGTAGTGTGAGTGTGCCTGAGGGAGATAGAAGTACACTTTCTATGACATAGCGGTGATTGAATTTTCTAGTTGAATGTGTTTGCAGTCATTATAAATTGCATTACTAATTATTAAACAAGTAAAAGCTTCTTGCCATTAGTATCACAGTTCTGCTGTTATATTTTATAGAATGACGAGTCATATATCTTACCTGTACTTTTACGATTTGATAACAAGAAATAGATGATGATGTGCGTCTCATTTTGTACATATATAAAGCATTTGCATTTTTCTCGTGATGTCCAGATATTCTAACGTCATGTGGTTGTAAATATTCTAACGTCATCTCATGTGGTGCTACTGTCTGTGCTTGTAAATATTCTAACGTCAGATACATACATGCACTACGTGGCAGGTTTACGTGATAGAGAACTTTCAGCTCTGAAAGCATCTATTAGCTCTAGAATTTGTTGTAATAATCTAAGTGACGAATTACCATCTCCTGGCTCAGCCTATAATTTTGGACCAGGTTTAGAACAGTTGGCCAAGGCTAGGAGAATGGGTATTTTAGAGCAATCACCTGCAGATGAAGAAGAAGGGGGACTTATCTTTTTCCAGCAGCAGCTACTTCACAATGCAGTTGCAAGAAAGCGGTTTAGTGGTCTCTCTTGTGACACTGTTCTGGTCATTCATATTTATTATGAATTGTTATGCTGCAACTTATCTAGTCAAGTTTTGATGTTAGTCCCTTATGTGGGGATAGATTAGTTTTTGTTGGAATGTTTAAGTACATGTAATCGATTGTACGATTTGTAAATTTTTCTTTAAATTAATGATATTTATAGTTTGGAGTTTTATTTTAAATTAATGCATTTTTTATGAATATTAGAGGAAGGAAATGGTAGAAAAATAATTAAATTTGAATTATTAATTTTAAAATACACAATGTCTGTGGGGCCCACATGTGGGACCCGCATAATTAATTAATAATTTTGCAAAATTATAACATCTGAGGTAACATAGATTTGGTGTTGCTATAGAATTGCTTAGTGTGTTACCTTATAGGTCTATGGTAACGAATTTGCCTATGTTAGCTTATGTGTGTCGAGGTGTTACCTTAGACCCCAAAGGTTACATAGAACAAAACTATCCCAGCTAAGGTGTTATCTTAGCCTTTTTTGGCCTTTGGTAACGTTTTTTAGGGTCTAAGGTAACACAGTCGTGGTATTACCGTAGGCTGTTTATGGCGTAGTGTTTTGCTAAGCTATATTGGTCTTTGTTTTGCAGTCTCTGCAGACAACTCATTGACTGTTGATGGTAATGAAATGTTAGAGTCCCCAATTCAAAACAATAGCAATGAAGGTATATTGCAACTTTTGGTTGTACTATGTATGTGGAATACCAATTGGTCTTATATTGCACTAACTATGTATGTGGATTACCATTTCGACAGTAGGAGAAGACATGCAGGTGCAAAGTTCTGAAAGAGATAATGTCATATCATTTGCTGTTAAACTTAGTCCTTCTCATGTAGATTAAAAAGGACATGGAGTGGTAAACTTTAGTTATTTAATTTATTTTTAACTGATTATGTTACATATAAGTTAATAGATTGTTTAATGTATATGCAGTACTTTTCTCGTAACCTAATTGATATCTATAAGAAATGGAAGAGAGGGACTGTGGTAACATTAATCTGCGGTGAGAAGAGGTGGAAAGTTGCACTTCATCGGAATAAGAAGATGTGTCATTTTGGAAAAGGATGGGATAATTTCACTTTTGAAAAGAAGCTTCTGCAGGGACAATGAGATTTCCATAACTGAGCCAAATCAGTGACTTTACAATTAACTATAATATGTACAAAAAGCTGGCATATTTGAGGAGGCAATCCACCAACTGCACACCGATCCATACTTCATGCCATTCTTTATCATCATCTAGCAAACCATATTCCTTACATGCCTCTCTAAAAGTACTATAACATGTACCATTAACAGTTCTCAGAAATTTGAAAGAAGTTGGACCTCGTACTTTGGTTAACAACGTGCGCAAATACCACACTTCTCCAGAACTATGATGAGTATAAGATATTCGACCAATTTGAAATCCTCTTTTCCTTCTATTCCATTTTCTTTCACGATCATTCCAGACATAATGTCTAGGAATCTCATCATATGTGTACTGACATGCGTGAACATCAGTCTGATTTAAGAGAAAATATGCTTCAAGTTTGCTCATTCGCTGTTTTTCTCTTTCAACAACTATTTTTAACGAATCATTGGCCCGGAAAGTACAATTTCTTTGACCTGGTAAATGGAATGGCAAACGCTCAACGAAGACAGTTCGGTGGTGTATAGGAAATCCAAAAATACGATAGAAGCTTCCGCACCACAAACGTATCTACCATCAAAGTAAGCATTTATTTCATCAATCGGTTCATCATTACTTTGATCAGTTCTCCTTCTTTTTCTTCCTGTGACTTGAACAGTGGCAGTGTCATGACCTTTTAGGCAGTACTTAAACAAATACTTGATACTTCTTGAATGACAACATATTTCTATGTTCATGTGACACTGATATTTCACTAGCAAGTCGCGATTATAAGGAACCACCCATTGATTGTCTAGTAAGGCTTTGCCTTTTTGTACAGTAATGTTTTGTCTTCGACGCATGTACAAAGGGAAACCACTTTCATCAAATATAGTACGTGGACAGTACCTGTAATGGTGTAATTTAATTTTAAATAAAAAACATTTACAAAATTATTTGAGCATAATAGCTTTGGACCACAACATCACTGTCAATAACTATGGAGAAGAGCATAATTACATGGAGCACTTACTTTTTAGGAAAATGATGAATACATTTCATAGCTTTCATACATGGAGATTTGGTATTTTGTAGTCCACATGGTCCGTGAATCATAAAAGCTTTCACGGTAGCATAACCTACAAGATCTTTCTCAGGATCTGGGATTTCCGCTGAAACAAATTTATCGACATTTGGTTTCAGATACATTTTAGAGGCATCATCAAGCCAAATCAACATAAGCACATGCGGAAGTCCTCTCTTTTGAAATTCGACCACATACATGACTGTTAAGAGGAACTATGTGTTAAAACAAATATGATTGTGGTACAACAGGACAATTATGTTTAAAAGTATAAACCACGTATCGAGTCTGCTCAATAGCAGAAAAGGCATCAACCACGTATTGTTGGAAAAGGCGGCCACCCAACCGGGCAGTCATACCTGAAAATAAGAAAAGTTTGACTTGTATCAATTAATACAATACATAATTCATTGGTTTGACAGATTATGTACAATACTATAGGACTAATAATTTCTTAAAAAAATTTAACCTTCATTCTCTCTCACTTGAAATATGTAGGAATAATAATCTTTCATGGAAATCTTATCACGATCATCGGTCGAGTCAGGATCTGAACTTTGAAATGGTATCTTGTTATGGTATCCATCCTCACCATTGGGAAACAATAGTGGGTACTGAAGTGACATCAACTTAGGATGAATGTAGGATACACGATGCAAAGTATCCATTTTACTCTCAATAATTATATCGCGATTAGCACTCGTAGTATCAGACCCACCAACCATGACACCAGCAACATCATCAGATGCAGCAATGTGGTTTTCCCTACCATTTTGTGCTCTGCAAACCTTGAGTTCAACTTTTAAATCAACCAAATCGTTATTTTCAAACCGATCACGTGCCATTCTAAATTCCTTGCACAATTCGTTTGTTTCATCAAGCATATTAATCAGTCCCTGAACAACTTCAGCATCAACATTCTGTTGATCAGCCACGTTCACCCAACGAAGCCTATTATTCACTTCATTACCTGTGTCATATATGTACAGTTGGCAAAATTTTGGAGTGTCACCAGTATCTGGTATTAAAGAACCAAAGACATGGTGATTTTGGCCATTCAAACGATAAATATATGGTGCTCCACCACTATTTATGGAATAATCCACATTCCCACCAGAAGAGGTAAAGGAAAACATAGTATTATATAATCGTATGCTTCGTTTAAAAGCAGCAGTGGTACTTTTGTCATTATACAACTTCATGAGATACGGCGGAGTTGGTAGTGCATGAGGCAGCTTAACCTCTCCTTTTTTGCAGCAAAGAGAAAATATAGGAGTTTTTCTTGTAACATTCTTGTTGACTCTTTCCTCTTTCCATAAACGTGCATTGCATTGACTGCATTTGACCGATGGAGCCCCCAAAGATGCATATTCTTCTGGGATAAAACATTTACGGTGACTTGGTGGTGGAACCGCTTGTGTAGACTCTGTATTATCTGCATGAAGATAACATTTGACAGAGTTAGCTTTATGTGATTTGGCACGTACATGAAGCAACTTACGTGAAAATATAGTAAGTAAAACAGATTTAAGAACCATCTAAAAGCGTGCCCTGCTCTTCATTACAGAATTCAACTGTGAAATTGCATAACAAACAAATTGGTGAGAATCATTCTGATTGAAAATAAGAAAGATTAAAAATAAACATTTGTACAATTAATTAATGTTACTAACAATTCGAACCATCCGAAGAACCATCTGTAAAATAACTTTCTTCAGTTCTCGAATTTTTTGCAGATGAACAAAATAGTATTAGTACTTAAAAATGTACAGGGTTAGGAATTACTCTCTGAAAGAAGCATATACAGACCTAATTCATCATGGTAATCATTTGTGGTCTGATCTGAGGTTTTATTGAAATCTTTTTCAAATAAATTGCGAGGCCCTTCAACAAAGGGTAATGTTGCCTTTCTCTTGTTCTTTCTAGTTGTTCGGCTTTGAGTTGCAATATTAGTTATATCAGACAACGGATAAGTGTTCGAAGTAGTTTGCGAAGAGCTTTTCTTCTTACCTCTCCTGCTAGTAACTGTTAAGTACATTTTTAATCACACATGTTTCTTTGTACTTTTAATCACACATGTTAAATAGATGACTTTAAGAAATAGTTTAGTGAATTATAACATACCAGAGTTTGTAGAGTGGGATGCTGCTTTAAATGAGGTATTGTCAACGTTATATTGAGCAGTATTAACTGCAAAAAAATGTACATTAAGGTATAAATGTATAAATGTATTAATGTAAGGATGATTACTCAATGAAGACATAGATGTTGAATTTAATGCTTACAAATTCCTATTTCCGGACTGATGGTATTGCTTGAAGTTGGAGAGTAGTTAATATTAACGTTCTCTTTACCAATACCAATCCAACCCTGTCTACGTTTCTTGGGCTTATTACCTAACAAATTATAGAGTATAATTACAAACATTTGATCATGCAGCATATACTTCGAACATGATGAAGTACTAACCTTTCATCAAATCTTGAGAGGAAAATAGATGCCATTCTTGGGAAGAACTATCATCCTGAAAACAATGAACACATTAAAGCAAAGTAAAACGATTTATCCAAAAGAATTAACAACTTAAAGATTATCAAAAACAATTGAGAGCTTTATATACTTTAGCCATGAAAATACAGTTGAAGAAATGTGAAGTTTCAGAGCTTCTTGGAAGGTTTGATCATTAAGCTTTGTTGCAAATGGGTTTTGAAATTTGAAATTTGAAAAAGGATATAAGATAGATAAGATAGGTATTAAGCACAATTATCAATGCTAGGGGTAATAGAAAATGATAAAAGCAGCTTAATAAGGAGGCTTTCGTGAGAAGTTTCTTTAGCATCAATTAGGTGATTAGGTGAATTTCTGAATTTCTGATGGCTATGTACTGTTGAACTGATTTCCGAGATAATTTCCAGATAATTCTGTAAGAACATTAATTTTTTTTTAAAATCTTTCATATTTAATTTTATTATACATTATCTGGCAAAAAAAAAAAAAAAAAAAAAAAAATTTTATTATACATTACACAATTTCCAAAACGTAAAAAAATAGGTCAATTCCGAGATAAATTTTTCTATACATAGTTTTTCTTTAAAGTACGTATTTTGTTTCGTTTTTACGAAAATTACGTAAGAACATTAATTTTTTTTAAATCTTTCATATTTAATTTTATTACACATTGCACAATTTCCAAAACGTAAAAAAAATAGGTCAATTCCGAGATACATTTTTGTATACGTAGTTTTTCGTTAAAGCACGTATTTTGTTACATTTTTACGAAAATCACGTAAGAACATTAATTTTTTTTTAAATCTTTCATATTTAATTTTATTACACATACAAAATTTCCAAAACGCAAAAAAAATAGGTCAATTCCAAGATAAATTTTTTTATACGTAGATTTTCATTCAAGTACGTATTTTGTTTCGTTTTTACGAAAATAACGTAAGAACATTACATTTATTTTTTAAATCTTTCATATTTAATTTTATTACACATTACACAATTTTCAAAACGTAAAAAAAAACAGGTAAATTCCGAGATAAATTTTTTATACGTATTTACGAAAATTACGTAAAAAATTCGTCAAATTTGTATAAATGTTTTTTTGGTGTTGGTTAGAAAGCGTGAAGATTAGTACATAGCTGTACTCTCGTTCTAGCACCACACGTGCGTCCCAGCAGCAAGTTGTCTGAATTTAGAGTAACATTCACAGGCACATGCCTGTAAGGTCACATGCCTGTAAGGTTAAATTGTAATTAACAACAACTCTGATGGCATTTTCAGTTTTCAAATTTATACTGTAGCAAAACCTCAACAGGCACTATTATATAGATAGAATTACTTACCATCCGGGAAAATTAACTGGAAATATTTCTCTTTTTTTTCCTAGAAAAATAAGAGTTTTCATTAATTTGAACAAACACACAGCCGGGACAAACCCCCAACTGGCGGTACGACCAGGTTGAAAAACAAAGACAAGTTAAAACACTTAGCTGATTTGTTTCCTGACCATTTGACAATACAGAACTGAAAAATTCTATTAACTGAAAATGAAATAAAAGACAACCCAATAAATCCAAATTGCACCAACATCCCTAAATACAATAATATTACAATTGGCCTTAACACGTAAGAATCATTGGTAGCCCATTGTTCAGATGGTGCACCCCAGCTATCTACTTCCCGAAAATATTTCTTTTAATCTTAAGTGCATCTTCAATATTTGAAATAAAGACATTCTTAGTTTCTTACCATATATATATATATATATATATATATATATATATTGAATAAAAGACAAATTTCATTACTAAGAAATGACATACAGAAGAGCCTCCAACAACACATTTGAAGGAGACGTAAACACGTTTTGACAATTTAGAGAACATGGTAATTTAGCTACAAGATTAGCTACCCCATTCGCTTGTCTTTTAACAAAAGAAATTGAATACCCTAAATTCGACTCTAGAATATTTCTACATGCATCCAAAATATGACCAACTGCCAAAAGATTATTCTGAGTGTCTTGCAAAGCTCGAACAGCAAGGAGCGAATCTGATTCAATGACCTCCATATCATGGTTCAACGCTTGCAGCCAGTGAAGACCTTCAAGATTGACAAACGCTTCTACTTCAATCACTATGGAAATCATAACTTTACAAACTGTTTTAGCCATCACAAAGGTCCCTGCACTGTCTCTAATTACCAACCCCATAGAGAAAGAGGTTGCACCCAACCTCACAGTTGCATCTATATTCAACTTAAGAACTCCAGCATCAGGTTTTTTCCACCTCACTGATTCAGAAGTACCAGAACACGAATTGATGGTCGCTTGTTTGTACCGCTTAGCCTTGGCATCCCTCCAGTCAGCAATACTCTTAGCACTCCAATTCATGGCTATAGCTACTGTGACCACCTTATTCTCCCAAACTTTTTTATTACGGAAAAATCAAACTCCCCAGAGTACTTTAGCAATTACTAAATTTTTAGAATCGGAGATTGCCTCGAGTTTAACAAGTAATCATGAAGGGGCAAACTCCACCATTGACATCAAAAATTGTATCTGCGTATTGCCAGCAATCCAACGCAAAAGGACACGCAAAAGGACAGGCAAAAAAGACATGAAGGAGGTCTTCGACATGAGGGTAATTAATATATTCTTAGTTTTTTACCATATTTTTTTAACTTGAGTTACCAAATTAATATATTTCATGAATATAATCAATAATATTCATATGTTACGCATTTGTCAAATGCTTAATAAAAAAAATAACTTGTTATGCATTTGTCAAATGCATATTAAAAAAAAACAATATTCATGATACAAATGTGTAATAGCTTAATATATACCCTAATATGAAATTCGCAATTATTATATTACACTTACTACAAATACGTAATAATTATGTTATATTTATTACAAATGCGTAATACACTTATAATACTCATATATATAATATTTGAGGTTAATTAATTTTCATTGGGGGTTCAATGGGTTCCAAGGGGTTTAGAAATATTTAAATTTTTTAATTAAAAATTTTAAATTTATGTGTATTTCTTTACTAGTTCAATGGTTAATCTTTCGGGTTCATTATTCTGTTTTGGGTTTTAGAAATATTCAGAAAGAATGATGAATACTCTGTATACAAACTTATTTAGGGTTGTTTATAATCCTAAACCCTAGACCTAAAATCCTAATTTATCCTATTTTTTAAAAAATTGGGATTGACACTCATTTTTTAAAAAAATAGGCCACCAAACTCATTAAAATATTCAATTTTTAATTAAAATCTTTAAATTTATCTGTATTCTCTTAAGAGTTCAACGGTTAATCTTTGAGGTTTAACATTTCAATTTTGAGTTTTAGAAATATTTAGAATGACGAATAAACCGTATACGAAATTAGGGTTTAGGTACCCAAAATCCTAATTTATCCTGATTTTTATAAAATCGGGACTGGCCCTCTTTTTTTTTTTAAATCAAGGCACTGAACTCATTAAAAAAACATAATTTGAATTGAACATTTAATTATAAGTTTCTTAATAGTGTTTGAAAATACATATTTAGCAAAAAAAAAAGTATTATGGAGTTACGCATTTGTTGACCGCTAATTATCTAAAAAATTAATTAATATCCTTTTATCGAATGCGTATTAAGCTATATCCATTTTTAGAATACGTAATACAAGAGCTGTAATTGAAAATTAAGATATGTTACGCATTTCTTATAAATGTATCATATGTTATTTATTTTTAGAATGCAGGTATATTTGGCCATATTTTTTAAAAAATGGTATACCTTTCTGAGCAATGTAAAGTCGGTAATTATGTGCATTATCCATATTTTATATGTGAGATGTGTCTATGAGATCGAGTATGAAATATTTATTTTTTGAATAATTAAACTTATAAGTCTTAGAAATATATATTTAGTTACTTTAAATGAGTATTATAAAAATTGATTTAGCAAAAAAAAAAAAGAGTATGATAAAAATTGATGATCAAATTTAATCGATTAAAAAATTAAATAAGAGTGAAATTGAATGTAAATTAATATAATAATATTATTAAATTTATTAAGTTTTTTATTAGTTATTCATTACCTAATACATATTTATCATATCATAAAATCTGTAATTATTTATATTTAATTAAAATACTGTTTTATTTCTAATAATTTATTAAAAATATATCAATTTATAAAAATTCATAACAAATAATCCAAGATTTAATAATTAACCTTTTACATATCTTGTAAAAGGTTAATGGACAATTTATCAACTCAATCGTTGGTTTTTAGAATCATGCTTTGAATTGAGTATCCACTTTCCCGGTTTTCATGTGAGAATTGGAATTGTACGTAGGGATGTAATTTAAATCGAGCCGGCTCGAACTCGACTCGAGCTCGACTCGAAAAAATGGGCTCGACTCAGCTCGAACTCGTTATCGAGCTCGAGTTCGAACACGTTTTCAGGCTCGATTAAAAACTCGAGTCGAGCCGAGTTTTTTGGAGCTCGACTCGAGCTCGACTCGATCAACTCGAACTCGAACTCGACTCGGCTCGAACTCGAACTCGATTAATTTTTTTTATTTTTTCTTAGAAATAGTAATGTGTTTATTATTTTATCTATCATCACTCAACTATTTATGAAAATTACTTTTAAACTTAACTTTATTTTTTTTCATATGTTATGTGCAATATTATATTATTAGTATAATTAGTGAAATTTTGAATTAAATTTGTTCTAATATGAGAATGACGATCTAAATTAGCAGATATTAAATTGATGAAATAGCAATCAAGTTCGATTTCTGAATTTTACTTCCATATATTTTGTCTTCATACAATTATAAACCATAACAATAAGATAGTAAGCAACAAAATATTAAATAGTAACATCATAGACTTGTTGTATGCCATATTTCTATTCAATTATAAATAAATTTTATAAAATTACTAATGACTCTCGATGTAGGGTGCTTATTTGCCTATTTTGAAAAAAATATAACACATTTTATTATTTTTATTATCATCGTTTACTAGTTAAATACTTAGATATTTATATGCATAATCTATACTAAAGATATAATTTATCCGTAAATACAAGAATATAATAAACTAAAAGTTTACTTAATTGATTGGAAAAGTTGATTATCGAAATCATAAAATATAAAATTTCGAAAGTTTATTATCATTTAAAATTGGGGAAATAATATAACAAATAGTTTTCATGGAGCTTAAGTCGAAACTCGAAAACTCGACAAGAACTCGATAAACTCGATAAGAACCCGATAAACTCGAAAACTCGGTAAAAACTCGAAAAACTCGAAAAATTCGATAAAACTCGATAAGCTCGAAAACTCGATAAAAACTCGGAAACTCGTTTAAAAACTCGATAAGCTCGAAAGCTCGGTTAAAAGCTCGATAAGCTCGAAAGCTCGATAACAGCTCGAACTCGACTCGTATAGTAAACGAGTCGAGTTCGAACACATATTTCAGGCTCGATAAATTTTAGGCTCGACTCGACTCGTGAAAAAAAAGCTCGAACTCAAAAAAAAAAGCTCGAACTCGACTCGACTCGACTCGAATTACATCCCTTACGTGTTACATATCCGTATATACGATTAAAAAAAATTAAGAAAAAGAAGGGGTTTTATATCAAATCGGCTACCCATTTCACTCAAAACTATCAATTAGACCATCCATTCTAAAACTATATCATTTGAATCATTAAATTCATAATAAATATCAAATGATACCTTTAAAATGTACTCAAGAAGTAAAAATAATTTTTAATTGAGTTCTACACATTTTCCTTAAATATTACTGTGATCAAATGAAAGGTTATAAATTCTAGTATTTTTGATAATATATTTAGAATTTAAAAAGTTTAATTACTATTTATTTTTAATTAAAACAAGGAAAATGACAATAAAATTAAAAATAAATAGTAAATGAATTTTTAAAAATCTAAAAATATTATCAGATATACTAGAATTATTAACCTTTCGTTTGGTTATGGAAGCATTAAAGAAAAATGTGTAGAACTCAATGAAAAATTATTTTTACTTCTCGAGTACATTTTAAAGGTATGCATTTGATATTTATTATGAATTTAATGGTTCAAATGATATAGTTTTAGAATGGGTGGTCTAATTAATAGTTTTGAGTGAAATGGGTGGCCTATTTGATATAAAACCGCTTCAAATCATTGTTCCAGAAAATCGAGATATCTCGAATTATTTTGTTGACATAAATAAAATCGAAAAAATATTTGAAATTTTTAATATTGAATCTTGGATGTATATAAGTGCTAAAACCAATGTTTTTGGAAAGAAGATTTTTTGCCTCATGATAATCCGCAATTTTTTTACAAAATTTTCAATTGGATAAATCATACATTTCATAAGTTTCGAATTAGTCACATGTCAATGATAAAATTTTAGGGATATTTACAAAAATATATATGTTTTTAACTTTTTTTTACGTTTTTACTATCATTAATTTCCTGTTTCAATTCTATAATTTTACTTTTACAAATATACTACCAAATTTGTTTTTAACTTTTTATTTTTTTTAAAATACGTTTTGCAACCTTTGCAACCTCATTTGTAAATTCAGGACGGCGCCAACCGTGTGAGTTGCAAAAGTTGCAACCTCATATGCAACCTTATATGCGACTTCGATATTATATAGGGGAGTCGATGAATTTTCGATCGTAAGTTCCAGTTTTCAGTTGCAACTTCCAGTTTCAGTTGCAACTTTTGCAACTTCCAGTTTTCAGTTGCAACTTTTGCAACTCACACGGCTGGCGTCGCCCTAAATTTACAAATGAGGTTGCAAAGGTTGCAACCGTATTTTTAAAAAAAAAAAAAATTTAAAGAAGGGTATTTTTATAAATAGTTTTAAAAGAGATAGTATTTTAAAAAAAATAATTTGAAGGACGGATAGTTTTGAAAAAAACCCAAAATTTTACGAACCCATTAGAATACTCTTATTAATGATCCTTTTCAGAGCAATGTGAAATGTCACATCGAGTAAATTTTTCTGCTAAGATTACAAAATGTACTCATTTTATGATCATTATCGATATATTATTAAATTAGATCTTTTGTACGAATTTTATATTATTTTAGTGTTTATTCAAAATTAATTTCAATTCATCAACTTTAATTTAACATCGGGATGTTTTTTCTACAAAGATTAAATTAATATTTTCATGTGAAATTTAATAAAATTATTGAAACAAGTAATAAATGAAATTGTTCTATTTAAGAACTGGGATAATGTTGAGATTATTAAAATTCTGAAAATTGCTTATAGTGTTGGATTAATTTTGATGTACTTTTTGTCGTAGGGTTGTAAACGAGTTGAGTCGAGTCGAACATTGTCAGAGCTCGAGCTCAAGCTCGAGTTATAAATATCAAGTTTGAAACTCGGCTCGTAAAATATTTGATATGTTCGAGTTCGGTTCGAAAGTTCGGATCGATTTTATGAAATAGTAAGAAAAGTTTGAATGTCACAAGTTCGGCTTCAGTTCGACTCGATTAAATATAAAAATATATATAAATATTAAATATTCATAAAATTATATCTAAATAACATATAATTAATATATAAATAATAAATAAAATATAAGTTCGATTAGGCTCGCGAGCCTCATGAACCGAGTAGTATAAAGTTCGAGCTCGGCTCTATAGACTATTCGAAGAGCTCGAGATCGAGCTTGGCTCGATTATTATCGTATCAAATTCGAGGTTTTTACGAACCAAATTCGAATAATTCATGAACAATTTGGCTCATTTACACTCCAACTTTATGGTATTGCACGAAAATAGTGTAACTACTATTAAAATCTCGATCAGGTTTAATTCATTTATCAATTATCCAAATTCAATTTTTTAAACTTAAAAAAATTGAATGAAACCTTTTTCTTTGCAAGTGGAGCATCTCCAATGGTATTATGTATTGTGGTTATGTAAAATAGTGATTATGTAAAATTTGTCGAACCTGTAAGCTAATGCATTCCAATGATATTATGTAAAATGAATATATATATGAAAAATACAAACAATTGATGATGTCATGATGATATTTCATTTATAGAGCTTTTGTAAAAAAAATTACATGTTGGCTATATATAGCCAATCTGAAACAAATTATCTAAAATTTTAGATAAACGGAAAGATGGTTGGAGATGACTAATATTAAAGCCCTTATGTAAATTTGATGACAAATCACCATTTTACCTAAGGGATGTGTAATATTGGAGATGCTCTCTAGTAGTTTGTAACCTCTATATGTCATCCCTTTATGGATTCATAAAAATTTACATGTTTTTCTTTATTCTGTAAATGTAAATTCCTAGACCAATTCTAATTTATAAATCTTATTTTAATCCTTTATATATATTATATGCCAATAAGGTCTTTCAAGGTTATTTAGTAAATTACGTGTTTACCCCTTATTAGTAAATTACGTATTTAACCCTGACAATTTTAATATATTAAAAAATGTTGGCACCAAGGTTTAAACCCATGTTCTTTATATTAGAAAATAATTATGTTCCCATCTCCAACCACTACACCAAAGAAGAATTGATGTTACCTTTTTAAAAATCCTTTACTACATGCACAAATAACTCCCATGTTCTATTTTATTTAATATTACTACCTTGCTGGGAATTTGAAAGGATATCTTCGATATATTATTTATTTTGGTATTTGTACGATTTAACATAAAATTTAATTACACCTAGTTATCCTCTCCGCTATGTCATTAATTTAATTGATTCTTTCAAAAGTAAAAAGTCAAATTCTAGCAATATCTATTTTTAAGTTATAAGAGATATTCCATTAATGCGAAAAATTAAATTATATCTTTATGGAATATATCTTTACACCAAGGCAATAAGATCGAAAAAGAAATATTGATATTTGATATTTTTTTGATCTCCGTTGCAAAATTGATAAGGCGACAGGCTCGAACAAAGAATATTCGAGGATTAATATTCTTTAGAGAACTCGTGCTATATTTAAAAACGATCAGTTTTTATTCAAAAATTATTCCGCCTTAGCACTCAAAATATTCTTATCCTCAAGAATATTAATATTCAGTGGTAGAATATTAATACTCATTGTTATATCGTGCCAGAAATATTTAAAGTAATTTTTCTCCCATATCTTAAATTTATTCTATTTCCGAAGAAAATTATTTTAAATACTCAAAAATATTTCCCACACTCTCAATATTAGGAAATATATGTTAGGAATAATTCATAAGTTGTGATGTTAAAAATAGAATTTACACATTATACTTCTTGTAATCCTGATCTTATAAAGGATTTAGCACTGTATATAGGATTTATGTGTAAGACAGTTATCTGTATAGTTTAGTCAGGAATGAACAGTGTATCGGAGACTACATGTCAGGAACAGAGGGCAAATCCTGATGATGGTCCAATACTGATGGTTGATCAGATACTGATGCAGTGTGCAGATCCTGATATCAGTTTTGTTACTGATGATGTCATTATGGATGCTACAGAAACTGGCAAGTGCTATAAAACAGGATCGTTGTTTGAAGAACAAGCAAGAAGATATTATGAAGGGAAGAGTTTTCTATTGATGGAAACTATCGACTAGAAGGCAGAACATTGTCATGTATAGATTATATCTTTCTGTTATTAGTTGATAGGTAGCATTATAAATATTCTCTCAATATCATTGTAAAGAGCGACGAAGTTGTGAGTTCGTGTGTGTAGCTCTGTATAAGGTTTGTATTCGAGAGTTCGAAACAAACAGAGAGAGAGAGATTTGTATTGTCAGTAGCTGCTAAAGGTATTGTACACCTTTGGTAGAGTTTGTATTTGATCTTATTAATACAAACAAGAGTTTGATTCATTCGTTTATTCTTGTTCATATAATCAAGCAAAAATCAGACACGATTATATAACTTGTATTCAACCCCCCCCTTCTACAAGTTATTCGAGTTAACAATTGGTATCAGAGCAGGTTGATTTCGAATAATCATAAAGATCTGCAATCATGTCTGGTTACAAGGATGGGAATACTAAAATTCCTATGCTCAAGAGAAACGAATATACTCTATGGGAAGTAAAGATGTTGCATCATCTGGAAGCAACAGATCCTGATTATCTTGATAGAATCAGAGATGGACCTTTTGTTCCAATAAAGGTTGTTGGACAAGCAACTGTTGATGGTGTGGTTGTTCCAGAACATACAGCAGAGAAGCCAAAATCTGAATGGTCAGATAAGGACAAGGAGAATGTTCTTAAAGACGCTAAAGTGAGAAACATATTATTCAATAGTCTTGATTCTGTTCTCACTAACTATGTTCTCTCTTGTAAAACTGCTAAGGACATATGGGACAATCTTAAGGTTCACTGTGAAGGAACTAAGCCTGTCAGGAAGAATATGAGGACATTACTTATACAACAGTATGAGTACTTTGAATCCAAGTCTGGTGAGTCACTTACTGATACCTTTGATAGGTTTACAAAACTCATCAATGAGATGGCCATGCATGGTAAATATTATGACTTGGAGGATATGAATACAAAGTTCATGAAAGCTTTGCCTGATTTCTACAATGAGAAGATATCTGCGATTGAGGAAGCTAATGATTTGGATGAGATATCATTAGAGGCAGTATATGGAAAATTGAGAGCTTATGAACTTGACAAGCAGCAGAAGAAAAGCAGGAGTGAAGGAAAGATGAAGACTATTGCACTTACTGCTCAATCTGAAGTTAAGAAGCTTCCTGAAGAACAACATGAAGAGATTGCTGTAAAGAATTCAAGGAAGAAGAAAAGCAAGGAAAGTTCTGAGTCAGAGACTACTGATATGGACTCTGACAACAATGATTCTGAATCTGAGATGCAGGAACTCTTTGCTATGTTTGCTAAAGCTTTCAAGAAAGGAAGATTCAACAGAAGAAGATTTAGCAAAGGACCTTTTCAAAAGAAGGAGGAGAAGAAGAGTGACAAAAGCAAAAGTACAATTGTCAAGCTTGATAAGGCCAAGATCAAGTGCTTTAACTGCAGCGAGCTTGGACACTTTGCTAGTGAGTGTAAGAAGCCTAGGAATTCAGGAAAGGGTAATGCACTTATGGTCACACAGAAGGATTGGGCTGATTCCAGTGACTCTGAAGATGAATTGGATTATGACAACATTGCATTGATGGCCAATAGTTCAGACAAACCTGGATCTCCAAAGAAAACTTCTCCATCCTCTGTTAAGGGCACAGGAAAGAAGCATTCAATTATATTGGACAGTGGATGCTCTGGACATATGACTGGAAAGAAGTCCCTGCTTACAAAGTTTGAGAGGAAAACTGGCCCAGTAATATCTTTTGGAGATGGCAACAAAGGAGAAACTCTGGGATATGGCTCAATTGTTTTGGGGAATGTCATCATAGAAAATGTAGCACTGGTTGAAGGCTTGAAACATACTCTTTTAAGCATAAGTCAACTGGGTGATAAAGGTTACAAATCAATCTTTGACAGAGAAGGATGCAAAATCTTGAATATGCAGAATGGAGACATTGTTCTAACTGGTCAAAGACATGGTAACATATATGAAGCCAGCTTAAGTGATACATCTAAAGGAATTGTTAGATGTCTCTACAGCAAAGCAACAAGTGATGAAAGCTGGAATTGGCACAAGAAGCTCTCACATCTTAATTTCAAGAAACTTAATCAACTTGTTAAGCACAATTTGGTGAGAGGCCTACCTCAGGCAAATTTTGTGCAAGATGGACTTTGTGATGCATGTCAGCTTGGAAAGCAAAGAAGAACCACTTTCAAGAACAAGACTGAAAATTCGATTACTGAACCATTTCACATGCTACATCTTGATCTGTTTGGTCCAGTAAACATTATGTCTATCAGCAAGAAAAGATTTGCTCTAGTTATGGTGGATGATTTCACAAGGTTCACATGGGTGTTCTTTCTACACAAGAAGGATGAAGCTCCTCAGCAAATCATTGAACTTATCAAGAATATTCATAATAACTCTGAGTACAAAGTCAAGGTACTTAGAAGTGACAATGGTACAGAATTCAAGAATTCTACAATGGAGGGGTTTTGTGCAGATAATGGAATTACTCAACAGTTTTCTGCACCTGGTACACCTCAGCAGAATGGTGTAGTGGAAAGAAAGAACAGGACTCTCATAGAGGCAGCAAGAACCATGCTTGCAGATGCAAAACTTCCAACCTACTTTTGGGCAGAAGCTATTAACACTCCATGTTTTACTCAAAATTGTACCTTGGTAAATAGTCATGGAAAAACTCCCTATGAGATGATCAAAGGAAAGAAACCAAGTGTGAAATACTTTCACATCTTTGGATGCAAATGCTATGTCCTAAAAGTTCATCCAGAACAACTTGGAAAATTTGAAGCCAAATCGGATGAAGCAATTTTTCTAGGATATTCAGTATCTAAGGCCTTCAAAGTTTATAATCTCAGAACTCACATTGTTTTGGAATCAATTCATGTTGCATTTGATGATAAGAAATTTGGAATTTTGCAAACTGATGAAAGCCATGACAAATTGGAATTTGAAAATCTGAAGAATTCTGAGATACTCTCAAGTGATGATGAAGGTTCTCCTGAAGAAATTTCTATTGCTTCTCAAAGGAATGCTACTGTTGAGGGGGAGCAAATAAATCAAAGAGAACACAGTAATCATCAGGAGCAGACTAGTCTTTCAGAGTCTATTCCATCAGGAATTGACGTTTCAGAGTCTACACCATCAGGAACTGATCTTTCAGAGTCTACTGAGGAAAGATCAGTAACTAGCAGCAATTTGGAATCTACTGATTCTATTGATCAAAGGAGAGTTTTTGAAGGTAGAGAGAATTCTTCTACAAGAGATACCACTAGCTTAGGGGGAGAGACTAGCAGAGTTAATCTACCACCTGTTAGAAAATGGACGAAGGATCATACTGAAGATTTGATAATTGGTAATCCAAATAGTGGTGTTCGAACTAGAAGATCAATTCAAAATGAATGCTTGTATAGTTGCTTTCTCTCAAAGAATGAACCTAAGAAGGTTGAAGAAGCCTTACAGGATCATGATTGGGTAATTGCAATGCAGGAGGAGTTAAATGAGTTTGAGAGAAACAAAGTCTGGAAACTGGTACCAAGACCTAAAGATAGATCTATTGTTGGTGCAAGATGGGTTTTCAGAAACAAGCTAGATGAATCTGGTATGATTGTAAGAAACAAAGCAAGACTGGTGGCCACGGGTTATTCTCAGGAAGAAGGCATTGATTATGATGAGACCTTTGCACCTGTAGCAAGATTGGAAGCAATCAGAATGTTTCTTGCATTTGCAGCTCATTCAAAATTCAAGGTATACCAGATGGATGTAAAGAGTGCTTTTCTAAATGGCAAACTTGATGAGGAAGTGTATGTGGAACAGCCACCTGGATTTGTTGATCCAAAGTTTCCAAATCATGTCTACAAACTTGATAAGGCACTCTATGGACTAAAGCAGGCACCAAGAGCATGGTATGAGACTTTGTCTAAATTTCTTCTTGAAAATGGCTTCACAAGAGGTACAATTGACAAAACTCTATTCTTTAGAAAGATAAAAGGTGAATTGCTTTTAGTTCAAGTTTATGTTGATGATATTATTTTTGGTTCTGCTAATGAAAAGTTGTGTGCTAAGTTTAGCAAGCTTATGCAGTCTAAGTATCAGATGAGCATGATGGGTGAATTAAATTATTTCTTAGGCTTGCAGGTCAGACAGACTGAGACTGGTATTTTCATTAATCAGTCAAAGTATATCAAAGATCTTTTAAAAAGGTTTGACTTTCAAGACTGTGCAGTTGCAAAAACACCCATGGCAACAGCCACTAAACTAGACTCTGATCCTAAAGGAAAGAGTGTGGATAATACTAGTTATAGAGGCATGATAGGCTCATTGTTATATCTAACTGCAAGTAGGCCAGATATAATGTTTTCTACCTGTTTATGTGCTAGATTCCAAAGTGATCCTAAGGAATCTCATTTAATTGCTGTGAAGAGAATTTTTAGATATCTCAAAGGAACTCCAAATCTTGGTTTGTGGTATCCTAGAGAATCTGATTTCTTTTTAATTGGCTATTCAGACTCTGATTATGCAGGGTGTAAGATAGACAGGAAAAGCACTACAGGTACATGTTAATTCTTGGGAAATAGATTGATTTCTTGGGCAAGCAAGAAGCAACAATCTATTTCAACCTCAACTGCAGAAGCTGAGTACATAGCAGCAGGCAGTTGTTGTGCACAGCTCCTTTGGATAAGAAATCAGTTGATGGATTATGGTATGACACTTAGTAATATTCCTATGTTTTGTGATAATACTAGTGCTATTAAAATTGCAGAAAATCCAGTTCAACATTCAAGGACTAAGCACATTGATGTCAGGTATCATTTTATTAGAGAACATATTGAGAATGGTACTGTGGAACTTCATTTTGTTCCTACTGACAAATAGCTTGCAGATATTCTAACTAAACCACTTGATGAGACTACATTCAGTAGATTAGTAAGTGAGTTAGGAATGTTAAATTTTTAGATCTTTAACATCTGCAAAAGTAGCAAGGTATGTTGTTTTTAGCTTATAGACTTGATATTCCTGTCAGGATCTATATTTGATTGTTAAATGCTTTAGCTATAACACTTTGCCTTGATAAATTTCAGTATAATAGACTTGTTAATAATCATCAGGATTAGATTTGTTACCAGGATGCTGACGTCATCAGTATTGTGTCAGTATCAGGATTATGAAAATTGTTTCAGATCCTGACGTTTACTTTGTGTAGTAATCTGATTTTGTGATAAGTTAAGTCTATGCTAGCAAGTTTTAATATTTGCATACTGATAATTTATACATCATTCAATAATCAATAGACAAGCAGATAACAAGAAACTGTATTTTCATTAATAGAAATCATTACATGGAAATGAAATACAACTTCTTTTTGTCTAAATTTCTACTGAAAATTCTATACTTGTCTATTGATATGAACTCTGAGGTACAGGACAAGGAGCATCTCAAGAAATCCATCAGGGGATGAATAGCCTCATTTATTCTTGGATTCCTTGTCTGGGCGACTTGAATGAGAGCAGCTAACTTAAATGTATAGCATCCCCATCAAGATCAACCTCAGACTCTTGACCAAATTCTTCATCCTCAAGTTTTGAGGAGGTTAGGGGAAGATTGTATCCAACAGATGGATGTTCTAGGAGAAACCTCTGGATATTTTCGAAAACCAATCCATCCATGATTAGTTCGATGAGAAGAGTTGTCTGTTCAAATAGATGATCAAGAACAAGATGTTCATCGATCGAGAAAAATCTAAAAAATGGGTTTGAAGGGAATTTTGGTTTGAGGAGCATTGTTGAGAAGAAAAGAAATTGAAAGGTTTATGGAGAATGGCATAAGGCATCTGTTTCTTTTAAAGAAAGACGTGAGAAGCTGAACAGTCATTTGGAAGTTTTAATGAAGTCAAATGCTAATTATTGCATGTGATTGTGTTTCTTGTTTTCAAGAAATGTTGAATATATCTAACCAATTGATTTTTGTTCAGATTAATTGTTTATTTCTGTTTCAGATAAAAGAAGAATGCCACGTGGAAACTCCATATTAAGTCTCTGATGATATTGGTCAGGATTTCATGTGTGATCATCAGGATTTGATGAGAGATCAAAACAGGAAAATGGTTTATTATCATAGATTTATGCAAATGTTTGTTAACCATTTCATTCCTGATGTTGAAGCTAGATTTGGTAGGGAACATTGTGTTTCTTCTTATGAACAGCAAAAGAGAATTTTCTCTGACATTACAAAGAAGGACAATGAAAAGAATCTAGATTAAATACCTGCAATTCATTATCCACATCATTTTCAGGTAATTCTTAAAACTCATCTTCCTACTCTCTACAATTCTTCTTTCTTTTGTGGTGAAATGACTCAGGAATCTCAAATGGAGGAGAAACCACCTGTGTCTACCCAAGTAGCCCAAAACATTATAGTCTCTGAAACAATTCAAGAACCAAATTTTGATCCACAGCCTATTGTTTCAAAGAAACCAACCTCTGGTGTTTCTCAAAAGACATCAGTTGTAAGGAAGAGAAGATTTGTTGTGTCAAGTAGTAGTAATTCTAGTGAAGATGATGATGATTTAACTCTTGCTGAGAGCAGAATTGAAGGCTGCAATTCAACTTTCTTTGTTAGCACAATGAAATAAAAAACCTAGTCACAGCCAGGCTGCAGTCTCTCAAAAGGCTGTAGTTCTTAAAAAGGGAAAACAGTTACTGGATACTGTCTCTCAAAAGACTGTGTCTATTGAACCAAGATCTCATCCCAAGATCACTTCTGTGTCTACACCTCTTGAGTCTTCTCAGGATAAATCTTTTGCTCACTATATCAGGAGAACAAGGAGAAAGATTCAATTGTCACCTACACACACAGAGTCTAGTCCAACTAATATCATGCAGGTTTCTACAAATCAAGCTACATCTATGTCAGTATTTGACAAGAGAGATCTGGATATTGATTCTTCATGGGAAACTACATTATCATACAGACTGGCTATGGGACTAATTTCTCTTAAAGTGAAGTTGTCAAGGCCTGTTCTAGATTTTCTGGTTGAAAGAGTACCAAAACTTTTATTTCCAGATGAATATGGACTTCTACATCAAAGACTTGACTTAATGAAGATGTATTTCTATGTATCTGTCAGAAGACAATTAGTCAAGAAATTTGGACTCTCAAAGCATGTTGCACTTCAATCACTTCATGCATATTTATTTGACAAGGATATCATTATTGAAGATGCTTTAGCTCAAGGTGAACAACTGGAGGAAGTAGATAGAGGAAAGCAGTCAACAGAAGATACTATTGCACCAGTGGTGAATAGTAGGAAAGATCAGATCACAGTCACTGCAACACAAGAACCATCTAGTCAGAGGAAGGATGACTCAGGAGCTGTGATAGCTGATGTTGAAAGGTCTTCTGTGATGACTGAGAATGCAAGTGAGATACCCTATGATATGGGAGGAATGACTTTGGTTGATTTTTCTGAAGATCAAACAAATTTTGTTCAGTCAGAGTCTATCCACCTTGAGGGTGTGTCTCAGCAAACAACACTTAAAGATGGTGATATACTAACTATGGTGTCTAATGAAGTATTACTGAAGACATCAGAGTCTAGTAAAGAACCTGAAAGTGGTATACTGGAGCCTGTAGTTTCTGAAAGGAAAGAAGATGATTGTAAGGGTTCAGAGACTATAGCAACTCACTCCTTAGAGAAAACCTCAAGCCACATGCCATATAAGGAACCCTCTCTCCATGTGAGTTCAGGTATAAAAACTCTTTCTAAACTCTATTTTTCTGTAGGTCATGAGAGCACTTATCTAAATTTGAGTAATACACTTGAAAAGATGGACTTAGATCCACAATTTGAGCAGCTGGCTCCTGACCAGGCAAAAGGTGAGGTAGAAAGAGTGTTGACTTTAGTAAGTCAAAGTGAGAATGAGGGTATGGATGATCAACTCCATAGTGAGGGAGAGAAAATTAGGAAACCATCATTTGATTTCTGGGATCAGGTTTTTCCTGAATCTTGGTCTGAAAATTTGGGTATGGATGCTGGTACTTATTCATTCATCAAAATGTATCAGAAGAATGACCTAGCACATCACAATGCAAAGCCAGAAGTTAAAGCTCAGAAGCAAAAGGAGAGGCTTGCAGGAATCATTAACAGAAGAGGTGCCAGGATAAAGCAATCTTTTGATACATATGTACCAGATGAAGTTCCTAATGATCCTAGTGTTCCTTTGTATGTACTTCCAATATCAGCTAGAATTGAGACATCAACAGTCTCTGATCACTCTAAAGAGGAGTCAGGATTTGAAGATGTTAGTACACAGAATACTGGTGAAGGAGATGATGATCATGTTTCAGTTCCAGATCAGAAAGATGAAGATGTTGATACTTCTAATCATGTTTTATTACTTGAATATCATACAACTCAAGCAACTTCTTCTACAAGACTTGAAGATACAGTTCTTTCTGATTCTGATACTGAAGATACTAGAAGCACTTCCAACATTGAAGTTCATTCTGATGTTTTGAAAGATATTCAGAATTCTCAAATTGTTATTCAAACAAGACTTCAATCACTTGAAGATAACCAAGTCACAATTATGGAAAATCAAGCAGTTCTTATGAATCTCATTTGTTCTGTTTCTGAAACTCTTGGAATTAATGTTGCTGATGTCAAAAAGGGGGAGATACAACAACAACAACAACATCATCAGACTAAGGATGATAAAGCTGGGGGAGATAAAGAGCAGACAAAGGGTAGTAAAAAGAAGAACCAGGAGTGACAGTGGTGAATCTCAGCTAGGAAGAGGTAAAGGAAGAGCAGCATTAATAGTTAAAATTCTTTCTTCTAAGTACTAGATAAATGTCTACATCTGAGAAGGAGGTACTTAACTTCATAATTCTACATTCATAAATTCTATTCTGGTTGTATTGTTATATGTTTTGACATCCACAACTTAGATTTATTCTTCAGATTTTAAAGCATAAATAGGGGGAGATTGTTAGGAATAATTCATAAGTTGTGATGTTAAGAATAGAATTTACACATTATACTTCTTGTAATCCTGATCTTATAAAGGATTTAGCACTGTATATAGGATTTATGTGTAAGACAGTTATCTGTATAGTTTAGTCAGGAATGAACAGTGTATCGGAGACTACATGTCAGGAACAGAGGGCAAATCATGATGATGGTCCAATACTGATGGTTGATCAGATACTGATGCAGTGTGCAGATCCTGATATCAGTTTTGTTACTGATGATGTCATTATGGATGCTACAGAAACTGGCAAGTGCTATAAAACAGGATCGTTGTTTGAAGAACAAGCAAGAAGATATTATGAAGGGAAGAGTTTTCTATTGATGGAAACTATCGACTAGAAGGCAGAACATTGTCATGTATAGATTATATCTTTCTGTTATTAGTTGATAGGTAGCATTATAAATATTCTCTCAATATCATTGTAAAGAGCGACGAAGTTGTGAGTTCGTGTGTGTAGCTCTGTATAAGGTTTGTATTCGAGAGTTCGAAACAAACAGAGAGAGAGAGATTTGTATTGTCAGTAGCTGCTAAAGGTATTGTACACCTTTGGTAGAGTTTGTATTTGATCTTATTAATACAAACAAGAGTTTGATTCATTCGTTTATTCTTGTTCATATAATCAAGCAAAAATCAGACACGATTATATAACTTGTATTCAACCCCCCCCCTTCTACAAGTTATTCGAGTTAACAATATATTCTAAGTATTTATTCAAGTCAAAACATTGGTCAAAAGATATATCTATTTCACGGAAAGACCAATCGTGTTTTATTCGGAACCGAAACCTGATTTAATCGTATTAAATCCAAATAAAATACTTCCACTTGCTAGAATGACTTGAAACTTGATATGGGTCACTTAAATGTTATTTTCTATGCATGGTAAAAGTTTCATAATTTTTTGAGAATTTTGGTCCGGGCACGAAAATCGAGACAGTGGGTCCACAGTTGACCACGTTTGACCAAGTCAACGTTGACCATAATTGACCAAAACTTCCAGAATTCCATTTTATAATATTCCTAAATGCTCCATAATTTTAGGATTATTTATTGGGTATTTTCGTATTTTTCGGGTATTTAATTAACGAAACATGTTACGTATTTAATCGTTAATTGATACGAGTATGATACATTAAATAGGAGTCCAAACACAGCTGAGATACTTTACCACAAACCACTTGGAAGAAACACAAAACTACTCCAAAGAAACACAATACCACTTTCCAACTCATCAATCCAAGTGCTTTCAATCTCAACCACTCCTTTTTCCTCCAATCTCCACCCTTCCTTTCACCCAACTCCTCCTATAAATAAACCCCTTCCCCCAACCATTTCTACCAAGCTAAAGAGCCAAATAAGTGCTGGGAATTTAGAAGTGGAAGCTCTCTCAATATATCCAAATAGAAGTGGAAGCTCTCTCAATATATCCAAATACTCTCTACACCCACTTCATCTCAAAAACCTTCTCTTTCTTATATATACTTAAATATATCCAAGGTTTTTGTTCCAAAAAGCTTAGTTCCTTCAACCAAGCTCTCTCCCACCTAGCAAGCTCATCTACCACTACTATCCGGCCTCCCGAAGGGCTGCCCAAGTTCGACCATAAGCCAAAATCCGGCCGAACCTCCGGCGAATTTTTCTGGCGAACTTTTTCCGGCGATCTCCAAAAGTGGTAATTTTTAGCTTCAAATCCGAGTCTTAACCGACCATATTTATATACATATAAGAGCTCTATACCTTCATCTTATCTTCTTTATTAAGCTCTTATATCGGATCTCGAAACGAGACCATAAAAATCCGTACAAGGATTAATATTCGAACAACGATTCGAAATATTACAACACATCAAAAAAAGGTTATATTTGACGATGGTCAAATTATTATCTCGAGCTTGATTTAATTCCCTTCTATCACCTTAGTGTTCCGAGGGAAAAGAATTTATAAGCCACTTAATTAAAACTTTAACGCACTTTGGCCATTAATATTTTATTATTGTGATATATATAATTGTGCTAAAGCGTGATTTGTTTCCCTTCTATCACCTCTAGTGTTCCGAGGGAAATAAGTTGTTAAGCTTGTATTTATATATTTTCCGCACTTTTTATTGTCGTCCTCACACTTGTGAGTGATTTTACCTTCCGCACTTTTTATTCTTGTCCTCACACTTGTGAGTGATTTTATTTTCCGCACCTTTTTTACTCGTCCTCACACTTGTGAGTGATTTTACTTTCCGCACTAATTTAACGCATAATAGCGGCCCTCGGTTTATCCTATAGATAAAACGAGCTACTTTTCTGCACGTGTGTGTTATATTTGTGTGTGGTGTTTATTTGGCCAAATTAATATTAAAAGTGCAAATTGTTAAAGTAAAATTATAACACTCTCATTTTAAATATAAATACGAATAGTCTAAATCAAGACTATATCGAACGAGAAGTTGTTTATCAAAGATCCTTAAGCTATAAAGCTTATCAAGGACTTGATTTATACATTATTTAGAAAATAGACGTATTTTCAATAAATAAGTAATTTCGTGTATACTTCGATCTTTACAAAAAGACGAACCAAAATATACGATTATAAGCCTTATAAGCCTACGAGCTTAAAGGACTTAAATATTTACAAACTCCGAGATATATTTAAATCTCACTATACGGAGTATTGTATCATAAAGTCATAAGCAAAGAAAGACTTATTGAACTTAATTTTAATTAATATTCGGTTAAGAATATTATAGTCACCCTAGGACATATTAGTCCAAAACCTCTCTTTATATTACGGTTTGTTTCGTAGATATAGTTTTCTAAGTTTTGCAGTGAGGTGAAGTTGAAGTGAGGTGATTCTCGTTCTAAGACCCAAGTCGTTGGCACTAGCGGGGAGTTAGTGGCCTTTGCACCGTGAAGAAGAGGAAAGACCCAAGACCTTTCATCTAAGATCCAAGAACGGCAAAAGCGAGGAATTCAAAGACTACACCAAGGGTTCTACATCAACTTTGAAGAAGTAGCGGGGAGTTGCTGTCTAAGATAAGTTGTGTAGGTTTTTCACAACGACTTTGAGGGTGTAACGGGGAGTTACGGCCCAAGACGAGTATTGTGGGTTTTTATATTTATTGTGAGGTAGTATCTTGGAGATACGTACCAAGTCCAATATTTATAGGGTTGTAAAGGCTTCTCCGCCTACTAAAGGAGCGAGTTATTTTTAAGGGAAATCTCGAGTCCGGAGAGGAGCTCGGGGACTGGAGTAGGGGTGAGTGAATCCATTAGGGGTTGCGCCATCGCGAACCAGGATAAAATCTCTTGTGTGGTATTTTCTTTCATTGTCTTCTATTTCTGCACTTATAAACTGCATAACGACTCGGTAAAGTTTTAAAAAGGGAAAATTATTTTAAAACGCCATAATAATTTTTAAATTGGTTATTAAGCTATTCAACCCCCCCCCCCCTTCTAGCTTAATATAGCCCTCTTACGGGACCTAACAATTGGCATCAGAGCGGTGCTTTTTAACGTGTTTGTTAAGTGATTTGCAGATTTACAGGCACAACAAAAAGCGATCCTACATGGCGTATCTAAATACCATCGGTTGCGGTGAAGGCCTATCTAGCTCTCGCCCTCCTCTATTTGATGGCACCAACTTTGCAACGTGGAAAACGAGGTTTCGCATCTATGCTAGATCTCAAGGAGTCAAAGTTTGGATGGCCATAGAAGACGGAGTTGTTATTCCTACCGAAACAGTTGACGGTATCATTGTGGAAAAGAAGGTTAGTGAATACACTCTCGCCGAGGAAAATATGATGAATATAGCCGCTAAAGCGGAAATGGTTCTCACAAGTGCACTTGCAGAAAAAGAATATAAAAGAATAAACAATTGCAAGTCCGCACAAGAAATGTGGAACAAATTAGTGGTTACCTACGAAGGAACCATTGATATAAAAGATTCTCGAATGGATACTTTAATCCACGAATACGAGAACTTTAAACTCCGAGAGGGAGAAAATATCATCGATATGGAAACAAGATTTACTCGTATAATCGATGAATTATCTCAACTCGGAAAGAGTTATACTCGAAATAAAAAGAACCGAAGAGTTCTTAAATCTTTACCTCCTAGTTGGAAGGTTAAAGTTACCACTATAAAAGAAATGCATAAGCTAAATGATTATGACATTGATAGTTTATTCGGAAATCTTCATGCATACGAAGAAGACAATATTCCGGATAAGGTCATTCCTAAAGTGGAAGACAAAAAGAAAAATATGGCTTTAAAAGCTATATTAATTGATGAAAATGAAAACGACGAGGAGTTGAACGAAGAACTCCAAGATCTCGATGAAAGCGAAATTGCTTTACTAACGAGACAACTTCGTCGTGTGCTACAAAGCAAAGCTCAAAGATACGGAAAAGGCTTCCTTAAATCGAACAATCAACAAAGAGTTTTTAACTCTAAAGGAAGACCTAATTACTCCCAAAATTATAGTCCTAACTACAAGAGTAATTTTCCAACAACGAGCTATAATAAAGGCAAAGGCACTCAAAATACAAATGCCTATAATAATGCCAACAACAATAATAATCCTCCTTACACTCCTCCAAGATATAAAGAACAAACTTCGGAGGAAACACAAGAAGTGTGTTTCGAGTGTAAGCAACCGGGTCACTTCAAAAGAGAATGTCCTAAGCTCTCTAAAGGAAGAATTCTCGTGGCGGAAAACAGTTGGGATTTAAGTGAAGATGAAGAAGCTTCGGAAGCTAGTGAAGAAGTTGTCAATTTGTGCTTAATGGCTATCGGGGATGAAGCTACTTCAACGGGAGCCTCCACTTCTCATCAAGAGGTAAGTTCTAATCTCAACTACATCTCAAATAAATTGCAATTAGATGAATCTAATGTGAATCTAGTTGATATGAGTAAGTATGATTTAATTGAGCTTGTAGTATGTATCAACAATAAAAATAAAGATGTTGATAAGAGATTCCATTTATTATGGTCCGAGAAAATGAAACTCGAAGAAATGTATCATAATCAAAGTAAAGAGTTCACTCGGATGATGGATATCCAAACTCAAAATGAGAATGAAATGACATTTTTAAATGATCAAAATCATCTCTTAAAAGTTGAAGTAAATAACTTCAAAGACAACGCTCTCAACCTTGAAGTAGAAAATGTAGCTTTAATACTTCAAGTAGAAGAGTTGGAAAATGAGAAGTTGCAACTCAACGACAACATGAACAAACTTCATGTTGATCTATTGAACATAAAGATTCTAAACGAATCTATAGTTCAAAATAATGCAACATCTAAATCTCATGAAAACAATCTTGAAAAAGAGAATGAGCTATCAAAAATCTTTGAGTCAAAAGAAAAAGAATTACAACAAGAAACTCAAAGATTAAAAGAAGAAAATTTCAAGCTCATATCTCAAGTTATGGATCAAGAAAGATTCTTTAACAACAAGATTAATGCCTTACAAAATGAAAAAGAAAATCTTGAAACTGTTGTTCAAAGATTTACTAAAGGCAATGAGATGTTAGATAAAATGGTACACTCAGAAGTCTCCTATAACCATGAAGGTCTAGGATACGATAGAAACGCTCCTCCTAGAGAAGTTGTTCAACCAAGAGCGCAACCTATAATAGCTACTCCAAAACCACAAACTTTAAAATGTACTTATTGCAACAAAGATGGACATTCGGTTCTCTATTGCAAATTCAAGAGTGGTGAATTTAAGGGGAAGCATGTATGGATTCGTAAAGGATCAAGACCATACAAGAAGGTTGAAAAACAAGTACCATTTAACAAAGTTGTTTATAATGGTCAAAAGCAACAAAGGGTTCAACAACCTATTATGTCTCAAAATAGAAATACAATGCACTATAACAATGCTAGTAGGTATGCATCTAGAAATCAACATGCTCCCATTCGTAATTTCTATCCTCAAAATGCTCCCTACTTTGCAAATGCTAGAAATAATATGCATCGTGTTAACTCTAGATTTTATGATAATACTAGATATCCACAACATCATGTTAGACATCATGCATCTAGAAATATCTATATGCCTAACAATGATTATTCTATGCCTAGATTTTATCATGCAAATTCGAATATTATTTATGATGGACTAACCCCAGGACCCTCAAGACAAAAGGGTACATATAAATTTAATTGATTTATTTTGTAGGTCTGTCTTGCCGCTAAGCAAGACATGTGGTACCTTGATAGTGGTTGTTCGAGACACATGACCGGTAATGAGTCACTATTGAACAACATTAAAAAGGTCACTACGGGAAGTGTCACATTTGGAGATAGTAGTAAAGGCATCATTGTCGGCATCGGAGACATCAGAAATAGTCGCTTCAAGATTTCAAATATACAACTAGTCACTGGACTAAAGTACAATCTTCTCTCGATAAGTCAACTTTGCGACAATGATTACAAGGTAATTTTCTATACTACTCATTGTTGTATTTTAGACAAAGATTGGAAATTGATTCTCACTTGCCCTCGAAATAAAAATGTCTACACATGTGACATGAGCAAGAATGAGAATGTATGCCTAATCACAACAAACGATGACCCTTGGTTATGGCATCGAAGATTAGGACATGCCAACATGAAGTTGATTAAAAATATATCAACTAAAGAGCATGTACGAGGTATACCAAAATTGAATTATAAAAAAGATCATACTTGTGAAGCTTGCGAAATTGGAAAACAAATTCGAGCCTCTCACAAAGCTAAATTCATGGTATCAACCTCTAGACCTCTCGAGCTTTTACACATGGATCTTATTGGTCCGGTTCCAATACAAAGTCTCGGAGGTTGTTCATACACGTTAGTAATCGTTGATGATTATTCACGATTCACGTGGAGAGAATTTCTCAAATCAAAAAGTGATGCTTTTGAATCTTTCTCTTCTCTATGTAAAAAGATTCAAAATCAACAAAATAGTACCATCGTCTATATACGGACGGATCATGGTAAAGAATTTGAAAATTCTAGTTTTACGAACTTTTGTGATGAAAATGGAATCACTCATAATTTTTCCGCACCATACACTCCACAGTCAAATGGAGTTGTAGAAAGGAAAAATAGAACATTACAAGAAATGGCAAGCACTATGCTTAATGAATATCGTCTACCTAAATTTTTTTGGGCCGAAGCAATGTCAGCATCTTGCCATATTCTTAATCAGGTTTTGCTACGACCAATATCTCAAAAGACTCCTTACGAGCTTTATTTTGGCAAAACACCGAAGTTAAGTTACTTTCGAGTATTTGGTTGCAAATGCTTCATATTAAACTCGAAAGACTACCTTACCAAATTTGATCCTAAATCAAATGAAGGTATATTTCTTGGATACTCTACCAATAGCAAAGCTTATCGAGTATTCAATCTTAAGACACTTGTGGTGGAAGAATCTATGAATGTTGCATTTGATGAAAGAATACCACCATCAAAGTACAAAGATCTTGTTGAAAACGATAAAGTTGAACAAGATGATGTAGAAAATATTATTCGATAATTCGAAAATATGGATCTTGGAACTCCCATCCCAAGAAATCCATTAGAATTAGCCGAACCGGAAGAAGAACTTCCAAAAGAAATTCCTATTATTAGAAGTCATCCACTAGATAATGTTCTTGGAGACTTAAATAAAGGAGTTCAAACGCGGTCACAAGTACAAAACGTTGTAAATCATCTTAGTTTTCTATCACAAATAGAACCTAAGACCGCTAAAGAAGCTTTGCTAGACGAAGATTGGATCTCGGCAATGCAAGATGAATTACTACAATTCACTCGTAGTAAAGTTTGGGAACTTGTTCCAAAACCCAAAGATACTTCCATAATTGGAACCAAATGGGTATTTAGAAACAAGTTAGATGAAAATGGAACGGTTGTTAGAAATAAAGCGAGATTAGTCGCTCAAGGCTATACCCAAATGGAAGGGATAGACTTTGATGAAACTTATGCACCCATAGCACGAATCGAATCAATTCGAATGCTATTAGCATACGCGTGTCATAAAGATTTCAAAGTATACCAAATGGATGTCAAATCGGCTTTCTTAAACAGGATATTAGAAGAAGAAGTTTATGTCAAACAACCTCCCGGTTTTGAAGATGCCACACATCCGGAGTATGTATACAAATTATACAAAGCTCTATACGGCTTAAAACAAGCTCCTAGAGCTTGGTATGAAAGGTTGAGCAAGTTCCTATTAGAAAATAATTTTAAAATGGGAACGACCGATAAAACCTTATTTACAAGATAAGAAAAAGATGATATCTTGCTTGTACAAATATACGTAGATGACATCATCTTTGGTTCAACCAATGATGCACTATGTAAAGAATTCTCTCATAATATGAGCAAAGAATTCGAAATGAGTATGATGGGTGAATTGAATTTCTTTTTAGGATTGCAATTAAAGCAATCGGATGAAGGCATACATATTTCACAATCGAAATATTGTAAAGAAATGCTAAAGAAATTTGAAATGGAAAATTCAAAACCCATATCTACTCCTATGTCGACTTCTGATAAATTAACAGAAGATCCCAACGGAATACCCGTTGACACTAAGAAATATCGAGGCATGATTGGTAGCTTGCTATATATTACCGCAAGTCGTCCCGATATTCAATATAGTATTGGTAAATGTGCTAGATTCCAAGTAGCACCAAAAGAATCTCACTTATCCGCGGTAAAATGGATATTGAGATATTTAAAAGGAACCACTGACGTAGGTCTTTGGTATCCAAAAGGAGTACCATTCAACTTAGTATGTTTTTCTGATTCGGACTATGCCGGGCATTTAGTCGACAGAAAAAGTACAAGTGGTACATGTCAGTTTCTGGGAGGATGCCTAGTATCTTGGTTTTCCAAGAAACAAAATTCGGTATCTATCTCCACTACGGAAGCGGAGTATATAGCGGCCGCAAAATGTTGTGCTCAAATATTATGGATGAAGCAAACATTAGCCGACTATAATACTAAATTTGATGTAATCTCAATCTTATGCGATAACACGAGTGCTATTGATCTTAGCAAAAATCCCGTGTTACATTCAAGATCTAAACATATAGATGTGAGACATCATTTCTTACGTGATCATGTCAATAAAGGCGATATAAAATTGACTCATATCGAAACTGAGTACAATCTCGCAGACATATTCACGAAACCATTAAATTCCGAACGATTCACTAAACTCCGTTTGGATTTAGGGATGTTGGAAATTCCAAAATAATGGTCTATATTGATATATCAATATTTATATATTCTTGTGAGAATATTTATCATTATTTATAGTCATCTCACGAAAAAGATATCTTTCCGGATAATTAATTCTCTAAAACTCAGATTCATCGATGATGATAACATATGAAACTTTATCGATCGGGTTTTATCGAGAACTTAATAATCCTTCGGGTAAAGATAAAACTATTCGAGCAAATATTTATCGGAATTAATTTCGGAAATATTTTTGAGATACTAAATAAATGATATTTATCTAAATAAAAAGAATCAAAACATTAGTATAATTATTAGTATTTAAGTGTTAATATATCATTATATTAATTTATAATAATTACTATTTTTCAAAACTATTTTCGAAAATCTATATATTATTTTCAGGTTATTAGTGTATTTTGACCCAGTCCATGTATTTTGGCCCAGCCCAACTCAGCTGACCCAGTCCAATACACTAAACCCTACGATCTTGGCCATTCATTTCTTAAGATGGGTTAATCCTAGCCTTTCATTTTTAAAATATATATACTAATTATACACACAATTCATTTGTGCGTGTATACTGTTCAAGCCGCAGCTTTCTCTCAAATCTCTCTCGAACCCTAATCTCTCTCTCTCTCACCGCTTCAACATTTCTCGATCTAAAACCCTAATTATCTATCCTTAATTAGTATTATAAACCCTAAATCAAGTCTTGTTCTTCATAAATTGCTTCGATTAAGCTTACAATCGTTGCAAATCAAAGCTGAGTTTGGTAAAATCAAAATGGTTTTGATAATTAGTCGTTATCGTCTCAATCGATTTCGATTCATTGTTCAAAACCAACAGATATATACATATATATACCATATATACACACACGAACGCACAAATTCAGTTTATTTACAAGTTTATTCAAAACTCTAATTCGTTCTTTGAGGGTTTGTGCAGGGATGATGAAGTTATCACCGGATCAAGGCTTTACTGTGATAAGAAGCCTCAAATCAAGCTTCGTAAGTGCTTGAATAGTTGGAATCGGCGCAACTCAGTGAGTCGACTCGGTGAGTCAACTCGGTTCTTGACGAGTTATGGATCGGTAAGTCCTAAGATGACTACGAGGCCTTGGGCTCAGGTATTATTCATGGTTAAACTCAATAATCTACTATGTATGTGTGTACATCGATGTGTTCTTGAGTTGTGTTTACATTACTTGATCTCTCGGGTTAATTGATATGATTAAAATGGAGAAGTTATGCGTATGTGGTTTTAGAACTCTGAACTCTGAGTAATTTCTTGAGAATCAAGCTTGTATGATACTTGGTTGGATGGAGACATAAGGTTATACTACACTTTGTGATTCAAATTTGAGAAAATGATTTAGTTGGGTTATTAGTATATCTAATGTGTAAGTATATGCTAGATTTGTGTGGAATCGACAAAGTGTCTGGTTATTATTTGATTCGAATAAAGAATGATAAACCATAATATGTGACTCATGTCTACTGATGTGGAAAGAAAATCAAGTTTATTGATATATGATTAACAGTGTACTTGCAGTATAGATAAAATTGAAAGATTCGAGTATATTGTGAATCACTTTGGGTATGTTACTTGACTTGGTCAATTGTATACTCTATATTCGTGCTGATGTGGTAATTCATGTTCGACCTGGTAATTAAAGATTTAAATCATATGGTCTGTATAAGTCACTTTAATTATTTTTAGTATGAATTCTGTATGAGTAAAACTGTGAGTATATGTGGAATTTGTGTCAGTTGACTTGGTCAAGCATATGGTTTATTGTGTTAGAAAATTAGAGTACTTTGTAACTTGATTGATTTACTATTATAACTATATGATTGTGTGTGTAGTTGATTGCTTCAAGGAGTAAGTACTGATATATCAATGGCATAATTATACATTCATATATAACTGGGAAACACTCACACACCAGCCCTCACTCAAAGACCTGGATGGGACTCCCTTAAAGAGGCCCAGTATCTGGACACTGGGGTGCAACGACCACTTAGAATAAATAAAAAGCATACATTGCATTCTTACTAATTGTTTAATCTTATGTTGTGTTCTATGAATTGGTATATGTGCCCTGTCTTGTAATACATGTATGGTTATCTTGTCTGACTTGGTCTATGTGTGATATATGGTCCTTAAATGCAAGATTGTCTTTTTGTCTGGTGTGCAGAGTCTCTTTCAATCAATCATTAGTCATATATTGCCTAGAGTGATAAATATATTCTTATTCTTATAAAAGTAGTAACTTGGCATTAATTGAGAGTGACATCAGCTGGACTTTAAAGGATACTAAAATTGTCTTTTAGAGATAGCTTTTTGTAGAGTCAGCCAAGTGTCCCCTTATGTGTACACTTTGAAAAGTCAAATATGTCATGCTCTTCACATACGATATGCATTTCCTGCCTAGTTTTGGTAATATGTGAGTATAATCTACACACACTTATGCACTCATGCATGTTATCACATATTCCCACATCTCTATCTACACCGTGTAAGGTACAAACTTGAGTCATGAGTCTGTCACCTGTGCATACTTGTATCCAGATGTAAACTTAAAAAACTTCTTGCATTGAGCCACAAAATATGTAATCTGACATATAGCATCTCTGTAAATTTGCATAAAATCTTGTATTCATATATCTATACATGCATGCTTTGTAGTTCATTAAATGGAAACACTATAGAGTTTTCAAATTGCATCAGTTCTAGTGGGATTTCATGAAAACTTGTGCATGCTTGAACTTATCTTTGTCTGTGCTAATTGCTTATATATGTGGAGTTATGCATTCATAAGCACACACTTGCATTATCACCTTATGGAATTTACTCCATTACACCCAAACCCTAAAGCCAAAAATCTTACTCTCCTTCCTCTCTTTCCAACCATGAGTAGGAAAAATTTCAACCATTCTCTCTATGCTCCCTTCACCCAATACTGTCACCCCGATAATTCTAAAGAACACTACCACAAGAAAATAAAACAAGAACCTTCACATCTAAATGAGTTTGCATACTTCTCTCATGGAAGTAAGCTGCCTGTTTTTAGAAACCTTAACCCTAACCCTAACATTGCTTTTCAAGCCATGCCAAATTCTGAGAAATTTGTTAACTCCCACAAAGCAAGAACAAACATCAAACCCCCAAGCCCTACCCTAGTGAGACTTGCCAATACTGGTAAACTCAATAGGATGCTCAAAAATAACCAACCAGGAATGATGGTGTATGTTCCACAAGGTGGTGATGTTCACAGCATGTGCACTAGTGTCAAATGGGAAAATTTTGTGTTTTATAGGGGTCAAAACTACTACACTCATTTGATTGCTGAATTTTATGGTAACTTGGAAGTGCAACAAAGAGTTGATGGGCTCTTCTACTTGAGTTCTTTTGTGAATGGTAAAAACATCTATGTTGATCATAAAATGCTTAGTAAGTCTCTTAGGTTAGGAAATCATCATTCTGACCTACCTTCTATCAACATTTTTGAAAAATTTGTGTTTGATCAAAGTGAGTATGAACTGTTTCTTGGACTGTTTTGTGAAGAAGATGTACCTGATGGTCTTTGTGCTAGAGAGTTTGCTATTCATTTTAAACACTTTTTGCCTAGGTTTCAACAACTAGCCATAATCCTTAGGGAAAATGTCTTGCCAAAACCCAAACATGATAACTTCTTTGATTTTGTTGATCTAAAAGTCATGTTTAAGATAGTGTCCAATACCATAGACTTCAATGTCAGTTATGTGTTTGTGCTAAACATGATAAATGCTTACAACACTGATTACATGCCATATGGTTTGCTCTTAACCTCTATTTTTGAAACCCATTATGTGCATATGTCTAGGATGCGTCTTAATAAAATGGAGTTTTGTGCTATTGATGGTCTTGCTCAGCCTAAACTTTCTCTTAAAAATTGTCAAACCAGTCACCCTAATAGGATAGTCATTCCCTCCCTTACTCCTAAAACCGATGTCTATGCTATTCTTAGGGAAGAGGTCAATAAGCTACGTCTAGAAATTGATGTCCTTAAAGAGTCAAATTTTGAACTTAACATTAGGGTTGAGAACCTAGAGGGAAAAGTTAATAAAGGTAAGGGTAAGATGGTTGAAAATGTGGTTGTTGTTGAGTCTGCTAGAGAAACTGAGACTAAGTTGGTTGATGAATTGTGTGCAGTTGGGAATGATGATGACATGGACAAAATTTATGCTTCCTTACCTGATCTAGGTGAAGATCTTGGTTGTGTTTCTACTAAGCCTGATGTGGTTTGATCTGCAAGTTGCTGTCTGTCTACTGTGATACTCCTTGGAAAAACTTGCTACTTGTTATGTCTTTTAAAAGTCTGTGTTGGTTTGCTTGAGTACAGTTTGAATGGTTTGCTAATGGAATTTGTTTTTGTTGTTGCTTCACTTAAAGAGGTCATCTTTAAGTTAAAATAATACTTCTGCAGTTAGCTCTTCATGAATCAGTGAACCACACTGATTTTTTAGGAACTTTTTGAATGTACATACAACTGCATTGACTAAACCTGCTCTCTGAAATTATCTAATATATCTCTATGTTGCTTCAATTCGTGCATGATCTAGTACTATGAACTGTTGATGCTCTCAGATACTTGGAATACATTTAGTAATCATTTCTATCTAAGTAAGCTATCTAGAGATTGTTTGCCTTTGATAAAACTTGAAATCTAGCATGAAAAGTTTCTATGTGAAAATCTGACATTTCAAAAGGTCATACTTAATCTAACGTTTGGAAGTGCATGCTCATGATTTCCCAACTGTATTAAGCTACTTAATCTGTTAAGAGAATATTGAACATATACGTTGCACGATCGAATGATTCTCTTACTGTAAACTTTAGCATGGTTGTATTGTACATTTGCAGACTATGATTAAACGGACTAACCACTATAAGCTCACAGCAGTCTTATATGGAAATACAGTTCAAAGAAGAGTACAATATATGTAGTCAGTATGATTGTTTAGATTACATTGTAAAGATAAATACATACAGTTGTAAATCTGAATGATTTCTGATATTGATTGTATTGATTATATACCGAACATTTATCAAGATGTTGTACTAAACGTTCATCAAAAAACGTTATAGACTGAATATCACTTGATAAAGATTGAATGATTTATTATTGAATCTGAATTTAAATATTCATGTATGAATCAAGATTGCCAAAAAACGAGCAACTTAGATCAACATAAGAATGATTCGAAAAAAAGAATCATATAAATATTTCTGGGTAACTTCCCAAAAGAAAAATAGTTTTACGATTTATTTTCGAATGAAAAGAATTTTCGAAAATAAACAAACGTTGCTGATAAAAAGAAATGAAGAAATAGAAAAGAAAGGGAAAGAACAAATCCCAAGGGGAAGCATTATTTCAAAACACTTCGGTAATACACCGAATGTAAAAAGAAAAAGAAAAGAAATTTTTGTAATACTTCAAAATTACAAAAACAGAACGTTTGTTACAAAAAGGGGAAGAGATATTTTTTAAGGGGAAGCTACAAGGAGAAGAGAAAATTAATTGGTAAAAACACCAATTAATTTCAAAAAGGGGAAGAAAATTCAACACACCCCCAACGTTTTGGTTATATACCAAACAAAAAGGGGAAGAGAAATTAGCATCCCCAATTTAAAATTTTCAAATATTTATCTAACTCATAAATTGTTTTGCAGGAATCAATTAGTGGAATTTACCGAGTGCTTCGAATCGAGTCTAAAATATTTTTTAAACTCATGCATACACTAAGGGGAAGCACACACGGGTAAACTTTTAAATTTTATGTTTTGTTTGGCAAATACCAAAAAGGGGAAGATTGAAAGGATATCTTCGATATATTATTTATTTTGGTATTTGTACGATTTAACATAAAATTTAATTACACTTAGTTATCCTCTCCGCTAGGTCATTAATTTAATTGATTCTGTCAAAAGTCAAAAGTCAAATTCTAGCAATATCTATTTTAAGTTATAAGAGATATTCCATTGTTGCAAAAAATTAAATTATATCTTTATGGAATATATCTCTACACCAAGGCAATAAGATCGAAAAAGAAATTTTGATATTTGATATTTTTTTTATCTCCGTTGCAAAATTGATAAGGCGACAGGCTCGAACAAAGAATATTCGAGGATTAATATTCTTTAGAGAATCGTGCTATATTTAAAAACGATCAGTTTTTATTCAAAAATTATTCCGCCTTAGCACTCAAAATACTCTTATCCTCAAGAATATTAATATTCAGTGGTAGAATATTAATACTCATTGTTATATCGTGCCAGAAATATTTAAAGTAATTTTTCTCCCATATCTTAAATTTATTCTATTTTCGGAGAAAATTATTTTAAATACTCAAAAATATTTCCTACACTCTCAATATATTTTATATATTAGGAAATATATTCTAAGTATTTATTCAAGTCAAAACATTGGTCAAAAGATATATCTATTTCACGGAAAGATCAATCGTATTTTATTCAGAACCGAAACCTGATTTAATCGTATTAAATCCAAATAAAATACTTCCACTTGCTAGAATGACTTGAAACTTGATATGGGTCACTTAAATGTTATTTTCTATGCATGGTAAAAGTTTCGTAATTTTCTGAGAATTTTGGTCCGGGCACAAAAATCGAGGCAGTGGGTCCACAATTGACCACGTTTGACCAAGTCAGCGTTGACCATAATTGACCAAAACTTCCATAATTCCATTTTATAATATTCCCAGATGCTCCATAATTTTAGGATTATTTATTTGGTATTTTCGTATTTTTCGGGTATTTAATTAACGAAACATGTTACGTATTTAATCGTTAATTGATACGAGTACGATACATTAAATAGGAGCCCAAACACAGCTGAGATACTTTACCACAAACCACTTGGAAGAAACACAAAACTACCCCAAAGAAACACAATACCACTTTCCAACTCATCAATCCAAGTGCTTTCAATCTCAACCACTCATTTTTCCTCCAATCTCCACCCTTCCTTTCACCCAACTCCTCCTATAAATAAACCCCTTCCCCCAACCATTTCTACCAAACTAAAGATCCAAATAAGTGCTGGGAATTTAGAAGTGGAAGCTCTCTCAATATATCCAAATACTCTCTACACCCACTTCATCTCAAAAACCTTCTCTTTCTTATATATACTTAAATATATCCAAGGTTTTTGTTCCAAAAAACTTAGTTCCTTCAACCAAGCTCTCTCCCACCTAGCAAGCTCATCTACCACTACTATCCGGCCTCCCGAAGGGCTGCCCAAGTTCGACCATAAGCCAAAATCCGGCCGAACCTCCGGCGAATTTTTCCGGCGAACTTTTTCCGGTGATTTCCAAAAGTGGTAATTTTTAGCTTCAAATCGGAGTCTTAACCGACCATATTTATATACATATAAGAGCTCTATACCTTCATCTTATCTTCTTTATTAAGCTCTTATATCGGATCTCGAAACGAGACCATAAAAATCCGTACAAGGATTAATATTCGAACAACGATTCGAAAAATTACAACACCTCAAAAAGAGGTTATATTTGACGACGGTTAAATTATTATATCGAGCTTGTTTTAATTCCCTTCTATCACCTTAGTGTTCCGAGGGAAAAGAATCTATAATCCACTTAATTAAAACTTTAACGCACTTTGGCCATTAATATTTTATTATTGTGATATATATAATTGTGCTAAAGCGTGATTTGTTTCCCTTCTATCACCTCTAGTGTTCCGAGGGAAATAAGTTGTTAAGCTTGTATTTATATATTTTCCGCAGTTTTTATTCTCGTCCTCACACTTGTGAGTGATTTTACCTTCCGCACTTTTTATTCTCGTCCTCACACTTTTGACTGATTTTATTTTCCGCACTTTTTTTACTCGTCCTCACACTTGTGAGTGATTTTACTTTCCGCACTAATTTAACGCATAATAGCGGCCCTCGGTTTATCCTATAGATAAAACGAGCTACTTTTCTGCACGTGTGTGTTATATTTGTGTGTGGTGTTTATTTGGCCAAATTAATATTAAAAGTGCAAATTGTTAAAGTAAAATTATAAAACTCTCGTTTTAAATATAAATACGAATAGTCTAAATCAAGACTATATCGAACGAGAAGTTGTTTATCAAAGATCCTTAAGCTATAAAGCTTATCAAGGACTTGATTTATACATTATTTAAAAATAGACGTATTTTCAATAAATAATTAATTTCGTGTATACTTCGATCTTTACAAAAAGACGAACCAAAATATACGATTATAAGCCTACGAGCTTAAAGGACTTAAATATTTACAAACTCTGAGATATATTTAAATCTCACTATACGGAGTATTGTATCATAAAGTCATAAGCAAAGAAAGGCTTATTGAACTTAATTTTAATTAATATTCGGTTAAAAATATGATAGTCACCCTAGGACATATTAGTCCAAAACCTCTCTTTATATTACGGTTTGTTTCGTAGATATAGTTTTCTAAGTTTTGCAGTGAGGTGAAGTTGAAGTGACGTGATTCTCGTTCTAAGACCCAAGTCGTAGGCACTAGCGGGGAGTTAGTGGCCTTTGCACCGTGAAGAAGAGGAAAGACCCAAGACCGGCAAAAGCGAGGAATTCAAAGACTACACCAGGGATTCTATATCAACTTTGAAGAAGTAGCGGGGAGTTGTTGTCTAAGATAAGTTGTGTAGGTTTTTCACAACGACTTTGAGGGTGTAACGGGGAGTTACGGCCCAACACGAGTCTTGTGGGTTTTTATATTTATTGTGAGGTAGTATCTTGGAGATACGTACCATGACCAATATTTATAGGGTTGTAAAGGCTTCTCCGCCTACTAAAGGAGCGAGTTATTTTTAAGGGAAAATCTCGAGTCCGGAGAGGAGCTCGGGGACTGCAGTAGGGGTGAGCGAATCCATTAGGGGTTGCGCCATCGCGAACCAGGATAAAATCTCTTGTGTGGTATTTTCTTTCCTTGTCTTCTATTTCTGCACTTATAAACTGCATAACGACTCGGTAAAGTTTTAAAAAGGGAAAATTATTTTAAAACGCCATAATAATTTTTAAATTGGTTATTAAGTTATTCAACCCCCCCTTCTAGCTTAATATAGCCCTCTTACGGGACCTAATAGAATTAAAAAATTTAATCAAATGAATTATGTTATCTATCTATTATGTTTAGTATGAGCATCAAATGAATTATGTTGTTTGTGTATTATGTTTACTATAGGTCAAAATAATTTTTGACGAGTTATAAAAAATTCAATATACCCGTTATAATAATTTAAAACATAATTTTGTGATCAGTTAAATAATTTATATATGAGATACAAACACTGTATTGATTTTTAATTAAATTAAAAAGCGTAGTTGGACTTGGGTAAAAAATTTAATCAAATGAATTATGTTATCTATCTATTATGTTTAGTATGAGCATCAAATGAATTATGTTGTTTGTGTATTATGTTTAGTATAGGTCAAAATGATTTTTTACGAGTTATAAAAAATTCAATATACTCGTTATAATAATTTAAAACATAATTTTGTGATCAGTTAAATAATTTACATATGAGATACAAACACTGTATTGATTTTTAATTAAATTAAAAAGCGTAGTTGAACTTGGTTAGGACACGACATTATAAATTAGATTTTAGATGCAATACAATTAATTATGAGATTAAGATGTATAGTTATGTTAATGAAAGATTGATATTTTTAAAAAAATATTAAATTGTATATATAATACATAAAGTATAATGATCGGTTAGTTGAATTTCAAAATTAAATTAAAAAAAATAACCAACTAATTATATAGTATTTAAAATAAATTTAAAATTTTAGATTAAAAAAGGTGAATTTTTAATATAAGACTACGCGTATACACATTTATATAATTATTATTGGTTAATTATGGAGTTTCAAGGAAGAATTAACTATAAAATTATAAATAATATGTAACTAAAATCATAGAACATATATTTCATATTATCGTTCAATTTGTAAGAATATATATATATATAGGCCTTTGCTCCATAGAGAACACTCTTATATAACAAACAACAAAGAACACCTTAGATCTATTAGATCCTTTGGCCCCGCCAGGGGCACCCAATACAAAAAGTTGTTATTTTTTTACCCTCTATCAAGCTAGAAAAAAAAAATATTTTTAAAATAAAAAAAAATACTGTTCATGATGACGTCACTGATGACGTCATCGTCATGAACAGTAACTTTTAATTTTTTTTTTTTTGAGATGATGGATGGATAGAGGGTAAAAAAATAAGAACTTTTTGTATTGGGTGGCCCCGCCAGGGGCAATGGATCTATTAGATATGAGGTGTTCTTTATTGTTTGTTATATAAGGTGTTTGCTATAGAGTCCAACCCTATATATATATATATATATATATATATATATATATATATATATATACGTTTATATAATTATTATTGGTTACTTATGGAGTTTAAAGGAAGAATTAACTATAAAATTATAAATAATGCGTAACTAAATCATAGATCATATATTTCATATTATCGTTCAATTTGTAAGAAAAAAATATATATAAGTCATGTGTTTTCTATGAATACATGTATCATTATCAATATCAACACTTACAACACATCGCTAATACCACTATCACCATCACGACCATACCACCACCACATCGCCACCACCACACACAATCGCTAGAATCACGAGTGAAATCACTAAATTTTTACTGCAATCAAATCAATATCTGCTCTACACCACTAAAAATCAAAATGATAGTAGCATGACCGAACATTCAACTTAAATCACTAAAATTTGAATCCAAATCACTAAAATTTTGAACGCAATTACCAAAATTTCCAAAATCTGAAAATCTAATAGTGTTCGAAGGTGCTGGTATGACGGTGGTAGAGTGGGTGAATGAGCTTTATAAACTCGGATCTTATGTGAGAGGATGAAAAGTGAGATGAATGAGCGATCAGAGGTGTAGGGTGGTTGGAATTCGTGAGAAACGTGTTTGTAAGTTATTTCTGGAGTGTTGGTCGATTTGGTGACATTAAAGAATTGTCGAGTGATAATAGATGTATACACATAATGTATCATACTTCAAATATTTTATTAAATGTATCACACTTTTTATCTATTATATTTCAAAAATTACGAATCATCTATCTTAATAATCATAACAATTAAATTAGACGAATTTAAATGATGCCCATGCTTTGCACGGGCTCATGCTAATTTATTTAAAAGGACCACAATTTTTTTTTTCGCACTGACCGCCCCTGTGAGTATCACAGACTAGTTGACGCCTTAACAGCTCAAAAAAACCTATTTAAATAGCTATCAATTCCTGAAAAAAAATACTAGCTATCAATTGGGTTCATTTTAGGTGCAAATAAAGAAAAATATTCAAAGCACGTAATACTATTCTAAAAAATTAATATTTCATCTGAGAATTTGCTTCTGGAGAAAGCAAGAAAATTATGCTCAGTCTTATTGAAGCAAGTCCTCATATTTTTAGAAAATTATACTCAGTCTTATTGAGATAATTTTAGAAAGTAGTTTGAGAAAAAATATTAGATTAATATGCTTGAATATCAAAAAATGGGATTATAAAAGATAAACTTTTATTTATCTATCGTACTTGTAATAAAAAATCATCAATTTTTTTATTTTTTGTTTTTGCGTATATTTAATTGGAAAATATTTGTTAAACCATTACTAAATAAAAGATTATTTAGTCCAATATGTGATCAAGTCCAATATGTTCTTCAAGTCCAATATGTTCTTCAAGTTTGTTAGAAAAGATTTAAATTGTGGTGCGGATGATTTAGCAAAACAAGGCTGTGTTAGAGGTTATTTTCTGGAAGGGTGGTGCTAGTTATAGGCATTATAAGTCTGGGTTTTAATTTTAATCATGGTGCGGAAGTTTTAGCAAAACAAGGATATGTTAGGGGTATTTTTTCGAAGGGTGGTGTTAGTGTGGTGTACTGGAAGCTTGGGCTTTGTTTCAAGATACAATTCTTCCATATGGCTGTGTCCAGGTGCAATGCAGAACTAAATCAAATAAGGCTGAGGATGTCTATAATGAAATGGCAAGATTTTGGGCTACGCATGGGTCAGAATATTACAATCAAATGGGGCTCAATTTGTTGCGATCAATGAAGATGATGCATTGGCAGTGGCTCATGTTTTTGGAATGATTAGATAAACTTGTTACCTTAATGCTATTTGCTTTTTAGTTGATCATGCAGGAGATATTCAGGTTGTGGTCTGGGCCTACTTAGCTTAATCCTCTTGCTAAGTATTTGTTTAGTGGCTTGTTGTATGAATGGTGCATTACATATAATGGCCATTCTATCTGGTTTTTAATTCAAGTTTTGGCATTTAAAAAATAAAATTATTTTGTTAATTTCACATGTGTTGTAAAATCGTACAAATCAAATTTTAAGAATTTAAGATAGAGTACAAATATTAAATCGAATGTGTAAAATCTTATATATATATATATATATATATATATATATATATATATATATATATATATATATAGGGTCTTGCTCTGGTGAGAACCCTCACTTATGGTGAGATATGAGATCCAATCCTAGCCCCATATTTATTATATTTAAATTAAATCCTAACCCTACAATTATTATTTAATACTTTATATTTTTATTATTCATTTAATTCAACATCATCTTCCACAATCATTTGTTCCCCACTCCGGTCACCATCTCCGGCGACCAATTCCGACAACCCAGAAAATCACTACCGGTAAACAGAAAATCACCGCACTTCCGCCACCTCCCGCCACCATCTCCGGTCACCACCAACAAAAATCACCGCCTGTAAACAAAAAATCACCACACCCCGCCACTTCCGACCACCACACTGCCGCCACC